>JACVBY030000484.1:292429-917328 GCA_017589505.3 Metroxylon sagu
ATATTTTATAGCTTTTATAAATGATTATTCAAAATATTGTTATATTTAGTTAATTAATTCAAAGAGTGGATTATTTGATAAATTTAAAATTTATAAGCTAAAGTTGAAAATTAACTAGAAAAGAAAATTAAAATTATAGTGCAGAGCAAAAAGAAGAATGTGATGAATCTTCGGAAGAAAGTGATGGAGATGATGAGCTAGCTCTCATCACAAAAAAATTTAGAAGATTCATGAGGAAGAAGAAACATGGAGTAAAGAGGAGACCTTTTGTAAAAGGAGAATTCAGCAAGGAAAAAGAAAAAGAGCAGCCTCCTATTTGCTATGAACGTAAAAAATCGGGGCACTTTAAGGCTGACTGTCCACAACTTAAGAAAGGTCCCAAAAAGTTAAAAAAAAAGGCTATGATGGCAACTTGGAGTGATAGTGATGATATAAGTTCAGATGATGAGAAATAAGAAACAACAAACTTGTGTCTTATGGCCTGTGAAGAAGAGGTAATTTCTGACTCTCAAACTGAATTTACATTTGATGAATTGCAAGATGCATTTTATAATTTACTTACTGAATTCAAAAAGTTAGGTGCCAAAAATAAAGATTTGAAAAACCAAAACCAAAATTTAGTTTTTGAAAAAGAAAAGCTTTCTAATAAAATTTCTGTTTTAACCCAGGAAAATCTGAATTTGAAAAATGAAGTGAACAAACTTAAGCCTTTTGTTGATAAATTTACTTTAAGCTCTACAAAACTACAAATGATTCTTGAAAACCAAAGGGCTATTTTTAATAAAGCTGAATTAGGCTATAATCCCTTAATGAAATAAAAGTTTTTGAAAAATATATTTGTTCCCTCCAATGATCTACCTAAAATTACTTGTTTCAAATGTAGCAAACCTAGACATAAGGCCTTTGCATGTAACTCACACATCAACGAGATCATTAAGAAGATTTGAGTTCCAAAAGGAACCATTCATGCTAACCCCAAAGGACCCAAGAAAGCTTGGATATCTAAAAACATGACTTAAAATTATGGGTGCAGGTGTGTCTTATGATCCGAAATGCAAAAAGAAAATGGTACTTGGATAGCGGATGCTCAAGACACATGACGGGTGATGAATCTCAATTCATCACTTTAGAAGCTAAGGATGGAGAAGTGGTCACTTTTGGAGACAATGCTCAAGGAAAGATCATTGGTATTGGTAAAATTGATATCACTTCCCATACCTTTATAGATAATGTTCTTCTTGTTGATGGTTTAAAATATAATTTGTTAAGCATTAGTCAATTATGTGATAAAGGTTTTAAAGTTATTTTTGAATCATCTATTTGCATGGTTACAAATCCAACTGATGATAGCATGAAATTTATTGGTCATAAGCATCAAAATGTTTATATTGTAGATTTGAATGAGCTAAATGACCGAAATATGGAATGTCTAGTTGCCATGAATTCAAAGTTTAATGAATCTAGTTGGTTATGGCATCGTAGACTTGCGCATGTTAGTATGAATTTGCTTTCCAATCTAATCAAAAGAGATTTAGTAAATGGTTTGCAAAAACTAAATTTTGAAAAGGATAAAATTTGTGATGCTTGCCAATTTGGAAAACAAACTAAAGTTTCATTCAAATTCAAAAATATGGTTTCAACTACTAGGCCTTTGAAGCTTTTGCACATGAACTTGTTTGGACCTACTAGAACCACAAGTCTAGATGAAAAACGTATGGTTTTGTAATTATTGATGATTTCTCTCATTTTACATGGGTTTTATTTTTAGCAAGTAAAGATGAAGTTTTTTCTGAATTTTAAAGTTCTTCAGAAAAATTACCAATGAAAAAGGCCTTCAAATTTTATCTATTCGTGGTGATCATGGAAAAGAATTTGAAAATCAAAATTTTAAAAGTTTTTGTAATGAAATGGGAATCAATCATAATTTTTCTGCACCAAGAACCCCTCAACAATATGGAGTAATTGAGAGAAAGAATCGGACTCTTGAAGAAATGACAAGAACCACGTTGTGTGAAAGCAATCTTTCAAAATACTTTTGGGCTGAAGCAATTAACACAGCATGTTATGTTTAAAACAGAGCCTTGATAAGACCCATTTTGAAAAAGACCCCATATGAGCTTTGGAAAGGTAGAAAACCAAATATTGGGTATTTTCATGTTTTTGGGTGTCGATGTTTTATTCTTAACAATGGCAAATCTAATCTTAATAAATTTGATGCCAAATCTGATGAAGGAATTTTTCTTGGCTACTCCACTAATAGTAAAGCATATAGAGTTTTTAATAAGAAAACTTTAGTGGTGGAAAAATCTATACATATAGTATTTGATGAGACTAATGACCTTCCATCAAGAAAGAAAGAAGTTATTGATGATGCAGGATTACTTGAAGGAGTGCAAGAGATCACATTGAAGGACAAAGAAGATACAAATGAGCAAATCAGTCAAGAAGACACCATTGAAGCACATCAACAAGCTGAAACTCAAGGTACACAAGGCTTAGAAAAAGAGTGAAGGTATGTTCACAATCATCCTAAAGAACTAATCATTGGTAGTCAATATCAAGGGATAAGAACTAGATCTTTACATAGAGAAGCATGTAATCATTTAGCATTTGTCTCACAAATTGAACCTAAATGTTTTGATGATGCTAAAAATGATCCTGATTGGATAAATGCTATGCATGAAAAATTAAATCAATTTGAAAGAAACAATGTTTGGACTTTAGTTAGTAGACCAATAGATTACTCCATAATTGACACTAAATGAGCTTTTAGAAATAAATTAGATGAACATGGAAATATCATTAGAAATAAGGCAATATTGGTAGCTAAAGGTTATAATCAAAAAGAAGGCATTGATTTTGATGAAACTTTTGCTCCAGTTGCTAGGTTGGAAGCTATTAGATTATTACTTGCCTTTGCATGCTTCATAAACTTTAAATTATTTCAAATGGATGTTAAGAGTGCATTTTTGAATGGTTATATTTCTGAAGAGGTGTATATTGAACAACCACCCGGTTTTGAAAATCATGAACATCCAAACCATGTTTTTAAATTGAACAAAGCACTATATGGTTTGAAACAAGCACCCCGAGCATGGTATGATAGATTAAGCAAATTCTTGATAAATAATAATTTTGTTAGAGGAAATGTAGACATTACATTATTTATAAAAAGAGAAAATGATGACATACTCATTGTGCAAATTTATGTAGATGACATTATTTTCAGTGCTACTAATGAACTCTTGTGTCAAAACTTTGCTAAGCTGATGCAGGGTGAGTTCGAGATGAGCACGATGGAAGAACTCAACTATTTTCTTGGACTTCAAATTAAGCAAGCTGAAGAAGAAATCTTCATTAGCCAAAGCAAGTATACAAGAGAAATTTTGAAGAAGTTTAGCATGGAGAATTCCAAGCGTGCTAGTACCCCTATGAGCTCCTCATGTAAACTTGACTTAAATGATAGTAGCAAAAATGTTGATTTAAAACTTTATAGAGTCATAATAGGATCTCTGTTGTATTTAACTGCAAGTAGACCTGATATTCTATTTAGTGTATGCATGTGTGCTAGATTTCAAGCAAATCCTAAAGAAGCACATTTAAATGTTGTTAAAAGAATTTTAAGATACTTAAATAGCACTAAAAATCTTGGACTTTGGTATGATAAACACTCTTCTATTGATTTGATTGGATATTCTGATTCTGACTTTACTGGTTGTAAAATTGATAGAAAATCAACTAGTGGAACTTGCCAATTTCTAGGAGTTAACTTAATCTCTTGGTTTAGCAAGAAACAAACTTTGATAGCCTTGTCTATAGCTGAGGTTGAATACATTGCTGCTGGGAATTGTTGTGCTCAAATCTTGTGGATTAAGCAGCAACTAGAAGATTATGACATCAAACTTAAAGACATTCCCATAAGATGTGATAATACTAGTGCCATAAACTTAACTAAAAATCCAATTCAGCACTCTAGAACTAAACACATTGAAATTAGACATCATTTCATTAGAGATCATGTTCAAAGTAAAGATATAATTCTTGATTTTGTTAGTACTAATAAATAATTAGCTGACATTTTCACAAAACCCCTTGATCAAAATAGATTTTATGAAATTAGAAGAGAACTTGGCATGATTGACCCCTAATTAAATGAGTCAGCTAGATAGATTGATTTTTTAAAATTTTTTTAAGCATGTTTTTAATGATTAAAAATCATGATAATTAGCCCAACTGATCCTCTTAGATGATCCCACATCATGCATAACCTTTAAAAATCTTTTTGCACGAAAATCCCTGATCAATTTGAAGGCTAGGCGTCATTTTTTCTGTTTTTGAGCCGTTTGAGCTAACGGCTAATGAGAATTAGCCGGCTCGTGAGCCGACTAAATCGCCCGATCGCTCGGGTTATAAGGGCAACCGAGCGACCGTCCGTCTCCTTCTCTCCCAAATCTTCATCCATTTCCTTCCAGATTTTTCCCAAGCCTTGATCCCTCCAAATCTCTCTCATTTTCCTTAGATTCTCTCTTCCAATCATCCACCCTTGCTTGATGGCTCCACGGGCGAGAATCCCCCGCACGTGGCAAGGAGAGAGCTCGGAGGAACCGCGAGAGAGAGCTGCACCTCTCCCGACCTTGCCCTCCTCCTCCCGTATCTCCGGGGTCTAGTCTTTGTCCACGAGACCCATCTCCAACGGGCGGGTAATCGACTTCGGCTTCCTTGCTTGTGAAGGGTTCGGCATTGGGAGAATGCTCCAACAGAGAGGTTGGTCATACATGTGCCAAACTGAGGTCCCGATCTACCCCTCCTTGGTAAAAGAGTTCTTCCAAAATTTGTCTGTTGATTTCATGTCTGCCACATCAGTAGTGATGGGAGTTAGGATCAACTTGGACTGGGACATTATTGGAAACATCTTAAGAGTGTCGTTCGATGGTTTTTGGGATGATCTTCCTGAGGGAAGGGCACGACAGATTGAGGCCGTCCTTGGCATTGATGATGGGAAGGGAATTGATAGAGTATTAGCAAACTCCCTGAATGTTGAGATGAGACTCCTCTACCACATTATATCTAGGATCTTCATACCTCGTGCTGGAAGCTTTCATTTGGTCACTGAGAGAGACCTTTGCTTGATGTATCATCTAGTCAGTGACACCTCTTTTGACTTTCCTGAGCTGATGTTGACTATATTGAGAGAGACAGTCAACAGACTTAGGACTGCCCTGCCATATGGTATGCTTCTCACCCACATTTTTAAACACTTTCGAGTAAGATTAAGGGGTGAAGAGACAACCAAATTGCACCATTCGGATGTCTACAATGAACATTCTCTTTGCCGAATAGGATTTGTGAAGGTTGGTGGCAGATGGTCCAAAGGGAGAGGTAGAGAGGATGAGGTTGAAGTGTCTACCAAGGGACCATCTTCTTCTTTTCATGAGACAGCCAGACCCAGTGCTGAGTAGCATCCTAAGGAGCCCCCTGCACCACAGAAGACATCAGTTGAGCTTACCCAGGAGCAGCTTCAGTATATTGTAAGGGAGGTGTCTTCAGCTATCTCCAGCAGAAGTTCTGAGGACAGTGGTTCATCTACTGGTGAGTTCATGATGGTACCACATATTTTTACAGTAAATGAGACATTGTCCCAGATAATGATGAGATTGGAGAGGTTGGAGCACTCCATGACTGTTCTGAATGGAAGGCTGATGCTTCATGAGATGAGAGACCAAGGGGCAGGATCGAGCCGTGACTCAGTGGAGACCGCACGCATGTCTGAGGAGTTGAGACAGTTGCGAGCTCAGATCATGTCCTTTGGTGGGAAATCTGAGAGAGTAGAGATATCCATTGGTCTTCTTCATCATCTAGTCTCTATCATTAGTGATCAGCTGGCCTCTGTAGCATTTAGACCTCCATCCCAGCCATTTCAGCCTCCTCCACAGCCTACTCACCCCCGTGCCAGGCCACCCCATGCATCTTATCGCCCTTCTTCAAGAGAACGTGGCGCTGGTTCATCCACTCAGCCCTCTATTGTATCTTCCTCTGATGAGGAATAGATTGGATTGTTTAGGTTGCTTTGTTTATTTTTAATATAATAGGTTGCTTTGCTTTGATAAGAATGTACTAAGTTTTTCTATGTCTTTGAATGTTTGTATTAGCACTGTATAATCTTATGTTATGAATGTGATATAAATTTTGTAGTATTAGATTTGTGAAATGAATGTTGCTTTCTATTTGTGAAATCTTGCATTATAAATGTCGTATCAGATTTCCTCTTTGTTATGAAATCTTATATATCAAATTATCTACTTAATGCAATGTTCTTTTTCATAAAATTTTGTGGTATCAACTATTACTTGTGTGAATTCTTTTTGCTTCAATTTATGTATCATGAATATCCTAAAATTGAACTATCAAGGGCGAGATATTCAAAATTAAGTGCATAACTTCTCACATTCTTTTTTATTGATAACAAAAAGGGGAAGAAAAGAAGCATACATTTAAAAAGAAAAAGAATTCTTATTCATCATGTTTCAAAAAGTTTTTTTTTAAGGAAGAAAAGAAGCATACATTTAAAAAGGAGAAGAATTCTTATTCATCATGTTTCAAGAAGTTTTTTTTTAGGAAGAAAAAAAGCATACATTTAAAAAGGAGAAGAATTCTTATTCATCATGTTTCAAGAAGTTTTTTTTTAAGAGAAAGGAAGCATACATTTAAAAAAAAAAAAAGAGCAAAGAATTCTATTCATCATGTTTCAAAAGAGAAAAGAGAAAAGAAGCATACATTCATCATGTTTCAGGAAATTTTTCAAAAATTCAGAAAGTTTTCATCATGTTTTAAAAATGTTTCAGTGAAATTCTTACAAAGTTTCAGTGATTTCAAAATGTTTCAGCATGTTTCAGTAAAGTATTCAAAAGTTCAGTATTTCTAAATGAGAATAATGTAAGCATATGTTTAAGGAGAGAAAAATTACGATTCATGCAAATATTTCAGCAAATTTCAACTTTTCAAAGGAAAGAAGAAAGTTTTTGAGAGTAAGATTGATTTTGCAACAAAAGGAGAAGAAGAAGCTTGTTATTTTTCACTTAAATTTCACTTGTATTTCAAACAAACAAGCTCTACATGAAAGCTATTTTTAAAGTGAAACTTTTGATATCAAAAATCAAAGTTTCAGTACACTATGCAGAATTTTGGCACGCCTTTGGCACGGAATGAAACTCTACATTTTTTAAGCCAAAATTGTTATTTCTGCACAAAGACTCAGTTCATTGGTACAATACTTCATTTTTAGAACATAACTTTTGTTTTTGGCATTAAATTCAGCATTTTGGTATGAAATTCAACTTGTTATCATAAAATTCAGAATTTTAGAATAAAATTCAGATTTTTGGCATGAAACTCTCCTTAAATCTCTTCAAAAATCTGATTTCTCTGAATTTGAACATGAAAAACGTTTGTCACATTGTTTTCAAAGATTCTGATTCAAAATTCAAACTTTTCGCACATGTTTCAAAGTTTTTGGTACAAAAATTCTTACATGAAACTGATTTCTGAATCCTCTCCTAACATGAGCTAAATTATCTCAACACTATGATCAAGTTTAATATTGCACTACTTTATCTTGTTGAATTCATCATTTTAAATTGTATACTTAATGGTTTTATCATCATCAAAAAGGGGTAGATTGTTGACCTCACATTGATTTTGATGATCATAAAACAATTAAATAAGTTACTAATGAGTTTTGTGGAGAATCATATTGAAATGCAGGCATACATGAATCATCAAGATGATTAAAAATTATTTCGAGCACCTAAATGGGTTTATGATTCAAAAAAAGAATTTTTGTGAAAGACCAAGATCAACTAAGAATGATTGAAGGCTAAATTCAGTGATATTCAGATGGTTGGGAGTTTGTCAAATGGAGAAAGTTCAAAACTATGAGAGCTAAGAATGATTCAAGCCTCAATTCAGTGAATTTTATATGTTTGGAAGGTTTTCAAATGAAAAAAGTTTAAATTATGAGAGCTGGAACAATTATCTTTTTCATTTGAATGAGTTTTATTGTTTATAGAATGAGTTTTCAAGTTTTGAAGGATTTAGTCAACTCTTACAGCAGCTACCAGCACTTAGAATGGAAGATTGAAGCATTTGGCCAACTACTTTGGAAGCTATCAAGTCAAAATTATGCCAC
This sequence comes from Metroxylon sagu, assembly GCA_017589505.3. NCBI lineage: Eukaryota > Viridiplantae > Streptophyta > Magnoliopsida > Arecales > Arecaceae > Metroxylon > Metroxylon sagu. The sequence goes on from JACVBY030000484.1 coordinate 300,615, forward strand.
AAGAGACTTAACAGCAAGTTTTACCAAATTAGCTAACTATCTAGCCAGCCACTATGGCAAAACAGTGAGAAAAATAAAGTTAGCCGACTAACCAGCCGGCTACTATGGCAAAACAGTAAATTCTCAGAAGTTAGCCGACTCTGGAGTCGACTACTATGGCCAAGACAGCAAGCTTCCTGAAGTTAGCCGACTCTGGAGTCGGCTACTGTGGTCAGAACAGAAGTGTTAACAAAAGTAGTCGACTCTAGAGTCGACTAACTTGCTCAGAAATGCTGTAACGGCTAGTTCTGCGTCTCCAACGGTCTCAAACGGCTAGTTTAATATTCCAATCCCACAGTAAACTACAAATACTCGTAAATAGGATTGATTAGCAAGAGATTGGGAGCATTTTTGAGGGATTACAAGTGAGAAAAAAAGGAGGAAAACAAAGAGAAAAATTAAGAAAGTTTCAGCCTTCCAGTTTTGAAAAGATAGTGAGCTGCAGTGTTTAAATCTCCTTCAAGGCTCATTCAAGACTCCTAACTACCCAAGAGGCTTCTTCAAGTGCTCATTACTCCAACATTTAAAGAGGAGAAGCTCATTCAAAGGGGGAGGTCTTCTAAAAGTATAAAGTGCTTTTATTTCTTAATTTGCTCACTAAGGAGCTGTAATTTCTGAAACTCTTTTCATTGTGAGTTTGTTTGAGTTTCAATTTAGTAGAAACTTGTGGAGGGTATGCCAAACCCATAATTGGTGATTTGCAAGGCTCCCTTATGCTCGAAAACAAGAAGTTAGCTGAAAAAGCTAAGGAAAGGCTCCCTTGTGCCTGTGAAACAAGAAGCTAGCTGGGTTAGATAGGATCGTAATCGTTTGAAGAACGATTAGTGGAGAAAATTCTCAAGGGATTCTTGGGAAGTGGATGTAGGTGTAAGGAGTAGCACCGAACTACTATAAATTGTTGTATTTGTATGCTTGTCTCTTATTGTTGCTACTTGTTCTTACTTTCAACACTTCACACTCACACAGAATTTTCTGTTTTGCATAATTGCACATACTTGTTAAAAATTTTCAAAGAACCCAATTCACCCCTCTCTTGGGTTGCTTAGCTGGGCAACACAAACTATAGTTTTAAATAACCATGTAATAACTATCATACCAGCCTTATGCAATCCTTATTTGCATTATTGAGATAAATAAAATAAATTATAATAATGATTATTTTTATTTTTTTTTTGTTGTGATGTATCATTATAATGTAAATAATAACCAATATTTTTACTTGTACTTTCATTTAAATAAATAATATTTTGAATTCAATTTTTCTTTACCTTAAAATTTTCTATAAAAATGATTGTATGGTTCAAAACATATTGTTATTTTATATAATGAAAATTGAAGAAAATATAATTTTATTATTTTTTTATTATTTCTCATTATAATATTATTACAATATCCATTATTTTATGAAGTATTTTAATATCAAAAATTAGAAAAGTGACCTTTTGAGACAAATAACAACTGATATAACAATCATCTTGGTGAATAATGGGTTCCAGTTAGGGTTTTCTTTTCTTTTCTTTTTGAGAGAGGGGGTTTGTTGCAATAAGAAAACATATTAAACACATTTTTTAAACCTGGAGACAAAAATCCTACAATGAGAGAATAAAAGGGGAAGGTTGGAGGAAAAAATAATTTGAAAGCATTTACATAAAGGATTTATTTGAAAGCATTTATACAAAAGATTTACTTTTAGCTCTTATCTTTTTGGATTTGTTATAAATGAGTTTATTAAGAATATTCATAATGATATTTTATGATTCATGTTATTTACAAATGATTTAATACTAATGGATAAAATTAAGGTTATGATTAATCCTAAGTTAAAATTATAAAAGAGTGTTTTAGAATCTAAAAGTTTTAGATTAAGGAAAACAGAATATATAAAATGCAATTTTAATACAATTAAAAATAGAAGTGAAAGTAGAGTAAAGATTGAGAATTATGAAGTTTTTAAAAATGATCATTTTAATATTTAGAATTAATTATTCATAAGAAATAAAAGAGTGAGAATGATATTATCTATAAAATTAAAATAAGCTGGATAAAATAGAGAAGTACACCTAAAATATTATATGGTCATAAAATACTTGTCAAGATGAAAAAATTTTTATAAAATAGCTATAAGATCAACTATGCTCTATTGTATAGAATGTTAGGCGGTTTAAAAATTACATTTACATAAGATGGATATGGCTGAAATGAGAATATTAAGATGGAAGTATGATGATACAAGAAAATATATAAAAAAAAATGAAGACATTAATAAAAAGATAGAGATAGCATCAATTGAGAATAAATTAAGAAAAGAATGATTTAAATGATTTACATATTTGCAATATAGACATAATAAAGTATTAGTACGAACAAGTTATTTGATACATAGAGGGTTTTTTGATATATAATATGATTTTAAATCGAGCAAAATAGAAGAAAAAAAAAATTATATAACCAATTCCAACTAATTTGAAACTAAGGTTTTATTGTTGTTATTGTATATATAATTTATCAAAAATATTTAATCAAAAATCATTTACTTGAATTATGTCATCTTTATAATATTTTCCACCTTTGATAAGACTCACTCTCTGGCTTTTCACTTTCGTAATTCACTCTGGTTCGGATCTCTTTTCCACGGCAGATAGTTATGGATGCATAGATCACCACCATATTGCTCATGCCGCAAATAAAGGCTCCTTCGCTTGTCTCAGAAACGGAGAGCATGCATGGCCATGTTGCTAAGCACATGGAATGGTTGCCAAACGCTCAGTGTGGAAGGATTCTGCAATAACCCTCTATTTCCAGATGAATGACGTGGCAATTACTCATGCATGAACAACCATTTATTTTATGATGCAAACGATACACCGCAAAGGAGCGCAACCCAAACCCAGTCACACTAACATAACCATTGTAATTATAATTTCAGCTATCCTAAAATCTAATCTAGGGATCATAATTCTTGGAGATGACCTGCTAAGCATTTAAAACAAAGTTATCACACATTTGCTAATTATAATTTCTCCAAAAGCAACGCACTCTAATTGATGCATGCATGAGGGCTGGATCACAAATGACAAAAAAAGAACACCGTGAACGGCTAAACATTTTTGAACATCGTTTACCGTGAGTAAAAACCAACGTGGATCTTGAGAAAGTTTGACAATACGTTAAACTCATTTATGATTGCTCTAATAAGTAGTAGTTTATTTATATGCTTAATATTGATCAATAATATAAACCTAATATTATGCTACGTTTTTTTTAAATTCAGTACTTACGTAAAAGATAACAAAAACTGCGCATGTCTTCAACATTGCTAATATATCAAGGCAACAAAAAATTTCAAAAATTGTTTGAAATCTTAAAAAAAAGAAAAGTAAAGAAATATTAAATTTGCAAAATAAAAAAGCATATTTAAAAATCTTCTTATATAAAAATAATTACTTGTTTATTATTTTTCACAATTATTATCTATAAATAATTATTTTTCATAGTTATGTAATATAAATTAAGATAACTCCGTAGAATAGCATGCATTCTACTTATATTGTTAAAATACCATATCAACCATTATAGGATCATGCCAAGCTCAACTCAACATTAAATGAGCCAGCTCAATGACAAAAACTAGTTGAGCTATGGTACAATGCTGATCACAAGAGATAACAAGTGCATAAATAGGAGAAATTCCAATAGAGGAAATACCAATTGAAGATCTTATATTACAGAGAGAGTAGTTACCACAACGATGAGAATAAGATTTTAAAAGAGAACCAAAGAAATGGAAGAAATTAACCTAAGCCTATATCTAAATCCAGTACCTTTTCTTTTTTTTTTTTTTTTTTTGACCCCCAAGACATTCTCATACAAAGACGTGAGGTAATGGAAAGGACGCTAGAACCAACCAATGGGATATCTAAATTGATAAGCACGCATCTTTGAACCGATCACTAAACCGCTGACTGATTGCCATTGTTCACGGCATCCTTATATCCACGATTTCTGAGAGAACTCAGCCATCAGGTCCCACAGCTCACCGACAAAGTCTCCAAGTGACGCACGAAAACTTAAAACTAGAAAACCTTTAGCCACTCAGAATGCTGCATCTTTTCTAATACCCATTATCCTCGAAGTCATCATGCTTCATATTGCCCGACCCAAGTTATCACGAATGCACTTAACCATCAAACCCTCAAGCAGTAGAAGTCAAACTCAACCTGCCACAACAAACAGACAAAAACAAAAAAAACAAAAAAAGCAGAGAAGTATAAACATAACACAGCACAAAATAGCCGAGTTTGAAATTTTATGTTTACTAAATGCCTGCCTTATCGCGGGTTTCTGCACAGGTTCTGAAGTCACTCCACCATGAGCATTCAAGGTCATCCCAAGTGCAGAATTCGGCTACACAAAAAGAAAACAAGAGGCAAAGAGTCAATCAATGAATAACTACATCATTAGCCACTTATGCGGTAATATACGCAAGCAACATGGAGGAGATGCAACACCTCTAACTCCTCCAGCAAGCCATTCTGAAAATCTCCATCTCTGTCTAAGCACTCGCTCTTCAAGGGTGGCACCTTTGTATCCATCTCATGAAGTCCTCTTGTTGAGAATTCCTGAGTACCACCAGCATTGGCGTTCTCACCGTTACTGTTGCATTCCACTTGATTCTCTAGGAAAGCCACCTCCTCATGTGAACAGACTAAACTGCTGCAGATATCATTCTGGTCATCCATCCTTCGTTCAAATTGATTCTCCTGTAGTTGAACTGCAGAATATTTACTGACACCAGTAGGAGATAATTCCTTCATTTCAACATCTTCCCCAGACCCATGCTGATCATTGTCAACAGTCTTCTTGTCCAGGTGCATATCAACGTTTCGTGCATCAGGTGATGTTTCCATATCCAGACAAATACTCTGTGCTCCTGAATTCACAGCTTCAGGTGAACCAAACATACCTCGATTAGGACTAATGGATGCCTGTTTCTCTGGTTTCTTTTGTTCTGCATCATCCTCTATGGCAACCCTTTTTCTTTTGGACTGCCGATTCAAGGAGCCACGCTCACATTCATCAGCTCCATCCTGACTGAACTTTTCTGCTGTCAGCTGACCTGTAAGCTTAGAGGGTCGAGATCTCTTGTACCCTTTTGGAAACACAAAAGAGGGAATTTGCCTCCTACGAACATGAGAAACAAAGATTTCCATTCCTGGCTTCCAAAACATGTACATGTTAACTGAATGCCTGAACTCATCAACTGTTCCACGTATATCAAATTGCTGTCCTTCTTGAACTCTCACCCCCTGTTTCCTTTGCAAACCCATGAAAAAAGCGCAGTGCGAACACTGTTTTGAAGTGTCTATATATTCATTGGGATATGGGTGACACTGCAACATACCATATGTGTCCCGCTCAATCTGTGAACATGTCAAATAGTAGAATAACGAAAGAAACTATCATTAGTACAGAGCTTCTACTATTTAGCTGACATAAAGCAGATGATTAAAAATATCCATTTACCACATCCCCAAGCCAAATCATAGAGATTACCGAGCACAGGGTTGGAAAGAAAAAGCTTCACCTTGTTATGGAGAGAACCCCAAAAGCATGGAATTTACCTTTAGAGTCAACTGCCTCAGTCGAGATTCCACCCATCCCTTCCATAGGCGCAAATCATCAGCATCTGCAGCAACTATGTCGACCTGAAGGTAGTTCTTGTAATTCTCAAAGAAAAGGTAAGGTTCAAACAAAGCACTCCAACAGGACTTGTTAAGCTCAATCTCCTGAAAACATGGCAGAAAACAAGTGGAAGTATGTATTTACAAAGTGTACCTCAAATAAATCCATAAATTTCATACCTCACATATTGTGTTACCAAGATCAAACTGATCCTTCATGACACGTAGGGTGCTTCTGGAAACATTATAGCTGGAGTTCATGCAAGGATATGCAGGTGTAATTATAGGCATATGATGTGTCCGGTCCCGAGGGTTCTTACGTGGATCCCAAACAGGAAATCCAAGTTCCTCTTCCTCCATTGGACAAAGCATCACAGGGTTTGGCCAACGCCATTGTGTATAAACTCTAAAGAACCGGGAAACTAGCATACTAGGTACAGCATTAGGATATAGCTGGCACACACGGGCAACTAATAAAGCCCAATTGACACCCCCAAGAAAACCAGTTACCTGGGCAAAGTGAAGATACCTGAAACATATTAGGGAAAGAAACAAAAATGAGGAACTCACCATTACGGAGGGGAGAGAAATCTTACATTCGAATAAACACCACGCCTCTTTGCCCAAAACTTTATGCATCTTAGAGTCATCCGGAAATGCTGCAAAGAACATAAATGCTTCAGAAAAGTAATGTTGGAATACAAAATTAAAACATAAAACCTTACAAGTGATACCTCAACATTGGGGACAAGTCGAAGAATTTGGTCTGCCACCCTGCAGCCATTCAGACTTCGAACAGTAAATTCATCAACATTGTAAAGAATTGATCCATTAGAGATGTCCAAATCCTGCACGGTAGTTAGCACAAAAAATAACAATTATATTAAAAAAATAACAAACAAAAAAGGCAGATTAGGCATTTCAGTATTAACTTCTGGATTCTGTTTAAACAACTGTGAAAATGAAAAATCCACTTAAGTACAAAACCAGTTAGCCATGTGTGACTCCTGGCATTGCCGATACATACTACCAGGTGCACAAGTGGCTGATCGACACAATATCACCTGCAGATACTTTATAAAAAATTTGAAAACACAAGCATATAGTCTCTACGCAAGATATAACTGCTTATAATTTATTCAATTGATGAAGCCCCATGCAACCAACTGGAAGTAATTACTAGAATCGCTTCAGGTTTCAATTTGTTTACACTATCTGAGAGATGAGGCTCCAAGATTGCATCAAGAATAACAAATTACTCTTCATCCCAGAAAGCTCTAAGTTGCTGGTACACAGGTCTTTAATATGGTCCTCCTTTCTTCCATAGCAAAAAGTCTATGAGTGAAGAAGTGATTTTAAAGGGGTATGCTGGAGAACAAACCAACGAGTGAAGATGATATTTTGGAAAAAAATCAAAAAAATAAAAATGCAGCTCATCTGTTCAAAGAAATGAAGATGATAAAGAACTGAAACATGTTATACAAATCTTGCACAAGGGCAAACTTGCTTACAAGGGCTAAATTAGTTGGATGCCCATCCTGATGAGATAATTTTTCCATAGGAAGCTCAATAACCACTAGTTTCTCATAAATAATACAATAAACAAAGGTAGGTGTTATGAGAAGCATCCATGGTCACTCCCCTTCCTATGTTTGGCTGCGAGTACGATCAGCTAACATCACAAAAACTTCTTGTCCTTGAATTCACCTTAGAAAATGCAAATGGATCTCACAAGCATTATTTTACACTGTTCTTTGCCAGTACAAGAGAGGTTATTTCAATTATAAATGGAGTGCCAAAAAGAAGCATAACACTCACCAAAAGTGGCAAAAAGAAAAAGAATTTGAAGTATCATTATCAAAAGGTCAAATGTGGAAGCAACAACCTTGGGTAGATAAAAACTTAACCGACCAAAATGAATATGATAATCAATCATGACAATGTACATACGACACAGATAATTAAAGCATCATCTCTTACTTCTAAAGTAATACTAATTAAAAAAAGAAAGCACAATCTCCTTGAGCAACTCAACACTCACACCCTGACCCCTTCCATGGTAAACAATGTAGTTGAAAAAAACATAGCTAAAAAGTAGTCCTAAAAAAGAAACCAATGTCTTAAAGCTACTATATTTGCAGAAAAAAGAGAAGAATAAGCTGATAGGGCCATGCCCATGGTTTTGAGCAAAACGGAGGGAAAAGTCACAGAAGCTTATGAAAAGAAGTCACGCCAATAAAGTGGAGAATAACTAATCAATAAGAAGTTTATAAGTCAGAAGTTTGGTCAAAACTGAGTAAAAAGCTAAATTCACGACCTAGCAGTAAGAGAAGGTTGTTATAAAAGGTAAACAAGACAAATGAAGAATGCATTGATATGTCAAAAAGGAGAAGGCACCAAAGAAGAGGGCTTATCCCTAACCCTGGCAAAGCTGCAAACATTACTTTTAGTCAGTTGAGAACTCCAATGCTTCACCAGGTCATGTGAAGTTCAAATTTTTTCTATCCGTCCATTCTGCTTTTTCTTCTCCATCCTTCTTTTACAATGATGTTCAAATTTTTGCATAATCTGCCACTTATTTAGAAAGACTGAACCAAGTTCCTGACCATCATGATATAGTCTCTCATAATTCTACTTTGCCCCGTCTCAACATATTAATTAGAGAAACAAAATTCATAGTCTCTCAATTGCCTATGCTTCACAGTTACCATTATGTCTTCAACATGCTCTTGGCACTTGATTAAATGAGTTGACAAAAGATATAATTCACTATTGGCATGCAAAATCAGGATAATATTCTTCCAAGAGGCAATTTTAAACAGCAGACTCCCACATCTATTGTTTCTTGACAAGCAAACTTTGAGAAAAACTACAAGTCTAGATATTGAAAAAAAACACAGAATACAAACCAGACATCCTTTGACTGACATCAGTTGTATCCTGCTGCTTCAGCCATAACATGCGATAAGTGGCTCTCTTAAATGCTATTATTCAACTAGTAAATTCCTTTTTACAAGTGATCCTTGCAGAGGTCTCCTTGTCAGAAGGCATGACAACACACTGACCTTCACTATTCTCGCTAATGAAGTGATAGCAGCAGTCAGATGATACAACCTAATGTAGTCACCAGTACACAACTGGTGTTGTTGTCTACAGAATAATCCAGCAGTAGTACATCACAAGATGGAATAATACATTGTCAGTTGACCCATCATTTTATTGATGACTGTTGTAGCAAGTTATCTCATAGATTGATTGGCAGGCCATAAACATAGGTCAATCACATACTATATAAGACAGTCATTCATACTTTCATATTGCAATGTGCTAAAATTTTTATTAGGATCCCATTACATTGTGAGTCAAAAATTCAATGTAAGCCAAATTCCATGGCCAAGATAATGGGATTAAAACTTTTTTCAGGCACTAACATTTGATATAGAAAAAGAATCATTGAGCATCCATCTAACCCAGATGAAGCAAGCCAGGCTAGACTCAGCCAACATGGCTCTGAAGTCAAGGAATTGATGGGTGCTTCAATAGCATATTGATTGATCAAAATTTCTCAGGGATTTACCAAGTCATGTTCTGAACCAACAGATTACCAGAGTCTTGTATCAGAATATTATAATTTGGTTCAAGTCCACTAGCTGGTTGGGTAGAAGGTAAAGTCATCTGAATTGACAGTAGATAGAGTTGAAAGCTGTTGGGAAAGCTGATTCAAGTGTTCAAAAAGTAAATAAACATTAGCCAAGAAAGCTAATAATTGGAGATGTACCAAATTCATTATAGAACCCCAGCAATGGTTGAATAAGATTACAATGTTGGCTCACACTGCTTCCAGGAGTGCTTTCCCAGAAAAGTAAACAAATATGAATAATTGAGGCTGGCCATAATGAGGTTTCTCTCCCAAGTGAGAAACATATTTGTTTTCCAACCCACTCTTTTTCCCCTCTTTCTGGCTGCTTCTTTGCTCTTTATCGTACATATTGGAAAGCTTCTTCATCACCCAGAATTATTTTACAGTCTATTCAATATCAGAAAGGTAGAGCAAACATGACCACCATACCTTTTCCTTCCAACAGATGGAATAGAAGGCCAGTCAAATAGTTTCTAAATTGGAATCATTGAGTCCCCAACAGCACACAGCAGGTCTTCTGACTTTATTAATAAAAAGAAGCCCTAGTATGGTGATTATGAATCCTAGAAACAACTTTCTGATATTTATGATCTTGGCCTTATGCCAATGCTACAGCTTATCTATGTGAAGCATCATCAAACCAGACCTTGTCAAAGAAACTGAGATTCATCAGAACATTGGTAGAAACATGGAACTATCAGCAAGTAATATAGCAAAGGCTTGTAAAGAGAGTGCGTGCCAAGAGAAGCATGAAAGCATTAGAGCATGTATAGTGTTGCCACTATTTTCTCAAAGAGGATTTTGATGAAGCACTTATGTTGAAGTGCTTTGAAGATAAGGCTTCTTCACTCATTTTGATTTTTGGTTAACAAATATGGTAAAAGCAACACCAAGGATCTAATTCTAGCAGACTTAAAACCCAAATCTGCTAAAATCTGCATCTAGATTGAGAACCTTAACATACCCAAAAGACATGACTCAGCATTTGGTTTTCCAGTCCCTAGTAAGTTGATTAAATGGGTTCGCCTAATCTATATGCACCTAAACATAAGGGAGCTCTTTAGCAAGGAAAGTCACTGCTTTTGTGGAAAAAACGTTTGTGCTTCAATTAAGAATAAGCCAAAAGGTATTTTAGAAAATTTTACAAAAAAACCTCTTAAGAGCAACATTTTGGAACTTAAGCTTGTGTGAGAACTTTCCGACCAGCACTACCAAATGAAATTTCTTTCAAGAAATATGTTTTTCCTTGATTTAGAACTGTAAAAGCGTTGTTTCTGAGTGATGTCAGGCATGCTAATGCTGTTAAAGCTGCTTCTCTTCTCGGCAAGGTGCTCGACATCATTCGGCCTCATTAAAATTTTGATCATATATATATATTTTTAATTGTTTGTTTTATTTTGTGTTGTTTTGGTCCAATCATCACTGTTCTTGCTGTGTTGTCCCTGCTCCCTTAGCTTTCTTTTCTTTAATTATCTTTCGATGATTATCAATGGCATGATTGTGCATGGGAAAGGGCATGATTTGGGCTGCTGGTTTGGAGGGAGGACATGGAGAGAGGCCTTGCCCGGATGTTGTCCCTCTCCTCCCTTTTTTTTTTTTTTTTTTTCTTTTTTTCAAGTACAGTTTTAAGTTTATAATTCCTTCCAGTCCTGCCGGGTGCTCTGAACAGCCAATAATATATTCTATTACGCATAAAGTGTTCTTAATGAATGACAACCAGGTCAAGAGAGATATAAACCAAGAAAAATACTGCAAACTAAATGCAACAATCCAAAATTTCACTTTATTTTTTTTTACCTTAATTCTAATATAAATATTCAAAATTTTTTCAATATATAACCGATGTAGGACTCGATGTGGAATTAAAGACTTTATAATCGATGTATGACTCGATGTGCAATTAAAGGCTTATTAGCATGAGTTTTTATATAATTCATTTTGTTCAAACTCTCATATTTTTATCGAACTAAAGATCCAAATTTACATTTAAATTTGATGATAAGCATATAGAACTCTAATACCATTGATAATATTATAGGACCTCATACATAAAGATGAACAAAGATGATATTATTTAAACTATTTGGCTCTATAAAAATATATATAATTTTTGTAATATATAATGAATATAAAATTAAATACTTGCTAATATGAGTTCTCGTATTAAGGCTGGCTTGAACCTAGTTAAAAAGTAACATAAGAATTTTCGAAAGAATTTTTTTATCCTAAAGAAACAATGTTATGTCTAAACTATTTTGAGAGAATTTTTATTTTGTTTGCACAAAAAGTCATATTCTTAAAAATGATTGCATCCCACTGTTGTCCGCACTGTAACTACTATAATTATTATAAATAATATAAAAAATCTTTGCCTTTCTCTCGTTAAATGTTAACCAGTGGAGATTTATTCACTATTTAAAAGTGAAGTAAAAACCATTGATAGGAAAAGAAAATAAAGTGCAAACATGAAACCCTAGATAACCATCATATAGAACAACTCTAGAACGCTTAATACATAGGTGCACTAAATTTGACCCAAAAGATTTTAGGAATGAAAAAAATGATAACTTTTCTTTCTTCATATTAATATAAGATTTATTTAATTTTCAAATTAAACTAAAAAATTAGTATCTTAATACTCAAATTATAAATTCTAGAAAGATTGGCAACTTAATTATCTCCTAGCCTCCCTTTCATTTGAGACAATGGAATCATGATCTTCTATGCTCCCTTGCAAGTATTCTACAAACTTGCACAGTGCAAGTCCAATCAAAATAAGAACAAATGGATTCAAAAACTTTATCATAAAAATAATTTCAAGAAAAAAAGTCAATTCAACTTATTTTATAGATATAAAATAATTGATCTTATTATAAAAATTTAAGGTAGATTTGATTATATTTAAATATAGCCAAGTTTAAGATTTAGTCATCTTTTCTATCTTTGAATTCATATGAATCCTAAAGCTATTTCATCTTTTTTTGTTCTTTTTTATTTTTAGAATTCATAAAATGTGTAGATTCAAGGATGTAGAAGGTGATCAAATCCAGACTTCTTCATCCTTGGCTATATTTGAATGTAGCCAAGTATATTTTATAAAAATTTTATAATATTATTACTAAGTAAAAGTTGAGCTCAAAGTTCTATTCCCTCATTTATCGATTTCTTATTTCTTTTAGACAAAATTCTGAAACTTTAAATTGTACACGTTTAATGTTTTGTTGCATAATATCGATTAAAATTCATAGAATAGCTTACGTTTTGTACTATCATCTAATACACATATTTGAATGAGAATGTTATACCAATTATTTTATTAATTTTTAATAATTTTATATAAAAATAAAATAAAATAATAATAATTAAAAATTTTAGGATCAAACTGAGCTTCGAGTGAAAGTTGTTTTTTTTTTTTGCGCATCAATTGGAATGGTTAGACGCTACGGCGGTCTGACCACCAAAGTCCAAGCATGTGGGGGAGGTAGAGGGAGAGAGAGAGAGAGAGAGAGAGAGAGAGAAAAGAGTCCAAGGGGAGGCAGAGGGGGCCATACCCTCCTCCCCTCTGCCGCTGCCTCCGGCCCTGACCTTCCCCACATGATTACTTGGAGCAAGTGCCATGATTGACCACACGAGAGGGACAGCGACCGAGGGAGCGAGAGAGACGTACCCTCCGAGCATATCCCCACCCAAACTTCCCCGAAAACCCTATCCACCTCGGCTCGATTTACGTGGCTGCCACCCTCCTCGAGGGGTCATCATTGCAGCCCTTGACAGGGAACAAGTACCTAACCGGATGAGGGTATTTTCGTAAATTCGTGGGGACAAAAAAGAGGACCTGGGATAAACCAGCAATCATTGCAACATTCGACCGCTAAGCCCCTTCTGCTTTTATATAGCTTGGATGGGGATCATGTTTCTTAATTCCATTCTCTCTTGCAAGGGAGGGAACCATAAACGCATTGTGGTCAACAGCAGTGTGCACGTCAAACTCTTGCATAAATTTCATTATGATCCTTAAACTTTTCGTTGATGCCATTTAATTTCTTATATTTTAATAATATTACAGCATTATCATTTTATTACACCAAAAAAATAAATAAAAAATAAATATTTGATCATATAATAGAATGTAAAAATTATAATATTTTAAAATATAAAAAATTACACTGTAATAATTAAAAGTTTGAGAATCAAAATAAATTTTAAGTAAAAGTATATTTTAGCCTTAAAAATATCTTTTATGATGATGCTTTATGTTACATAATAATGATCATTTCACATTGCCATTTTAAATGGTAAAACTAATTTTATCATCATTTTTAAAACATTTGATTGTAATTTATATTAAAAATTATTTCTTGATATATATATATATATGTATATTTATAATTGGCTCAAATTAAATATTGAAGCTTACAAACATGAATGCATCTAAGTTGCACATATAAGGCTATCCATGCATCATTATTTTTTTTCATATTATTAAAAGAAAAGTGTAAACATACTTATCTTGAGCAATAATTTTTTTTATAAAAGCCAGCTATCGTAAATTATCTGAGTGGTTCAAGCGAATGATTAGAATTAAACAATAGCAATCATGTTGTAAGAATGGATGCATATATTCCATGCTTTCTAGTTATATACAATCGATTATTTCTCTCTCGCACGCGGAAGATTTAGGAGTAATGTGGCTTTCTTTAGAGGCTTAAACTAAGGTGATTAATTAGAGAGCACATACGGAGGAGCTAAGTAAATCGTGTTAAATATAATAGTGATGGATAATAATAATTATAGGGGGTGAGTGGAGACATGCCGACAGATGTTGGAAATCTTTAATGAGAGTTATGTTAGCCAGATGATGATGATGATGGTGATGATGATGTTGGGGAAATAATCCAATCATACCGTCCATGAACTTTCTAGGCCACGCTTTTAATTATTCATCATTTTTTTTTTAATAGAAAAGCATGCATGCGAGATATGGAGACATGACCTCCCCTCCCCATTCGCCATCCCCACATCCACCGGTCACATAAGGTTTATTCCATCGCTTTGGATGGCCACAAAGCTTAACACATCATCAATATACTATTGGAGCAATCATACGAAAGAATGATGGGACTTGGGAAGTTATAAAATGCCTAACTTAGCGTCAGCCCCCGCGGTGCGTGTCACGATGCCATTCACACGAAAGATGGGGGTGCGGTGCTCCGCGGAGCAGGATAAAAGGGGGGGGGGAGGGGTTGGTCGATGGTCAACTGCTAGCCGGCAGAGCGCCAGAGCTGCCTCGGCGGAACGGACGGCCAGGAGTTCTCCGTCGGGTCACATCGCACTTATATAAACGCGGTGACGTGGGTTGCTGTCATTTAACGGGCCGTCACACCTCAAAGGAGACGTCGTCAACGTGGCCGGCTGACGGCAAAATGAGACCTCGCTGCTGGTGCAAACGGAAATCATCCCGTGACGTTACACACGCCGTTACTTTATTTTGTGCTTTCATTTTTCGCTCAAAATTTATTAAAGTCTTCAAAAGCTTCATCATTTCTAGTACGATGGATGCATCACTCTATCAACTAATATATTTATTATTTTCTTAAATTCTAAATAAAATTTTAAAAAAATATATATATTTTAAATATTTTTTAAAAAATTTTTTAAAAAAATAATTTGAATAATAGTTGACATATATTTGTAAAAATCCTCTATTACTATTATTATTATTATTATTATTATTGGTGCGAATAAGTTGTATTTTAAAAAAGTGGAGTGGGGGAAAGAAGGGGGACCGGATCAATCAAGCGGAAATAATTGTGGGGACGGAACAGGAAGTAGACCGTACTAATGATTGCCGCTGCGACGCTGTCCCCTGGAGGCGGACAGCTGTCCCCGCCACGCCGCAGGAGGGGCGATATGATGATGGCGTCGCTCTCCAAGCCCCGCAGCGCTCGCACGCGCCCATCACGTGATCCCGCGTACTCTGGTCCTCTAAAGCGGCCTCCAACTCCAAGTTCTGGGACACGGACTGTGGATAAGGATTTTGAAACAGGCAACGTTACCGGGAGAAACGGAATGCAATCAGTATCTCTCCTCTCTCGGGACTATATGAATGCAATCGCAGCCGTACAACAGATCGGCATGATATCCTAGCCGTCCGTGATCCGGCTTGCTTGCTTGCTTGCTTTGAGGTGACCGTGACCACTAATTAAACCCACGCTAACGAATAGAAAAGTTAGATATGATGTACTTCATAATAAAGGAGAAATCCAATGATAAAACCACAACAAAGTACGATGTAAGAACCTCCGATTTTTCCACATAAATGTCCTCCTTTCAAACTCACTCTAGGGAAAGGGGCGAGAACCAGCCTATTCCTCTTTTGAGCAGTTCGGACTTCCAGCGTTTTTGACTTCGCTTCCCCACCACTACCTTTACTCCATTTAATAATTTAGAGTGCTTCCCCCACCGCTGCAACAGGCACAGCATCTAACCCCAGGCAGCCCTTTGATCTCCATCGTATGGCTGTCAGCCATCCTATCATGTCGCTCAGCAGTCAGCCCTACCCCTTCCCAATCCAATCGCCTCTCTGACTGCGGCGCCCCCTGGTCGGGATACTGGGTGGCGGAGAATCACACCAAAGATTTCCTAACAAAAGCCGGTGATGGGACCGCTTCGCACACCTCCGTTTCCCTGTACCCGCCTCACACCGGACCACCGTCACATCACGCTGCGCGTCCGTTTCTCCACCGTCTGATGGGAGGATAGGTGAGGCTGTAGCCTGTCACCCCCGGTGGAGCTCCCGATAAATCGACGCGCGAGTTCGGTTGTGGCAATGGCCGCCGGGGCGTCGCAGGGGCGACCCGCGGGGTCAGCGGCGCGGGCCGGTCGCCGGAAAGGTCCGGCCGGCCGGCCTGCCTCCCGTTTCACCCCTTGATTATAAAAAATTCTTAAGTAGAATCTAACCTACCCGGCATGATATAAAGAGATAATTTAGAAGGACAGAGCCCTTAAAGGAGGGAAGATAAATTCTTGGCATGGGACTTATTTTTCACGCGATAAATCAAATCTATTCAAAAAATTTTCTTGCTGTCAGACTTAGCTATATGAGCGAGTATTTCTCAAACATGTCACACTGCAAAGCACCCTGCGTGATAGCTGATGGGTCACCATCTAGTTGCGTTTGGGTTAATGAATTTGACTCGTTGCTAACTCTAAAACTTAAAGAATTATCAAACTTAAAGCTTTATTTGGATTAGTTGTTAAAAATCAGTTGATAGCTAATAAACAGTAATTATTTACCGATTATTATTAAATATTAATAAATTATTAATAATTATTTTTTTAAGTATTTAATTAAATTAGTATAATTGTTACTGTTAAAATACTAAATGATCAAAAATAATATAATTTTTTTATAAAATAAAGAAAAAAACTTTAAATATTAATTAATAAATAAGTAATCTCGTATCTCTAAATATAAATGATATCTTAAAATTATGCTTTCGCTTTTATTAAACTAAATGTAATTTTATCACATAAGTTAGAAGGTTTGGGAGGAATTTATGATAGGAACAGAGAAGGCAGCGGAAGATGAAGGGTTTGAAGGAGAAGAAGAAGCTGAAATATATATATATATATATATTTATAGGAACCTTCATGCTTTTAAAATTTTTATTTTGATTCTTAAAACAGCTGTTGCCTTTAACAGCTCTTTTAACTAGCTATTCCTAACAATTAATTTTTGGGAAACACTTCTCAATCAATTGTAACAGCTACTAGACCTCCAATGGCTCCTAGCAACAGCTAATCCAACGTGCAAGGCCCGGGCACAACTGATAGTTATTAGCCCCTTCAACCATTGTCTTAATTATTTTTGATATCAAATTTAAAAGTAGAGAAATTTTTTTTTAAAAAAAAAAGAAAAAGGATGGAAGAAGGAGTCAAACGAGTGCAAGAGATTAATTGTGGCACACGTCTCGCGAGGTCCACCATAAAATGAGAGGGCCTATTTATGACACTGAGCGTGCCACGTGACCTAGTCACGCAATGGGAGTGGACTAGGACTGGAGTCCGTTGAGGTGGAAACTCCGAGGGGCAGTGTCATCTTAAAAAATTTAAATATAAATTAATTGATGATAGATATATTTTTCTTTTTTTCATTTAATATGTATCATTAATGTTCAAGTTTAGCTCATAAGCCATTGAAAACCAAAGATTTGGCTAATGCTTATGGAGAAATTGTCTTCTAATAATGATGCAAAGTTGATACACTCTAATTATCAATTTCTCCCTAAATGATTGTCAAAGAAGGGGCCATGATGGAAAAATCCATCTTGAAACATACCGTTGTTTGTTTATGCCTTTTAGAGGAAATGACCATTTTAGAGCTCATTGATTGGAGTTATAAAAGTAAAGAAGAATGATTAGCAAACCTATGTTTATAAATACCTTCAATGTTATATATATATATATATATATATGTTTCCTTTTACCCACTCTATATGCATCATCTAAAATATTGCACATGATTAAACATATCATGTTATGCTGTCGATCAATTAGGAAATTATCAAAACCACTAAGTTGATCTGTCATTTATCATGAATTATTAATAGATACAATTGATCAAAGTCTATATTTTAAATAATATAATTATAACACATTCTCCCTTTGAATTGATCAATTCTAAAGTTTAATTACTTGTTAATAAACAAAACAATGGAGCCATCTTCTTTGCATTTTTTATAGATTACTGAATATTTTCTACGAGAAATCTTGCATATAAAGCATGTATTCTAGTGGCTTACATAGTTCTACTAAAATATTAGCATGATCTTTTTCTTTTTTTTTTTAGCCTTTTTTGTTCTAACTTAATTTCTTGAGTTATTGGATAAAACCAAGATTTATCGTATTATACTATACTGATTATATCATATGATATTTTCATTATACCATATTGAAAAAGTATCGATACGATACAAATTGAATTAATTTAAATCCAGTTATATTAGTTCTTATCATCGGGTATCGAATAATACTATAATTAAGAGTAAAAAAAATATTGATATACCATCTTGATACGGATGCATACTCTATCCTATTAAATTGCTGATGCAATGATATGTTTTTTAAAATTAATTTTGTGGATCTTAAAAAAAAACATGCCCATAAGATGCTACATATATAAAAAAATCAATAATTGAACTCATAATTAAATACATGCTGCATGCAAACGGTGCCCATCACATATCATTTCAAGGGACAGCCATCATCTCCTCCACCCACAACTTATAACTGTAGCCATCATCGCTTGTGATTGCAGTCAGGGAACAGCCCCTAATTTTATTCCATCTTAAAAAAGACAAAACAACATGGCCAACAAATATTTATACACAATAAATCCATGATAATATAATAGAGAACCAACAGACATACGTAAAAGAACTGAATACCAGGGATGGCGAAGTAAGATTAGAATTGAATTAGAAGTTCTCCACCTCAAAAACTTACACTGTGGACATGCTTTTTTTTTTTTGGTTTATCGCAGCGTGAGCTCTGCAAGGAAGGAGATGAAATCAATGATGATTAATATAATATTTCTTGGTATTTATTTTAACGTTTTAATTATTTTTTATTATTTAATTATTTTATTTTTGGTTCTTGCCTCCTGTTTCTGGGTCACGTGTGTTTTCTCAAACTGGGTCTGTCGGTCAAACTGGCTTGCCTTGTAATAATCGATCTCAAATGGAACAGCGCTCTTTCTCTCTCTATAAAATCTCCAAAGCCTTCTCTCATTCTCCTTGCTTCGCTTTTGATCGCCTTTCCCTTTTTCCTCTCTCTCTCTCTCTCTCTCTCTCTGTTCTGATAGTCGCTGGTGGCCTGAGATGGAGCTGGGGTTGAGCTTGTGGGAGGAGCCGGCGAAGGCGTTCTTCACGAAGGAGGAGGCTGGGGTGAAGGTCAGGGGAGGTCTGGGCTTGGGGTTTGGCATGGGGTTGGGAGTTGGTCTTGGAGGAAGGGAAGAGGAGGAAGAGGAGGAAGGAAGAGCGGAGGAGGAGGAGGAGGAGGAGGAGGATGAGGAGGAGGAGGAGGAAGGAAGGGAAGAGGAGAGAGAGGGAGGAGAGGAGAGGAGCTCTGCGGAGCTCCCTGTGCAGCTTAACCTCCTCCCCTTGGCCCCTGTTCCACGGCGCTCCTCGCCCCAGCTGGGGTTCCCATGGCTGCCCGGCACCAGTATGAACTCCAACTCAACTCCAAAAATCGAATCTTTTTCCTTTTTTCTTAATATTTTAGTCACAAATGGCTGGCTGGATCGCGGTAGAGATTTAGAGTAAATCCGCCAAAATCTTCCTTTTTTTCGTGTTTTTAGTCACCATAGAGATAGTTTTTCGTCGATTTTTCACTCTTTTTAAACAAGCGTGGAGTTTATTTGGTCCCTTTATGGGTGTTTTTTTTCTTCCTCCTTACTTCTTTCTCCCTTTTTTTCCTTATTTTATTTTATTTTTTTTTTTCAAAGCAGCTTTAGGATCAAAAATACAATTTTTTTTTACCGGTTTTAAATATTTTACAGTGGTTGTTGATGGATTTTAAGTGTCCTCTGTTATTTAATTTGTGTAGGAAATTTGGAGGTCTCGACGCGGGGGTTCGATGTGAACCAGGTGCCGTCGGCGGCGCAGGTGGAGGAAGGGGCGGTGGTGTCGTTGTCGCCGAACAGCACGGTTTCTTCGTTCCAGATGGACTTCTCCGCCGCCAGGGGCGGCGGCGGCGACGAGAGGGGAGTAGTGGCCGCCGGCCGGAGCGAAGGAGAGGCGGAGAGGGCCTCCTCGAGGGCCAGCGACGAGGAGGAGAACGGGCTTGCAAGGAAGAAGCTCCGCCTCTCCAAGGAGCAGTCCGCCTTCCTTGAAGAAAACTTTAAAGAACACAGCACCCTCAACCCGGTAACGCTCGCCACCCTATATAATTCCTATCAAAAAGAAAATAAAAAAATAAAAAGAAAGCCCAATCTTTGATAAAAATCTAAACTTTTTCGAAAAACTCGATTAATCTTCTCTTTTGTTCTCATCTTTCAGAAGCAAAAGCTTGCTTTGGCCAAGCAGCTAAATCTTCGTCCCCGGCAAGTGGAAGTCTGGTTTCAAAACAGAAGAGCCAGGTATTTATTTTGAGCCCTTGATTCTTGGTTAACCTTTTTTTTTTTAATCTTATTTTAACCTATCACTTCATTTTGAACTTTTTGTTATTGTGATTTGTCTTTCCTAGGACAAGACAAAGAAGGAAGAATAAGATAAGAATGTCATGTTCTTTTTTTTTTTTTTTTTTTTTTTTTATACCATATCTGATTCTTAGAAAAATTGGATAGCCATATTTGTTCTTATAAAATTTTTCAAAAAATTGGTTAGTCTCTAATGATAAATCTAGTCGTTTCTTCTCTCAAACCTGATTCCTTTTCCCATGATAGTTGCTCATCACCGCTCTCTCACCTTAGAAGTCAAATCCTTTTTTTTTTTTTCCTTTGTTTTTTGGTTTTTTTGTGCGCCTCCTCTCACTTTATCTCACTAGCTACCTCTGAAGCTGAGAACCTTTTTGGGCTCTTTTGGGCCCATCTCTCACGTGACAGGACGAAGCTGAAGCAAACGGAGGTGGATTGCGAGTACTTGAAGCGCTGCTGCGAGACGCTAACGGAGGAGAACCGCCGTCTCCACAAGGAGCTGTCGGAGCTGCGCGCCCTCAAGGCTTCTCACCCCTTCTACATGCACCTCCCGGCCACCACCCTCTCCATGTGCCCTTCCTGCGAGCGCGTCGCCTCCACCACCACCGCTCCACCTGCCGGCGCCGGCGCGGCCGCTTCCGCTTCCTCGGCCGCCACCACCACGACGGCCTCCGCCGCCCCTCTGGCCACCGAGCACCGGCCGTCCTCTTTCGCGTCCCTCTTCTCGAAGCCCCGCTTCTACCCCTTCGTCGCGCCCCATCCTACCACCAGCCACCAGCCGTCGGCGGCGTCGTAATCGCTGGCGCCGTTTGCTGTTGGGTCTTGTAAATACTCACGTTGTGAAGGGCTTTTTTGTGCTTTTTCAAATTTTGGGACCTTTTTTTTTAAAAAAATGTTGGAGTTTTACGGAGATTTTACTGGATAGAGGAGAGAGAGAGAGAGAGAGAGCGAGAGAGAGAATGCTAATAGTGTTAACAGATTTTCCTCTTTTTTTTAAAAAAAAAGTAAAAAATATCGGCTTATTAAGCTGAAGTGCTGTCTTTGAGTGTTCTTGTATTTTTCAACACTTATTTCTTAAATTATTAAGCTGAGCTGCTGAAAAGTTTGCATGATCTGAAAGAGGGAAAAAAAAAAAAAAAAAAACAGAATGGAAATATCAAATGCTTTTTTTTTTTGGGGATTAATGTGAATAATAGCCATAGGCTATTAAAACAAAGAAGTTTCCATGTGCGCCAGAGAAAGTATGTGTATGTGTTGTCACAATTGGATCATGAGGCAAGCTCTACTTGAACTACTTGTTTGTGGTGGCCTCTTGCAGCCTGGGTTGGCAACTGGTTCAATCAAATGAGTGCTATACATGGTCCTTCAGGTACTACTTTACTGGCTTCTTGGGTACTGCTAGGCCCACCATTGCTGCACCATCTGAAACATGGACCATCTTAAAAATATTTACACTTTATGATGCATTGGAAGGTCTTCCATGTCAATAAGCTGGTCAAATTTAAACCAAAAAAAAAAAAAACTCTGAATGAACTCTTCTGAAAGCAGAGCCTCATAATGGCTGCAATACTATGAGCTATTATAATGCATGCATTTATTTGATGGAGGGACACATAACAGTCTAGAAAAGTCCAAAACAAACTGCTTATTTAAAAATATTTATCCTGCAAAAATAAGAGTAGGGTTGTTTCCCTCTGCTGGATACTCTCCCCACCTTCTACATGGTATCATAACTAGGGAAGAACCATTGTCCATACATAGATTACATAGCTGACTCTAATCTGAAACACCTGTAAATTTTCTTCTTCCAAGGTTTTAAAAACAATAATGCATCTGACAATCAGTTTTGCATTCAAGATAAAGAGGAAATAATGCAATATGATGTCATGCCAATAAGAGAGCAGAAATCTACCCATGTTCTATTTTAAATATTTTCCATGGCAGGAGAGAGAGAGAGAGAGAGAGAGAGTTATAAAAGCTTCAGGACAAGCAATTGGCATCATGTGGACTCAGTACCTTGGCCACACCTAACTCGCATAAATTTATACCAGAGAAGGTATGAGCTTATTTCGGAGCTAGTGAGGCACTAAAAAGTTCAACCTGCTGGTACTGGGCACATGTTTCCTCCGGCAAAGGAGTCGGGTCAAATGAATCCTCTTAAACGGTTGGGAAAAGTTGGGGTCACACGCTGGTAGACTTTGGGATTCTTCTTCTGAAAGTCTTTGATGGATGCCTTTATAACTTGTTAACAGATGATTGGCTTAGTTTTAACACTTCAATATATCTTCTCAGAGGTTTGCCTTCCAACAAGGCTTATACTATTGAGCTAATGAAGCATATTTTAACAAGGAGAACTCAGAGAGGAAAGCTGGCCTCGAGTTTCCACGTACAAAAGTAAAATATATTTCCTCTCATTGCTTGGCAATAGAGCAAGCTTGTGCACTAAAAAAATCGAACATGACATGGATGAATGACGAGATATTGGATGTTTCTTTTAGGAGGATGGTAGCCTCATCG
The DNA here is from genome assembly GCA_017589505.3 of Metroxylon sagu. Lineage (NCBI taxonomy): Eukaryota > Viridiplantae > Streptophyta > Magnoliopsida > Arecales > Arecaceae > Metroxylon > Metroxylon sagu. Next base: position 323,689 of record JACVBY030000484.1, read on the forward strand.
GGCACAGTTGTTATCATCTTGGTGTAGATATTTATTATTGTGAAATGTATGTGATAATAAAAGGCATGTTGGTTGACACCCATGATGAACAGAATGTCCTTATGATACCCTGCATGACTTCATTGGCATGGTTCAATTGCACCCACTCAATGAACATGGGTTATTCTTCTGATTTTTTTTTTTTTTTTAATGACAATTTTCTAAAGAAATATGATTGGGAAAACTATGCTTTCATGAACTTTTATTTTCTTAAGATAAAAATAATTAGTTCCACTAGTTTGAATTAACATTTGAAAATTATTCTAAGGAAAGAATCGTTATAGTTCTTTGAAACGGCCGAACTAAGAGATTGGATAGGTCTTGCCCACCGTAGAAAAATAGTCTTGAAGTTGACCACTTAATGCATGAACCAAAACCTTCAGGCAAACTGTAGAGATATAATTAATAAAGTTATAGAAAGGCTTTGTGGAGGACTGTAATCATAGGAGGAAAGCAAAAGTTCCGGATTGCAAGTGGGTTGGGTCAGGTGTCATTTGGATCAAGGTTTTCCCCCAAACCACTTGCAACCCTATTCATCGGTCCGACTCCATACGCTATCTTAGCTAATATACAAACCAAAGCTTCAGTCTTGCTCCCACTTAAGTTATTTTTTAGCTGAACATTGATAAAAATCTTCTCAGAAGTTAATGTCATTTTTGTCTACATATATCGTGGCACCAACAAAATTTTCAATTACCTAAAAATACAAAATCAAATTTCATATGGGCATGTAGAAGAAGAAATAGTTAAGCTGAACTCATTAATCTCGAAAGTGATTAATAGAATATCTAATAAAAGTATTGCCTTTAAATAATATTATGCTCGAGACCCACATGAATATATAACATTAGCCTTATAAGTATCAATCATCATGATGTTGTGCATATTAAAATATCAATCATAAGGAAATGTCTACTTATTGGTGCGGTGCATGGGTGACCAATTTATCCCTAAGAGAGAGTCAGAATTTTTTATAATGCATCACAGAGTGCGGTGCACATTGCTGCTTCTTATAGGTGAGCAAATGGAATTGACTCATAGTGGACCCTACCATCGAAAATAAAAAAATTTTCAGTTGGTCATCGATTGGAAGAGATAGGGATTTGTACCCACTCTACGGTGCATGGTAGAGGAACTATTTCATATCACATTAAAATAATATGTGCTGGAATTGGCTCTTTTGATGGTGATACATGCATGATCTTAGTTTTATTTGGTGGTAGAGACGTAGCCCTCATGCTATATTCTACGTTATTAGGGAGAGAAGAAGGAAGACCAGAGAGCAAGTGGCTCGTGAATGCGGATGGTGTCTCCTCCCAGGGGGGTTGGCATTCCCCGCACGCAAGAGGCAATGATTGGAAGCCTAAAATTTAAGAATCTCTTGAAAGAAAGGCTTTTAGATCCTTTTGACTTAATGAAAGGATGGTGGAGTGAGGAGGAGGCGGAGGAGGAGAGGCGGTGGTCTCACCTCATCCTCTTTATTAGTTGAATCCGAGCCAGTCTTTTGGCTCTTTGGTGCAATACCAAAAGCTTCGTTGGTCTCATGTCATCACGTGCCTAGGAATAAGACTGTAGATGTTGTAAAGGGCTGCAAATGCTTTACAGAAGTATTACTACGTGAGGTTATACGACTGTTGCTTGGGCTTTAATATACTAGAATAATATGAAATTTTGAGGAAGTACAAAAGGTTTTCTTTGAGGTTCCAGGGAAAAGAGTAAAGAAATCACAGAAGCGGCAAGATGACATCTCCAATAGCTTGATGCTGTTGAATGTAATGCCAAGTTCTATTACATATTTCAATTGCTTGATAGCTTAGAGAATAATGCTACGTTTTGGATTATATAAGACATTAGGAATGTGTGTGAGCCAGAAATTTTCTCTTAGGAATGATCGAGTTATACTATAATTTTCTCTTTGAAAGCCGCGAATTAATTTTGCTGTTTTCTTTTACTTAAGCCATGTTTTTATGAATGTGCTATTAAGATATTATATAAATAAAAGATAATTAATCACAAATGTCATATTGAATCAAATAATAAATTTATATAGTGCATAAATTTTTGTTAGGCATGAATCTACTTCTTTTTTATAATTAATGTAAGCCTAACTTCATTATATTATTTCTATTATATATTATGATATTTAATTTTTTTTTTGAGGAGTCAGCTTTAAAAAAATAAAAAGATTTTTCAGTATCTTTACTGAAAATGCTTCTAAAATTTTGAAAAGATAAAAACCCTTTTAGTAATACATGTGCTTCTATCTTTGATGAAACCTACCTACTAATAAAAGCTTAAAATTGTCCGTACACCTCTTATTTATTAAGAGTAAGAATGTTAGGTAATACTATGGTAGTTCAATTACTCTATAAAAATTACTTTAATTATGGTTTGAAAAATTTGTAAGAAAAATTTATAAGCTGCCAAAAACCTTTTTTATGTAGCTCAAAATAATGTCTTGGATACTTTTTTTTTTTTTTTTTGGGTGGTGGTGGTGGGGGGAATAAGGCTAGGAATGTTGATCAAGAGGTTGGCAACCTAGGTGCAAATCGAATAATTTGATCAAGAGAGGGGAATAAGGCTAGGAATGTGTTTCTTTTGACTTTTTACCTTAGGAATGGGAAAAAAGTTAAAAGTGGGGATGGCTATTGGTTCAACTACATTTCGACAGATGGGCGCATAGAAACTGAGGGATGCTGACATCCATCCAAACGTGCTGCCCGTAGGTTAATATTACTGTAGATTTTTTACGCAATTGTTAATTCTTCTGTTCTTTTAAAACTATCTCATGCACTCTCATGTCATCAAGCTCAAGTGAATGATTTATATTATCTTTGCCTTAGGAAAAGTGATTGATGCTTGAACATCATGCAGATTGTTGATTGTTAGGTATGTAGTAGGGAACAACATAAATGGGTAAATTCAATTTGCATCCAACCTTTTGCATGCAGTGTGTCCAGAAGAGACTCCTCTCCTACATTTTAAATATAAGTAACACCAATATGGATATATGAATGATCTCATGAGTACAAAGAAGTAGCTTGCAACTAAAATTGTTTATTGCGAAGCCAAAAAATAAAGTGGTTGATATATAACAATTTGGCACACACTTTGCTCACATGCATCAGAGAGTATATAAAAATAATTTATGAAAATTGACATTTGAGCTTGTTATATATAAAAGATTGTTGTGCCAAGACATCACATGTTATCCTAATAGAGCAATAACGTAGACATTAATGATGTTTAATTTAGCTTGTTTTTATATCCTAGGAAATGCTTTTTTAATAATCAACAATGATTGGTTGGCTGCGAATTGAGTCGCCACATACAATATATGTTCATAAGCAAGAGATATATTTAAATTCAATATATTTTATTATTACTATTATCATTTAACCATTACTTAAACCCTTCAAAAATTTGGAAGCACATTTGCTTCGCTTCTTGTACCCTTGTTGAGCCAGCTTTGCTCTCAATATATTAATGAATGTTGTGCTAGAGAGATGCTTGTCTATATCATGTGAGCAATGACAATGATTAGTCAATATTTTGCAAATATAATTGATTTTATTATGTCAATGTTTTGTTTACACTAGCAACAGTCCAATGTACACATTTAAATAAGATGGGGGGCCTAAACTTCTGGGTAATTGGCTACAACTTCCTCTAAAATCAAGTTAGAATAACCAATAGTGTCCAAGTGCAAATAAATATGGCATGTGGACTTATTGATTTACCTAGAGGATGCAATTTTATAATATGTAAATGAATTTTCAAAAAAAAAAAAAAAAAAAAAAAAAAAAACCAGTGATAGATGGATCTATATGAACAAGTCCAAGACAAGATTGGTTGTCGGGTGCTTCGTTCAAAAGAAAGGTTTTGAATGTCCATTTTTCTATCTGTAGTTTATCAAGACTCTGATTGTCTTAACTCCAATATTTTATTCACACTAGAAGTTCATTAATTATATTACATTGGATAAGCTCATAAGGTTTGCAAACTATTATTATATACACTCAAACATGCAACAAGACAATGGTACGCAAAGTTTAATACAATAGTTTTTTTCTTATGATTTTGTCCATTATTGAGTTAATGAATGCAGTAGAATGTGACTCCTGTGTCATAATATGTGTTCGTATTGATAATTTGATTGGAGGTTTAAGTCTAAATCATTAAAAAAGGAGAGATTTTCTTAAAGTTTGTTTTTCCAATTTAGGTTGCAACTTTTTTAAATGATATCGTTGATTCAAAACTTAGGCTCATTGCATCTAGATTTAACTAATTTAGGTTCAACATTGATCCTACTTCAATTAGAATGAATTCAATAGATAGTTATCAATTATTTACATCAAAGTTGAAGAAACTCTATTCTTATTAGAGTGCCATCTATACTGTGGCTCAAATTGGATCGCATCTTTTAATATTATTTTTTTATTTATTTTATGAAAAATTTACTAAATTCTTTTCTTTTCTTTTCTTTTTTTTAAAAAAAGTTCTCATAGGATTTGTTATTTATAACTTTTAGACTTTTCATAAAGATGATGACTTTAACAAATAAGAAACATAGATAAAAAAAATCAACATGTGAAACAAGATTTAAGAAACTAGGATGAGAAGAAAATTATGGAGCAAATGTGTGGCTAACATATGAAATTCATTGTGAGTGTTTTTTTCTTAGATTTTAACATTCCTATGTCCTCTAATAATGAAATCCATACAAACAGTTAATTTACCATGGTAATGGATATCATAACCATTATCCACCCATGCAACTTCTCAGCTGATATATTCAATAAAACATTAACTAATATTCAAAAAAAAAGGAAAAAAAGAGCATAAATAAGAAAAAAAAAAAAAAAGTTCAACTTATGTTGGATGGGGCAGCAAGTAGTGATATGTCTATATGGGATGGCTGTTGATATAGTAGACTTATCTTTTTCTTTGGTGCAGGTTTATGGATCCCATATGGCTCTAGCTGAAGCATGAGTCAATGAAGGTGCACTGGTGTTGGGGCTTAGGGAAATCATGATGGACTGTTTGGTGAGCCGAAAGAGTGAAGAAGAGATCATAGGTTTATTGAAATCGTCTTTCCATTGCTAGCAATTTAGTGGCGTGGTGTGAAAGAAATGATCTTAGATAAAAGATCCAGAATTACAAACTACTTTATCTTGGAGAGTTGTTGATCTCTTTGCTCGTTAATGCTTGAGGTTGATGCATTCGCTTGATGTTATCTCCCTGTATTTGGCCCCACAATTGTTTTGAGTTTCTTTTGAATTGCACTTTTATGCTACAAGTCTGTAATTTTGGCCCTTGTGTTGGGTGCTCTTGTAGTCTTGTTTACTTGACTCTCCTGCCAAAGAAATATAAAACTTGAGATCTGATGTATCATGAAAAGTGAAAGATAGGTTGATCGGCATAAATTAAACTTAGAGATTAAATATGCAAAGTTGAAGCAATTTGAATCGAAGAATCATCATTAATGAAATATATAAAATAAAATTTTTTAATATCTCAAAAGTTGATTTTCATAATGAATTAGTGGCATATATAGTCATGACCCTAACTTAATTCGAGTATTAGAACCGGTACAAAATCGTATGAGGAATAGGACTCGATAATAAAAAAAATGAAAAATCATATTTGAAACATAATTTGATAATAAGAAAACATGCTAAAACTATTTAAGTACAAATATAAAAAATTAGCTAAAATTTGAAGTTCTCTAATAAAAAATTTAAAGAAAAATTTGATGAAAATATTTAATTATCAGAGTTTTTGCTTGTGAATTTACTGGCTTCTATAAAGTTTGGTATAATCTTTCTATTTATAGTATCTATGAGTTATATCATGCACTGCATTGAGATCAAAGGAGCAAGAAGGTGAACTAAAGGAGAGAAGCTCATCTCATCCAAGAGCCATAAGCCCTTTCTTCTCCCTTGGTTATTAGCCTAAAACCTTGTGTTGAATGTTGTAATTTCTGCATTGGAATAAATTTGATGGAATTTGATTAAGTTTGTGCCTCTTTTGCTTGGATCTTAGTTGACTTTCTCAGCAATCTAGCTCTCTTTTGTTTCTTTACAAAATTTTTTTCCTTCCCAAAGATATTTTCCAGGGAACGACCACAGAAATGGATGGAATGTTACGGAGGAGAACGACCACAGAAATGAATGGAATATTACGGGGGAGAACGACCACAGAAATGAATGGAATGTTACGGGGGAGAACGACCACAAAATTGGATGGAATGTTACAGGGGAGAACTCCTTCGCTGGCAATTGCATCATTTGATAATGTTTTCTCTTGGTTACTCTATGAATTATTTCCTCGGAGCTTCTAGAAAGGATCGACTTTAGAAAAGTTTTGCATGGTGGAAAGTCAAATGGTTTACTCTAGAAAAGTTTTGCGTGGTGGAAATTCAAATGGTTTACGTCAACATCGATCCAACCCAAAGTCAAATGGGGCTAGAAAAATGGTACAAAGATTTGATTTTGAACATGAGACTACAAGACATTCTACTTAATCGTAACATGTATTTGTTGAATAAAGAAAAAAAATTCATATAATCAATTCTAACAAGTTTGGGATTAAGACTTTTTTGTTATTATTATCGTAATATGTATCTAGAAAAGCTCATTTTAAAATATCAGCTTTGGTTTTTCTCTGAAAAATAAAAATATTATCAACTCAGGTCCAAGAAGCCAGCTCTAATATTAATCCGAACCTATGGAGTGCTCAAGGAGAAATGCTCTAGTCTTCCATTCCAACGTTTTTACTGCCACAACTACTCTCATTTGAAATCATAAACCTCTGTGATTCAATTTTTTTTGCTCTATAGAAAAATGCATCTTCAAAGATTGAGTACAATTATCAAATATACAAATAATAAGGATCGAATTCAAGGTATATCCAGTGTAACTCCATAGGGGCTACAACTTTTTTTTTTTTTTTTTTTTTTTGAATTGAAGGAATGGTTCATGGGTTCATTTTAATGATCCAAGTCATGGGATGTGGACTACTAACTCCAAACCATTTGCACATTAAAGATCAAATAATTTGAAAACTGCTAACCTATACATCAAATGGTGAAAAAAAAAGTATTATTTTGTGTTATTTAAACTGTTACTCCATGCTATTGGGCCTATTGGATATCTGGCCTGCTTTAGAATGAAGGCCTTTGATGCTATTGCATTTGGCATCAATGGCGGTTCTTCCATAAACTTGTTGGTCATTCATATAAAAGTTCTTTAGACACTGAAGGGAAGCCACTGACCTCAGTCATTGGTAAACTAGGCTTTGACACCTGTTCATCATTGAAGCTCAAACAGGTCTGGCTAGGTCAAATGTCCAGCTGATCTAACCCAATCGACAAAAATATACCACCCCTGATCAGACTCCAAACTTCTTAACTACAATTTGAAATTTGGATAGGATGAGTTAATTTGTAAAAGGTTTTTGGTTAGATTAGAAGGCCTGTTGCAGAGGGTTAGGTTTGGGTTGAGAGTTTTTTTTTTTTAATGGTTACATTTCGATTTGGATTAGTGACAAGCTCCATCACAAATTCTAGTTGGATGAATCCTAGTGCCTATTAGCCCAACCAGTTGGGCTGGGTAAAGTTAGGCCAGGTTCTGGTTCACCCAGGCTTACCCAGTCCTTACAATTAAACAGACTTTTCTTTTTGAAAGTAACTTAACATGAACATTTATGTATCTGAAAAACTTTAAGAAACTACTTTTTATCAAGTCATCCCATTATGACAAAATTGTTCACTAGCATATCAGCATTTCAAATTTTATACATTGAAAATACATTGTTCTAAATCTATTTTCTCCAATAAATAAAAAAAATTAAAGCTGAATTGTTGAAGTAACTAATATGTACAGCTATTATGACTACCTTGTAGCAGTTGGAGAAATTTAAAATAGCTGTTATCTGGGACATCACATATTTTAGAACCGTAATTTTGTTAGCTAAAGCCATGCGACCAGGTGGATCAAGCACTTGGTTGAAGTTTCTCATTGTTTATGGGGCAGCCAATGCTGGTGATAGAAATGGTTATTATCCATCCTAAATCCACCTACAATGGCATAAATAGTTATCAGTTTTTATGAAACAGAGTTCTGAATCATGAACCAAATTCATCTAGAAGTTGGCTTGCCAAATGACCATTTGAAGAATGAAATAATATTTCTTCATACAAGGTCCTCGCCATATAATCCTACTCTTGATCAACCGATCAAGCTTCCCCAAAATCCAAGACCACCTATTTAAAGCATTCCACCATGGTTATAAATTGATATCTTATTCTTTGCTGCAACATGCTATGTTATGACTGGCTTATTGGCAGGATGGAAGAAAGGAATGGCCTAGATAACTAGTATCGAAAAATCATTGACCTTCCACATCTCACCATACTCAATAAACCTTTTAGCTATGCTATCTGTATGATAATAGTTTTTATGCACTTATATTGCATGGTTCTACATATATGGTGACCAACACCATCAAGAACTCTACATCTTTCTCAAGGGGAGACTTAAATTTTATCTGGTGGATTAGGAGAACGATAGAAAGATCAAAATTGGAATAATCAGAACAGTGGTTGCATAACTAGTGTATGTGGCAATGGGGAAGATTGTTTTCCAAAACCAAAATAACTCAGAGTTTGCCTCCAGGGCCTAGTCAATCTGGCATACTGGTCAGCTCTGATCATTTATTTCAAACCAAAACCCACACCAACCAGGGCCACCTGGTCAATGGTTACAACTTCCGAATTCATACCATGTGGGGACCATCTCCCAAAGTGTCCACAGATGTTCTGTAATCAGCTCCAATCAATTTAAAGAACAAGAAGTTAATAGATTGGATGAAAACAGGAAGGCTGAAAACTAGATTTCAAGTTACAATCAGCAACAAGTGATGAAGGTCTGCACTTTGAACTGCAATAAAATAATAATAATAATAATAATTCCTAGTAACTCAATTCGACAAGAGATGAAAGGAGCAGAATATGTAAACACATAAACAGTCTTCCTCAGTTGCCAACAAAGAGTCAAGGTTGAAGTTGACAATTTTTTCCAGTGTTAGCATCCATGGATAGATTCATGATAAACGACTGAAGAAAATAAAAAGCACTGATTTCTGACACACCCTCTAATGAATAAATGAATGGCATACATCCATTGTGGAGCTATCCATCTGTCATCTTTTATTTATAACACACATAACAATCAGTTAACTAGATATGCATCTCCAACCTCAAGTAAGAGACAAAATGAAAATTAACTGCATCTTTGTGCTTGCAGCTTGTAGATGTTGGCATAAAATGTTGACATAAACTCACCATCCATGGAACAATAATCCATCATAATATTTTACTACTTAAATGCTTTATGTCGTTGAGGTCATCATGGCATGCAATGAAATAACATAAAAAAACTTCAACATCAATGGCTCGTTTGGTTCACAGAAAGTGACTTACAGGTAGGAATAGAATATTTAAAAATTAAATTTACAGGCATAAAATGTCTGAACTATCACGTTTGGTTCATCATGAGAAACATGTATTTTCCTGAAAAAGAATAAAGCTATCACATTTGGTTGAACAGTTTCTTTCCCATGAAACTAGTGCAGAATACCAATTATATCCTTTAGTTCTTATTTTTTTTTTTTTTTGCCATCTAATTTTTTTAACTTCTATATGGATTATAAAAATTGATCAAGAAATCAAAATACCAAAATTCTAAATCAAGACAAAAAATTTTAAATCAAGTTGACACTTTGTAGATCTAAAGTGAAGCGTTTTTTTCTCTCTTTTCGCTCGTTGATTTGGAAAAAAAAAAGGTATATGATGAAAAAAAAAAGGTATATTGAGAAGAAAAAGGAACACGCTCCATGGTACCGATGGGATTTTATTTTTCATAAAATGTAGGAATTCAAATCATAAGAATAGAGTATTCTCACACGGATCCTAAAAAGACGAATCAAACATTCTAATTTTCGGAAAACAAAATTCCAAATGAGCCCCAAAAGAAAGCCCATAAGATGATGCCAAGCAATCTCAATCTCCCCACAATAGTTGTTGGCGTAGGTTAGTGCACCAAGAAATCAGCTAAAAGATATCTCAAATCTGAAAATAGAAATTTGCAGAGTTCAACTCTTTGAGCATGTCTACATGCAACACTTCTGATACTAAAAAGTGTGCTGTCAATAATGGATAGTGAGCAAATAAATCCTAATACTTCATCTTCTCGAAAACTTCACCACGTTGATGTGTACAATATAAATTAACACATTGAAGCTAAAAACAACAAACAACCCACACATGAATTAAAACAATTTGCCGAGATAACTGATAACAGAGAATAAATGAAAGAAAAGAGTGAAATAAACACAAAATGCTTTACAGTTACAAGTATGGCATTCTTTATTCTAAATTAAGACATTATGTGAACTTCACACTCTACAAGCCTAAAGAGGCTTGAAAGAATCATGTAGAGATGAGGGAGATAACAAAAACAGCTTACTTTTCCTCTTTGCAGTACCTAAATAACTTATATCTAAACCTCTCTTCTTCAACAAAACTAAGTCTGTTTCTCTTTATAAAGATGGCGTAACTTTGATCTGCTCCTTGGTTATTCATTTCTGCAATATAGAATGAGTATAAAAACATACACCAATTAAGTGTCCAACCCTTTATTGTCGACTCACTGCAACAGTTGATGCTGTTTGATCAATAGCTGTGCATATAGTAGCTCATTCCAAGAATCAGGCACTCCTGGAAGGCACCAGTGGCTGCAGTCCTGGTAGCTCTCCGGGGACCTCCTCTCCTCCTCGCTAAGGTTTTGCTTACGATAGATGGAAGGGTGGGCATCTTTCCTGTAGTCAGTCATTCTTGTGATATTCAAGTAAGAGACAGGAGTCTTCATTCCCTTGATCACAGTTTCTAAGACGTGCATCTTTGGTGGATAGGAAGAGAGATACTTCTCATTCTTAATGGGCTCCGTCTCTTTGTCACATTGGCCACCAGAATTCCATTGACCCCCACTAAACCATACGAAAAATAACAAATTAATTTCGGAATACCAATCAAAAGAATGACAATGGAGTCCTTGAATCTCAATATTCAATGAAATTAATGAAGGAAATGCTTTAGTTACCTGAAATGGGAGGCAGAGTAGCCTCTGAAGAAGACAAGTGTTTTCTTAGGATTCACATTGGTGTCCACCCATTTTGCCCATGTCGTAAGAGCCTTATGAAATGCTTCCACAACATTGAGTTCACTATAGACATGGTTGCCTTCTTGGTAGTAGTCTTTCCTGTTTGGAGATAAGCTTATTTAAATTTGACTCTAAATCATGTAATGCAAATGGAATAGAATTCCACAAGCTTGATTTCTAAATTACCCTTTGGAGGTCTTCTCATGAGTCCACCAATGCCCAGTGTTGAAGACAATGACATCTGCATCCTTGTACTTGGGAGATGATCTCTCAATTATGTCGAGCCGAAGCGTTTCCTTTGTCCTGCCATTGCTCACTGGCATCTCCCACTCCTGAACAAGAAAAGGGGAGCGAAAGAACTCCACAGAGCAGTTATAGTCCTACACACCAGTTAGAATTGAATAAATTAGTATAATGGTTGACAGGATGATCATGAAAGAAAAAGGATAAAACTAACTTGCGAGGAAAAAACCAACCTTGAATATAAAAGAGTAGGAGCCCTCAGTCCTGAATTCATGCCTCCCAGATGCCTCGAAAACCTTCTTGTTATCCTTCACAGAATGTCTTAGAGCACAAACCAGAGACTCCCACATGTTTCTATTGAGTGAATCGCCGACAAAAACCAGCCTCTTTCCCCTCAATCTCTCCAACATATCAGTTGCATTCAATCTGAATAGAATATAGAGAATTGCATACATTACTGGAAACGCATAGCAGCTGGATCAAACTTTGCAAAACTTTCAAATTTCTGTTCTGAATTTTCTCACCTGGGGATGTCGCAACCACTGGGCTTCCACCGGAGTTTCTGGTAAGCTCGATCCGGCCTTCCATTGAGATAGCAATTGAAGGGTTCATCAATGTGAGGGCAAGATCCCTCAGGATAGAGGGGATATGAATCATCCTTCACCCAATTCCCTTGGAATATATCACAACCTTTCAAAGCATCGATCCATTCATCTCTCTTCCCACCACTGCTGCTTCGAGTCGATGAATTTGAACCATCTTGCTTTCTGATTGAAGCTGTTAAATTTGAAGCTTTTTGTTCGGCCTTCACCGGAGCTTCCATTTTCTTTTGACTAGCCCGAACTCCTGTATCTGATTGATTCTTTGCCAGAACTCCATTTTCCTGAGGATTAGCTCTTGATTCCTTCTGATTGTTTCCTGAAACTCCATTCCCATCTGGAGCAACTTCTTTTCTCATCTGATTCTTCGCAGCGGAAACTCCGACTCCCGTTTGATTCTTTGAAGGAACTCCACTTCCTTGCAATCCAACTCCACTCACTGACTGGTTTTTCTCCAGCAAGACTCCATCTTTCTTAGAGTTAACTCCCTCCTTCGCCTTCTTCTTCTCAGAAACCACCTTTCCCGTCTGGTTCTTCCCAGATTCTCCGCTTATTCCACTTCCCGTGTGGTTCTTCGCTGCAAAGTTGCCACCTTTATTCGACCCCACCCCCCCATCCACCGGATTCTTAGCAGAAACGCCGTTTTTCGTCCCGTTCTTCCCGGAAGCTCCACTTCCCTGCAACCCAATTCCGGCATCCGTGTGCTTCTTACTCCGCAAAATCCCACCTTGGCCAACGCCATTCCCGGTCTGATTCCCCCCTGCCAACACTTCCTTGCCCGCATTTCCCAGCAAAGGAGGCGACTTCCCGGGGGAGGGCGAAGAGGAATTAGGGAAGATGTAGAAAAAGAGGGAGGAAATTTGTGATCTATACCGGGCGGTGGAAGAGGAAAAGGAAGCAGAGGTGAAGAGGTTGTTGAACCCTGGTGAGATGTTGCTGGAGGGATTGAAGGCGAGGAAAGCGGTGCCGGCGACGAAGGCGAAGGCGAAGCCGTAAGCGAAGAGCTTCGTCCGCCCGGTCCCGACCACCGCGAAGAGGCCCTTCAGATCGGAGCCAACGCTCGATGACTTTGGGGCCTTCCCGGCGTCCTTCATGGCCAAGAAGAATAAGAAGAAGAAGAAGAAGAAGAAGATAAACGAAGAGGAGTAGAGGAGTTTCCAATGGCCTTCCCTTTGCGTTGGAAACCAGCGCAAGAGCGCGCGCGCGAGAGAGAGAGAGAGAGAGAGAGAGAGAGAGTGCGTGTGAGAGAGAGTTAGTGTGAGAGGTAGTGGGGGTTGTGGCACTATATGGGAGCGAGGGGAGTGGAGAAGAGAGAGAGAAAGGAGGATGGTGACCAGGTCATGACTCGTGCTCGCTTTCAAGTGGGAACTCATAGATTCTGTGCTTAAAAAACAGGTACCTTTGTTCCTCAAAATATGCCGCTATGCCACTCGATGGGAGCTTTTTTGGAACGGCTGGAATCACCATGGAAGCCGCAGTTGTCGTTCATATAGGTAACTGAAATCAGATCCGAACTGGTTTACCTCAGCACCTATCTTTGTATTTGAAATCAAAAGCAATGCCTTTCATATGGAAAGAGTAAATGAGCACAACAAATCAAAATATGCCTCTCATGCCTCTTAATGTTCACCTAAAATCAGTTTAAGCCTCCATAGAAGTTTTGCTTAGGTGTTCAAAGATACGATTCGTAAGCTAAAGATGGCCCTGATGCTTTATGTCATTTTGAAATTGGTATTTTATGTTACAATTCCAACAAGTATGGCATCAACTCTATGAATTCCAGTTCCTTCCTTCTACAACTTAAATTAGATTTTTTTAATAAATTAATATGAAAATATGGGTGCCATAAGATATAAAAATTGCCCTAAGTTGTTGGCAACTTATAGAAGTAAAGGACGCATCCTTTACTTCAGATAAAAGCCTAAATGCTAATAGTTTGGTGATACGTAGTGTTGAAAGAGCTGTATCTTAAGAAATAACAAGTCTTTTGCCTTTGTTTTTAGCTTGATCATTTAATTAATTTCTTAATGATCATTTAAAGCATATGAAGCACATCCCTTCCATGCTTTGCAATAACCCACCTTCTTAGCTTAAGCTTGTAAGCCAGACAACTGTTTTGATAATTGCTAGTTGTGAACTGATTTCTACTCCCAAGTTAGCGAAACACTGTGATGCCATCCCCCTCAACAAATGAAGGGGGAAGCAGATAATAGAGAAAAAAAGGAGGGAGAAATGAGTAATTGTGCACAATCCAGCGCTTCTGCGGTGGTTCCAGGCTTCTCAGTTGGTTGGCGGGCCACCAAAGCCTCGTTTAATTTATTTTTCTCCGGCGAAGAGACAAAGGCTTCATGTGATCTTCTGCCCGTCCCTGGTTGCTGTTGCCATCTATCTCCGCGTGGGCCCAGCTCTCGCAGACCGTGTGACGTGGAGAATTACTGACCGTCAGATTGCCATGCTCGCAGAGGATGAAGGGTCAGGATCTTTGCACGTAGCGGATTCGCATCATTTGGGGCGGTGAAGCGGAGGAAGAATTGCACGCACTGTTAGAGGATGTCCGCTGGGGGACAGCTTACAGTAGGGTCGGCAATTAACGACGGTGGATGGGAAAAGGAAGTAGCCGTTGACGCTTGGACTCCAGCCGATGGTAGGACGCTGACGCACGATTAGTCTTAACCCGTACAGGCGTTCTCATGCTCTTGTCCTCGGAGTTTTCTTGCAACGTTTTTCTTCTTCTTTGCTCTCCTTTCATCTCCTTCGAAGAAAATGGTGGACGTTTACACCAACGCAACGAGCCATCACACCGACATAAGCGTCAGCGATTCCATGTACGTACATCGGTTGGATCCTTTATATATATATATATTTGGCATGGTTAGTGTGCAGTATACCTTAGCATTCATGATGTATATTTTTGGATGAATAAATTTTACTATGCTTTTGATCGTGGTGCGTGTATCTGTTGTCGTAAATAAAAAAATAGATAAAAAAATTTAAAGATATTGAATGAATGACTTTGAATGGATAAGTTTGAAGTTTGATTTTTTTAAAAAAATATAAAATAATATTCAATTAAACCTTTTGAATAAGCATCTACGAATGAACAGTTGTCATTAAAATTAAGAAATAGAGACTAATTACATGCGGACGGGGATGCATAACAGATACTCCGGTGTACTGCATCCAATCCTTTTTTTTTTTTTTTTTTTTTTGTATATGTAAAACATTTGACTTTTGGAGAGAAGTTTTAGGCAGTATTCAGGCTGGCGGAGTGATGAGTTGGTGCGAACCACTATGGACCATCTATTTGACAAATCTGGAAGGAAATCTAGACTAATCTTGTTAGATTGCCCGAACAAGCCCTTAAATTCTCGGATAATACAAATTTTATCATTGATTGGTCATCTTCTCTTACTCTGAACAACACAAAAATGATAACAATAACCACAACAATTTCTTATCCTTCATATTGCCAGCCTACCGGTAGAAAAAGAAAAAGTGAAGAAAAAAAGGGAAGGGAACCAAAAGAAAATTAGTCGAAGAATCCTGGGTGAGGTCCCAGCCATCTCAGAAGGTCGTTTTAAATATGGTGTAATGGTTTGAGTGTGGGAGTTCTGTCGGCCAATCTAGTTCTTCTGTTTAGAATGAGAGAGGGCCAACCGAATGTTATTCCATGAGGTCTCCATGCTGACGATGCCTTGCAGGATAAGTGCCACTTTTTATGCGCTTGGTGAACTGTCCCTTTCCTGCCATTCCATCTAGCATTTTTGGCACCTAATCATTCTCGTATAGGAGGAAAGCAAGGCCCGAACCAGCTGCCAGACCAACTCCAAGCTCCAAATGAATGGCCAAACCACTCAGTCAGTCGCACATACAACGGCTCATATCATATGCAAGCTAGATAAAAATTTCATCAATTCAAATTTGATATGTTTGTTAAATGAATAATAAATCTAAACTAGAACTTAAATCATTTTACTAAATATGTAAAACAATTTGATTTACAAACGAAGCAGAATAAGTTAAACAAGTCGAGACAAAACTGACGGCATAGGCTCATTACTTTGTTAGCATGAAAACGCTCTAATAAACTTGAAAGCGATCCAATACTTTTAACTAGCCTTGGTATTTTGTAACTAAACTCTGGAAATTAACTCTAAGCCAAATGACTTTAAAAGAAGAATTAAACATTAAAAAAAAAAAATTTCTTTCATGATTGCCCTTTGTTACAAAGGATGATGTGTATTGCTCTTACTTAACACCTACAACATAACTGCTAGTTATGTAGTAAAAATATATTATTATATTTTTATTATAAAAATAAAAATATTGTAATTTTATATATACAATATAAAAAAAAAATTGTAAATATCATCACTTCTATAAGATCTATTTCATTCATCTTAGACGCCATCATATGGTACATTGCACAAATTTCTACTGTCAAAACCAAAGGTGTTGGATGTAGCTTGTACAATGCATGGATGTTAAATTTGAGATCCAAACTAGCATGAAAATTTATCCAACATCCTTTCTGATGTCAATCACCTCGAGCCCTTGAATTGAAACAAAACGGCCTCTTTTCTTGCAGGTTTGTGAAATATTTAAATGGTGTGTAATAGCATCTCATCTCTTGATTATAGTGGAGCCTGAAACTTTTTATTTTGCTCTATTGTTTTCGCAACGCCGCCATGAGGATGCCACCGGCCTATGCTCTAGCTGACTAACGTGTGGTCAAAAAGGAGGCTTCTCTAGGCGACCAGTCAGAAGGAGGCAACCACCTCCAAAACAGAATTTTAGGGTGAAGACTTTCACACTCTAAGGCAAAAGGAGACAAAAGAAGATGGTTAACCACCAAATTCCATCCATTATCTCTCACAGACTCGCAACCTTCCAACTGAATGAACAATTCAGCATGGGAACAACCCCACCTCTCTCTTTTGGAAAGAGGAGAGAATGGAATTTGAGATTGTTGGTTTACACTCGCATTCAAAGGCCTACAGACAATGGCTTGGGCTATTATTGAGATTTCATGCTGACATCTAGTGCAGTGACTCCATTGCTAAAGATTTTTTTTTTTTTTTTTGATTGATTGGCAAGGATAGGGCAAATGGACAAGAATAAATCTTGTGTTAACATGAACTTACGAGTGAGCTTTTGGTTTTGGCTTATATAGTTCTTAGTATTTTAGATGTCTTTAAGTTTCTATAACTTGGTTGAAAATTTATTGAGAAAATTTTGCTTGGAAATTTCCATTATTCATATAGGGTATGAAAAGGTGGTGGGTAAAGTTCTGAAAGAGCTATGGATTGATCAAAGAAAAGCCTAAATAAATCATGGGGAAACATCTGAAGGCTTCGAGTGTGGCAGGGACCAGCACTTTTGGGATCATAAAGATCACTTGAGCTCCACCTAGCTCATGGACTCATGGGTCCAAAGGTCACAAGCCATGTGAGCAACGCAGAACAATGACAGCCCATTGCTTGAATGTTTGCTTGGAACTCAAGCATCGCACATCCAACTCCACGCCACTTAGCTTAATCGATTTTCCTAACAATCTCTCTCTCTCTCTCTCTCTCTCTCTCTCTCTCTCTTTCTAAACCAGAAATTATTACAGATTTTTTGAAAAAAATATGACAAGGAATTTTTAAACTGAAGAAGAGTAGTCGGTGAGGGGCTTCTTGATGCTAATCCTTGTTATCAACTTATTGTGGGTTGATATATTGTGGTTACGAGGGAAGTTTAGAAAATTCTTTCTCCAACTTTTTTTTAAATTTATAAATTGTGGGGAATAAAGATCTTTTTTAATTAAAAATTCTTTCTATTCTTTATGGCGGATCCATGATAGAAGATCTTCACTTTTCTTCTCCTGTAGGAACCTCCTCAAATCTTCAAACATTCCTCAGTTTCCTTCTAGTTTTTATTTTTTCCAACATTTATCGAAGTTAGGGAATTATTAGGAACGGACTCCACTTAGATACTGAACTCATTCTATTTGCTCCTAAATAGTGCAACAACCTCTTGCATTCATCACAACTGTTTCCTTTTGTCCACAAAATTATACATATCGAGCTCTTGATCTCCTTTGATGCAAATTATCACCCAAAAAAAAAAAAAAAACACCTTGTATTCCATCACTTGTTGCCATGATTGTTTTTAGAGTTAAAAATTCCATCAATCATCATAGTTCACATGATCTGTGGTCTAACTTTAAAAGCATGCCATGTTTTAAACAAAGCCAGCAACAATAGAAGACAACTAGCCTGAGGGTGAAAGAAAAGAAGCTCACATGGCCAAAGGCATCTTGATCTGTTTAAAGTGTTCGAATGGAAGAATCTAAGCAAAAGCAGCTCCAAAAGAATGTCAACATGATAAGGTTATCGATTTTGACTGGGGGGTATTGATCATGAAAATTCAAAGATCTTACATGGTGGGCCGGTGTAGTGGATCTTCGTTTCCTTGAATAGACTGATGGGATGAGACAAGGCACTCAATATCCACCATTTCTACTCTTTTTGAAGGTGACCCAAACCTAGCTTTGTTAATGCACATGGCTAGCTACCAAACCAAAATTTCAAAAACTAGGCCAAAATAAGGGTCAGCATTTAATTTGCATATGGTGGGTATTCAACACCAACACAAGCATATGGTCTGCCACTAATACCTAGTTGCCAATACAAGTCCAACATTGATGCCACTAAATAAGCTCTAGTCACCATGAGAAAATCACAGGTCTTGTGCAGTCCTACCACTCATTTTGCGCCTGCTTTCAATGTAGGGGGTGCAAAGTCCATGCTTTTGCATATATCTCAAAGTAGTTTTGTCTTGGAGAATGAGCTAGAGAGTAGAATATAGAGAAACTTCCTTCCATGATGAAATAAATCCTAAATCAATCTATTATTATAGACTATGAATAAGAGCCGATGCCAGTGTTTAGTTTTACATCAATTATATATTGAAAAAATTTTAGATACTTATACAAAATCAAGAAGCCTACATAATACTTTCTAACTAATGTCTTTGAATGAGAACCTGGATTGTCATAAATGGTATCAGAGTGGACCTAATCCATATCACGTGTGGATTGAGAGACGTTGCAGATATGCTCTATGTATTTGTAATTGGATTTGATTGGATTAAAATGCATATTTAGATATTCCTTAACTTGATAAAGATATTGGAGCATGAACAGAAAGAGCACATGAGAGCCCATTTTGTTAAGTGTTTGGTTCCACATTAGTTATATATTGGTAAGACTTAAATTCTTATAAAGGATTGAGAAATTTGAAGATTTTTTTTTATTTTTTGGCTAGCTTTTATTGGTGATGTTCTGAATAATGAAAGCCAGCAAGCATTCCGCAATAAATTATACAACTGATGCAGTGAGTTTGCACTGATATATATTTAGTCCCATAAAAATTATATATCGAAGAGACCTTAACTGTATGTAAAGAATCAAGAAATTAGCAATCCTGAGTGGAGTTATATGATAAATTTTGATTAGATTTAGGCTTTTAATCATCACTACCAAAAGAAAATACAAAGCCCTGGACAGCTACATCACCTGAATCAGCCGTTCAGCATGTCCCACTCTCTACTGGTTAATTTAGCTCTCTTTTCGAAAGCATTTGGCTTTTTTCATGCACTATTTCATGGGTACCAGCTCTCGTGAAGAGCAAGGCAGTAAAAAGACGGGTCCCAAAGGCACAAAACGACAGCGGTCACAGGATGACCACCGTACTTTTTGTCTGCAGTCCCATTTGGGTTGGGATCCAGCAAGCCTCTCCTTTCTCCTTTAATAAGCTTTTCCGGCTACATGGCGCTCGCTGTACTGATATCCTTGTCTCCATGATCACCGACTAATGGTGCCGAACGTGAAAGGTGACATCAGGAAGCCATCTGATGAGGCCAAAGGGCCATCTGGTTATAGGTCATTGTCCAGGGGCAGCATCAGTCCTGGCTATAGCCCAGTTGGTGGTGGAAGGACAAGGCAAAGTCTCTATTTGTATTGTTTGATCCGTCCCTTTTCTTTTAACCTGCATCAGGAATTAAGGGGAAAAAACAAAGACAAACTTATCCAGATCACTTCTCTCATGCCCATGTTAATCTGAAGTTAAGTGCCTTAAGGTTTGGCTACCAAATATTACAAACAATATTCTTCTGCCATGAGATTACCATGCAGGATAAAGAAGCAACTTTGGGACTGAAAGGAAGGGCAGCAACTGCAGGACTAAATAGAAGGGTATTCTGTAATACTTACAAGGATGGCTAAGTCAAATTCAGATGAGCAATGTCAACTTTGATTAGGGAGAGAATGCAGCACAAAAACTAGAATGCATGAATCACATGCTTCTTGATAACTTGTGGTGCAACTTCAAGGCTCCAAATAGTCTCTAAGTTGACATACAACATACTCTGGTACATGTCTTCATGATTGAAGCTGTCATCCAAGAAGATTTTCAAATAAAAAATGACCACTGGAAAATTGGTAAAGAATTTCAGATTCATTAGGAGATGTTCAGAAGTCTCACTAAAGTGCTGAAGAAGAGCTGAGGTCAATATTACAAAATGCTATGCTTAGCAGTCAGCCAAAGGAGCATTCTGAATCCGCAATACTAATTGTGTTTGATGATAAATTCTGGTTAAATTCATTAAGAATATCTGATGTTCGCATTGATCCAAAACTTTTAGTATTAACATTAGCTGCAACACTATTTATTATGCGAAGAAAGCTTTGAACTATAATGCTAAATATAACACTAACACTGCTCGAGGTACATAATATATAACAAAGATGACTTCCTCTATCTGACCAAAATTCATAACTAGCTGAACTACATTTGCTTATCCCATCAAAATCTGATGGAATGTAGCGTTGCACAAGATCTCTTGGACCTGCAACGTCTTTGAATTAGATTGATTCAATGATTAGACATACCAAGGAACCTTTGAATTTTATAGGATGCATGCTTCATAGTTCCGGAATGTTTTATGATCAGTTTTCAACCGAAGTCAAACATATGATAGCTAAAAGGATTCTTGGTCAAGGCATCTTTGGGCAAAAAAGTACCTGCCAATGAAATCTAATTTGCCGGTTGATAGTGCATTTCTCTTGCAGATGCAAAAGAATAACCCAAAAGCTAATTTGAAACACATTCTTATGTTCTATTAAAAAAATAGATTAAAAGAATGAATAATACAAATGAATAATGATCATTTTTTGCAAAAAATTAGATAATCTTAACATGAGTTATTGACGATATAAAATAGCATACCATATATGGACATAAAGACATCTAGATACCCTAATTGCACTGGGTGTACAAAGAGTAAATTTGAACCCCTTGCAAATTTGTGCACTTGTTATAGAACTACCCAATAATATTAAGAATGCAGCTCTTGCGTTCATGTGGAAGACCATCACATTGGTTAATCAGGATGAGACTGGCATGAAGATAAGGATTAAGATACTGAAAGATTTTTATCAAGGCCATACTCAAAAAAGAACAGAACTTAAATTGAAGGGTCTCAAATACAACTTAGTATGAACAACCAAGATGAGGCTTCTGCAGTCAAGATATACCAGAATAATCATTCTGCTAATGACACTGTAATCAATCATAATTATTTCATTAATATATGTTTCGTCCAAGGAAAAAGAGAGACACTTTTAGACTTGCATGATGGGTGACAAGCTCAGACTATATGCTATTAAAATCTTCTATCAGATATCAATTTGACTAGATGATATCATAAAGACTTCGGGGTTTGTGCGTGTGTGTGTTTTTCTTAGTAAAATCCATCCTCGCTGAGACTGCTGCCACGCTCTGAAACTGAGCCATAGACAAACAATTAGCAGGCACCTGAAATGACTAGAATCGAAATGCTAAAGATGGCTTGAATACACTGGAGGGCGTTGTTTTGACAAGATAAAAGAATATAAAATAACAAAGATTAAGCCAGCTTCCCTTTCGTAGATGGAATACCATCTTTGATCATAGTCTTTCGAACATACAATACTAGAATGTGATAACAATGAGAACACATTGTATTTGCCAGCAGGTTAACTAATTCACAGTTAAACCAATAAGCAACCTGTCAACTTTTATTAAGTTACGGTTATATTAGGCCCAGAGAGACTAGAATTGCTTTACTTACTAGCAAGGCTAGAAATGTAAGGACCTGAAACCTCACCTAAGAAAATTAGCTTGAAGATGTTATTTAGATATTATAATGCTCAAAGTTCATTTGCTGGCCCAATTAATTTCGTTAGTGGGTTAAAAACATGTGGCCCAAAAACTCGAATGAAAGTTAATGGGTAGCAAGTGGATTTGAAGTGTTACAAATGGTATCATAGTCAAATTAAATGTGCAAATGTTGATGGATATGAGGAAAAGGCTATTCATGATACAATGGTAGATTCCTACCATGGCGTGGAGCTACCCTTGTAGCACCAATGACTCAACTCGAGAGTAGATTCTGGTTAGCTTATGGCGTGCGACGAGAAGGGTGCATTATAAGAGGGAATGGGGGAAGATTGTGATACTTTAAATTTAGTCCTGCATTGGATGTAAAAGAAAGTGTTATGTACTTATAACTCAAATTCACTGGCTATCCATTAGCTTTCACTCGAGTTTTTGGGACACATGGTCTCAATCTGCTAACGAGTTAATTGGACCACTAGATGGGCTTGGGACATTACAAATATCTTGACTTCATATTCTTATATACTTTTATCATTTAAATGTCGGCATCCTCACCAAGTTAAGGGTTCAAATGCCATCAAATTCTATCACAAACATTACAATTAACTAATAATTGGCTCAAAAAAGTCTTATGGTATGGTATCCTCTAATATAAATAGAATATGAATTGGATCTGCTTTGGGATCTGCTTTAATGCTATTTATAACGATCTTTGATGAATTGTTCTAGTATAAATTAAATATCCCTAATCTTTTTGGTATATAATAGATATATGATAAAATATACATTGTGTAGATCACATTCATAAGAAAAAAATGGTATATAGATTCACTCAATTAGTTTGGTAAATAGGTTTAACTATAAACTAAAAATTTAATTGGAAGCATATTTTGATTTTATGGAGCGAAAATATAGTTTGAGATGGAATAAAAATGAAAATTAAAAATCATTTTGAATTTGATGCCTATTTTGTCAATGTAATATTTTATCCTATAATGGGAAGGTAATAGGGAGCAAATTATATGGTGCGACCGCTCTCCTCTTTGTTTGAAAAGGAGTAAGAGTTTATAGCATACGACATAATATCTAGCAAGAAAAAACTTGATATTTTTATTACTATAGATTTTTTGCCCATTGCTGGCAATGCCGGTGCCCCCCTTTATCCTAGGGTCCGTTGTGCGGATGCAAGCCCTAGCTAATTTAGAGTATGTATATCAAAATAATAGTTACTTACATTGCTTTCTCTTCTTTTACGCCTTTTTCTCTATATCACAATTTGCAAGGCATGTTTTTAATTTTCAGCAGCACAAATTTTATGTTTGTTACTTATATATAAAAATTTTAGACCAATCAACCCTCCTATGAATTATAGACTAGAAGACTTATACATGGGCAATTTTACAAATTTTTAGTTCAGAAATGTTATCTATTATAGAAATGGAGTAGGCCTTTTGCAATAAAGCTATATCATCTACAGTGATAATTGCTTGCAAATTAACTTTTATTACTTATACACCAAGCAAATATAAAACAAACAGCAATAATATCATTAGTGAGTTAAATTTTTTTTTTTTCTTAAAACTGAAATAAGGAGAAGGGCCAAAATTGTAAGGGCAAGATGAAAAATTGGTTACTTACACCTAACACTCACCAACTTCACCAACTCAAACTTGGCCTCCAACCATCCTCTATAAGTTGAGAAATTGAATTATGAACCTTGACTTTCATATCTTAAATCAAGGATATGTATCCCCCTGTCTAAATTGTCAACTAAAAAATGCATTCCATTGTAAATGTTGTTCAATTTATTAGCTACTTGGTGCAAATAGCAAATGCCTCCAAAATGCACGACTTTTAGCATTTAAGCAGATGGATATTTATTAAAAGGGTTATACCTAATTTTATATTTACAGCAATTCGAGCAATTTTATTAAATATTCTGGCTTTGCCGTCGCATTCAAGCCGTGCGCATAAGCCCGAAAAGGTCTGAAGTGATTTGCTGGATTTCAATAGATAAAACTTGAGAAAATAAAATATAAAATTAATAATGGAATTATCGTAAGAAGTAATTAAACTGTTCAAAGTGCAGATATTAGAGCAATGGTAAGATTATTGCATTATGATCTATAGGCCACAGATTCAAA
The DNA here is from genome assembly GCA_017589505.3 of Metroxylon sagu. NCBI lineage: Eukaryota > Viridiplantae > Streptophyta > Magnoliopsida > Arecales > Arecaceae > Metroxylon > Metroxylon sagu. Next base: position 348,138 of record JACVBY030000484.1, read on the forward strand.
ACATGATATATCAATGAGAAAGCAATTCCTGACAGGATAAAAAAGAAATTATGCATCTTTTTCTTTTTCCTTTTTAAGATCCAGCTACTTAAAACCCGGAGGATATTAGGTTTTACATGAGCCACGAAAGTTTTCTACCACTGAACACTAACAAGAACTTTTTGCTTCGAATCCTAATCTCACACGGTATTTATTACAGCATATAGCCGAAGGATGGCAGATGACAATAATCCCACCCAAACCAAGAGAAAATGTGCCTTCTGCCTCATCTTCTCTCAACTCTATGTCTTCTTTCCTTGTATGACTCATAGTCCCGATCCCTATTTTTCCTATCGTAGTATCTGTCATCTTTCCTAAGTTTGTCACTGTCCGTGCTTCTCTTATGATGATCTCCCTCTTCCTTCCTGTGCTCATCACCATCTGATCTATAATTTTCATGCCGTCTGCTGCCAGAACTTCTGTTCTCTCCACCATCATAATGCCTACCACCACCATGCCGCCTTCGATGGTCTTTTCCATATCTTGGATGCTCATCATGCCTCTTACTTCCTTGGTCCCTCTCTTCTTCTCTCATACGTCTACTTCCATTATCATGCCTTTGTCCTTTCTTATCATAACTTCTTTCTGTGGAATGCTCATAATCACGATGGTCTGACTTCCGTTTCTTCGTTCCTTCCTGTCCTCCACGTTCACCATCCATATTATCTTCATCAAACAACATGTCATACCTGGCAAAAGATATTTGAGCATGAGCACATGACCAGTGCGCAGAAAGAGAGAGAGAGAGAGAGAGAGAGAGACCTTTGATTATTATCTCCGCCACGCTGCATGTTATCATCTTTCAGCACATATTTTGGACCTCTTTCTCTATCATCTGATCCTTGGTCACAATCCCGGGCAAAGTGATCAGAGGCACCACATTTGAAGCAGCCATCTGCACAATTATTTTAAGAAAATCATACTAGACTGCAGCGTTGTAGTTAGATGACAGGTCAATCCAATGGTATGGGATTGTGGAACTTGATTCTAGTAGAAATAAATATATAAGCTAAGGTAAGCAGTTATGTGAATTCAAATAACTAGAATATGCACTCAATATGGAATCTCCTGTCAGTGACAAAAGAAACAGCAACTAAAATTACTGGCATAAGAATCAAACAAATGTACAATTGCCAAATCTAAGCAAAGAAATTGCTCATTCTCACTATTGATTGTTATGGATGAAAATGAGTGGAATGCACTGAGATTTCAATTGTAGAGACTCCGTTGGCCTATATAAAAGAGGTCAGGTGTTCAAGATTGACTTGAGCTCCATCCAAGCTCAGCTAAGAGTGCTGGAGTCTGGCTCATTTGCCAACTTGAATCACTCTACCCTGAGCCAAGATCAAGATTATACTGCTATCTTGGAAGCGAGCTATTCAAACCTGGCTCATTAGTGCAGCCTTACCATGTGACTTAAGCTCCGTGCCTCTGATTTTTAATCAGAGGAACTGGAAGCCCATTATGAGCCAAGCTTAAGCTGTTCATGAACAGCTCACTTCATTTGCAGCACCAGCATTTTTTTTTTTTTCAAATTATGTGCTGCTAATTGGATCTTTAAATACCATTTCTGACTGCTAGTAAAGTAGTGAAGTCCCATTCCAAGACAGACAATAAATACACATATGGGGCAGGAAATCTGTTCAAGGTGGAGGATCAAGGGGCACCTGTTCTAGATGATCTCTTTGGTTTCTGGTTTTCCTCAAGCAGTTTGTTGCTTATGAAGAGAAGCATAATTGACTGAGAAGCATGTCAAACATAAAACATTTATGTTATTCAAGTGACTAATTCCTTTATTAATTAATAATACCAAATATAATGTTGATTTATGTGGGCATGAAAATAGATGTCAATGATTAAAGATAATTATTTGGGATATATAGGAATTCTTAAAGGCATAGACAGTCATGATTTGCTTAGTTTATAAAACATTTTTCTTTACTATTTAGAGTCCAGTTCTTTAAAAAAGACATTTGTGAGGAGTCCAGCTCAAAATCCTCTATTTTTCCCTCCGTACTGTCTTATTTTCTCTCACAAGATCACACATTTTAAGTCATATTTAAACTCAGATTAAAGATAGATTTAATTTCCTTCTAATAGATAAACATGGCAGTAAACATGGAAAACATGGATGTATGACCCAATCAAAAAATTCTTTCAACTACCACCCTGCTCCTCATTCTCAGTCCATGTTGGGTTTTTCCCAGGGTAAGCCATGAAAGCAGTCAAATAGGTTCTAAGCGCATATGTTATTCCTAATATTGTGGTCAAAAGACTAAAAGCCAGATTGGTTGTTAATGAATATGCTTAATGCTTAAGTAACCATTTCTCTTGCTACAGATCAACATTGGCCTTAAAGCAACTGAATGTCTAAAATGTAGTTCTCCAACAAAATTTAGAAGATGAAATGTCTATGGAGTAGGTACCAAAATTTGTGGCTCAGTGAGAATCAAACATCATCTGAAAGTTCAAGTTTATACATGGACATATTAGTATCTAAAAACCTTGTGATAGAAGTACGATGAAGCTCAAATACTATAAAGGTTGAAACATAAATAAGCGCCATTAAACTGTTGGCCATATTTCATTAGCAATAATATGTAATAGGCTTGATATATAGGGCCATATTTTAACATCTTACATTTTGAAATTACCTAGCTGAACTCAACATCTTGAGTGCAGAGTTACCATTCATTAACAAACAACATCTCATGCAACAAATATGCTTTTGAGAGTCCTATAACTAATAGAAGAGAATGTCAGCACACTGTAGATGTGTAACATCCAGTTTTCATAGGCACATAATCCTACACAATGGATAATGTTTAAATAATGATGTCAAATCAAAATAACAGAAAGACCTTAAAACTACCTTTTTCTGTGCGACTTCTTTTACCATGCCTATATTGGCTCCACAATTTAGCAACACTTTGACTGAAATCCACATGTATCCTTCGGTCATCAATTAAAGTATTGTCCATCTGTCACATGATCACTCAGTTGTATCATCAAAGAGTCGGAACAAAATCATAGGGTAGTATATATTAGAAATAAAACTTGCAAGAACACCCTAAATTACACACTAAAATGATGACATTCCAAATAAAATTCAGAGCTTGACGTTTGCAATGCTGGTTAACAGGAAAAAGGGTGGTTGTTTGATGCCAACTATACAACAGGATAAATGGATAAGAAGAAAGCAAACTGTAAAATGAACCCTGATAGAACTGTCATGTCATGATCATTCAAAAAATAAAATTTATGCTTCTAGATGCAATACATAATCTTTGATAAACCTCTGAGACCCTCACAATTAAGTTCATGATATTCAAACAAAAAATGTTTAGCAATTAAAAACAATCTGGTCTGATAAAATAAAAACAGAGGATGTGTTACTGAATCTCAAATAACTCTGATGTTGGAATATAACTATGGGAAAAAAAAATCACATATATCTTTGGTTTGCTTTTTCCTTCATACTGCAGTACTAGATCTTTACAAAAAGTTTCTTTTATCAAATCTAGTATTTCCTTGGGCTAGGCTCTAAAATATCAGTATGCCTGGAAACTCACAAAGCAAAAAAACTAATATAAACAAAAAATTAAAACTTTTCTTTTGAAGGTTGTACCAAAAATGGAGGCTTCTGACCTAGTGTGGACATAGAACAGATAGGGACCTTTTTAGATAATAATTGATGTTCCATTAAAATATTTTCCATAATTTTTGTATAGGCTGTTTGCTCAATACATAAATGTTGTTTCCTAGTTATCTATAGTAAATTTTATGGTGAAAGATTGTTTGAAATGTGACCTTAAGTAAGAAACCATCCATGCATAATTTAGTCTTTTTGTCATTTTTCCAACATTTCTGAATTTAGGACCCCACTTTGTCAGGACTCTCCATAGCTTAAGTTGTAAATAACCAAACCATCTTAACTATGTCTCCATCACTTCATCTCTATCATCACTTCCATTCACTCTCTAACTTTATTTATTCTGATTTTGAAATAGGTCCACCTTAGTTCTGCAACAGATCCATAACTCATCTCACCTTATTTTATGCCCACATGCATCGTTTAACTTTCTGACTCACACTACCAATCTGCTCAAGCAACTATAACATTAATTTTTGTTTAAAGTTCTAGCAGAATTCAGCTTCCCCATGTCACTGGCCCAGGTTATCCTAGATAAGCATCCCATTCTACACCTTTGTAATAGGACCAAAGCAAAGCAAACAATGTATCCAGCATGTTGCTTCTCTTGATTCTAAATTTCTAACCATAAATTAGACGTTGATAAGCATTGTGCCAGGGAACTGGCACAATACTTATCTTGTGTAGCACATAATTTGATATAGCAAATAATGGTTCTCATAGATGATACAATTAACCCAAATATGCATTGAAAACACCAAGCATCAGGAGATTCATTTGAGTTGTGTTCACTCAAGACAACCCCTTTTGCCTCAAAGAGAATACGTCTATTGTTCACATTGTATTTACAGTTTCAACTTGACTTCTAATCTCTTGCCAAAACTACTCTAGCAACCCCGTACAAAATATTCAATGGTGATATTGGCAAGTTTTGTTTTTGCTATAATACTTAATTAATGGCAATTACTTATAAGTGTTGAAACTTACTTTGAAATAAGCTCGTTCGCATGCCTCTTTCGTCTCAAATTCTGACAAAGAAAACAATAAAGAATGTGGTTAAAATGACAAACTAACATTCTGAAGGCTGGCATATGTGAAAAAGAATATCAATATGTTAAGTCAAAATTCAGCTAACAACCACATACATGCACATAACAATCACCAAACTTTAAAACTAATTTTTAACATAATTAATTAGTCTGTCCTATCCTTTCTGGTCTATGGGTCCTTCAGTTGCCAGTTCAAATTCCAGCAACAAGCTCCAGTACAAGCTGTTTCAAATTCCTCGGAATCTTCTACTCAGAAGGTGGCACCACTATTGATGATAATGACGATGCAGATGATAAAAGACTTACAGCCAGCACCCCGACTCTGCATGCGTGCGTGAGAGAGAGAGAGGGAGAGAGAGAGAGAGAGAGAGAGACTAACATCAAACTTCACTAAAAAGCATCCCAATAAATAATGTTCCTATTTGTAGGTTCTAGGGAGGGTCGGATGGACTAAGGGCATGCAGAGAGGCTGTTACCGTGTTTTGAACCTTCTACACTCAGGCCACAATAAAGAAACCACACCAAGGCTCACCCTCTTAATCACATCAAACAAACTTCATTGAAAACTAGAAGAACCCATGGAATAGACTCTCCTCAATCTTCAAGATAAATTCTCCTCCGAAATTTCTTGTTTGCAGGACTTGAATCCTTCATTTGGCATCACTTTGTCTTCAAAATTATTTAGTTCATTTGCTTGCAGACAGCCCAGTACATGCTATGTGCAGAGATACAATCCATGTTGACCTACAAATTCTCCCCAAATTTTTGCTACAAACTCTTTGGTCCAAATAAAAGTGGGTTGTGACTGCTCCTAAAAAAGGGAAAAATAAATTCTAGAAGACTTTTGGAGAAAGCAAATACAGGTAAGTTATACTTTAGCCTTCAGTCAGATAAAAGGCCATAAACGACTATCAACATCACCCACCTCTAAATGTGCAAAACCCAATCGGAATGCCCATGCATGAAGAAACTGTGTCATATGCCTGGGTCTATAGTAAAATATCTCCTTGGGGAACAAATACAAAGGTGGCAGCCATGGTTGATCCAAAATACCATGCAATGAATTATTGTTCCAGTTAGGGAATCTCAAAATTACTAGCAAAAATCGAGGTGTGTTTCTAATGTGCACACTTCTAATGATCTCTTGTGTACCCTGAAGATGGTGATGGTCTTTATAGTATGCAAAACCGCTGGTTCAAACGAGGATGCAGAGGAACCCTTTGAGTAGTTATGCAAAAAACTATTTTATGAGCAGAAAGTAACATCTAGAAGGATCATGCATTTGCAGTGATTCCAATATGTGAAGTATACTCCTTCCAAAAGATGCAAAAATGCAGTGTCAAGCTAAGAAATAGTGTCTCAATGCAGAATTTAACCTAATAGCTTCCTTAAAAAAAAAATGAAATCAAATATATTTGTTGAAGGAATAGCAAGCATTGGTTCTAGAAATCAAAACTGGTTTTTCAAAGGATGGTACAATATCAAATTTGATACAAAAGTTCCTCATCCTCTTTATTGCCAAGTAGTATCATAAGCCTCTTTAGTTGTCCTGCATTTGTTTGGTACCAGAGATTTTTCTCTTCAATCGTCCTACATAATATGTCCCAGATAATTTTTAGTCAAACATATCAAATTTCATGTAAACAACAAACAAATGAGAAAGAAGTCACAGACAATAAACATTGTTTCAAAGAATCAGGATTCTGATGCATACATAAAAAATGGACTCCATCAATGGATGGAACAAGCTCAAAATGGCAGAAATACAACCTCATAACAAAACACAGATATGAAAACTCAGGCTCGATAGCCCTTGTGGCTGAACTCTGGTGTTTTTGGAGGCTTCTGGAATGATCCACATCCATCCAGAAATATCTGATTAGATTACTTTTTAGATTGGCGGAGGTTTCAATTAGAATCACATGCCATAAACAAATGGCCAAGGTTTGGTTGGAATTCAATCACTTATAAAAGGGCCTTCTGGATTTCTATCTGTTTCTTTTGTGGCTAAGAAAGCCTGTGCCTACACAACCATATTAATATGGTGTTCAAAATGGATGGCATCATAATTAACCTAGGAAGCATGGATCTTCCAAAATACCACCTGTAGCCATATCCAATACATATCAAATGCAGATAGAGCACAGATACCTGTCCGATACAGGAAAGAAGTACCTTGAATTTGTCATGATTAAATTATCACTCGAATACTTTGAGGATATGTTTGCATACTCATGGGGTACACTTGGATACTTCCAAGATACTCCTAGGACGTTTCTTAGATATTTATTTATAAGTTAGTAGATTATCATGCTTAAATCAAACAGCCTTTGAACCTAGATATGTATAAACACCCAATAACTTAAAATAAGGTATTATTTGATGTTACTTTTATTTTTTTATATTTTAGAAATAGAACGATAGAAATTCTGTTTCTATTTTTGTAATTTTAAAAAAATATAAATATGATTCACAAAGTCAATTTTTCTAAAAACAAACATGGCGATGGCGATGGTGATGGGAACAGTGGTGGTCACAACGAAGGTAGTAGTGGTCTTGGTGGCAGATATGCCATTGATATAGTGGAAGCGATGACAATGTGTGCTGGTATGGTGAAAGCGATAGCAATGGTGGTGGTAGGGGTAGCAACAGTGGTGGTGGCAATGGTGGCACTGCTGTGGTGAAGGCGACAACGATGGTGATGGCAGTGCGGTAGAGGCGGCCACAGCAATGACGATAGCTACAATGGTGGTGGTGGTGGGGTACTAGCAATGTGGTAGGGGCAACGAAGATGGCAGTGTCACTGTGGTGGCAACGAAGACAACAATGAGGATGGTGGTGATGATAGGCGAAAGCAGTAGTAGTTGTGATGGAAGTGAAGGTGGTGGTAAAGAAAACATGAGTTTCTTATTTTTGAAAATATGGAGAGTAAAGATCTTTTACTTCCATTTTTTTTAGAAATAATGTAAGTGATTTTAAAGATAGAAAATAAAAAGAATAGTACCAAACATATTTTTTTTGTCTCAGGTTCTGTATTTATTTTTTAAAAATAGACAATAAGAAATAAAAATGACACCACATAGGCCATAAGTTATTGACCACCCTCTTTTTCTCACCCATACCCTCTTTTTAGCTACTTACATGTGTTTACTAGATTTATTTTTATTATATTAATTATTTATTGAATTTTCATTTTGTGAACTATCTTTGCATTTATGATGTTGAATTGTTATTATACGGTATTTCATGAGAAAGCAATCATCCTTTTAGACTTTTCAGCATAATTGTAAAAAAATATATTTATTGTTGTATCCTAAATGTATCATATCCTCTTTTTTCAAGATCTATCATATCTACAAATCCTGTTGTATCGATATCCTATATCTCATGTCCGTAACCATGCTTCCCAGTGATTAAATTTAGCCAAGTAAAGGGTGTTAGGAAAATTGGATGGTGATATTAGGCCTTTTGGAAATTGAATCAATGTTCATTAACTAAGACATTTATGGATCCAAATTTATCAACTAAGACTAGCAATAAGCATAAAGAGGACTCTAGTTGACAATTGATCAAATATAAGCCATCAGCAAATGACTGATGGATCACAAAGACCAAGCTTAGAAGTTGAGTAAGAGCAACAGATAATTCTATCATTCTCCATTACAATGACCTTGAGGAATAAGTGTTGGATGCAATGAATATGGCGGTCACTGCTACTTGCAATAGACCATCCTAATTCAACATATGTAAAAGTAATAGAGATTTTATAAAATCAGTACCCATAAAGAGCAGCTCTTTTGCAAACAAGTCTGTTTGAATTTCTTCACAACCTAGAGAGCTACTTCATTACGATACCTCAAAATCTTTTATTATGGTACCTAACTGTTAAAAATTACAAAAATTACTAAAGGGATAAAGGAAAAAAGCTTACCAATGAAAGCATAGCATAAGCTATCTCCTGTCTTATAGTCACGAATTATATCAGCTCTGCAATAAGAAATGCATGAATTTTACAGAAAACAATTAAAAATGAGTTGCAGCTAAGGATTTGAGGATATTCAAATAACACTTACGATGTAACATTTCCAAAACGAGAAAAGATCGTGTACAAATCTTCATCCTACATCAGATTAAAGTACAATAAGTCATCATTTAGCAGCAATGATTTAAGAATAGAAAATGGAATAAAGCTCAGAAATATTTTAGTATATCTCGTCAGACAAAAAGGATTAATGGATTTGGTAATTTTTCATGTAGTATTGCCCTATATAACACCACACAGAGCAATTCCTATCTTCAGGGAGGAGGAGATCACTAACTTGTGTAACTGGGTTAAGTTTACAAACAAATAGCACATTATCTGGAGGCTTCATATCAGCATCTGGAATGTCTCCTATCTGCAAGCACAAATGTAATGCAATTAAGGAAGTTATTAACATTAGCTGCATTTATTTAAGCATGAAATTGTGGAACCTAGATAGAAGTTCTTACGCTTTCAAGAATAGCTGCATTTGTATGTGCCTCTTTAGCACGAATCACCTCCTCAAGCTCTTCAGGGGCTAATGTCTCATCCAAGGGAACCCAGTTATCCTCCAACCGCTCATCAGCTATCTGTGCGTTTCAAATGCAAAAGAGGTTTATGTGATGGGTATGTTAATTAATGATTTCATTTTAAAAAAATGTGTATCACTGCAAATTCATAAGAGAATATCCAAGTGACATGAAACTAGGTACATGGTTATATGCAACATGACAATATTATCAGAACCAAAAGAAACTTGATCATGGGTATCAGAACAAATGAAGAAAACAAAAATCAGGGAAATCTTGCAAGCAGTGGTCGCATGGCACACATATTTATTTCATGATCTTTAATTATTTCATACTTTTTCCCTAGCATCCATGAGACATAAATTATGTCCATATAGGCCCAAATAAATCAGCATCATAGCATAATTCATGGTACCTTAAGGGGTGCAGCATTCTTGCAATGATGGCAATGCACAGTTTGAAAAGCACTACCTCTTTAGGCCTTGCAAAATCACTTTTACATCACAGAGGTATTAAAATCTTATAAACTATAAGGCCCAGTAAGATAAAAGAAATTTCACCATTATCTCTAGGCACCAAGAAAACAAGTCCAACGAGTACTGGGAACTAAGAATAAAGTGTTGAAGAAGGTTTATTAATGGAAGAACAAACTTTTCTTCTTGATCCTAAAAGGCTACAATATATCAAAATGAAACCTTCGAAGGGAATGTCAAATATGTCCCATGCATATGTGCTAGCTCTTATTGATGGAGGCTGAAGGTGCTTGACCATATGGTTTGGCAACCCTGGCCCTAATTATGCTGAGCCCCATGATTGATCAAAAGCCTCCAAGGACCAAATGAAGGATCTGGAAGCACCAAAGGGGCCACATGAGCCAAGCCCTGATCTGAAGGCAAGAACTTGCCATCATAAACTATCCAATACAAATGGCACAGGAATCACTGTCAAAAGAAAACCAGCCCAAGTCTGAATCAAAGTGCTCCAATGGCATGTCACCATCAGAAAGAATCTGACAGCAAACAAACCACAGTCATATCCAATTTGACGGCATGAGGCCTTCTATGAAGCCCCTTTAAGTCAACCAATTAGAGTCCAACACCACCACATCTAACGATTTATAGCACACTGTCCAAAGATTACTAATCTATACACATTCTTATATTAGATCATTTTAAGAATAGTACTTAAACCTAAGCTTTATAAGGATCTGAAAGCAAAGAGTTCCATAGTATCCAAACAGATGGACATTCACATTATAATTGAAACACAGTATGCAACAGCAAAATGTAATAGAATGAAATGTGATTGTTGATCAAGAACTAGGATCTAACAAATGAACTAGCATTCTTGGAGACAAGATGATGTCAAAATCTTATAAGCCCTAGGTTATTAATCAAACTGATAGTAATATTCAAGTTACCTCATCATTTGGTTTGACCTCTGGAGATTTCTCAGGAATAAATTCTGCCAGCTGAGGTGGATCATCAAACGGATCATCCAAAATATATGCATGCTTGATTCTGTTCATGGAGAATGAAGCACGCAATGTGAATAAAAGAGGAAGGATAGAGAGAATCTTCAGAAAAAAAATCTCTTGCATTAGTAAAGTGTAACAAAAGGTTGATATTATTGTAGGAAGCATAAAAGGTCTCAAAATAATCCTCAATGAAGCAAAAGACAAAACGGAGTATGTTTCCTTCTGTTGACGTATTTAAAGACTAGAAAGATTTCTAAGTAAATGCTCATTCAGCAATGTGTTTCAAAGAAGTTCATATTATTTTAAGGAAAACCCTAAAATATCACTTTGTGTTTCAGGAAGAAACCCCTCAGAAATGGTTTTTAAGATCAGTCAACAAAGTAGCAAGACAAATTTATCAAGATCAAGTAGCAACCTACAAGCAATCACAGAAGAACAGAATGCAAAAAGAAAAAGATCAAGCTTCAGAAATCCAGATGGTACATTTTAGCTAGTTAGTGCCAAGACAGATCTCAATTGCCATGGTATTTATCTACAAATTAGTACAGGCCCATTTTAGGAAGGCCAACCTGTTCAGGCTGGTCTAGGCTATAGACATTTATGGTGTGTTTAATTGGTGTATATTTCTCTCTGTTCATGTACAAAATGTTATTCTCTCATGTGCCAAAAATTGAATGATAATAATAAGCATAGTGGTGGATGTTGACAGTTTTCTCATGTTAAGCCAACAGCAGGTCCCTAATATTTCTCAGTGACATATCATAAAGATTTTCAGCTGTATTGCCATTTTCACATTGACATTACCAAGAAAAGTGATGGTCATATTAGTATGCTTATAACAATTTCTTGTTCATATCATCAGGATCCTTAGATGTCCATGCCTATTAGCATCTCATAATTTTCAAGTGATCCTTTTTCAAAAAACTTCTTGTTCAGAGTCCATATAAGGCATCAAAGAAATCCCTTTTTTCCAGCAAAATCAAGAGTCTAAACCTTCAGCTTCTTTCAGAAAATTGAGCATGCAAGAAACTGTTGGTCTCTCATCCATGCACGAACACATTCTTCATGGTAAATTTCAAAGATTTTTCCTTTTCTAAAAACTTATAATATTTATGTTAAATGGGACTCGATGAAATGTTAAATCTATAATTGAATGTAGGGTTTTATACGAATATGCACCAACTGATGTTTGATTTATGCATACCCTTTCATATATAGATTTTGGGATACTAAGGTACCATAAAGATGTTGGTTAGTCATGAAGTTTATGTATGTATGCGTCTACACATACATTACATAAGTTCCATACATACATACATGCATGCATGCATCATGCATGCATACATAGGCCTCCTTAGTATAACTAACTTGAACTACCTTCCAAAATTACATCCTAATGAAGACCCATCACCCTCCAGGTCTCAACAAAAACTACAAACCAAACTTATAGGATAATTCATGCAGGCAGGCCCAGATGCCAGTAGACTGAAATTATAATACCCTTCAATGGTGATACCGAAGGAGCTAACATCTGGCAAAGATGTACCAAAATAGGTCATGCAACTCAAAAATAAATGTGTCAAATCACGGTTCAGAAATGCATTTGTAGCATTTTACAAATCAAGCTTCAGAACAGTAATAAAATGCAAAATCATATTTGTTATAATTGTCTTAGTGTAAAAGTCAATTGATTTGATATTTCATCAGACAACAATATCCATCCAAATGATGCAATTTAACTGTTTGTAAGATCAAATTCCACATAACAAAATGTACTCTGTACCATCCATTAAAGACACCATACATAGATGAGGAACTACAAGGTAGTTCAAGCAACTAAAGAAGTGAGACTATATAATTGGTCAAAGATTCTTCCTTCTCACAACAATAGAACGTTATTTACCAGCCAAGATTACAATATGCAATCAACCAACAGACTTTCACTCTAGGTGGAGTCCACCCACTCCAAATGAAAAGCTATAAGATTTGGTATCAGAATCATGATGCAACCAACCAAAAGGATTAAAAGCTTATATCCCCCACAACAAAGATAATATGACCCACATTAAGAATAGAGAAGATTAAAATGCCCATATCTTCATTCCCATAGTAAATCTTAACTTGTTACATAATATTGCAACTCTTTCTCATGGAATTTCCGATCAAAAGATCACTTAAAAATCTTTCTATGTTTCACCTACACCAATAATAAAATCTTATAACTCAACATGTATATTTCTTGTTAGCAGAACAAGAATTTTCTGTTAGCAGAACAAGAATTTTCTTTCCCTTCGTAATGATTTCCACCCAATGGACAGCATAACTCTATTTCTACCTCTTTTTCCTCAATTTGCTCGAAACAAAGAAGAGGCAGTCTATTGCCTTTTCATTAAGTACATGAAAAATAAGAACATATTGCTAGAGGGAAGCAAAAATATTACAACCAGACTCTAAGGATGTGTGCGTGTGTATGAGAGAGAGAGAGAGAGAGAGAGAGAGAGAGAGAGAGAGAGAGAAGCCAGATTAGGATTGGGGAGACAAAAGCCAACATCCTAGAGGCAACAGAGGTGTGACAGCAACAACTCATCCAGAAAGACCAGTTCAAGTTTCTGTTTGCCCTCATCCGAGATTATATCATTCACGCAGGGTTAGAGATGGCACACTACTTCATATCATGAAGCCTTCTCAATTCTCATACCATCATGCCTTTCTAAAGAGAATAAATTGCTATTATAACCACCATAAACACAACTAATGATGGCATCAGATCCATTTTTAAGTATGTATAATATTTCCAGACCAATTAACAAGCAAGTTGCAGAAGTACTATGTCAAAGTCAAAAATAAGGTAGAGCTGGTTTATGAGCAGACTAACTTTGTATATGACATCTAAACTCATCCAACTTAAGATGCATCAATACATATTTCCAGTGGGGAGATGAAAACTAAAATATGAATATACATGCGATTCAAATTCTAGACCTGAACAAATTTACATGTATAATTTGAAGCCCTTCATGATGAAAATTTATTTCAGTTCAAAATTCAGATCCCATCTTAAATTTTCTTACTTTCCAAGTATCCTCTAAAAACATATCGCCTTCAATATAGGACTAGTAAAATATGAATTCAAGTATCGCAATTAATACTTCTTGCATGCCTTTCTAAGGCATCAAACTAGTAGTAAGTTAACAGCATTAGAGGTAAGCAACAGGTTAGGGTAATTTGAGAACCGACACCAACCCGATCGGATAGGGATGGGTCGGTTCAGTTTTAAATGTTAATAGAGTCGGTTCTAGGTCTAGAATTCTAAAACTGACTCTATTTGTGTTGGTTCTTGATTTTTGAGGGTTGATTTCTTGGTTCAAACAATAAGAACCAACCACCATCTTTTTTGATGGAATTTAAAAAAAAAAAAATTAAAGTATTCTTAGGTATCGAACCTAGGCCTTTAGGTAGACTTTATGAGTTGTCCACCACCTCTATCAATAGATCTTAAGTATTAAATTAGTCGATAAATATTATATATATATATCCTTTTTATTAAACATAACTAAAAAAAAAAAAAGTAGCCATTAGATATTAAACATGTGTCAAGAAAAAAAGAAAAAGAAAATCAGTTCTATTTTAGAATAGATCTAGAACCAATCTGATCAGGTCGATTCTGGGTTGGTTCCGAGGTATGGGCAATTCAATTTTGGGTTCAAAATCCTAGAAATGATCTTAATTGGGTTGGTTCTAGGAACTGACCCAACGCAACCCATGCTCACCCCTACAATGTATTGCCACAGTACCTACTTAATTAAGATAAATCAGCCTTTACTACTCCCAATAATCCACATAATTTAAAAGACTGGAGATTCCATTGGTGCTCTAATTTCATAAATAGGCAAAAAACATCCAACAATAGAATCAAAATAAATAATAAGATGACAACAAACCTAATGTCTTTAAATGGTCTGCCTTGATCATCAACATATGTTTCATTTATCTTCGCTAAGGTGTCCAAGCCTTCTTTTTCTTCAACAATACCAAATACCTACGTAAATGAAGTAAATATGCTTCATCTCAAGATGAGCAGTTTTTAGCGCACAAAATCAGGAGAAAATTAATCATAAGAAGGCTTACCGTGTGTTTTCCATCAAGATAGTCAAGGTCATCACGTAGTGTGAAGTAAAACTGCAGAGAGATATAGACAAGATGAATATTTTCATACAAGATCAGAAAATAACTAGTAGTAAGGGAAAAATCAAAACTCTGATCTTGGCTCCATAAAAAAAAATGGCTAGTCACATGTGAATGAGAACCAGCACCAGCTTTACATAAAGCTCTCTCATTTTGTTCGGCCAAATGCACATTGTTGACCAATTCCACAACAGCTTAAGCTTTCAAGATCAATTGTTCAGTTAACATGTTACAAGAGCTCAATTGTCATGAATTCGAATCCCTCCAGCTTAATTATATATCTAATTATCCTCAGTTATCTGTTATCCTGACTCTTGCTTGTCTTTAACTCATTTATCCCTTCATGAGTCAATTGTTTAGTTAATACATCTCAAGCAACACTTTTGATCCTACCACTTACCCTGCATCAAACTAGCACAAAATTTACTAGTTATAGTGGAAAAGAAACAAATATTACACCAACTAATAGTACAATCCACATATTGTTAGTGCAACTAGAAACAATTCACTATTTAACAGAACACATTTTGCTAGTGCAATAGAGATGGCATGAAGCTGTGAACCTTTGAGTTCTTTTGAACAGTCAAGAAGGTAACATTTGAAAATCGAAGATTCTAGTCCAAGGTGATGAAATGTTCCCACACAATTTGAGTTTTGACACAAATCTAGCATATCACTCACTGAATGTGCTCTGCAAATTTTCTAATGCCATAGGTAACCAACGTTAATTGACAGATCTGATATGGAACAAGAAATATAGGCCTGAATATCCAGTGACTAGAATATCTCATCTACTAAAAAATATACCAGTTAAGTCAAACCAGGTAAATTGCATCCATATTCCCAAGGAGAAAACCGCTACTTGTTAAATGGGGGCTCAGATAGGTTCGAAAATTTAGCACAATAAAATATGAGTTTTTATCGAACATATCCCTCCGAAAACAAGAAAGTGTATCTTAAAAACTTAAGCTATTTTTTTATAGAAAGAACATGAATTATAAAAAAAAGATATGCAGAAAAAGTAATAGCATACCTGGGAAGCATTAAGATTCTCTCCAGCACTAGCCATAGCTACAGTTCCAGTTTTTGAATGTTTCAGATCTGGATGGATTTCATCCTCAAAAAAGCGCGCCTGTTCGCCATATAGAAATCTAAAAGTAGGACACCAATGGTAAGACAAATATCCAATCACATAAATTCACATCAAGTTCCAACAGAGAGACAACATAGATATACATATACCTAGGCAGACAAAACATATAGCTTAGGTGGATGCACAGCTAGATAGATAAAGAGCTCTACATTGACTCAAACAGAAGAAACTACAATTAATCTGAATCATTGCTACTAGCAGAACAAGTAAAGGTGACAATTAAAGAGATAGAATATGGAAGAATATTATCATATCTAGAACAATTTTCCACATAATTACAAACACACAATAGTTACTATTGAAATTAAAGGATCATTATGTATAATAGAAAATAAGATGAAATAAACAAGATGGGATCTACAAGGGGCTGCAATTAGAGAAACATGCAAACAAAAGGAAACAAGCATAGGACCAAGAAGAAAATTAAGGAAAAAAGTCATTCTGACCTTACCATGAATTCCCCAAAATGAAACAAAATGGCCAGTAATTGCACAAAATCAAATCCAGAATCTGCATCCTAACTAAGATGAGATGAACTCTTAGACATGGAAAGATCAATTTAACACATGAAACAAAAGAATAAAAATATCATAAAGGTGGCAGCAGCTGATGGATCCAAGGATGCATCACAAGACATACAATGTGATCAGTCCTAATGAAATATGCTAACAAATTCATGATTTCTTGGAAAAGTCAACAGTTTGTTTTGTTGCATAGCTAGTTGTTTGATGCCCCTTATAGATGCAGTGACTGAACTTCTAGAAGAACTATCCACAGCCCACACCCTTGATATTAGTCTATGACCATACACAAATCTCCAGCATCCTCAGGCAATCTCATTTACAGTCTGGCATTAGCCCTTTGAATGACACATACGAAAGCAAATTTTATAACAGGACCAGGAGAACATAAATCCATCACACAATCACAGCAACTCCCAGTAAAAAGCATGTATATTGATACTAATTTAGCATTATTTTAAAATGAATGCAAAAGGAAGGAGAAAATGCTAACTTGTACACTGAGTCACCTCCAGTCCCAGTCCCCGTGCGGTCTCCAGTCTGTGCCAAGAAGTCCTTCTCCACCTTGTGAAACAGACATCCATTGTAGTACTTCATCCTGCACTCACCCACCCAACAACAACAAGACCCCAAAATAAGCAAAAAAAAAAAAAAACAAAAAAAAAATAAAAATCACTCATCAACCAAAATACGAAACAGGTTTAGTATCAAATAACTTAAATAGATCACATCAAACGCATCAAAAGCTTAAAGACAGAAGCATGATGAATGTAAAAACTGGATGAGCGTATGGTTGCAGAAAAAGAGAAGAAGGATCAAATCTTTGCTTTATTAGTGATGTTTTTCTTCGGATTTGGAAGAATCATGATGGGAATTTGTCGTGCAAGATCAAGAATGAGATAAAATATCCAGGAATTTACAGGGAGATCGGGAGAGAGGGAATACTTGCAGAGCTTGAGGAAGTTCTTAGTGGTGAGGGGACAGCGGTCGGTGTGGAGATCCACCACGATGTCTCCCACGCTCGTCACGATGAGGACCGACATCTCTTCGATTTCTTGGATTTCTTCTGAGGGTCTATTTGGGCACCTAGGGTTTACGTCCAGTGCGATTACCTCTAGAAATTTGCCCTGCAGGATGACGCACGACATCCTCATAATAAAAAATCTTTCGAGATATAGACTAGAAAATTTTCTCATGCACGTTTTTCTTTTAAATCAAAATCAGACCCTACCCAAAGATAAAAGCTCAGCTAATTCTAGGTGGCGATGGCGATGGATTCATGGTTCCGGCGACCGTCAAGGAGCACTCCTGGCCGAAAGAGAGACAGGTAGCGGTGCTGCTGGTACTCCGGCGCCGGAAGCCGCTGAGACGAGTGTGATGGCGGTGGCAATGGAAGCGTGTGGGCGTGATGACGAGCCTCCAATGGCCGCGGGGTGTGGGGTGCAGGAGATTGGAGAGAGAGCGCAAGAGTAAAAGGGAGTGACGATGGTAATGGCGGCGACGACGACGACGATCGGTGTTGGCGAGCTCGGCAAGCCCCGGGTAGGCAATAAGAACAGGTCCGTGCCCTAACCTTCGTCTTCCCGGCCGCTCGCGCGCTCTCCCGAAGGTGCAAGAGTGAAATTACAATTTTACCCTCAAAAATTTAGTCGAGATTTTCTTGGACAAACTCGCGCTTTTGCCGTAGATTACTTGGCGCTTTCGCTAGATGTATCGCGCACGCCGTCTCCATTTCTTCCTCTAAACCGATTAAACCCACCGCCAAACTCCTTTCTCTCTCTCATCGCTCTCATACCTTAAATTAAATCATGGCCATGCTGTAAGTACGTATTTGATCCATAAAAATTAAAAACGGATAATTTTTTTTTATTTTTTTATGTTTCTTTATAAAAACACAATAAAATTTTATTTCATAAAATAATTTATTTTTCATAAAAATATAATAAAATTTTGTTTTATAGAATTATTTATTTTTCATAAAAAATAATAAAATTTTATTTTACAGAATGATTAAACCTATAAAAAAAGAATTACTTATTTTTATTTTTATTTCATATAATTATTATTTTATTTTTTATTCTTATCTTTAATGATGTTTATTATTTTTTTCTAAAAATATAATTATTTAATCTAATTTTTTATTTTATTATGTTCTTCATCAAACGAAAGATAGCACAATTTTTATTTTATTTTGTAGTTTATAAAATTTTATTCTTTCTTTCATTCAACCCTATTTCATATACCAAACACAACTTAAGCATCATGCATCGCTTAAAACATGCAAGCGTTGGCACGTCCTTTTGGCCAGCATCATCGTCGACGCATACGGGATTGCTAACGTAGCTTTTTTAACTTTATGGGTAGGATGATGGGAATGCTCATGGTGATATAAGAGGAAGTGAGAGCTTGAAAATGTGAAGTCTATTTATCCATCCTTGCACCTCCAAATTGACCATTTTTTCTTTTTTCTCTTGACGGGTTTGAGATCCATCCATGTATTCTAACCATCGCTAGAGATGTTAAAGACAAAGATAGCAGTCCAAGTTTTTTTTTTTAGTATAACGAAAGTGTTGCAATTGATCTCAATTATGCTAAGCTAGATCAGGAAACAAAAGGCTTTGATTTTATTCAATTCAAAAATACAGAACTAAGGTTCATCTGGAAGAACTCTTGCTCAGTTTCATGCATGCTTTTGACAACAAATTGAAGCAGAGGCACAAAATTAAATGAAGGAAAAATACAACATCCAGAAAATTTTAGGAGAGATCAAAGACTTTCCCAATGGCAATATCAAAGTCAATGACAGAGAAACAAGGTCGAGTTGGAAGTCCGGTAATTGCACTCATTGTTCCCACCAGAGAATTTATGAAGCCAGCCCCAGTGCTAGCCCTCACATCTCTGATTGGCAGCACAAATCCAGCAGGAGCACCCTTCCGAGATGGGATACGTGTGAAGGAGTAGTGGCTTTTCTCGCCAGGCAAATGGGTAGACCTGAAAACCCTTGCCTGCTGTGCATCTCAATCTGCTTCTTAATCTGCATAAAAGTTCTCAAATTTAGTGTTATTTATGGTTCTTAGGATGCTTGGAAAGTGGTGACAAAGACCTCATAGAGAATTTTGCTATGCAGATTGTTCAACTTATTGCATTATTCCAAGCCTACGACAAAGATGAGCTTTTTGCCCAATTAGATTCGGATACTTTATTTCATAAGTTATTATAAATTTATAGTAGTCATGAAAAGAAAGCTACCTCTTCTGTATGCTCAACGCCACTTAATACTAATTTCCAAGGGGCATAAAAATTTCAGCGGCTGCGTCTGATTCTCACAAGCTTTTTGAATTGCAATACCAAGACCAACCCGGAGATTTTGGCAGAAAGCCATCGTAAAATCAGCGCAACTAGAACTTGGAATACAAGTAAATGCCAGAGGAACCAAGCAGAGGCATCCATGCAAAATTATAACTAACAATAAATATTGCATAAATAAAAAAGGACTTATTAGAAAACATAGCACTATGACATGACGCAGCCAGTGGCTTTCAGGTCCCAAGAATGAAGGAATAAAATATTTGTCAACTTGGTTTTTTATCATCTTAGTAGGAATACAATATTTATATCATTATATAGATATGTCTTTAAGAGCATTTGATACTGGATGATCCATTCAGGATTATCGATACTCAAGATGAAGATGATAAGATCACAACATTTGATTGTAACTTAGTGATTTTGATGTAGTAAGGTCTTATATCATCCCTATCTATAAAATCATCTTCCAAATTAATGATCCTAATTTTGTTCTTGAGAATAAGTATCAAGTTTACCTTAGGATTGTGATATTGGGTTGAGATTTAGAGATCAAAATGCGCCTCTTTCATAAGAAAGTAGTGTCCAATAAAAAAATATTTACCATGCATATATTATAATAAATAATAATAATATAATACCTTACAATATAAAACTTATATCATAGAGAATCTATGCCCTTACTATATATATATATATGCTAAATATAGTATTTTTCAATTGATGGAGTCTTAAAAATAGTCCACACCTCTTCCACCTCATCACTATGAAAGCTCCCCTCCACCCATTCTCATCCTCATGCCCTCATTTCTTCCCAAGGGAAGAAAATCACTAGTAATCATTATGAGATCACTTGCTCCTCTTCTTTTTCTCTCTTTTCTTCTTAGCGCCATTACCATAACTCCTCGAGCCCTAGCAGGTCCCCAAGCTATGAGCAAGGCTATTCTCGAGGATGGGAAGCCAATACAAAATGTCAATGACCCTCATGTGGTAAACGTTGCAGAGTTCGCAGTTTCAGCATACAACATGAGAGTTTAGGCCAACTTTTCTTTCATTAAAATGGTTTATGGTGAGACCTAGGAGGTGGTACGTAGAACAAAATATGGGCTCAGGATAGAGGCCACAAACAACAACAAAAAGTTGGTGAACTGTACGGCAATAGTGCAAGAGCTGGCCTCCAATCATTCCTTGCAGTTCATAGGCTTCGTGCTGTTCGAAATTTAAATGTTTATACTAACAATAATTCATTATTTTTAATAGCATTATACTCATGACACTCATTAAGGACATACTCCATATTTTTATAAATTTTTTACTGCAATAAGTGATTTGTGCTGATCATGGATTATTATAGATCCAAACTGACCCATGCATTTTCATCTTCAAAGCGATAACAAAAATGGAATACTTGGTCTTCTCCTTCAAGAGGTGCCTTGCAACATTCTCAACATATCTCAAAAATAAATTATCAAGTATCTATTCCCCAAAGTTACATACAATCAAGGGTTCTATCACTACTCTTATACACTTTGCCATATTTTCTCCACTTAGTAAATGATCATCTATGTAATCATTGCAATAATCATCAAATGGATCCCAGTTTGACTTGAATATTTGTACTCGATCAAGCTCAAATAG
Organism: Metroxylon sagu; assembly: GCA_017589505.3. NCBI lineage: Eukaryota > Viridiplantae > Streptophyta > Magnoliopsida > Arecales > Arecaceae > Metroxylon > Metroxylon sagu. The sequence continues at coordinate 369,709 of JACVBY030000484.1, forward strand.
TCCCACACTTTCTATCATCGCCTTTACCTCCTCTATACAAGGTGCATAAAAAGGCAAATTGAAGGCATCCACCTTTTCCTTTTGTAAGATACCCTATATTCAATGAATCAATATATTTCAAAGAACTATCTAGCAAGATATCTACAAAATAGTGTTCAAACACATTAAAGAGGTAAGGAAACATCATTAATTTAATTAAGAATAAGGACTACAAGCAAAGTGGAATATTAAAGATATCATCTTTTTATATCAATTGTACTTCTTTATTCCAAGAGAGATGCCATCAAGATTCAAGATAGAGAAGTCTAGTACCCACAACAATAGCTATATAATATAATCTTATGATAAAGGATAGTATACTTTCAAGACCATAGCATTGAGTGCCTCAGCTAGCAGTCCCCAAAGGTGGCTTCGTTCATTCCTTAAATTTCTTTTCAACTACTCTTTTAATATAATATAAAATTAATAAGATTTAATAAATAAAAGAATTTGATAAATGCATGTCTATTAAATCTAATAGTTTAGGAATAATTTCTTATACATGCAGGAAACAACTAGCCCAAATCGAGGTCATAAATGTTAACTTTTAACAATTTTCCAAACTAATATAGTTAGCACCCTTAATATTAAAATATTTTATAAATGTATTTTAGTGTCTTGAATTTTAGAATTGATAGTCTTGTGATGCCCCTAATCAATTGATAAGTATAAGGCATATCTCATGGCGAAGGGTGAGAGGGTATAGACTATGAAGAGACATCTTTTCTTGTGGTGAGATTTGTCTCTATTTATCTGATTCTAACTACTATCGCACAAAAGGATTTAGAACATTTTTAGATGAATGTTAAAACTTCATTTTTCAATGAAGAGCTAGATAAAAAGATCTATATGGATCAATCTGTTGGCTTTAAGGTCAAGAGACAAAAGCACAAAGTTTGTTGTCTCAAAAATTCTATTTATGGCCTTAAGCAATCATTTGGGTAGTGGTACTTATGGTTTCATTACTCAATTACCTATATTAATTTTGAGATGATTTCAGAAGATCACTGCGTATATATCAAATAATCTAAAAAGAGTATTCTTATTCTATCATTGTATGTTGATGACATTCTCTTAGTTGGAAATGATATGGAGTCTATCATCATCACTAAAGAGTGGATGCCCTCTACTTTTAAGATGAAGGAGGATATGGGTGAGGCAAATTGCATGCTTGGAGTTAAGGTTTTTAAAGAAAGCTCAAAAAAACTTCTCGGTTTGTGTCAAGAGACATACATTAAGAAAATCTTTGGGTGATTTCATATCCATAACTCTAAACCCATTGACATTCTAGTAGAAAAGGGATGTACCTTTGTCAAATTTCCAGAGCATAATATGCTCCTATAGTGGGAAGTCTGATATACGCTATGTTATGTACTCAACCAAACAATTGTTATGTAATTGAGATAGTTGATCGCTATTAGAGTAATCCTGGACCTAATTATTAGAAAGCTATGAAGAGGATACTTCGATACCTTCGATACCTTCATTATGAAGCTATAAAGAGGTATCATGGTAGAGATCTAAGGCAAAGATGTTACGACAATGTTGATTGGGCTAGTGATAGAGATGAATGCAAATCCACGTTGGGTTATGTATTTACACTAGGAGGTGGAGCTATCTTTTGGAGTAGTAAGAAGTAGACCTGCATTATCCTACCTACATTGAAGTCAAAGTATGTGGCTTGTGTAGCTGTATTTTAGGAAGCTGTTTGGTTGAAGAAATTCTTATTATCACATTCGATGTAAAGGAGGGTGCACTAATATATTGTGATAGCACATCCACTTTAGTATATGCAAGGGATCCCAAGTATCATGGTAGAACCAAACACATTGATATCCGTTATTACTATATTCAGGATATGGTTGCGTAAGGTGAAGTGGTCCTAAGGCATAAGGCATATCTCTACTGGCAATATGATGGCTAATCCATTGACTAAACTCATTACTAGAGATGGTTTTCTCTCCCATATTTGGAGTGTGGGACATCGTCGAATTTATATATATATGAAAATTTTTGTGGTTGACATTATTATTATGAAAATGTATTCCTAATTTCCTAATTTGATTTGTTTTTAGAATGTGGTTAATACACATCTTTATGTTAAATGTGTCACCAAGCTTGAATCAACTGACTCTTATGGGTGATTCACCTTAGTGCTAAGAAAACAAGTAACATGAGACATTTAATTCTTTGGTGCCTAAAGGCAAGTAAAATATTGCATTGATTCTATATGTTGCCTTGGTTAGAGTTAAGATGAAACTTGTATGAAGGTCAATCATATATAGCGAATCTCCACTACTCTGTGAAGCCTATATAGAGCTGGATATGAGTTATGAGTTTTCAAACGGGCGCTATGAGAGTGACTGGATTGGAGAATTCAGGTTAGGCGTTTTTATCGATATAATGCTTGTTGAGTGACTTGGCCAAGATTTGTATAGTGTTCTTTTATTCTTCAACTGTGACACTCATTTTTATGGGTATGATGCCAAAGCATATGTTTCATACCATATTATTTGAAGTGATTTTAGTGACCACCTAAAACATCAATAGCTACGGTGATGAAGGGCATATCACTTGCAGAATAGGTTAACTTGTACCAAAAGCCAAAATTTTTTATTTTTTTTATAGCAAAAAGATAAGTAGATCTATGATCTGGATATCAGGTGCATCACTTTTGAGGAAATTGCTAAATAGGTCAACTTGCATAGCAATCAAAGAATTTCTATAAAAGTATTAATTAGGACCAATGGTCTGAGCATCGAGTTTAATCCAACACTTTAATTCTATCATTTGGCTCACTTGGCTATATATTGGGTCAAGATCACCATATGAGCTTGATCGGTTGGTCTAATCTATGACACCTCTAGTATCAATTGAGAATTAATTGAAGTAAATTTGATCAAATTCACCAATTAGGTTCAATTAAGAGCTAAATGCAGTAATGGCCTAATCCAATTATTGGAACCAAATCACTAATTAAGTCAAAATCTTTACAATTGAGTCAAATCCAGCACTCATGGTCAATCAATATGCCTAATTAATACTAATTGAGTCAATTTTAAGCTTTGGGCACCTAGGCTTTATGTCTAATGGGATTACCTCTAGAAATTTGACCTGCAAGATGATTTATGACATCCCCATAAGTAAAAAATCTTTCGAGATATAAACTAGAAAATTTTCCCATGCAAGTTTTTCTTTTAAATCAAAATCAGACCCTACCCGAAGATAAAAGCTCAGCTAATTCTAGGTGGCGATGGTGATGGATTCATGGTTCCGATGGCCATCAAAAAGTGCTCATGGCTGAGAGAGAGACAGGTAGTGGTGGTGCTGGTCCTCGGCGTTGGAAGCTGCTGAGGTGAGTGTGATGGCGATGGCAGTGGAAGCGTGTGGGCATTATGACGAGCCTTCAATGGGCATAAGGTGTGGGGTGCAAGAGGTTGGAGAGAGAGCGTGAGAGTAAAAGGGAGAGATGAGGGTAATGGCGGCGATGATGACGACGATGATAGGTGTCGGCGAGCTCGATGAGCCCAGGTTAGGTAAGGAGGATAGGTCTGTGCCCTAACTTTTATTTTCTTGACCACTCGTGTGCTCTCTAGAAGAGCAGGAGCAAGAGTAAAATTATAGTTTTACCCTCACAGTTTAGTCAAGATTTTCTTAGACTAAACAACACTTTTGCCATAGACTAATTAGCGCTTTTGCCACATGTATCATGCACGCACTCTCTATTTCTTCCTCCAGACTGATGAAACCCACCGCCAAGCTCCTTTCTCTTTCTCATCACTCTCATACCTTAAATCATGTCCATGTTGTAAGTACGTATTTGATCCACAAAATTAAAAATGGATAGAAGTTTTTTTTACGTTTATTTTTTATGAAAACATGACAAAATTTTGTTCCATAGAATGATTTATTTTTTATGGAAACATGACAAAATTTTGTTCCATAGAATCATTTATTTTTCATGGAAACATGACAAAATTTTGTTTCATAGAATCATTTATTTTTCATGGAAATATGAAAAAATTTTATTCCACAAAATGGCTAGTCCTATAAAAAAAATTGGATTACTTATCCATTTAGAATAGATGTTTTTATTTTTATCTCATTTAATTATTACTTTATTTTTTTATTCTTATCTTTAACAATGCTTACTATTTTTTTCTGAGAGTATAATCGTTCCATTTAATTTCTTATCCAATTCTCCATCAAATGGAAGATAGCATAATTTTTATCTTATTTTGCTCTTTATGAAATTTTATTCTTCCTTTCATCCAATTCTACCTCATGTACCAAAACCTTAAACGTCATGGCATAATTTTTCCTTTTTGCTTTTTCTCCCTCTCCTTCCCCCCCCCCCCCCCGCCACCAAATTCAATAAGCACATTTTGTAGTCCTAGCCAAACAAATACTTAGGTCCTAAGAATGCCACAAATAGTTTAAAGGAATAAACTATTTCTCAACTTTAGTATTTTATCATCTTGGTAGGAGTATGATATTTATATCATCGTATAGATATGCTTTTGAGAGCATTTGATGTGGGATGATCCATTTAGGATCGTCGATACTTAAGATGGAGATGATGAGATCACAATGTTTGATTATAAGTTAGTGATTTTGATGTAGTAGGGTCTTAGATCATCCCTATTTATAGAGTCATCTTCTAAACTAATAATCTTAAATTTGTTCTTGAGGACAAGTATCCAAGTTCATCCTCAGATGGTAATATTGGGTTGAGATTTAGAGACAAAAATGCTTCTAATCCATGGAAAAAATGCCTAATAAAAAAATTTCATCATACATATATTATAATAAATAATATTATAATAATAATAGAACACCCTATAATACAAAACTTATATCATAAAGAATCTATGTCCTTACTATATATATATGCTAAATATGCTATTTTTCATTTACCTCAAAATCCTCCCTCATTAACCATCTTCAATTTATGGAGTCTTAAAAATAGTCAACACCTCCTCCACCCCATCACTATAAAAGCTCTCCTCCACCCATTCTTATCCTCATGCCCTCATCTCATCCTAGGAGAAGAAAATCACCGGTAATCACTATGAGATCCCTTGCTCCTCTTCTTTTTCTTTCTTTTCTTCTTTGCACCATTACTGTAACTCCTTGAGCCCTAGCAGGGCACCAAGTTGTGAGCAAGGCTCTTCTTGGGGGTTGGCAGCCAATAAAAAAACTTCAATGATCCCCATGTCCAAAAAGTAGCAAAGTTCGCAGTTTCAAAGTATAATAGGCAAGCTAAGACCAACCTTTCTTTGAGTAAAGTGGTTGCTGGTGAGACCCAGGTGGTGGCAGGTGGAACTAACTATAGGTTCAAGATAGAGGCCATAGACAACGGATCAGCGATGAACTACGGGGCAATAGTGCAAGAGATAGCCTCGGATCAATCTTTCAAGCTCATATCCTTTGTGCCAATCAAAAATTAAACATTTAACCACTAACATATTGCATCCTATCCATAACTATTGCAAATTAAACTCTAAAAGAGATGCCATATGTCTAATAAACAAGTGATATTGTTAAAGAAATCATGTTTCTTGTATGTTGCATCTTGTAAAAGGACAAGAAATGTGCACACATGCACATTGTTGTTTGATCTTTTGCATCACTGGTTTATTCAACATTTACTATACATAACGCAATGATCTCTTTGACAAGGATTGGGTGTTTTAGCTTTATGCAAGTCAGGAGAATAGTTTGAGATGGCTAGCTAGGTGGTGCTATCTAAAGGAAAAGTCCAAGCCAAAAGATGGTAGACCTTGTTGTTGGCCATGGTCATGGATTAGAGAAAGCTGTGAAGCATAAGGTATTGTTGCCAATTTAGCTTGATCGATTTATATTTTAATTATATTTTGAGATTGAAGAAATGAAGATGCGATCATAAGTTAGAAGCATGGCTTTGTTCATTCTTTAAATTTCTTTTCGACTACTCTTTTAATATGATATAAAATTAATAAGATTTAATAAATTAAAGAATTTGATAAATGCATGTCTATTAAATCTAATAATTCAGAAATAATTTCTTATGCATGCAGGGAACAAATAGCCCAAATCGAGGTCATAAATATTAACTTTTAACGATTTTTTCAACTAATATAGTTAGCACCCTTAATATTAAAATATTTCATAAATGGATTTTAGTGTCTTGAATTTTAGAATTAATAGTCTTGCCCCCAATCACTTGATAAGTATAAGACACATCTTGTGGCAAAGAATTATATTTAAAGAGAGGGTATAGATTATGAAGAAACATCCTATCCTGTGGTGAGATTTGTCTCAATTTGCTGATCCTAACTACTATCACACAACTAGAAAATTTTTTCAAGCAGGTTTTTCTTTTAAATCAAAATCAAACTCAACCTAAAGATAAAAGCTCAACTAATTCAAGGTGGCGATGGTGATGGATTTATAGTTCTGACGGCCATCAAAAAGCGCTCGTGGCCAAGAGAGAGACATGTAGTGGTAGTGTTGGTCCTTCGATGCTCGAAGTCACTGAGGTGAGTGTGATGGCGGTGGCAATGGAAGCATGTGGGCATGAAGACGAGCCTCCAATGGCCATGGGCTATGGGGTAAAGGAGGCTGGGGAGAGAGCACGGGAGTAAAAGGGAGAGATGATGGTAAGACGACGACGATCAGTTGGCTCCGACGAGCTTGACGAGCCTAGGGTAGGTAATGAGGATAGGTTCGTGCCCTAATTTTTGTTTTTTCAGCTACTAACGTGCTCTCTCAAAGAGCAAAAGGAGCAAGAGTAAAATTATAGTTTTATCCTCACAATTTAGTCGAGATTTTTTTAGACTAAACAGCGCTTTTGCCACAAACCGATTAGCGCTTTTGCCACATGTATTAACATGCCCTCTCCATTTCTTCCTCTAGACCAATGAAACCCTCCGCCAAGCTCCTTTCTCTCTCTCTCATTACTCTCATACCTTAAATCATGTTCATGTACGTATTTGATCCATGAAATTAAAAATGGATAGGTTTTTTTTTTTTGACATTTATTTTTTATGAAAACATGACAAAATTTTATTCTATAAAATGATTTATTTTTCATGGAAACATGATAAAATTTTATTCCATAGAATTATTTATTTTTTATAGAAACATGACAAAATTTTGTTTTGCAGGATGACTTATCTCAAAAAAGAAATGATTACTTATTCATTTAGAATAGATGTTTTTATTTTTACCCTATATGATTATTACTTTATTTTTTTTATTCTTATTTTAAATAATTCCTACTTTTTTAAAAAAGTATAATTATTCTATCTAATTTCTTATTCTGAAGATAATATAATTTTTATTTTATTTTATTTTTTATAAAATTTTACTTTTTATTCAATCTTATTCTATGTACCAAATATGGCCTAAACATCATGGCATTGAATGATCAAGGCCCTCGGCAACCATCATCGGCCTTCTAATTGTAGCTATTCCATATTCGAGCGTTGGCATGTCCTTTTGGCCAGCATGACCATCGACGCACACGGGATTTCTAACATAGCTTTTTTAACTTTATGGGTGGGATGATAAGAATGCTCATGGTGATATAAGAGGGAGTGAGAGCTTGAAAATTTAAGTCTATTTATCCATCCTCACACCTCCAAATCGACCATTTTTCTTTTTTTCTCTTGACGGATTTGGGATCCTTCCGTGTATTCTAACCATCGCTAGAGATGTTAAGACAAAGATAGCAGTCCAAGTTTTTTTTAGTATAACGAAAGTATTTTAATTGATCTCAATTATGCTAAGCTAGATCAGGAAACAAAAGGCTTTGATTTTATTCAATTCAAACATACAGAACTAAGGTTCATCTCGAGGAACTCTTGCTCAGTTTCATGCATGCTTTTGACAAAAAATTGAAGCAGAGGCACAAAATTAAATGAAGGAAAAATACAACGTCCAGAATATTTTAGGAGAGACCAAAGACTTTCCCAGTTGGCAATATCAAAGTCAATGACAGAGAAATAAGGTCGAGTTGGAAGTCCGGTAATTGCACTCATTGTTCCTACCAGAGGATAAATGAAGCCAGCCCCAATGCTAGCCCTCACATCTCTGATTGGCAGCACAAATCCAGCAGGAGCACCCTTCTGAGATGGTATGCGTGTGAATGAGTGGTGGCTTTTCTCGCCGGGCAAATAGGTAGACCTGAAAACCCTTGCCTGCTGTGCATCTCAATCTACATAAAAGTTCTTAATTTCAGTGTTATTTATGGTTCTTAGGATGCTTGGAAAGTGGTGATCAAGACCTCATAGAATTTTGCTATGCAGATGTTCAACTTATTGCATTATTCCAAGTCTATGACAACGGTGAGCTTTTTGCACAATTAGATTATTTTATAAGTTATTATAAATTTATAATAGTCATGAAAAGAAAGCTACCTCTTCTGCATGCTCAACACCACTTAATACCGATTTCCAGGGTGCATAAAAATTTCAGCGGCTGTCTGATTCTCACAAGCCTTTTGAATTGCAATACCAAGATCAACCCGGAGATTTTAGCAGAAAGCCATGAAGTTGGACTTACAAGTAAATGCCAGAGGAACCAAGAAGTGGTATCCATGCAAAATTATATCTAACAATAACTACTGCATAAATAAAAAAGGACTTATTAAAAGACATGGCACTGTGACATGATGCAGCATCAAGTAAAGCCAGCTGCAAAGATGGTACAGCAAGTGGTTTTCATATTTAATTTTTCTTTTTGCTTTTCCTCCCCCAATTCAATAAGCACATTTTGTAGTCCTGGCCAAACAAATACTCAGGTCCAAAGAATGTCGCAGATAGTTTAAAAGAATAAAATATTTGTCAACTTTGATTTTTTATCATTTTGGTAGGAGTACGGTATCTATATCATTGCCTTTGAGAGCATTTGATATGGGATGATCTATTTAGGATCATTAATACTCAAGATAGAGATGATGAGACCACAATGCCTGATTGTAACTCAGTGATTTTGATGCAGTAGGGTCCTATATCATCCCTACCTATAGAATCATCTTCCAAACTAATGTTTCTAATTTTGTTCTCGAGGACGAGTACCCAAGATCATCCTTGGATGGTGATATTGGGCTAACATTTAGAGACAAAAATTCTTCTCATCCATAAAAAAAAAAGCCCAATAAAAAAGTTTCATCATGCATATATTATAATAAATAATATAATAATAATAATAATATAACACCCTATAATGCAAAACTTATGCCATAAATAATCCGCATCCTTACTATATATATATATATGCTAAATATGCTATTTTACATGTACCTTGAAATCCTCCCTCACTAAACCATCTTCAATTCATGGAGTCTTAAAAATAGTCCTTACTATAATAAATAATATTATAATAATAATATAACATCCTATAATGCAAAACTTACACCATAGAGAATCTGTGTCCTTACTCTATATATATATATCTATGCTAAATATACTATTTTTTATGTACCTTAAAATCCTCCCTCATTAACCATCTTTAATTCATGGAGTCTTAAAAATAGTCAACACCTCCTCCACCCCATCACCATAAACACTCCCCTCCACCCATTCTTATCCTCAAACCCCCATCTCATCACAAGAGAAGAAAATCACCAGTAAGCACCATGAGATCCCTTGCTCCTCTTCTTTTTCTCTCTTTTCTTCTTAGTGCCATTATTGTAACTCCTCGAGCCCTAGCAGGTCGCCAAGCTGTGAGCAAGGATATTCTCCAGGATGGGAAGCCAATACAAAACCCCGATGACCCCCATGTGGTAAACATTGCACAGTTCGCAGTTTCAACGTACAATGCGAGAGTCAAGGCCACCTTTTCTTTCATTACAGTGCTTTATGGTGAGACCGAGGAGGTGGCAGATGGAACTAAATATGGGCTCAGGATAGAAGCCACAAACACCAACGGAAACGGGGTGAACTGTTCGGCAGTAGTATTAGTGCTAGCCTCTAATAAATCCTTGCAGCTCATAGGCTTCGTGCCGTTCGAAATTTAAATGTTTAACTACTCACATGTTGCATCCTATTTATAACTATTGCAAGTTAAACTCTAAAAGAGATGCTATATATCTAATAAACTGGTGATGTTGTTAAAGAAATCATGCTTCTCGTATATTGCATCTTGTAAAGGTACAACAATGTGCACACCTGCACATTGTTGTTTGATCCTTTGCATCATTGGTTTATTCAATACATACTATACATAACGCAATGATCACTTTGACAACGACAGAGTATTTTAGCTTTATGCAAGTCGGGAGAATAGTTTGAGATGGCTAGCTAGGTGGTGCTATCTAGAGGAAAGTCCAAGCCAAAAGATGGTAGGCCTTGTTGTTGGCCATAGTCATCAATCAGAAAAAGCTCCAAAGCATAAGGAAGTGTTGCCAATTTTGCTTGGCCGGTTTGTATTTTAATTATATTTTGAGATGGAAGAAGTGAAGATGCGATCATAAGTTAGAAGCATGGCTTTGTTCATTCTTTAAATTTCTTTTAAACTACTCTTTTAATATGATATAAAATTAATAAGATTTAATAAATAAAAGAATTTGACAAACACATCTCTGTTAAATCTAATAATTCAGGGATAATTTCTTATACATGCAGGAAACAACTAGCCTAAATCAAGGTCATAAATATTGACGTTTAATGATTTCCCCAACTAATATAGTTAGCACCCTTAATATTGAAATATTTTATAAATGGATTTTAGTATCTTGAATTTTAGAATTGATAGTCTTGTGAAGCCTCCAATCAATTGATAAGTATAATGTATATCTCATGGCAAAGGGTTATACCCAAAGAAAGAGTATAGACTATGAAGAGACATGCTATCTTCTGGTGATATTTGTTTCAATTTGCCTGATCCTAACTACTATCACACAATAGGATTTGAAACATTTTTAGGTGAATGTTAAGATTTTATTTCTCAATAGAGAGTTGATAAAAAGATCTGTATAGATCAACTTATTGGCTTTGAGGTCAAAAGATAAGAGTGCAAAGTTTATTGTCTCAAACATTCTATTTACGGCCTTAAGTAATCATTTGAGTAATGGTACTTATGGTTTCATTACTCAATTACCTCTATTAATTTTGAGATGATTGAAGAAGATCACTACGTGTATATCGAATAATCTAAAAAGAGTATTCTTATCCTATCATTGTATGTTGATGACATTCTCTTAGTTGGAAATGATATGGAGTCCATCATCACCACTAAAGAGTAGCTGCCCTCTACTTTTGAGATAAAAGATATGGGTGAGGCAAATCATATGCTTGGAGTTAAGGTTGTTAAAGATTGCTTAAGAAGACTTCTCGGTTTGTGTCAAGAGACATACACTAGAAGAACTTTGAGTGATTTCATATGCATAACTCTAAACCCATTGATATTCTAGTAGAAAAGGGATGTACCTTTAGCTTAGATCAATGCCCTCAGACAGATGAGAAAAAGAGTAAAATTTCCAGAGTATAATATGCTGCTACTATGGGAAATCTAATGTATGCTATGTTATGTACTCAACCAAACATTTGTTATGCAATTGGGATGGTTGGTCGCTATTAAAGTAATCCTGGATCTAATCATTAGAAAGCTATGAAGAGGATACTTCGATACCTTTATGAGACCGTTGAACTCGGCTTATATTATCATGGTGGAGATCTAAGGCTAAGAGGTTACAACAATGTTGCTTGGGCTAGTGATAGAGATGAGTGCAAATCCACTTCCGGTTATGTATTTATACTAGGAGGTGGAGCTATCTCTTGGAGCAGTAAGAAGTAGACCTGCATTGACCTATTTACATTGGAGTCAAAGTATGTGGCTTGTCTAGCTGTAGTCCAGAAAGTTGTTTGATTGAAGAAATTCCTGTTAAGTATCACATTCCATGTAGGGCAGCCTGTGCTAATATATTGTGATAGCACATCCGCTTTCGTATATGTAAGGGATCCGAAGTATCATGGTAGGACCAAACACATTGATATATGTTATCACTATATTCGGGATATGGTTACATAAGGTAAAGTGGTCGTAAGGCATATCTCTACTAGCAATATGATGGCTAATCCATTGACTAAACTCATTGCTAGAGATGGTTTTCTCTCCCATATTTGGATTGTGGGACATCATTGGATTTAGTTATGTATAGAAATTTTTGTGGTTGACATTATTGTTATGAAATTACATTCCTAATTTCCTATTTTGATTTGTTCTTGGAATGATGGTTAATACACATATTTATGCTAAATGTGTCACCAAGCTTGAATCAACCCACTCATACACGTAATTCACCTCGGTGCTAAGAAAACAAGTAACATGAGACATTTATATCTTTGGCGCCTAAAAGGCAAGTAAAATATTGCATTGATTCTATATGTCGCGTTGATTAGAGCTAAGATGAAACTTGTATGAAGGTCATTCATATATATGGAATCTCTACTACTCTGTGAAGCCTATATAGAGTTGAATATGAGTTTTTAGACAAGCACTATGAAAGTGACTGGACTGGAGAATTCAGGTTAGGCACTTTTAGCGATATAATGCTTGTTGAGTGACTAGGCCAAGATTTGTATGGTGTTCTTTTATTCTTTAACTGTGACACACTCATTTTTATGGGTATGATGTCATGGTATATGTTTCATACCATATTGATTGAGGTGATTTTAGTAAGCACCTAAAACATCAACAAGATGCAATGGTAAAGGGCATATCACTTGCAGAATGGGTTAACTTGTGCCAAAACACAAAATTTTTCATATTTTTTTTTATGGCAAAAGGTAAGTAGAGTCTATGATTAAGACATCAGGTGCATCATCTTTGGGGAAATTGCTAAATAGGTCGATTGGATAGCAACCAAAAAATTTTTATAAAAGTATTAATTAGGACTAGTGGTCTAGGCATCAAGCTTAATCCAGTACCCTAATTCTATCATTTGGCTCACTTGGCTATATTGGGTCAAGATCATCATGAGTTTGACTGGTTGGTCTAATCTATGACTCTTTCGGTGTCAATTGAGAACTAATTGAATTAAATTTGGTCAAATTCACCTATTAGGTTCAATTGAGAGCCAAATGCAGTAATGGCCTAGTCCAATTATTGGGACCTAACAATTAATTGAGTCAAAATCTTTACAATTGAGTCAAATCCAGCACTCATATTCAATCAGTATGCCTAATTAATACTAATTGAGTCAATTTTAAGTTTTGGGTACCTAGGGTTTACGTCCAGTGGGATTATTGACCTGTAGGAAGACGCATGACATTCCTATAAATAAAAATTCTTTCGAGATATAAACTATAAAATTTTTCCATGCAGGTTTTTCTTTTAAATCAAGATCAAACCCTTCCCAACTAAAAAATCTCAGCTAATTGTAGGTGGCGATGGTGATGGATTCATGGTTTCGGCGGCCATCAAAAAGCACTCTTGGCCAAGAGAGAGACAGGTAGTAGTAGTGCTGGTCCTCTAACATTGGAAGCTATAGAGGCGAGTGTGATAGCAGTGGCAATGGAAGCATGTGGGCATGATGACAAACCTCTGATGGCCACAGGGTGTGGGGTGCAGGAGGTTGGAGAGAGAGCGTGAGAGTAAAAGGGAGAGATGATGGTAATGGCGGCGACGATGACAACGATCGGCGCCCGTGAGCTTAGTGAGCTCAGGGTAGGTAATGAGGATAGGTCCATGCCCTAACTCATTTTTCCGATCGCTCATGCGCTCTCTCGAAGAGTAGGAGCAAGAGTAAAATTATAGTTTTGCCCTCCCAGTTTAGTTGATATTTTCTTGGACTAAACAGCCACGAACTAATTAGCGCTTTTGCCACATGTATTGTGCACGCCCTCTCCATTTCTTCCCTTAGACCGATGAAACCCACTACCAAGCTCCTTTCTTTCTCTCATCACTCTCATACCTTAAATGATCTCTATGTTTTAAGTACGTATTTGATCCATGAAATTAAAAATGGATAGATTTTTTTTAAAATTTTTTACGTTTATTTTTGATGAAAAGATGACAAAATTTTGTTTCATAGAATCATTTATTTTTCATGGAAATATGATAAATTTTGTTCCATAGATTGGCTAATCGCATAAAAAAAAGGATTACTTATTCATTTAGAGTAAGTAAATGTTTTATTTTTATCCTATATAATTATTACTTTATTTCTTTTTTTATCCTTATCTTTAACAATGCTTACTATTTTTTTCTAAGAGTATAATTATTCTATTTAATTTCTTATTATATTCTCCATCAAACAGAAGGTAGCATAATTTTTATCCTATTTTACTTTTTATGAAATTTTATTCTTCCTTCCATCCAATCCTATCTTATGTATGAAACACAGCTTAAACATCATGGCATTGAATGATCGACGCCTTCCGCAGCCATCATCGGACTGCTAATTGCAGCTATTCCATATTCAAGCATTGGCGCGTCCTTTTAGCCAGCATGATCATCGACTCATACGGGATTGCTAACATAGCTTTTTTAACTTTATAGGTGGGATGATGAGAATGCTCATGGTGATATAACAGGGAGTGAGAGCTTGAAAATTTAGGTCTATTTATCCATCCTCACACCTCCAAATCGACCATTTTTCTTTTTTCTCTTGACAAGTTTGGGATCCATCCGTGTATTCTAACCATCGCTAGAGATGTTAAGACAAAGATAACAGTCCCAAGTTTTTTTTCAGTACAACGAAAGTGTTGCAATTGATCTCAATTATGCTAAGCTAGATCAGGAAACAAAAGGCTTTGATTTTATTCAATTCAAAAATACAGAACTAAGGTTCATCTGGAAGAACTCTTGCTCAGTTTCATGCATGCTTTTGACAAAAAATTGAAGCAGAGGCACAAAATTAAATGAAGGAAAAATACAACATCCAGAAAATTTTAGGAGAGATCAAAGACTTTCCCAATGGCAATATCAAAGTCAATGACATAGAAACAAGGTCGAGTTGGAAGTCCGGTAATTGCACTCATTGAGAGAGAGAGAATTTATGAAGCCAGCCCCAGTGCTAGCCCTCACATCTCTGATTGGCAGCACAAATCCAGCAGGAGCACCCTTCCGAGATGGGATACGTGTGAAGGAGTAGTGGCTTTTCTCGCCAGGCAAATGGGTAGACCTGAAAACCCTTGCCTGCTGTGCATCTCAATCCGCTTCTTAATCTGCATAAAAGTTCTCAATTTTAGTGTTATTTATGGTTCTTAGGATGCTTGGAAAGTGGTGACAAAGACCTCATAGAGAATTTTGCTATGCAGATTGTTCAACTTATTGCATTATTCCAAGCCTATGACAAAGATGAGCTTTTTGCCCAATTAGATTCGGATACTTTATTTCATAAGTTATTATAAATTTATAGTAGTCATGAAAAGAAAGCTACCTGTTCTGATTTCCACTTAATACTAATTTCCAGGGAGCATAAATGTTTCAGCGGTTGTGTCTGATTCTCACAAGCCTTTTGAATTGCAATACCAAGATCAACCCGGAGATTTTGGCAGAAAGCCATCATAAAATCAGCGCAACCAGAACTTGGAGTACAAGTAAATGCCAGAGGAACCAAGCAGAGGTATCCATGCAAAATTATATCTGACAATAACTACTGCATAAATAGAAAAGGACTTATTAAAAACAGGTAAAGCCAGCTGCAAAGATGGTACAGCAAGTGGTTTCCATATCACACCGCCCTCCCCCCCCCCCCCAACCCAGTTCAATAAGCACATTTTGTACTCCTAGCCAAACAAATACTCAGATCCCAAGAATGTCGCAAATAGTTTAAAGGAATAAAAATATTTGTCAACTTTGGGTTTTTATCATCTTGGTAGGAGGATGGTATTTATATCATTGTATAAATATGCCTTTGAGAGCATTTGATATGAGATAATTCATTTAGGATCATCGGTACTCAAGATGGAGATGATGAGATCACAGCATCTGATTGTAACTTAGTGATTTTAATGCAGTAAGGTCTTAAATCATCTCTATCTATAGAATCATCTTTCAAACTAATGATTCTAATTTTATTGTTGATAATAAGTATTCAAGATCACCTTTGGATGGTGATATTAGGCTAAGATTTAGAGACAAAAATGCTCCGCATCCATAAAAAAAAGACGCTCAATAAAAAGTTTCATCATGCATATATTATAATAAATAATATTATAATAATAATATAACATCCTACAAAGTAAAACTTATACCATAGAGAATCTATGTCCTTACTATATATATGCTAAATATACTATTTTTCATGTACCTCATGTCACGCCCCTCTTGGAGGTGGCAACTCTTCATATACTAGGCATGTAAGGTGTCCAATAATAGAAGCAATTATTAATTAAAAAGATAATTAACTAATATGCCATTAAAAAATAATAATATTCTTATTACAATTCCAAATAAAGTAGATGTTCAGAATACATGCAAAACTAGAAAATATAAATTTTATATAGACTGGTAGGAGCTTCAATCTACCCATGCCCCTCTTCATTTCTTTGGCTCTAAAAAATATCAACGAAAGTTTAATGAGATTATACTCAATAAGTAAGCCTAATATAAACATATCATTATCACTTCAAGAATATAGCATGTCATCATTTGTTTACTTTCATAAGTCAAAACTTACATGTCATCTTATTATCTGGTGTTACTTATATTCTTATAATCATATTCTATATTATGTCTCAAAAATTTTAGTTTCAAGTTTTTAAGTCACGACAATCATAATTTACTTAATTTATATCATTGTGGCATGCACTTATTTCATATCATTAGCATTTACATATTATTTTGTTACGAATATGCCACGGTCACAAACTATAGCCACATGTATCCTTATGACAAGGCTAGAATACCATATTTAATCCTATGAATAGAGGTACATTTTTTACATATATTCCCTATGGAGGTGGGTCTTGGTATCAAAAATTATATTATAAAGTCATATCATAGTGGACCATGGGTGACATTTTATCATTTAAAATTTATTCTTATATCTTATTTAATTATTGTCCATAAAATTCTTTAGATTACCATGCACGAATATATATTCATATCATATTAGTTTTGTTAATAATTTTAATACCAAATATTATTACTATTTTATGGTTTGAATATAATATAGTTACTTATTTTGCATTTTCATTAATAATTTATAATTATTTTTATTATTATCAATATGTACTATTATTATTGCTATATTATGTTATCATTTATTTATTTATTTATTTATTTATTTTAAATAATAAACTATGCAAAAATTAGCTAAAATCTAAAAATAATAACATTAAATATTCAAATGCATATATTAAAGCATTAGAATTTATTTTATAAGATAATAACATATAATAATATTTAAACATATATAGACATTTTATTCAGTAATTATATAATTTAATAATTTATTAAAATCACTAATTATAAATGGCTTACTTACCTTCTGACTGCAAATTCATAGATCAAATCTAACAAACTAGGCTGCTAACACCTACAATATAATATTTAAATTTTTAATTTTTAAAATTATGGTGTCAAAACAAATTTTATTACCGTACCAAGCATAGTTTTAAATCCAACTTAAGATTTGATTATCTTAACTTATATCAACCTAAATAGTGTAAAAAAAATTCCTTTGCAAACTAGACTTACGTCAGATCCAATCCTGTACTCCAAAAGATTGGGTGGCGACTAATTTAAGCTCTAAAAGTTGGGTATAAAAGGCTTGGATCGAAGGAACCCATTTTCATTCTCTCTCTTCTCTGTTTTCTCATCTCCCGAGCCCATGCTCGCCGATGGTCCAGGGCCACTGCTAGCCCTTCCCCGCCGATTGACCACCAGCGACGACCACATTTCTGCTCCCTCTCTTCTCTGTTGGTACGCAAGTACTGCGAGTACCTTGGCAGCTTTACCGACACTTCCCCAGCCGGCCAGCCATCGGATACCGGCTGCAGTCGGACCCAGCGATCCGGTGTGGCCACCACGACTGCCCTGTCAACCGCGGGAGCCACAGGAGGGATGCCCGTCGCGGCTCCCAACGGCCGCACAAGGGTTGCCTGTGTTGACTTTTTTTAAAAAAAAAAGGAAAAAGTTTTAAATTTAAAAAAAAATAAATGCCCGTTAGCGACGTTTGCGTGCTCGCGCTCGCGAGTGTTCCGTCAACGCTCGCTGAGGCGCGAGTGTTGGCAAAACCGACGCCCATGGTTTCTCTGGGATGAGCAAAGGTTGCAGCAATCCGGCCTACTTCCTCTTCTCAGCCTTATCCAGTTGACAGACCTTGCAGGTTCGAACGTAGAACTCCAACAACACTTTGTCTCTTATTTGGAACTTGTGCGGGCGCCTATTCCTATCGGCATACTTCTTCATTCGGCGTCGCGCTTTCTCGAGGCTCTCCTGTGCTGCCTCAAGGAGCTCCGTTTGTCCCGCGCCCACCTATATACTGCGGGACATTCACCTTGGTCATTCCTCTGTGCTACTTCCAATGGATTCATGGGCTGAAATCCCATCCACAGTTCGGCTGGACTATGGCCGGTTGAGGAAGACCGATGCAGGTTGTAAGAATACTGAGCAGCGTCGAGAAGGTCGCGTGCGCTTGCACGCCAACATTCGTGAACGATCAGAAACGGTTCAAATAATTTGATTTTTAGACTGTTACTTACGTGATTTGAGATAACGGTTATCAGGCCTTTAAGGTCATTATGAGCTTAGCCGTTGGAGATATCTGGACTGAGTCTATAAATAGACTCAAGGATCCAAGGTTGAAAGCATTTCAATCCAAAAAATCCACTTTTTTCACTGTCAAAGATTTTTCTGTGATTCTGCTGATTTTTTCTTTGGGCATTGAAGGAGTCGTTAGGTTGCACCTCTACGCGATCGTGCTCGTGGTAGGAGGTTCGAATCGAGTTGGATCATTGTACCTTGGGGACAGATCGCCTACAACCTACACGAAGGGGCGAAAACTAGTCCTTAGGGCAGTGTCTAACATGCCTCGGTCCCAGTTCTTATCTTCTTTTGATTTTTAATTTCTCGTATTCAAATTTTTTAAATTAGAATTTCTAGCAATTTCTAAACAGCTTTTCAAAAACAAAAGCAAATATTTTTCCAACAGCTAAGGACTAGTTTTCCTCTTCATTAGAAATTGTTAGAATTTTTTTTATTATAATTTACTGATAAAAAATAAAAAAAATAAAAATAAATCTATTTTGAAGGGAAAAAAGAGTTTTTTTCTGCTTTGAAGTCTGTGCAAAAGTCTTAAAAATTATCTTCTTTTTGGAAAAAAAAAAGAAAGAGGTCTTGAATTTATTTATTTTCAAATTTAAAATTTAAAATTCAAATTTTGAAATTTGAAATTTAAAATTCAAAATTTAAAATTTGAAATTTAAATTTTAATAAATCTTAGAAAATTCAATATTTTGAAACTCAAATTCAAATTTAAAATTAATTGAGTTAATTTTTGCTTAGTGGTTACTTTATTTATTGTAAGTAGTTTCTAGATTTAAATTTTTGAATTTAAATTCAAAATCTAGAAATTATCTGGAAAACCACTAATTTAAAAACTCAAACTATAAGGCTGAACCTTCAATTTTTGTTGTGCAGAACCAATTAAGCAGCCAACACTCTCATAAAATGGGTTTAGATGACCTTAGTGCAATTAAACCTAAAAAGTTTAATGGGTCATTCTTTAGTAGGTGGCAAACCAAGTGAAATACTGGCTTACCACTTTAGGATTATTTTCTGCCATAAAATTTTCAAACCCCGAATCCACTTCTCAACCAAGTTCTTTTAGTCCAGTTGAAACTTCCTCTTCCTCAACATCAAAAACACCCCAAGAAATAGATTTTCATTGTAAACATAGAATTCTATGTGCTCTTTCTGATAACCTCTATGATGTTTACCTTCCCACTAAAACTGCTAAAGAACTATGGGATGCACTTGAGGCTGAGTATGGGATGGATGATGCTGGTCTAGATCGATTCACCATCTCAAAATTTCGAAAGTATGTAATGGTGGATTCTAAACCTATTAGTATTCAAATACATGAGTTCCAAGATCTTCTTAAAAAGGCTGAGTTAATTGGCTGTAGTTTTCCTAAAAGCTATAAGGTTCAAGCCTTAGCAGATGCCCTTCCATCTTCTTGGTCAACATTTTCGCGAGAGCTAAGCCACAAGCAAGGTAACTTGACCCTAATAGAAGTGATTAACTTTATTAGGATTGAAGAAGAACATTGGCTTAAGCTCAAGCAAAAACTTGATTTTGGACCTAAGATCCATCTGACTGAGTCAAATTCAACCCCAGATCAATTTAAACCTAGGGGAAAGAATTTTAAGAAGAAATTCCAATCTAAATCCAACCAATCACTCAAACCTCCTCAAAACCGACCAAACCAAAACCGACCGAACCAGAAGTCAAAGAATAATAAACAAATATTCTGCTTCGTGTGCGGAAGGTCTAATCATGTGGCGAAGGACTGCTACCACCGAAAGACTGAACCACTGAGGAAATCATCCAAACCTCAAGTTAACATGGTCGAAAGTAATGCCGAGCCTTCTATCAAGTCTGTAAATCAGAAACCCTTAATTAACTTAACCCAATTTTCTTGTGATTGGTGGCTTGATTCAGGAGCTAATGTTCATGTTTGTTCTGATTGCTCTTGGTTCTCCACCTTTTAGGAATCAAGTGGAGGAGGTGTAACACTTGAGAATAATTCTTCGGCACAAGTGCTTGGAAAAGGTCGAGTGGACCTAAGGATGACCTCTGGAAAGATCTTGATCCTTCATGAAGTGTTGTTCGTCCCTAGTTTTAGAAGAAATTTAATTAGTGGATCTCTCCTCATATCTAGGGGATATAAAATTGCTTTAGAGTCAAATAAAGTTGTAATTACTTGTAATAATGAGTTTGTTGAAAAAGGCTTTGTTTCTGAAGGTCTTTTCAAATTAAATATAATCTTCAAGTTATCTGTTAAAAGTCCTCTTGTTTTCAATGTTGAATCTTTAAATGTTTGGCATGGTAGACTTGATCATGTGAATTTTGATCGTATTCATCATATGACAAATCTTAATCTAATACCTAAAGTTCATGTTGATAGAAAGATCAAGTGTGAGATTTGTATTCAAGCCAAAATGCTTAGAAAACCTTTTAAATCAGTAAATAGAAGCTCAACTCTTTTTGAATTGGTCCATAGTGATGTGTGTGACTCTACCAAGTTACCTACACGGGAAGGAAGTTGTTACTTTGTAACATTTATTGATGACTTCTCACGGTATTGTTACACATATTTGATAAAATCTAAGGATGAAGTCTTAGATAAGTTTAAAATCTATAAGGTAGAAGCTGAAATACAAATAGAGAAAAACCTTAAGAAACTTAGGTCTGATAGAGGCAGTGAATATGCCTCAAATGAAATGACTCTATTTTGCCAAGAATATGGGGTTATTCATGAGGTTATACCACCATACTCTCCTCAGTCTAATGGTGTAGCTGAACGGAAAAATTGTACCTTACTGGATATGGTTAATTCAATGTTAATCAGTTCAGGCGCACTTGAGAACTTATGGGGGCAAGCTCTTTTAGCTGCATGCTATATCCTAAATAGGATACCCTTTAAGAATAATCCTAAAACACCTTTTGAGCTTTAGAAAGGTAGAACACTCAGGCTAGATTACCTTAAAGTGTGGGGGTGCCTAACTAAGGTAGGAATACCTGAACCCAAGAGAAGAAAGATAGGATCTAAAATCATAGATGCTATCTTTATAGGTTATTTTTTGGATAGCAGTACCAATAGGTTCCTTATGATAAACTCTGAAATAAGTGACATCTCAAATAATACTCTTATTGAATCAAGAGATGCTACTTATTTTGAAAATGTATTTCCTTTTAAGAACCAAGTTCCAAGTCAAGTCTCTTCTAATCCTTTCTTGGTTCATGATTTTTTTGAATCTAGGTCTTCCAATGAGTCAAGAAAAAGGAAAAGATCCAACTCTAAAAGTGGACCTTCTGAACTTAGAAAAAGTTCAAGGACAAGGAAGGAAAAAGACCTTGGTGAAGGTTTCTTTACTTTCTTAGTCGAAGATGAACCTTTCTCTTTTTCAGAGGCGATGTCTTCACCTGATTCTCCTTTTTGGAAGGAAGCCATTCATTCTGAATTGAATTCAATCTTACAAAATCAAACTTGGATCTTGTCTGATCTACCCCCTGGTAGCAAACCTTTAGGATGTAAGTGGGTATTTAAGAAGAAATTTAGACCTGATGGTTCAATTGAAAAGTACAAGGCTAGATTAGTAGCCAAAGGGTATAACCAAAAGAAAGGGTTAGATTTCTTAGATACCTATTCTCCTGTAGCTAGAATAACAACCCTTAGATCTCTTCTTGCCATTGCATCCATACATAAGTTGATTATTTATCAAATAGATGTGAAGACTGCATTCCTTAATGGAGATCTCGAGGAGGAGATTTATATGGAACAGCCTAAAGGTTTTGTTATAAAGGGACAAGAAAACAAAGTTTGTAAACTTGTTAAATCCCTATATGGTCTTAAACAGGCTCCAAAACAATGGCATAAAAAATTTGATCAGATCATCCTATCCTTTGGATTTCAGATCAATAATCATGACAAATGTGTCTATTCTAAGATCATCGATGATAATTGTGTAATCCTTTGCTTATATGTCGATGATATCTTAATTTTTGGAACATCTCTTGAAATTGTTTCAAGTATTAAATCTTTCCTTTCTTCTAAGTTTGATATGAAAGATTTAGGTAAAGCAGATGTAATCCTAGGAATGAAGCTTATCAAATCCCATGAAGGGATAGCTCTCTCTCTTTCTCACTCTATAGAAAAAATGATCAAGAAATTTGGTTATTCTAATCTTAAACCAGTTTTTACTCCATATGATCCTAGCTTTCACCTAAAGAAAAATTTAGGTGACCCAATTGATCAATTAAAATATTCTCAAATCATAGGATCACTCTTGTATGTGGCAAATAGGACAAGACCTGATATTGCCTATGCTATAGGAAGACTTAGCAGATATAATTAAAATCCTGATCAATCTCATTGGATAACCTTAGAAAGAGTGTTCCGATATCTAAAGGGAACACTTAATCTCTCTTTGATGTTCACTGAATACCCTGAGGTGGTTGAGGGTTACAGTGATGCTAATTGGGTCACCAATTCTCATGATCTTAAATCGACCACTGGATATCTTTTTCTTTTTGGCGGTGCTGCTATTGCTTGGGGATCAACTAGGCAAACTATTATATCTAGAAGTACCATGGAGGTTGAGTTGATAGCTCTGAATACCACCTGTAATGAGGCAGAATGGATTAAAAATCTAGTATCAGAGCTACCTTTGGTACCTAAGTCAGTTTCGGCTATATCAATCCATTGTGATAATAAGGCCGTAATTGAACCGATTAATCAAAAGAGTACCAATAAAAAGATGAACCGTCATATACGGCTTCGTCATAAATCTGTAAGACAACATAAGAAAAATAAGTCTGAGAAGAATTTGGCAGATCAATTAGCCAAGGGACTATCTAGGAGTGGAGTCCTAGAATCATCGAGGGGGATGGGGCTTAAGCCCATTATTTGGTCACCAGTAGTGGATACCCAACCTTTGTGCTTGGAGATCCTATGAAAGATGTTCAATGTGGTAGAAACGAAGCTGATTGAGTGATCGTGTTAGAGCACATTTTTGAAAAAATTTCTCATCCCATCCCTATAATGAGTGCTCTTATACCATCCCTATGATGAGTGCTCTTATAAAGTGACAAAATAAATCTGTGTAAGGTTGAGTTATACTCTTCATGGATCCAAGGTAAGTTATATACAGGGTATTAGTCACAGATACCCTTGGAGGATTCACCTATATGAGAATTGTCATATTAGGCTGTGACTAAAGGTTTGGGCTAACCTTAAGAAATTCTCATGAAAAATCAAGGTATAAAGCGCAAGGCCTTTAATATGCGTTGACCGCTTAAACCCAATTGATCCATACTGTGTGTGTGATTAGTAGAAATCTGAATCAAGGACCTAGTTCAAGGTCTAATCCACTATGGTTCCTTCAGATGTATACAATCAACACTAAGTGGGGTTCAAGTTTACAGGACACCTCACCTATTGCACAGCGCAGTATAAGATGCCCTAAAATTTATGATTTTTTTTTAAAATTTTTTTTTAATTAAAAAACTTTTGTGGGAGATTATTAACTTTTTTAAAAAAAGGAAAAAGTTTTAAATTAAAAAAAAAAGAACGCCCACGATCGGACGCTTGCGGACGTTTTCGTCATCTCACGCGAGCGTTCGGCTCGCGTGAGCGACTCTCGCGAACGTTCCATGAACGCTCGCTGAGGCGCGAGCGTTCCGCCAACGCTCGCGTGAGGCGAGTGTTCGTGAATGTTAGGCGTGCGTTCGCACGCCTAACGTTCGTGAACGGTCAAAAATGGCCCAAATAATTTGATTTTCAGGCCATGATTTGAGACATTTAAAGCCATTATGGGCTCAACCGTTGGGGTTACCTGAACTGCCGTTGGGGTTACCTCAGGTCCAATCCAAAAAATCCCCTTTTTTCACTGTCAAAGATTTTTCTATGATTCTACCGACCCAGCGGTAACTTAGTGCTCCGTGGGTTCGGGCCATGCTTTGGCTCGGTCGAACCCATGGACGAGGCATGCCGTGGCAAAGGCACGCCCACATGCAAGGCAAAGCGCACAGAGGAGTGGCGCAGGAGGCGCCGGCACGTGCACAAGCACGGGATGGGCCATGCACAAACAGGCAATGTTTCTTGTGATCTTGGAACCCCCGAGGTGGAACCTTGGTGGATGTCTAGCAAGTATATTGTTGGGAGGGTGAGTGAGAATAATTCAGTGGGCCGGTTTCCTTGTGGATTCTTGCGGCGTCCATTGTTGCCTCCTCTGCCTTCTGAGCCCTTTGCAGGTGCCAACAGTCAGGAAGGATTGGTATCGGTATTGGCTTCCCAACATTGAAGGGCTCATCCAAGAGATCTGAGGATTGAGGGTGAGCAGACGACAGGTCGGCACCGCACGAGGTAAAGGCGTGCACACCAGGAGGGTGTGGGTCGTGCGGCAAGACAGCGAGAGCAAAGCAAGGCGTGCGCACTAGGAGGGTGCGTGGCGCGTGGCAAAGCAGCAGGTGCGCAGCGAGGCGTGCACACCAAGTCGCGCAGGGCGCATGGCTGCGAGACCGTGGCAGACTCAGCAAAGCCGAGGTGAGGCAAAGTTTGGGTTTGGGGCACTTGAGAGCTCTTGTTAGGGAAGAGTGGAGTGTCGGTCAGGTCAGGCCATCTTGTGTAATCCAGAGGTATATAATATTTATACTTTGATTGGGGGCTTTGTCCTTGGGAAGGTTTTCCTCCGTACATCTTGTCTTTGTAATTGTGCTGTGTGCAAGACGAAAAATAGGCTGGTTAAGGAGACGTCCTTAACACCATCATCAGGGGCGCGAAAAAAAAAAAATTCCGTAATAGAGGTGCGACCCGGTAACAAGTTGGTATCAGAGCCCGATTCACTTCACAAGCACAAGACATGACACTCGCTGATCGTGTGAATCGTCTGGAGGCGATCGTGGGAGATCCAGGAGATGTGACTGTCGTAGATCTGGCAGCCCAATGTGCTGATTTGGCTGAAAGACTGACCGAGTTGCAGACATCACAAGCACAGATGCTTATGGCGCACGTGGAGCTGGTCCGCGACCTAGAGGATAGGCATGCGCAGCAACAACGGTCAGATATAGCCATGATGGAGCGGCTAGAAGGTCGGGCGCGAGCCTTGGAGGAAGAGGTGATGCGTCTGAGGCAGACCACCCAAGCCTCACCGCCAACCGTGCTTGCAGACGCATCCCGACCGAGCGCCAAGGTCCCTGAGCCAAAGTGTTTTGGCGGGAGCCGAAGTGCGAAGGAGGTAGAGAACTTCCTTTGGGACTTGGAAGTCTACTTCCGTGCGGCAAAGATCCCTGGGGCTGATCAGGTGGATCGAGCCTCAATGTTCTTGGAAGGAGATGCCAAGCTGTGGTGGCGAACTAGGACCGCCGAAGACACCATTGCTGGGCGACCCAAGATCGAAACATGGGATGCCTTCAAGAAGGAATTGAGGGAGCAATTCCTTCCCTGCAACACAAGTTGGGTTGCTAGGGAGAATCTGAGGAAGCTGCGGCAGACTGGGAGCATCAGAGAGTATGTCAAGGACTTCTCCACTCTGCTACTCGATGTCTCTAATATGACAGAGGAAGACAAATTATTCAACTTCCTCGCTGGGTTACAAGGGTGGGCCCAAGTCGAGCTTCGACGGAAGGGGATAAAGGACATCCCCTCAGCCATTGCAGCCGCGGAGGCATTGGTGGATTTCCGTGGGAGCACCTCGGGAGGCAATGCCAAGGAAAAAGGCAAGCGCAAGGAAGCCTCTCCATTGAAGACCCGAGGCACTAAGAAGTTTCCCCAAACGAAGGCTGCTGATCGCAAGGCAGCCGCGCCAAAGGGAGTGGCGCAGCAACCACAACGGCCAAAGTGGGGCTGCTACATCTGCAGCGGCCCACATCTAGCACGGGATTGTCCGAAGCGCGAAGCCCTCACCGCGCTCATTGCCAAGGAGTCGGCAGTGGACCAAGCCAAGGGGAAACCAGTCCATCCCAGGTGACGCCTCTCCAATTGCTCAACTCTATGTCTGCGGAGAGAGTCCCTGCAAATACCAGGAGCCTGATGTATGTGCGAGCACGGGTGAACGGCAAGGATGTGCGCGCAATGCTGGATACTGGAGCAACCAACAATTTCATTGCGAAGCCAGAAGCAGATCGGTTGGGACTTCAGATTGGGACCAGCAGCAGCAAGTTGAAGGCTGTAAACTCAGGCGTATCCCCGGTGCATGGTATGGCCGAAGCTAATGTGGAGCTTGGAGCATGGTCGAGAAAGTGCTCCTTGATGGTTGTGGACTTAGATGACTTTGATTTCATATTGGGAATGGACTTCTTTATTGTTGCAAAGGTAAACTTGATTCCCCATTTGAGAGGAATCATGATTGGGGACGAGGGGTCCCCATGTTTCGTGCAAGCTGATGAAGCTTCCCCAATGGTGGAGAAGGGGAAGGCTGAGATGGCATCGGCCAAGTAGATGAACAAGGGGCTGCGACGTGGGCAGCCCACTTACTTGGCGGCCATGGTCGAAGTTTAGCAAGAGGATTCGAGTGACATCCCGGATCAAGTCAAGGAGGTGCTGCAGGAGTTCCAGGATATCATGCCCGAGCAACTACCGAAGGCCCTACCTCCTCGACGGGCTATAGACCATCGTATCGAGCTTGAGCCGGGGGCTAGGCCTCCTGCCCGAGTGCCATACCGGATGGGCCCTGCTGAGCTTGCGGAGCTGAGAAAGCAGCTTGACGAGCTTCTGGATGCGGGACTGATTCAGTCGTCCAAAGCCCCATACGGCGCACCAGTTCTTTTCCAGAAGAAGGCGGATGGAAGCTTGAGGATGTGTGTGGATTATCGAGCGCTTAACAAAGTAACCATCAAAAATAAGTACCCGATTCCGAATGCCAGTGACTTGTTTGATAGGTTAGCTAGCACTGCGGTCTTCTCCAAGTTGGACTTGCGATCGGGGTATTGGCAAGTCCGGATTGCCGAAGGGGATGAGCCAAAGACCACGTGCGTGACACGATATGGGTCTTTCGAGTTCAAAGTAATGCCGTTTGGTTTGACAAATGCACCGGCAACCTTCTGCAATTTAATGAATGACGTGTTGTATGCCTTCCTAGATCACTTCGTGGTAGTTTATTTGGATGACATTGTGATTTATAGCAACACCATGGAGGAGCATGTGTCTCACCTGCGGTAGGTTTTGGAGATGCTAAGGAAGCATCGGTTATTCATCAAAAGGGAGAAGTGCACATTCGCAACAAAGGAGATCAAGTTTTTGGGGCATTATATCAGCAAGGGGCGAATCAGGATGGACCAGGACAAGGTGAAGGCCATAGTGGAGTGGCCGGTCCCTGGATGGATCGCAGACTTGCATGCATTTCTGGGTCTGGCGAATTACTACCGGCGATTCATTGCGAAGTATTCGCGGCACGCAAGGGCCCTTACTGATATGCTGAAGAAGGAGCACACATGGGAGTGGACGCCCGAGTGTCAAGCGGCGTTCGAAAACCTGAAGTCGGCCATGGCAGCCGAACCAGTGTTAGCGCTGCCTGATTTCAGAAAGGCATTCAAGGTGGTGATGGATGCCTCAAACTGGGCAATAGGTGGTGTCCTGATGTAGGAGGAACACCCAGTGGCATATGAGAGCAGAAAGCTGAAGGACGCAGAGGTGCGGTACTCTGCGCACGAGAAGGAAATGACAGCAGTCATTCACTATTTGGAACGCTGGAGGCATTATCTTCTCGGCACCAAATTCACTGTGGTGACAGACAACGTCGCCAATACATACTTCACCATGCAGCGAAAGTTGACACCGAAGCAGGCACGGTGGCAAGAGTACCTTGCCGAGTTTGATTTCACTTGACAGCATCGATCGGGAAGACTCAATCAAGTGGCGGACGCGCTTAGTTGCAGGGAGGCGCAGGCCTATGCGGCGGCCCTGACCACCTTGCAGGGCGATCTAATACAACGCGTCCGGGCGCAAGCAGGCACAGATGCGGCATATGTGAAGCTGCCCTAGGAGATTGAGGCAGGTGAATCCAAGAGATTTTGGTGTGAAGATGGACTCATCTACGCACTTGGGCGGTGATTATACATACCGGTAGGTGGAGGACTACGGCGGGAGATCATCCGCAAGATCCATGACTCACAGTGGGCTGGCCACCCAGGAGAGGAATGGATGGGCTGGCCACCCAGGAGAGGAACGGATGATAGCCCTCCTGAGCCGTTCGTATTACTGGCCCAAGATGCGTGAGAATGTGGAGTTCCACGTTCGGACCTGCACGGTCTGTTAGCTGGACAAGACTGAGAGGAGGAAGTAGGCCGGATTGCTGCAACCTTTGCCTGTCCCAGAGAAACCATGGGCATCGGTTTCTATGGATTTCATCACAGGGTTTCCTGATGTGCAAGGCATGAGATCGGTACTTGTGGTAGTGGACCGATTCTCAAAGTATGCAGTCTTCATACCGCCGCCCGGCCATGCCCGGCGAGAGACAAAGGCGGCCAGTTTGTTCTTCCGAAACATAGTCAAAGTGTTCGGGCTCCCAAGCGACATTGTCAGCGATCGGGATGCACGATTCACAGGGAAGTTCTGGACGACGGTGTTTCAGCTAATGGGATCGGAGCTGAAATTTTCGACGGCAAGCCATCCTCAAACAAATGGGCAGACGGAGAGGATCAATGCCCTACTAGAGGACTTTCTGAGGCACTTTGTCACGGTGAGCCAAAGAAATTGGTTAGACCTTCTCGATACTGCTCAATATTCTTACAACCTGCATCGGTCTTCCACAACCGGCCATAGTCCAGTCGAGCTGTGCATGGGATTTCAGCCTATGAATCCGTTGGAGGTAGCACAGAGGAATGACCAAGGCGAATGTCCCGCAGCATACAGGTGGGCGCGGGACAAGATGGAGCTCCTCGAGGCAGCACAGGAGAGCCTCGAGAAGGCGCGACGCCGAATGAAGAAGTACGCCGACAGGAATAGGCGCCCGCGCGAGTTCCAAATTGGAGACAAAGTGTTGTTGAAACTGACTCCACAGATCTGGAAGAAGTTGACCGACCGGCGATACCACAAAGCGTTGATCCAGCGGTATGATGGACCATTCGTGGTAACCGAGCGGATTGGCAACGTGGCATACCGGTTAGCTCTTTCAGAAAGGCTAAAGATCCACCCAACTTTTTATATAAGCTTTCTCAAGCCTTATTATGAAGATAATGACTCAGGGCGGAAGCAGCCAAGAAGAGCCCCTCCATTGATTCGTATGGAATTCACTAAGAAGATCCATCGTGTGTTGGACCATCGCACGGTAGGCGACAGCAAGCTAAACCGGCGAACAGACTTCCTAATCCATTGGGAGGGCGAGGATGAGTCAGAGGCCACTTGGGAGCGTGGCCCAACACTTTGGCAGTTTGAAGACATAGTCATGGACTACCTCCGGCATCGCTCGACGAGGGCGTCGAGTTCTCAAGCGGCGGGAGGTATGTTACCGACCCAGCGGTAACTTAGTGCTCCGTGGGTTCGGGCCATGCTTTGGCTCGGTCGGACCCATGGACGAGGCATGCCGTGGCAAAGGCAAAGCGCACAGAGGAGTGGCGCAGGAGGCGCCGGCACGTGAACAAGCACGGGATGGGCCATGCACAAACAGGCAATGTTTCTTGTGATCTTGGAACCCCCGAGGTGGAACCTTGGTGGATGTCTAGCAAGTATATTGTTGGGAGGGTGAGTGAGAACAATTCAGTGGGCCGATTTCCTTGTGGATTCTTGCGGCGTCCATTGTTGCCTCCTCTGCCTTCTGAGCCCTTTGCAGGTGCCAACAGTCAGGAAGGATTGGTATCGGTATTGGCTTCCCAACATTGAAGGGAGGATTGAGGGTGAGCAGATGACAGGTCGGCACCGCGAGAGGTAAAGGCGTGCACACTAGGAGGGTGTGGGTCGTGCGGCAAGACAGCGAGAGCAAAGCAAGGCGTGCGCATTAGGAGGGTGCGTGGTGCATGGCGCATGGCAAAGCAGCAGGTGCGCAGCGAGGCGTGCTGCGAGACCGTGGCAGACTCAGCAAAGCCGAGGTGAGGCAAAGTTTGAGTTTGGGACACTTAGCTCTTGTTAGGGAAGAGTGGAGTGTCAGTCAGGCCATCTTGTGTAATCCAGAGGTATATAATATTTATACTTTGGTTGGGGGCTTTGTCCTTGAGAAGGTTTTTTCCCCGTACATTTTGTCTTTGTGATTGTGCTGTGTGCAATTGTGCTGTGTGCAAGACGGGAAATAAGCTGGTTAAGGATATCATCAGGGCGCAGAAAAAAAAAAATTCCGCAATAAAGGTGCGACCCGGTGACAAGGAGTCACGCATATGAAGACAAGGAGTCGCACATCTGAAGGAGTCGTTGGGTCGCATATGAAGACATGGAGTCGCACATCTGAAGGAGTCGTTGGGTTGCACCTCTACGCGATCCGGTGACAAGGAGTCGCGCATATGAAGAAGACAAGGAGACAAGGAGTCGCACATCTGAAGGAGTCGTTGGGTTGCACCTCTACGCGATCCGGTGACAAGGAGTCGCGCATATGAAGAAGATAAGGAGTCGCACATCTGAAGGAGTCGTTGGGTTGCCCCTCTTGGGTTGCACCTCTACGATCATGCTCATAGTAGGAGGTTCGAATCGAGTCGGATCGTTGTACTCAGATTGCCTACAACATGCACGAAGAGAAGAAAACTAGTCCTTAGGATAGCCTTATTTTTTTTAATTTTTAATTTTTTATATTTAAATTTTTTTAATTAAAATTTCTAGCAATTTTTAAACAGCTTTTCAAAAATAAAAGCAAATATTTTTTTTCCACCAACCGGAGTTCTAGCGACCCACGTGCGAGCGGCCACCACCTTCCCCTCCGCTCGAGTACCCCGCCGGCCACCGCAGAGGCCCCCAGAAAATTTTTTTTTTTTTGTTAAACACTCTGTTCTCGGATCCAATAACAAAGCAAACTTTCTCCCTCCTTTTTCCAGTGATCGCCTCCGCCAATGCTAGAACCATACGACCCCAGGAAAGATCAAATAAGGGGGAAGACAATGAGGGGGTATCTGCTAGAAGAAGTCGCCGGTGAGAAAGAGATCATTGTCAGAAAATCGATCCTTGCTTCTCTATCTTCAATACAAGAAAATAAAAGAAACCAGTCTTACATTCAAGATCCAGTAACAAGAGACCCAATCTGGGAAAAATGAAACTACCTAACGAAGTTGTCGCTGACCGGATGAGGCGCCGGTGGAGGTCCAGCCGACGACGGATTGAAAGAAATGGAAATGCCAATAGTTTGAGGAGATACAGAGGCCCTTCGGGAATGCTGGATCGGGGAGATGTTGGGAAGGCTGGATCGGCGAGCGAAGGAGGCGGCAAAACCTCCTCCTCTGTAGCTCACCATCATGGGAATCGCGGCGTTACGCTCTGGTAACGCCCCGATTACTCCGGGAGTTACACCTCGAAATCCTCCCTTATTTCTGGTAACGCCACGATTATTCCGGGAGTTACGCCTCGAAATCCTCCCTTATTAACTACCTTTAATTCATGGGGCCTTAAAAATGGCCAACACCTCCTCCACCCCATCACTATAAAAGCTCCCCTCCACCCACTCTTATCCTCATGCCCCCACCTCGTCACAAGAGAAGAAAATCACCGGTAATTGCAATGAGATCCCTTGCTCCTCTTCTTTTTCTCTCTTTTCTTCTTAGTGCGATTACTGTAACTCCTCGAGCCCTAATAAGCAAGGATATTTTCGACGATGGAAAGCCAATACAAAACCCCGATGACCCTTATGTGGTAAACATTGCACAGTTCGCAGTTTCAGCGTACAATGCGAGAGTTAAGGCCGCCTTTTCTTTCATTACAGTGCTTTATGGTGAGACCGAGGACGTGGCAAATGGAACTAAATATGGGCTCAGGATAGAAGCCACAAACACCTACGGAAAGGGGGTGAACTGTACGGCAGTAGTATTAGTGCTAGCCTCCGATCGATCCTTGCAGCTCGTAGGCTTCGTGCCGTACAAAATTTAAATGTTTAACTACTCACTTGTTGCATCCTATCTATAACTATTGCAAGTTAAACTCTAAAAAAGATGCGATATATCTAATAAACTGGTGGTGATGTTAAAGAAATCATGCTTCTCGTATATTGCATCTTGTAAAGGTACAACAATGTGCACACCTGCACATTGTTGTTTGATCTTTTGCATCATTGATTTATTCAATACATACTATACATAACGCAATGATCACTTTGACAACGACAGAGTATTTTAGCTTTATGCAAGTCGGGAGAATAGTTTGAGATGGCTAGCTAGGTGGTGCTATCTAGAGAAAAAGTCCAAGCCAAAAGATGGTAGGCCTTGTTGTTGGCCATAATCATCAATCAAAAAAAGCTCCAAAGCATAAAGGATTGTTGTCAATTTAGCTTGATTGGTTTGTATGGCTTCGTTCTGATGGCCAAGAAAATGGCACGCCCAAGATCACCATAATCAGAAACTGAAATACGATAATGGAGAAATTATCGATTCGCATATCTGGTTTGGAATCCATCGAACTTGACGCGGAATTTACGACGGTTTCTGAACACGAACTCACTTGACGCGGAATTTACGACGGTTTCCGAACACGAACTCAAAATCTTCTCCCCTATGCCCTTCGTTAGAACACTGGCCTAATGAGACTGCCACTCACGAGAAGAAAAAAAAAAAAAATTCTCTTTTGATCCGTATGTGAGTCAAATTGTGCATCATGCGGTTAGGGGAGGGACTTGAGCGCTATTTATAGAGTTTTCGACCACGAGCCCTCTCATTACAGGCCGGGCCGTACTCGGCCCACACCAGCCAGCCCCATATTAGACTAATTAAGAACCCATATATCTTACCTTTATTAGACCAAACTAATTCAGTTAATTTCAATTAATGAAGCCCACATTAGGAAATTCTTACATTCTCCCACTTGGGCGATATTAATTGAAACAGAACTGTGTGCGCACCTTTATATTGGTCTAGAGATTATTCTTAATAGTCAATCCGATCCCATAAAGTCTCGAACGCCGAATCATGACGGTAACTGCATGTACTCACACAGAGCCTTCCATGGTGACTAGTGCTTTCAACTTTATTGATATGGATTCAATATGGTAGTGTGTCGAATGGACAACACCTCATAATGAGTGATACTTTATGTGTTGTCCACTTTGTTAGTCCAAATTCTCTCTCCTTAAGTGTCACAAAACCTAGTGTGTCACTAGAGAATATCCTTTATGGTTCCAACGAACCTTCATATGTCTTACCTTGATAGTTAACTGTACTTTATGTGTAACAAGACATATCGTTAAGGCTAATACTAAGAATGCCCCATAGCCTGTACTCAAGGTTTACACAATGCCTCAAGATTTTCATCAAATATGTATACTCAACTTGATAAATTTACATTCACAAATACCTCATTGAATGCAAAAGAGTTGATACATATTCAAATATTACAAAATGTAACAAAATCAGATACAAACTTCATAAGAGCAACATAAAACTAAACAGCTCCCACTAATTAACAGTATCCCATGATACTCCTAAGCCCATGTTAATGACATGTCGATCAAATACACAAGGGCGAAGGCCTTTAGTTAGTAGATCTGCAATCATATCATCTGTTGAAATGTGCTCTACTGTAATGTCACCATCCTGAACTTTTTCCTTTATAGTTAGGTACTTGACCTCCATATGCTTAGACCCCTTGAGACCTCTGTTGTTGTTAACAAACAACACTGCAGAGTTATTGTCACAATACAACTGTATGGGCCTATCCACGAAATCAAATACGGTCAACTCCTTAATGAGGTTCCAGAGCCAAATTGCCTGAGTAGCGGCCAAAAAGCATGCTACAAACTCCGCTTGCATGGTAGAGGATGTCATTAATTTCTGTTTCTCACTTTTCCATGATACTGCACCTCCTGCTAACTTGAAGATGTAACCTGTTGTCGACTTCTTTTCATCCTGACAGCCAGCAAAGTCTGAATCCAAATACCTAACTAGCTGTAGATCCTGAACATGTTTGTAAATTAGCATATAGCCTTTTGTCCTCTTTAAGTACCTTAAAACCTTCTTGGCAGCAACCCAATGATCGTGTCATGGATTTGACTGATATCTGCCTAGAAGTCCTATTGCAAAAGCAATATCTGGTCTAGTACATACTTGAGCATACATAATACTCCCAAGTGCACTAGCATAAGGTACATTCTTCATTTGGGCTTTCTCAAAATCTGAATGAGGACATTGTGACAGACTCAACTTATCACCTTTGCGACGGGAGCAATTCCTGGCTTGCATTGCTGCATGTTGAATCTTTCTAAGATACGATCAACATATGCCCTCTGAGATAAACCCAATAGTCGGCGAGAACGATTCCTATGAATCTCAATGCCAAGGACAAAAGACGCCTCACCAAGGTCTTTCATATCAAAGTTCTTTGACAACATCCGCTTTGTCTCATGCAGTAAACCAAGGTCACTGCTCGCAAGCAGGATATCATCCACATAGAGTATAAGGAAAATGAATTTCCTCCCACTGACCTTGCAGTATATACACTGATCTACTTTGTTCTCAACAAAACCAAATGAAGCGACAATACTATGAAACTTCAAGTACCATTGTCTAGAAGCTTGCTTGAGACCATAAATAGACTTTTTCAGTCTACATACAAGCGTACCTGAATCATCCGCCGCAAAGCCTTTGGGTTGCATCATATAGACTTCTTCATTAAGGTCTCCATTGAGAAAAGCAGTTTTAACATCCATCTGGTGTAACTCCATATCGAAATGAGCTACCAATGCCATGATCACTCTAAAGGAGTCTTTAGAAGAGACTGGAGAAAAAGTTGCTTCACAGTCTACTCCTTCTCTCTGAGTGAAACCCTTGGCTACCAGTCTGGCTTTAAACTTCTCAATCTTTCCTTTGGAGTCCCTTTTAGTCTTAGCCTATGGGTCTATAACCTTCGAGTAATTCAACAAGTTCCCAAACTCCATTATGCTTCATAGATGCATTTCATCTCTCATTGCATTCAACCACGGTTACGGCCGAGGACAAGAAACGACTTCCGCATAAGTCTTGGATCGGCCACGAACCGATATCGTAGTCTTGCTCTCCTATATAGACTAAGTAGTCGGTGGTATAGCTGATCGTCTCTCCCTAATGGATCTCCTTCCGGAACAACAACATCCTCATCCTGCACCTGAGAGCCTTGAGGAACTTCATTAGGAGCTGTCTCGACAACAGGATCCTGAGCCTTAACAGGTTCAGTCTGTGGTGTGGGAGTCTCCACAATTATCTGTATGGGAGGAGATAAAGGCACAACATTACCCACCGTACTATTATCCTTAATAGTCTGTGAGCAGCTACTTTCTTCGGTCACATCAAACTCTAGAAACTTAGCTGTCTGTGATTCCACAATTCTTGTGCCTCCATTGGGATTATAGAACCGATATCCCTTCGAATGATCCGGGTAAGATACAAAGTAACACCGAGTGGTTCTAGAGTCCAACTTACTTAATGTTGGACTATATATTTTCACTTCTGCAGGACATCCCCAAACCTTAAGATGGTTTAAGCTAGGCTTACGTCCAGTCCATAACTCAAAAGGAGTCAATGAAACAGCTTTAGTAGGTACACGATTCAGAATGTACAAAGCTGTTTTCAAAGCTTCACCCCACAGAAAACCAGGTAAATTTGTCCTACTAATCATACTCCTCACCATTTCCATAAGGGTGCGATTGCGCCTTTCGGCTACACCATTTTGCTCGGGACTCCCAGGCATAGTGAATTGAGCCACTATCCCAGAATCCTCTAAGTATTTGGCAAATGGCCCCTTAAGCTGTCCGGCATCGCCATGTTTGCCATAATACTCTCCACCTCGATCAGATCTAACAACCTTTATGACCTTTCCCAACTGTTTCTCGACTTCAGTCCGAAAAATCTTGAACTTGTCAAGAGACTCAAACTTTTTTTTAATCAAGTACAGATAGCCATATCAAGAATAGTCATCAATAAATGTAATGAAATAAAAATTTCTACACAAGGTTGCCGTATAGGGTCCACTTATATCAGTGTGAATGACCTCCAACAGGTCAGAACTTCGAACTGCAGTTTTCTTCCTTATCTTGGTCATTTTACCTCTACAACAGTCTACGCATGTCTCTAAGTCATCTTTAAGAGCAGGCAGGATGTTAGTTTTTATCAGCCTTTCTACTCTATCCTTAGAGATATGACCAAGTCGTTTATGCCACAATGCATAAGATTGTTCTTTGGGTAGTGGTCTCTTGGAAATAACCTTTTCAGCCATATAAGCGACGTATATGTCATTGGGAGATAAACACAATCTGTACAATCTGTTGGACATATAACAGCACCCAACCTTATTTGAATTAAGAAACAAAGAAATTACATTGTTCTTGATTTCAAAAGAGTAGCCATACATGTCCAAACACGATACGGAAACTAAGTTCCGTCTAAAAGAAGGTACATAAAAAGTGTCTTTCAACATTAATCTAAAACCAGAGTCTAGAATCAAGATTATATCTCCCACAAACACAACATCAGCTTTCTCGTTATTTCCCACAGTGAGTCTTGACTCATCCTGATTTGGCTTCCTCCGGTTTATGAATCCCTGTATGGTAAATGCAACATGATTAGTTGCACCGCTATCGAGCCACCAAGAACTGGATGGTGCTTCTGATAGGTTAGATTCACAAACAAGTGCCAAAGAATCATTACCTGTAGGCTCACATTTGGACAACCAAGCTTTAAACTTTTCACAGTCCTTCTTTATGTGACCTTTCTTCTTACAAAAGAAGCAGTGGCCACTATTCCTTTTGAAGGATGTTTTCTTTGGACCTATATTGTCAGATTAACCGGTAGTGTTATGAGCATCTTTATG
Source organism: Metroxylon sagu (assembly GCA_017589505.3). Taxonomy (NCBI): domain Eukaryota; kingdom Viridiplantae; phylum Streptophyta; class Magnoliopsida; order Arecales; family Arecaceae; genus Metroxylon; species Metroxylon sagu. Next base: position 407,306 of record JACVBY030000484.1, read on the forward strand.
AGTATGATTTCTGGACTTCTTATTCTTCCTTTTGTGGGAACCAGAAACATATAAGGCTAAATGCCCTTTTTCTTTCTTAAGTTTCTCTTCCTCTGCCACCACCCTTGCTATCAAGTCATTAACTGACCAAGTCTCATCTTGGGAATTGTAATTTGTCTTTATAATCCCAAAATCAGGTGGAAGAGTGTTCAAGGCTTGATGCACAATACAAGCATCAGGAATGGAAACATTAAGAGCTTGAAGCTTCGTCTTTAGGTCTACCATCCGAAGGACATAATCTCTAACCCCAGCAGTACCATCATACTTCATATTGAAGAGCTTTTGAAGAAGTGTACCAACCTCAGCATTAGATGAAATGCGGTTTCTAGCCTCTAAGGCTGTCATCATTTCCTTAGCAGTACAGTCAGCTGGCAAGCTACTTTTTAAGTGTTCTTGAATGGATTTCTTCATTGTCAATAAGCAAATCCGATTGCTCTTTTCCCAGGCAGCATAGTCCGTTTTCTCGGCTTCAGTACTGGTGGCCATGATATCTGCCGGCTTATCCTTTGTAAGAGCAATGTGAACATCCGCCAGCTCCATTCCAAATAGAAAATCCTCTTTCCATTTCTTAAAGTTCAAACCAGTAAAGACCTCAATGGAAATAGAATTACCGTTTACTGAAAAGGTGACTGGAAAACAAGCAAACAATAAAATCAGCATCATGTGAATACTTGTCCAAAGAGTTACATACATCATCACATAATCACCTTTGGGCAGAAAATATGACATGCAGTTGTACACTCTCCACATGACAGTGACCATGAGAACTTATTCTAATCTTTCGTGAAATCACCACCTTTGGGTGTATGAACCACTAAAATCAGTCATTTCTCAAGCACATGCTATACATGTACCCCTCCATGAACTAATGCAAGATCACCTCCTTTGGGAGTATAATCACGTAATAGACCAGGAGACATCCCACCACAATATGAGACTGATATTTCTCAAACCCAGTCAAGTGTGCCACTTTGGCGGTCACAATCTAACTGAATCCTTGAAAATCTCTTATACCAGGGATATGAGCTTTATGTATCACATTTACTATATGCACGTAATGCTAGACGTAAAGACAGGGGCGTATGTCTCTAAAATTACATGCCATTCTAATTATACTATTCCATTCATTGATAGACAATGAATTACACCCTACACAGTCCTTATGTGGTGATATACATGTGAGCTATCATATGTATTTCCGAAACCATAGAGAAATACAAGAAAATACGCAAAAATATCCTAAAAATATGCGTATATAGGGTTCCATACGTATTTTCACATCCTTAAAAGCTTCAAACATGCAAAATAAATACACCACAATGTAGAGCATCTCAACACGAGCGCGTCGGTGCCAAGATCATCCAAAACAGACGTCGGACGTGTCTGCACGTGCCGCCGGAAGGCGCGGCGTGTGCGCGCGTGTTCAGCCGGTTCACTGGTCGGGTCGGTTCAAGAGAAATGGATGGAAATTTGAGGTGAAACGGTTCTTATGTTATTTATGATAACACTCATACCGAAAAGTTAAAGAGAGAGGGCAGAATCCAAAACGAGGACCCCAGTCATAAAGACGGCAAGCCAGATGGTCAAGGCAAGAGTTCCTATGGTTGGTTAAACCTTAATGTGCCGTATGGGACACAACTTGCCCGGGGCAGACGAGTCAATAAAGCCAGATACCGCGTGGTGGCCATAGGTGCCCTGATTTCAACCGGGTCAACCGGATCCGTGCCTCGCTGATGTCAGCATGCGGTTACCGACGAACAAACGCGCCGGTTCCGCACGGTCGCGCATGACCATCACGCGCTGCCGCGCCTATGGCGCGTGAAGGCCCGTCCGGCCTCCTCCGGCGACGTGCCGCCCATCAATCTTCTCATCTCGACGAGTAGATTCCAAATATGTAATAAAATTTAACTTTTACTCGATAAAAAATTTTGAAACTGGGCAAAAACCTCTCGGGCAAAATGAAAAACGGTCCTAATTTGCATGTTTCAATTCTAATCTATGGCAGGCTCTGATACCATATGATGGCCAAGAAAATGGCACGCCCAAGATCACCATAATCAGAAACTAAAACACGATAATGGAGAAATTGTCGATTCGCGTACCTGGTTTGGAATCCATCGAACTTGATGCGGAATTTACGACGGTTTTCGAACACGAACTCAAAATCTTCTCCCCTATGCCCTTCGTTAGAACACTGGCCTAATGAGACTGCCACTCACGAGAAGAAAAAAAAAATTCTCTCTTGATCCGTATGTGAGTCAAATTGTGCATCATGCGGTTAGGGGAGGGACTTGAGCACTATTTATAGAGTTTTCGACCACGGGCCCTCTCATTACAGGCCGGGCCATACTCGGCCCACACCAGCCAGCCTCATATTAGACTAATTAAGAACCCATATATCTTACCTTTATTAGACCAAACTAATTCAGTTAATTTCAATTAATGAAGCCCACATTAGGAAATTCTTACACGTTCATTCTTTAAATTTCTTTTCAGCTACTCTTTTAATATGATATAAAATTAATAAGATTTAATAAAGAATTTGATAAACACATCTCTATTAAATCTAATAATTCAAGGATAGTTTTACTAGCACTCCTCTAAACTGAGCCCTACACTCGGTTTCCTTCCTTCCTCGCCCAAAGAAACCCTTTCTTCCCCACCCCATTCGAAGACCTAGAGGTATTCAGCTTGTTGTCGTCTTCCTTTTTTAAGAAGAACCTCACACATGGAACTCTATTTATCAATTGACAGATAAGCGAAAACCATGCGTTCCTTATCTCTTTCTTCACCATAAAGATTCAATAAAAAGAAAAGAAAGGAAGAGAAGAGATAGAGGTATTCGACTTGTTGTCATCTTTCTTTTCTAAGAGAAACCTCGTCCACGAAGACTATATTCATCAATTGATCTATAAGCGAATGCCACGCATTCCTTATCCTTTCCTTCACCATATTTGCTACAGCCATATCTCGCATTTAAATTTTTTTTCTTTTATTTTAATTATGTGCATTAATCAGGCACATCACCAATGAAATAGGTTATTCGGTTATCTAATCTAATGCGCTTAAAGTAGATTCAATGGTTAAAAAATAGTTATAAAAAATAGTAAAATAAATGCACACAATTATTTTCTTGCATTCAATTATTAAGAGACAGGATGGACCAAAAATTAGAGAGAATTGACATGATAAACCGGATGCTGCATAGTTAACGAGGACGAGACCTTATACTCTGTCCGCTGAAGATCGGTTATCAATTTTCACCATTATTTATCTCAGGGTTAGACCATAGCATTATCCGAATGAAATTGGTCAGAATCCTGTCCACCGTTTTACATGAATTCAGGTCCTCCTTTTGGAAGGCAACATGCATTCCCGTTGATCTCGTCCAAGCTTCATCCAGGATTGAGACGAGGGGAACATCTACAGCACAAACCACCGATGAAATCTATGAATTACCCCCTTTTTTTGGTTGACAACACCCAATCATTACTCGGTGATGCAGCTGTAGAGATAAACCTTGTGGTGCAGGAAGGGGATAAAGCAAGCCCAGCTCCCTCAGCATTACCACATGCATGAGATGTGGATTCCAAAGGAACAAAATTTGAAGGAAAACTGGACCAGTTTTTATCACCAAAAGATTTAATCCACTTGATCCATTGGTAGACCAATTCTCACACGGATCATGAACAAAGAACCAAACAATTAATAGAAGAATATCATTCCTATGCCTTAATGAACAACCAAATTAAACCAAGGCCCTACAGGCCTGTACATATTTTATCTTTCCCAGAGAAAGAAAGAGAGAGAGAGAGAGAGAGAGAGAGAGAGAGAGAGAGAGAGGAGGCTCATAACCAATCCTTAAGATCAGATGGCCGGGGCGATGGCTCACTGCCTGCAGGCAAGTCAGAGAGCAAGGCAAGCATACGTCGCAAGTTGAGTGATCGAGTGGATTGGAAGCTCAAGGATCTCATCTTGGTTTTGGAGAAGACATTGGAAGAGTTGGCCAGGATCAGATAGACCAGAGCTTGGACAAGAATGAACAGGCCCATCTTCGCCAAATAGTCGCTCGATCCGTCCAAGGACATGGCTGTGGTTGAATGGAAGAGTACTATGAAATCAGAAGAAGAGGAGGAGGAGGAGGAGGAGGAGGAGGAAAGGTGTTGATGAGTGCTATGAGCTCACATTTGGAAGGGAGGACTTTTTTATATAGCAGGCTGGTTGTTTAGACTTCTTCCCCATGAGCTTCTCGTGACTTGTTCAAATGATTAAAATACTCTTGATGACTCGTTCATAGCTTGGCACTCAAATCAGAACTTTTACATTATACATTGATATCTTGCCTTGACCTCAAACCATCTAATGGGATGTTTCGTGTATCAATTAGACTTCCAGTTTAGAGTAAAGGTCTTCAAATCATATTCTTCATGGCTCTTGACCTCTTCTTCAGATTGGGGCTGCGTGTACTCTCAGAACATCACTCATTTAGATGAGGACGATTTAGCCATGTTTGGGCTTTTTCCGCTTGAAGAATGAATGGGTGGTCTCTAAGGGAGATGGCGTTTAACGCGTTCGACGTCAACGGATAAGTTCTTATCCCTACGCTAACATGGCACAAGAAAAATAACCTTTCGTTGCGATCTTTTTTTCTTCTTTTTCAAATGGTTCACTTCCACTTGCACTTGCCTCGTAGTACGTACTATTTGTAGCACTTCAACAGTATTAGCATGCTATCCTCCAACTTGGTTTTTAACATCCAGGCTTCAACAAAAAGAAGGCATACTGCTGCAGCTGAGGTTGCACAGATGCAGGAATTAATACGCAGTGTAGCCTCCAGTCCACGGAAGTCGGAGCACGGATGGGCGGCATCGTTTAACGCTAATAGCATCACTAGGTACCCATTTTTGCGCCGTGGCCATCGGATGGAACCCAGCAGAGAGATTCACTCACCTTCTCATCCATGGCTTTTGAATGGAACCCAACACAGGCCAAAAGAATACGTGAGAGAGAGAGAGAGAGAGAGAGAGAGGGCTAATAAACAATGACTCGGAGAGAATGAACTAATAAAAAATAACTAAGTGCTCCTTTCGTTTTTTTTTTTTTTTTTTTTTTTTTTTCTAAAAAAGCTTTTAATGAAAAAAATTTCGTAAGGCATATTTTCTTGAGAAAAGCTTTGAAGGAAAAAAAAATAAATTATATTATGTTTGGTTGGCAAAGAATTTGAATTGAAAAATAGCACTATCACGACCATCTATGATGGGCACAACCGACCGTTCTGATTGGATGGCCCCTCCACCGGCAATGTCGTCTCAGTAATCGTCACTGCAATCAATGACGCCACCGACCCCCCCACCCCCGATTCACGCGATTCACGCGTGAAATGGTCTGAACTCTTCAAAGGTGTGGTCAAAAAGTGGGAGCTTAGGTGCTTTTTTTTCATCCCAGTTGCCGGACCCAAGGAAGGAAGCGGTCACTTTTATACAGGGTGTATAGAATACACGACCCATCACCTGGTGGAAAACAAGATGAGAGAGTGATTTCTAAAGATGCCATCCTCACATAGACTGATTCGCGGGAATGATCATCTAAAATCGAAATCGAAAACAGTAATTGGAATTCCAGACATTTCTTCGAACGAAACTAAAATCCAATTCTAATCTCACCTAAAATTTAAATTTTATATTAAAAGAATTTGAAATCTAAACTCCATGTAAAATTACAAATCCATTCCAGCCGCCTAACACATCCTTATCCCAATCTACTTACTATTTTTTTTGATAAAACCTTTTTTTTTTTACTTTACCTCTAATAGATTGATTTGATTTTGTATAATCTCGAAAAGTTTGATTTTGTAAATATTTTTCATAATTTTTAATGCATTTTTTGTATACCTATTTAAAAATCTAGCCAACTCAAAACTTTAATTCCAATTTTGCTCCTTAGGTAAATCAAATGGATGAAAGGAATAAACAATCCTGATTTCAATGAAATTCGATTCTAATGATAATTTTGATTACCATTCTAAATCAAATGAGCCCTAAATATTATAGAGAGTGATATATAGCGCTATGATATGCATCTGATCGATTTTCACAGAAAACTAGAATGCTGCATTAAATAAATGGACAGAGTTCAAACAGAGCAAGCATCTAAGGTACGTCAGAGACCCGGGCACGTGGAATGGGCGCAGAGGAAACAAGATCCTTCTAAGCGCCAAAAAGTGGGGTATTTTTTGTAATCAGAACTCCAAAGTCACTCATACACGTGGAATGAGTGCGAGGGATTCAAGATCCTAAGTAGTCATATGAGACATCCAATTACCAAAGCTGCGTAAAGCTCAGACTTGTCCATTATCTCAGTCACCACGACCAGCACACTGCTTCATCTCATTCAGAAAGGGCTGAAATTTTTATATGTTATCAAAAACTCCGCATATCTTACCGATAAAACACCAATCAAGATAAGGAAACAAGGTACAGATATTCATTCAGTACAGTAAGAGTTCGTCAAAAAATAATAATAAAGTAAAGCAAGATTCACAATTGCTGCACGCGTTGATTCTAAAACTCATCAGCAATGAATTTTACCCACAAAAAGCTTATCCACTGACGCATCACACCTCACTGACACCCTGCTTGGGGGAGAGTAAAAATCACCTGTTTGATTTGAAAGGGAAAAGAAAATAAAGCTAATCTCTCTTAGTTGATGAGAAATTTATTAAACAGAGAAGAAAAGATAATTAAAATCCCGTGTTTGGATAAGCAAGTGGGAGAGAGGAGAAATGGAGAGATGTGCTTTCTATCGAAACCTCTTTATCTTCGGAAGCAGCGTGATTTGAAGAGATACCTACCCATCCTCATTTTTTTCCTTTAGTGTCCCTAGTTCTCCTCCTTTCTCTTCTCCCCTTCATGGTTGACAGTAATCTTCTTTGATCTTTCTCTTCCTCTCCGCTCATTTCTCCCCTTCTTCTCTCCTCTCCAATATATCCATACAGGGCATAAGGGAAGAGTCCCATGACATAAAGATGGGGTATGCTTTGCCATAGGGAAAGCCAGGAGCTTTTATAGCACTCCTACATTGGCTCTTACCGTCTGCTCGCTAAGTGTATCACAAAACAAAATTGTAGTTCATGCAGACAAAACACTGCAAATTAATATTTCTAATAGACCAGTTCCATCTAAGGAATAAAAAAATTTAAACTGATCTATGCATAAACCTATTTTGAAAATTCCTCCAATACCACCTTTCAACATCATCTGATAAAGTTGCCAGCTTTGCTATAAGTTAATATATTACCCTTATTTGTGGAATTTTTCATCAATCAATATTCACAAATAAGCAACAGATTAGGTAAATTAGTTCAATTGCTGAACATCAAACAAACTAAAAGGGGAAACAAATATGCCACACAAATACTTATTACTTAGGGAAAATGAGTTTAATCAACATATTAAGGGCAGCAGTACCATTATTTTAGAAAGTGAGGTAAGGAAATCAATGCATAAAATTATAAAATTACATCATCTGGTCAGAAGGTTATGGTTGCAGCGTGCACTCATCCAAAAATATTTCAATGTCCTTGAGGTTGATGGTCGCTTTCTGGTAACAGCTACTATACAGAAGCTGCAAAACCAACAAACTATTGAACACAATCTTAGGACCACAGCTGAAAGGCTGGCAAAGTGACCAGTATAAATGATCAAATGAGAACTGAAAAGCTGTAAAAATTCATCCAAGGGACAGTTTCAAACTTTTAATAGATCATGGCAAAACAACAAACACTGTAGCAGTCAAAACATATACAAGACACTGGTAGCAAATGCGTCAGAATAAAAAATGTACAGACTTAGGCAGCAACACTAATTTTGTCTATTTTAGCAACAATAAATTGGATACAGTGCTGGTGTCATGATTTAGCAACAATAAAAACAGCTATTCAGATATCAAAGTCCTTTATGCCTATTTTAGCAACAATAATAATTGGACACATAATGCTGGCATCAGGATCTAGCTAACCGTCAGATATGCTCCAAAAACCTAATAAGGGTAGTGTTCCTCAACTTTGTACGTTTATTCAGTATCATGCACTGATTGCATAATAGTGAGCTTATTGGGGCTGCTACAGAAGATAGATCATCAAGTGCAGGATATCGTGGAATCATTGATCTTCAGAAAAAAAGACCACATGTGGCAGCACAAAAAGCCAGATAACACCAAGCACCATTACCCGGAAAATTCGAATTTAGGTTTTTCAGGAAAAATTACCAAAACACCACCTCAACTTGGGGTGACTTTCACTTACTACCCTTCCTGTTTAAAAATTCTCAATTAGATCCCTTATATTTACTAAATGATGCAATGTGGCCCTAAGCCCCACTCGACACCCAATGCCATTGAGACACCATCTAAAGTGATACAATTAACCTCACTATTACTAAAAATTTCTGATGATGACAATTTAAAAGCGCCCTAATACAAAAGGTGCCCCAGTTCCCTCCCTCCTGATCTTATCCCCAAGTTTGCTCCCCTCCCCTCTTCCTTTCCAGCAGCTACCCTTGCATCTTCACCTCTTTGATAGGTTGCATCTTCTCCTCAGAGATCTAGTCCACAGACTGGTAGGGGCACATATGCCACAAAAATCTGAAGCTTCCACTAAACAGAGGTGCTTGAAGCCTCAGATTTACGTTTAAGACAGAAAATACAAAAGCAGACATAAAAAAAATCATAAATAGAACTCATTTAAATAATTTGAAAAGTTTGTAATGACATTGAAAAAAGCCCTTGACAAGAATGACAAGTGAAAAATGATTCATAAATCCAGCCCCAAATGGTTGGTAAGTCATGAGGCTTGATATTATGATTATAATTACAAAGGTTTCTGTACCACCCCACAACACCTAGTGCTGCGCAAGCCATACTGACCCAATAAGGCATCAAATGTACAGCACCAACCAAATAAGGTATAAGCATGGTATGGAGGCATGATACAATGTTGTACCAAATAAGGTATAAGCATGGTATGGAGGCATGATACAATGTTGTAAAAATATAGCGCACAATTTGTCTCCCCTTCAGCAGCATACCATGCATCAATAGGGGGACCGACTTGTCCCTTACCAGTAAGTTACCAATACAAGATCCAGTACCAAGACTGAAAACCTTGATAATTATATTTCTAAGAGGTATCCTTTTATTACTCAACTTTACTATCATTAAGTCCCACCTAGGTCAATCATACGAACTAATTCCTCAAGCAGCAATGTTAAAAGGTATTCCATTAAATTCTTCTCATTGAGGTCAATAGAAAAGATTAAACTTGATTATATATGGATTTCTATTTTCATGATTAGCATATCCTTCATTTTCAACCCCTTGTTAAGATAACCAAGAAATAAAACTTCTAAGCCACTGAATCAAAGGTAGAAAGGGCCAGCTGCTTCAAGCAAGAACTACAATGATGGGATACAAAAGTCACAAGACAATATAGTATCAAATTAAAAATGAAAGTATAACCAAACCCACAATGGCAAAATCACAATAAATCAAAAATTATAGAACTTACTCACATACATTTGCTCCAAGCAAGAATATCAATGATGGAACTAAGCATAAGTCACAAAATTCAATAGATTATGTGACAAAAAGTGAAATTAGATGATGAAGACCTAATTACAATAAGCAAGTCAATGCCAAACCTTCTACACCTTTTTGACACAGAGACACAAACTTGGGAAATGTTCTGATGTTCCCTAGACTAAGGTTGGCAATCCTTGGCATGACCCACAAATGTAACTCAAAAGGGTTTGGGTAGACCAACCAGATCTTGATCAGGCTAACTCAACTAATATGTTTATTAAACAAAATAGATTCAGGCTTCAGAATTTGACCTGGCTAAACAGGGATGACTATTTTATTATTAGGGTTGCCTCAACATGATCTACAGGATTGATATTCCAAACCTAGGTCAACACAGATCAACTCACCAAAATCTTAAAACCTGAAGTTATTTTTGTAAGCAAACAAAGACAAAATTTTGAACCATTAAATACCTAATCCTAGTGACTCCTGTTTCTCTCTTCTGTTTGTTGAAGCAAAGCTACATAACATGGGTACAAGCTCACTCCTTTGATATCTAAACCAAGCTTGGACAAGCTTATTATCAAGACAAGCCAAGCTTCTATTTGTTTTTGCATATTGAAAGTGTTCAAGCTCAGCTATGAATGGGATAAGTGCACCATGAGTACATAAACTTATTTGGGGTTTTCAATTGAATCCTTATACTACCTTTTTTTTTTTTTCAATTGAGGATACCAACTCATGTAAATTTTTCAATCAAGTACATTTTTAATGGCCGTCAATGATGACTTGACGGAAATATGACAGTTATCAATGATAACTTGAGTACTTTTTATTTCTGATTACGTACATCAATTCGTAAAAGTTTTTCAATTGAGTATACCAACTCATAAAAGTTTTCAATTAAACATACTTGTTTAAGTTCAGCTAGTATTTCTCGTAAATACATGACAAAACAATCAATCAAAAATTTTTACATACAAAATTTTATACATAATAACCCGAAGGAGAAATATTATTATCTATTTATGTATAAAAAAATCATATGTATGAAAGGTTAAGCAGAAAAATAGTGACTTTCTAATTGCTTAACTAATAGTAAATGAATTAATAAGAAAATTACACTTTAAATATGTCTTTTTTTAAGTTATAGACTTTTTGATGTGTTAGTAATATATTTCTCAACCAAAAAATTTTGCCCTTTCAAAAGCCGTGTGACTCTATAAAGGTTATCTGGCGCTACCACATAGAGTTAGATATTAAAAGAATGTTAATGGATAGTCTCTGTAATTCTTCTATCCACATTCTCTGTGCTTGATTAAAAAACTTTTATGAGTTGATGCATCCAATTGAAAAACTTTTATAAGTTTGTATACTCAATTAAAAAAATAGTATACTCAAGTCAGAGTTGACGATCCTCATGTAGTCTATTAATTAATCGTTAACGATCGTCAAAAATATACTTGATTTAAAAACTTACATGAGTTTTGGTACTCAATTGAAAAATAAAATAGTATAAGGACTCAATTGAAAATCCAAAATAAGTCCATATACTCCTGGTGTAATTATCCTTTTATGAATTTAGGTTTAAAAGATGTTTGAGTTTGGCTGTCCAGATCCAAACAAGCTTGACTAAGCCAATTATCAAGCCTAGATTGAATTGTTCATAATCCTATCCAAACCCAACCCACCTAATGCATTGCCACTTGTATAGGTCCCATACATGATCGATGAAAAGAATTTTGTCCATTAATTTCGAAAAAGGCTTAAAATAACAAGTTTATTAATGATTCTATAGTTCTTTCCAATGAGAAACAGTTGAAGAATTTTTATACATATACTATTATGAATTCATGCTTTGCCCAAGTCCCAACATTCTCAAATAGTTATACTGATGTACCCATATTATATCGCTTGGATATCATGTCATATTATCCATCCATAAGGCAATCCCAGACTCCATAAAATAACCATCAGGTATTCTTAATGTTTACAGTCAAAATTGTTCAGCATAAATACCCTACCCAATATAGAATCTCTTGAGAATCCTACTAAATATCCATGCACCAGGACCCAATAATGCAACTACTTTCAAGTCAGATAACTAAGATGCCACTTTAAGAAAGGTTTAGAAGAAAGCTTTCTTAACTTCCTCTTTGATGCAATCAGATTGAAGATCAAGTGTTATGGGAACTTTGCACAAGAAAATGCCAAACTGAGTCTTGCTTTGGTGATTATCAATTAATAGGGGTCTTGTATATAAATCTTTTCTAAAATATTAGGTATTTTCTATTTTATTGCAATTTTTAAACTACATTTTGGGGCTTTTCTAGTAAGCTTTTGCTCCTATTTGGAAAAGAAAATTTTATACAAGCCCTTCTTTAGGTCTAGGTAAAACCAGGAAAGGATTTGAGCTATTAGTATTTGAGTTTTAAAGAGATTTTGATCTTTGATGGCTTGTTCTGTGAGGTTCTGTAGAGTTACAAATATAGCTAGTTGAAGGAATTTTCAGATTATTCTTTTGACCAGGACACAGAAAGGAAATCTTTATACTGGAGGAGTCCAATTTAGTCTTATTTTGAGAAAATTATTGCAATCTAAATGTTCAGGAGAGAAGTCCATTGTAACCAAGTCTAGTTTTGCAAAAAAATAACAGAATTCTCTGCTTTTCTAAACCTAACCAAAATGTGTTGACCAGGGGGCCAACTATAAACTTTTGAAGGATAATTGTGTTCTCAGTATTGAAACATTCAACAAAATACCTCCGCCCTCCCCCCCCAACCAAAAAAATAAAAAATCTGAGTCAAGGTTTAAAATATCATGGGATGAGGCCGTCCCAATTTTTACATGAAAGAGAATGCCTTGCATCCCGACAATTGAGATGGTGGATGTCCCATCCAACACAGTCCACTTCTTGACTTGTTCCATCCCAACAATCAAAAATTTGAGATACTCCACTGTCCCACTAGCATTTGAAACCTTGATTTGAAGTTTATCTTCAAATCCAGGTTCTTAGTGAGATGTCCAATCAAGAATTTTACCATATCAATTTGGTACCAAAGCAGGAGACCATTTCTTGGGGGCTTCCTCAACAACTAATGGTGATGAATGTGGTTCATGATAAGAGATTGCAATAAAATGAGGAAACACTTGAATCATTGGAGGATACAATAGACACCATCCAATGGCAATTAGAAATAGTTATCCTACTAAAAACAGATGGACAATATCGGCAAATGATTTAACATAGCTAAGGAAATCCTAAAGTGATTTGAAAGAGGTAACTCAAATAGAACAACCCTTTTCTTTTATTTAAAAAATAATGTCCAGATTAAGCCCATTGATGCATGTGAAAAACAGTCGTTAGGTATCACTGAACAATCTATTTGTGATTGCTGAATATTGGGAAAGCAACATGCAAACTTCTCTCCTCAAAATAAGTCACATGCTGATCACGACTTCTTAGAGTTGTCAGCTTCTACAAATGATACCCATGAACAGTTGAAACATGCTAATGATCTACAAGAGATGGCAAAATAAGAACTTTGAAAACCATCGACAGCAAAATAGGAGATATGAGAGGAGATGGGTGGATCCATGTAAAGTTGAGGGTAGGCAGTTGCGCCCGCACCCCCCCCCTCCTCCTCCTCCTCCTCCTCCTCCTCCTCCTCCTCAAATATTGGGAAATCCTGCAGGCTTTAGAGTTATTATGGAAATTTTGGAAAATTATCAAGCAATTGACCCCCCCTCAAACCAAAAATTTGAAGGGTAATTGTAAAATTAAATAGCTGCCCGCCAAGAAGAGAACAGCAAGCTGAATAAAATTCAGAAGCTGAAAGGCTACAAATTCTAGGAGAAACACCAGTTGTCTGTGCCCTATTGGTCCCCATGTGTTAACTCAAATAACTTTGATATGCAGACAACACGAAAAGGGGTAAAAGTCAAGGTTCTAGAGAACTGTATAAAATGAATCATGAGGAGTTTTTTGGGTGTTATCTCAAGCATTATGGACTTCACTTGGAACTGAGAAGAAAGGTACAAAATGCCATTACGAAACCATAAAGCATAGAAACTATGTGATGGAGCTGCTCCTAAGAGTCCTATAGATAAATATGAAAACATAAGATGCCAATATAGATAGAGATACAAGTCCTTATGAACAAGGTCCACAAAATTAGTGCCAAAAATTGTACCAGTATGTTATCGGTTCAACGTGGTACAATCAATGCGGTGTGCATCCCACATCAAGACAGGCTTTTGATATTTTTTCTTACTTCCAACCATGGTACCATATGAAATTGAGTGATCCAAGTCAATACTAGATGGTACAAGGTGGCTCTATTCGATTTGGAAAGGTACAAGACGATTTTGTTTGGCTTGCACCAATACAAACCAATTCAACTCATATACTAAATTAAATCTCGAGGCTAAACTAATATGTTACCAGTATGATATAGTACAATTGGTGCAAGATAGTACGAGTGACCTTATTTATGAAGGATAGTGTCTTTCCATGGAGTACCAATGGTCCTTATTCATCAAATTCTACTGTTTTTAATAGGATTGGAACAACATAGATGAACACATTTGAGAATTCCACAAACATAAGAGATAATGATAGTGAGGCATCAGATGAGCCTTAGATTCCATACTCCTAATAACATGAAAACTTTCAAATTTTCCACCATCAAAGGGACCTAATAGGTAGTATTACAATATACTTCAATCGAACAATTTATGGCACCACAAATATGCATCTTAATGATGTATAGCAATGCAGGTGAGGGCCTATAAATTGTATCAACCACTAGTTAGCTCAGGGACTTATTTCCCACCAAGGTCCAACATCAAACAAATCCCCCCTCCCTCCCCAAAATAATAATAATAATAAGAAGAAGAAGAAGAAGAAGTAACATTCTTGGATTATTTAAGCAACAGGAGTATTCAAGTAAAGCAAAGAGTATAAAATCAAGGCAATAACTTGCAAGACAAAGGCCAACACTCAGTAGATCGCATCGCAGCCAAAACATGCCATCATTCTCATATCACAATTCAATTGACCATCACTGCCAGTTTACTATCTTATTAAGGTGAACTGGCCTACGTGAAGACCTAATAGCCATTTCTGACAACTAAAAAGAATCAATTTTAGCTAGATCTCATTAACCCTTTACATCCAAATCACCGAATTCTAAAGTTCATTACGTGACGGAAAATGAAGGACAGTATTGGACCATGTAACTGGAGTTAAAAAGTTTCTAAAGAATGCATCAAAGTTAACCATGCCTGGAATTTCTGAAGCAAAAGGTACCTTTAGAATCCAACCCAATCGCTCTAAGTCAATCGAACAAATCCTCTCTAATATCTGACATCGCAGCATCTCCCTCATCATCGACCCTTCCACCCGCCGCCCCTCCTCCCCCTTCCACCGGCCATTCCGATGACACCGTCTCCCCGCTGGTGGCCGGCCCAGCCGACCCTGTCTCAGCTTGCGCCATCTGAGTGGGGGACACCTCCACCACCGCGGACGCCGACGGCATCGCTGACAGCAGCACGGGGTGCCTCCTCCTGATGTGGTGGATCGCGGACCGGAAGGCCAGGGCCCCACCGCCATCATCCTCGTCGTCGTCATCAAAGTAGCTCAATCGGACGAACATGCGGCGGCGGCGGGCGGCGGCGGCGGCGGCGGGGGCGGGGGAGGAGTCGACGGAGGGGAGGCGGAAGCGGCAGACCGGACAGGAGTTGTGGAGGGAGAGCCAGGGGACGATGCAGTCGGAGTGGTAGAGGTGGGAGCAGGGAAGCTGGCGGACGTCAGAATGAAGGGGGAACTCGTCTTTGCAAACGGGGCAGGGGAGGGAGGGGTCGGAGATCTGGACGGTGGGGAGAGCGTCGATGGAGGCCTGGGGGGCCGGGGAGGGGCCGCGGACGGGGAGGGGAAGGGGGTGGTCGTCGCGATGAGCGAGGTGGTGGAGGAGGCGACGGAAGTTGGCCGGGGTGGGGGCGCGGCGGCGGCCGCGTGGGTCGACGGGGGAAACGACGATGCTACCGACGTCGTCGGAGTCGGAGTCGGAATCGGAATCGGAGAGGGAGAGGGTTAGGGTTTGGTGGGAGTGCGGAGGGGAGGAAGGCGGAAGCTCCATCTCCTCGAGGAAGTCACCGCGGCACTGGGGGCAGACGAGGGGAAGAGGGGAGGAGGGCGGGAGGAGCGTCACGCTCATGTCGCACTCGTGGCACCAGAACGTAAGGGGTTGACGGGCCGCGGTGCTGCCGCCGGAAGAGGCGGCGCAGCCCTCTCCGCCGCCGCCACCGGCGGTGTGGTTGTTCTGGTTTGGCGGAAGGGCGGCGGAGGACGACATGACTCTCCGCCTTTCTCTTCCCCCTCCCTCTCTTCCTTGGAGAGCTGAGAAGAGAAGACTTTGGCGTCGAACCGACGACCAATGGATGGCCTTACCTTGGATGGAACGGAGGCTTTGTGTGCGCCGGACCCCGGACGTCAAAATTAGTCCCTCTCTTTACCATGTTAATAGTTTAAATTAAAAGGCGGAACTCAAAAGTGTCAACTCGTCGCTTTGGCCGAGTGGTTAAGGCGTGTGCCTGCTAAGTACATGGGGTTTCCCCGCGAGAGTTCGAATCTCTCAGGCGACGAAACTTTTTATTGGTCAAAAAATTCTCGATACGCTGTCAGCCTTTTTTCCCGAGAATAAGGCCTGCCATCAGAATATATAAATGAGTACGGGCCTTAATCTAAAAAAAGAGTACTTGCCAACGATGGTAATCAGCAAAATTTTATAAAGAAATGATCTAACGGCATTTTTGCGGCCTTTTTGACTTTAGTTATCTTCCAGCACCTTCAGATAAATTTCTAATGAAACTTGCCAACTTTCAGAATGCACCTTTAGCAAGGATCAGTTCAACCATCACCTCACCAGTAGTTTTGTGCATGGTTTTGCTAAACAAAAAGAAATAAGAAATAAGAAAAAATCTCAGCACAAAACTCAGCTGAATTCCATCATTAAAATATAAATGTTTCACGTTGTGTCTGAACATGCTTCTAACTTACTCATGCCCCTCCCCACAGAATAAACAATAAGAGAGTGCAGAGTAGGTTGCAAGAAAGATCACAAAAGGGCAGAAAACAATCCTTTAAGGGATTTATGCTGCTGCCTGTTGCCGTCATGGTGGCCTGAGAGTGTTTTTAGGGGCACTTATCCAGGGACTACCAGCAATGGCGAACCTCCAGGGGGCAGTGACATGCTTAGGCAATGCATACTCTATGCCAACTCGCGGACCAATCAAAATCTTCTCTGGCTGAGCCCCATCTAATACTTCCAATCCCCCTGAATGAAGCAACAGAAGTAGAAGGAACACAGACTAATTTGCATGGAGAAAAAAATTTATTAACAGCAAGCCAACCACTCTTACCAGGGACATAGAGAGGATGGTTCGACCAAGCAGTCGTAATGCCGAGTGCCTGACCAACCTAGGGATAAAAATAATCATAACTAACAGCTAAGAAAGATGACATATTGCTACTTTAAGAACCAACTATATGAAAAGCAGCTTAAAACGATGGCCTTTTTTTGGACCCCATCCAAACTGTGGAGAGAGAGAGAGAGAGAGATTGCTTCTGAATTGTCCAAACTGTTGGATGTTAGAAGTTTCAAAACCAACCATATGAAAACCACCTAAGTTCCTCATGTCCTGATTTTCTTTCATTTCCTAGCAGAATCGATATTCCAACCATAAGAAATTCCAGTCAATGATTGCAGTTATTGCTTAGATAACTTTGAATCAGGTAGTTATAGACTTCCTTGAGATCATGGCAATGTGATAAATGTTTCAAATGTAATTTTAACTTTTTTCCCTTGTGTGTCTCCATTAAATGGTAAAAAATTACTTCATTTTACACGAGAAATACATGGTAACTTAACAGGGCTTGTTGCTCATGTCTGACCAGATTACATCTTAAAATAATGCAGGTTCATGAGAATGAATGGCTCTGGGGTGAACTTAACATCACACTTGGATAAGGGGACTACATGCACAACTTGGAGCTTGGTTGGCACCAACATTAGCTTTTCTGTAGATATGGTTGCATCAGGTGAACATACTTGTTAGGAATTTCGATGAATATTGGAAATCACATGAGTTATTCTCAAACAAAGAACACTATCATAGCACAAAATAGAATAGCGGAATAAAAATTTAGATTTTTATTTTTAGCTAGAGCCTGAAAGTGACATTCAGGTAAGTGTAAAAAAAACACTGCAACTAACAATGGAACCACCAACAACTAACATTCAAATATGAACTAACTTAAAAAAAAAAAAGAAAAGGTAAAGTCTGATTCTGAATTCATAAAGCTTTATTCACACATGAAAGTTATAAATCGCAAATAATCAACAATCATAGTCTCCATTATTGACACTTTCAAAAGTTGTCATTGCCTCAAGAATGCTTAAAATTTGTTCCTTGGCAACCATAAGAAAAAGTTCCATCATATGAGCCTAATTAATTCAAATCCAAAGTTGGTCATTTTCAAAAATGAAAGAAACTGCGCAATACATTCACAAAAGAAAATTGCAATAAACCTATATTGCTTCTGAGTTAATGGCATATCAAAAGAAAAACAGAAAAAAGATAGTAAAACATTTTGAGGGTGAATTACTAACTTTTCCTGGCCCTGTCAGGAGGATGGGTTTGTCAGTCTTCTGACCTCGGCGTTCCTGAATGGTCTCCAAACCTGCAGTTCATGATAGTGCCAAATATGATCTCCCTCAGTAGTGAACAGTTGGAATTGGACTCAAACAACTGAGGCACCATTTGATATCATATTTTCATATCAAAAGTGATGGTACTATTTATAGGGAACCTGTTGTCATCATGTAATTAGATGCTCAAATTTCAAGAATCATATAACAAAGATTTAATACAGATTATCATGAAAACTGTTCATAGAAGGATGTATAGCATAACGAGGTTGAATTTAAATAAAATTATTCCATTGTGAAGATCATAAAACAGTCTCAAAATATGTGAAGAAAAGCATTAAAGAAAAGTACAAAGATGCAATAAGAATTTATGAAGAGATTTGTCAATAGGTGTTGTGCATAACTAGCTTGAATTAAGTTTTTGAGAAAATTATAGTTTATGGAGAGAAGATTGCATTCTGGAAAAATTGGAAATTTTTTAGCTTTGTTGACGAAGAAAAAAGGCAAGAACTGAGAGGAAAACTGGAAAACAGGAATTTTAGGTTATGTTCAACTAAGGAAATACCTGTACACTTCTGTGCCCTTTGTCAATCTTCACCAACCTTTCTCAGGAAAACAGGAATTTTAGGTTATGTTCAACTAAGGAAATAACTGTACCTTTCACCAGAAGAAACTAATCCTTGGTTTCTGAATGAATGTCAATGAACGACAAGTTCGACAGATGACAAAGGGGGAATATAAAAAGAACTAAGAGAGGAATATGAAATAATAAAGATATTGGCAGAGGGATGTCATGTAGACTATTCTGAAAATATATTAGTTCTTTGTGCATATGTGAAATCTTCAATTTTGACTTCTAAAACTCTAAATAAAACTGTCAATACTTCACAGAGGTCAAGCATAAAAAATGTCAAATGTCAAGTGGTATTAAAAACATTTATTCAAGGACTTTCTTCAAATTCAACAAGACACGAATGGAACAACAATTCAATTAATCTAAGTTTTTTCTTTCTCAAGTGCACTTCATGTTACATAAGAAGAACAGGGATACAAGCAAGAACCCAGCATGAAAGCAATCGCCAGGTTCAGGTACCCATTATGACAAAGACCAAAATTATTTCAATGAGAAGACTGATAGCATAAATGTATATAGGTGTGGGTTAATATGAAAATGGAAAATGGCAGCATGACGAGGTATTTTACTCAGTGCTATAAGCAAGAGAGAAACATGGAAGCTTGAACAAGAAGGCCAAAATGCACAGACACACACCCACCGACATACACAAATACAACAAAGAGAGGGGAGAGGAGGAGGTGGCAGGGCCAAACAAAGACAAACAGAATAAACGATTTGGGATGTTTGCCCAGATCTTGATCTTTTCCAAAATATTCCAGCCAACAGCACTGAGAACTCACTAAAAAAATGGAGTAGCATTTGAAAGTTTCTATGGTCCTCTTGATTCCATCACATATCATGCCTGTCCCTTCCCAACCAAATAGAGTGCAACTTTAAAGAATTTTCTTCGGAAAAAAAAAAAAAAAAAAAAAAAAAAATGGTTCTTCTTATTTAAGTGCTGCAGAAACTAAATTAAATCTCCCAAATACTCTGGCTGAGGGATAGGATGATTATGTGGCATAAATATCATACTTATCATGCAATATCAAAAAGAAAAGGTAAACAATTCCTGAATCCACAATATATAGAAACTGGAAAGTGCATTTATCTTCCTTATCCATGAATGATGAGAGAATGGCCTTAAATCATGACTATGTCTTACGCACCACACTAGAAAGGAGTTAGAAGATAAGTTGATAAAGGATAAAGATGACTATCTCTGAGCAGCAAAATCTGCCTTTAGTCAAGAAGATAGAGCAAAATCTGATAAAGCTGTCTAAGGAAAAACAGCAAACATGTTTAAAGAAAGTGATGAGGAGTTTAACCAACCATCAGGGGAGGATATGATTTCTATAGAAGTTTAACGGTTTAACAAGATTGATAGAGACAACTAATTGGAATGAAGCTTACATATGCATACAGTAACCTTTCTTCATTAGGATGCCAAGAATTTAAGCACCCTTGTATTAATAGTTCACCAACATAGGACGCCACATATATTATAAACACGTTATCCACAGTACAGTCACAAGGAGAAATATTTGCTTAGTGTTACTTAGAACTAAGGTTTAAATCTCATGGATGGGATCATTCCAGTTTTAATATGGAACAGGATGCGCTATCGTCCCGCTCCGTTTTGACACTCAGGACAAGGGGTGTCCCAAAACATGCTGCTTGGGACGGGATGTTGGTGGAACGGTCCAGTCCCATTACTTGGCATGATAACTTATCCCAACATCTTATAGAACATCCCGTCGAGATCTAAAACTATGCTTAAAACCTTGTAAAGAATGGTATTTTGTTACATTCAAGTAATCTTAGAATTAACCTACTTGACACAATTATGTCTTCACTTACCACTGACAGGAGCACACGAACGAATCAAAACCGCAGCACCCACTCCTTGCTTATCCGCCACAATGTTGAGCATCATGTGGAGGCCATAGCACAGGTACACATACGCATGCCCTCCCGGCCCAAACTGCCCCACAAAACACCCATCCATTCATTAAAATTCAAAGTTACATCTCAAAACATCAAAAAGGAAGACTTTTTTTTTTTTTTTCCTTGGAAGCATAACAGAGACTAAGAAGTTTAAGAAAAAAAATTTTTTAAAAAAAAGTTTTTTCAGAAAGCTGAGTTAGATTATATATTATATATTTCAATACAATAAAAATGACCTCTAAAAAACATTACAATGATAATTTTACAGGTAAATAAAACATGAGGGGAAGATTAGAAATTACAACTGGGGCTGTCCGCGTTGTAATGCCGAATCGACCATGGCAGGCCGAGTCATTCGGCCTGTAGGCCTCCACCTACAATTCATAAGCATTAAAGACCTCATTAATATAGAAATCGAAACTTTTTTTTTTTCTCCCAATCTTAGCTCGGCAAGCAGTTAGGGCTTCGTAACAGGGGCGGACGAGAGAGATACCTCGGTGATTTGGAGAACGACCTCATCTCGTCGAAGGAACTTGCCGAGGAGGCGAGGGGCAAGGTCGAGGGAGTCGACTAAAAAGAAATCTTGGGGCAAAATCGCCGCCGGGGCCGGGAGAGAACGAGGTCGGTTGACGAGACTCGCCGCCCGAGGCGGCGGAGTGGCGGGCGGCAGTGTGATTCCGACATCGACGCCACCGCTGCCCGCCTGGATCGCCGCGGCCTTCCTGCTGAGCTTCCTCGCCGTTCTCTTGAACCGCGGAGGAGTTATATGGGTGGTCATCGGAACCCTCCGTCCGCGGAGGTGGCGCTTGGGTGCCGGTTCCCGCGTCCCCGCCATGAAGCCTTTGTTTTGACTTTAACCGATGAAGGGATAGAGGCATGGACGGCCGAGATCATCTGAATCCTCAGTGATGATGACCAAGGGTCCGTTTGGTTCATCGGGTTTAGATGATTGGCGAAGGGGAACGTAGTTAGAAACATAGAATATTGAATAAAAAAACTGCTTATTTTCTTAAGATATATGCTTTTTTATTAGATTAAAATCAAGAAAATAGAGAAAAAAATGATTATAATGTCATAAAATTCCTACAATGCAAGACTCATTCATATTCTTAATGTTGATAAAGTAAATATTGAGATTTAAATGCAAATCATTGAAATTTTTTTTTTTTTAATATATATCTTTATAATGTAAATAAATATTGGATAGCAGATGCAGTGATGACTTATTAAATTTGCCAGGCCCCCTTCCATTAAATTTTCCTAGTTTTATTTTGCTTTTGATTATGCCACAATGAACCAAATCAGGGTGCTTTTTTAAAACACAACTTTTTTAATCCATGATAAGCTGGTAAAAGCGGCAAATATATGTTTCAATGGTAAATGTATGCTGCATATTAATTTCGGTTCACCAAATATCAAGCCTTGAAATGGAAGAACTGACCATCTTATAGAATTTCCAATTAGTTTGGTGGGCAGGGGAGTTACAGAGGTTTGCCTCTCTCAGTTCATTTAAGTCCTAAGATGATATTGGATGGAATGAAAGAAGGATAAGGGAAAGAATAGAACGTGATAAAACTTACATCATCTTATATTTAGTGAAGGATAAGATAATAAACTAGATATAACAGTTATACCCTTAGACAAAAATAGTAATCATTGCTAAAAATAAAAAAACATCCAAGAATAAAAAAATAAAAATATATCATTTGGTAGAATAAGTTATCCCCTTCAATGCGATTAATCATTTTGTGGGATAAATTTTAATCCTATTCTTAAAAAAAATAAACATGAGAAATAATTTAAAAAAATTCTATTTCCCTTGTAATCCAGTGTGCCAAGCAAGATTCCAACGATAGCTAAATTAGGAGGTACATAAACTGAAAATAAAGCTTGAATGAAATTAAATTAACAGTTGAATGAAACATGCTGAGATCTTCTAGCATTTAGAGCCAGTCCTTTGCACTTTTTATTCTCGATTTCTTGATACTTTTGTATATGATTTCTTAATATATATATTAACTAAAGATTTCATGAGAGAAAAATTGATCAAGAAATAAACAAAATTAATGATAGAAACTTGCGACCTCTTAAAGCCCTTGATCCTTGTCTTCTCTCCCTATTCTTGCTTTTAACTTCCTAGTCTCTTTTCCGCTAAGGATTGCAAAACCATAGCATTTAACAACCTCTCATCCTTCTTTCACTTGCAGTGAAAGGAAGGTAGGTGAGCCAAGCAAGGGAAGTAAAGTTGTGAAGTCCCTCTTCTATACAATTGTGTGCCTCTATGCCAGTATAAGGGTTTTGAGAAATGGGGTCATACATAGAGGTAGTGAGATATAGGATCTCTACGATGTGCTTTAGCCAGAATGAGGATATCTCAAGAAGAGTCTAGCTTATGCTATAATCATCTAAAGAGTACTTCCATGTATAAGGTTCTTTCAAGTTCGAATGCTGCATCAAATAGAAAAGATGCGTCAATCTATTTTTCAATAGATGGAAGGAAAAATATGACTATTCTGAGCATCCTTCGATCAACTATTGGGTTTCATGATTATATTGGCCAACATTGTCATCATCACTGTTGCCTTATTTGGCATAGCTAAGTATTAACAGACTTTGTTAAACAAAAAAAACAAGAAAAAGTCTTTTTAGGGACAAGAAAATATCCATGGCATATTTGTAGTTATCTACCATCAGTAGTTTCCATTACGACATCATCAACATATCATTATGAAGGATAAAAGTTAAAGGTGAAATATACTTTTGGTCTTCAAACTTTTACTCACAATTTATTTTAGTTCTCAAACTTTCAGTTATTATAATTTAATCCCTCATATTTTAAGAATCTTACATTCTTAATACCCATTAAATAAGCTCAGTTGAAATTAATAGACTAATTGATGTATTATCTTGGTGCCTTATTAATTATAAGATGGATGCTAACTTATTATGTAGAATAAGTAACCTCGTATTCATATTAAGGTTATGCATCAACTATTTTATTAATTTTAACTGACCTCATCTAATGAATGTAAAAGTGTAGCATTCTTAAAACACAAGGGACTAAACTATAACAACTAAAAGTTTGAGAACCAAAATAAATTTTGAGCAAAAGTTTGAGGATTAAAAGTATATTTTCACCAAACTTAAATTTAGAGACAATAAACAGAGAAGACTCTAGCAAGTAATGGAATATCATTCATAATTTTATAATATTTCTAAAGAGGAGAGCATTATTTATATAGAATGGAAAGGTTTTACTATGGGTTCAAATTTCAATTATTGCCCTCCCCAATCATTTTTCTCTCCTTATAAATACGTGTATTTAAAAATTAACGGTCACAAAGCTAGGAAAAAAATTGTGGATTTCATCGCCCATAACTCTCCTATATTATGGTTCTTGGAGAATATCAAAGCGCGCCAATAGCGATGAGTTTTCCATTCTTCCTCTTCTATATTGCTTTAGGTTAGCTCTCTCTCCCAAGCCTTATACAGTGCTTGTTGAGTTGCTAGGTTTACCTCATCACATTTCCTTGCAATCTTTACTTGTTTACCTACTCTGGCTTATCTAGAAGGAGAGGAATGAGGAGCTTTTTCAAGACAAGAAATTCAACCCTATTTAGATATCTAGATAGACATTTTAGTTATCCATGGGGTTTTCAAAATCCATCAAAGTTCATCCTTTATTGATCTTTGGCTTTTGCAGCAATGATGGTCATATATTTGAGACTTCATTTCCAACAACTTGTTCCTTTGGCAGCTCCCTTAAGATACATAAATGTCAACTTAGATGACTCTACTTAAACTCTATCGGTGCTTGTTTTGTCATTTGTGAACACTTAAAACAAACTCTTGGAGTTGCTTATATTCCTTCCATCGGCCTATTATTCCTTCCATCTTGGAGATTGCCACCCTATATTCTACAAAAAAAAAAAAAAAATTGCTATCCTATTCAATTTTCAATGCTAACCAAGTAGTAGATTTTCTTGCTAATCTTGCTATATCCATTATTATAGCTACATATTTGCCCAGCATATTTTTTTGCAAATCTCTATCTTTTTCTTGAGGTTAATGGTTGGTTTTATAAAGTTGTGATATCCATTCTATCTATCAAAAAAAAAAAAAATTATTCTTAAAAAAATAAAATATAACAATAGCACCAAACATATTTTTATTGTTAAAATTATTAAAAAATAAAAAGTAATAGTGATTATTAATTATATTTCTATTGTAGGAAATGTAGGTAAATAAAAATAGAATTTTATTTCTATTTTTTTGAAAAAAAGTTAATGGGCATGCCAAACACAACCTTGGCTTTGATTTATTAACTTAGAGTGGACTTATTCCTAAAAGAAGTCTTAGCGATTAAGGGTAGCAATCAGATTGGATCAAATTAGATCGAATTATAAAGAAGTTGAGTTTAACGTGGGTTGTCCTTAAAAATTACTAATCCAAATCCAATCTATTTATTAAATAGTTTATGATTTTGAATCTGAATCTAACCTATTCAATAAACAGATAATCCGACCAAACATACTTAACGTGCTTAATCTATTGACAATAATAAAAAGGTCCAATGTCAATATGTTTAATATGTTTAACTTGTTTAACTTATTAACAAGTAATATAAATAAGTTGAATAAATGGAACAATCCGATCTGATCCAATCCAATTGGTTATTTAAATTGATGGAATAGGCTAAGAACATGAAATCTAAATCCGATCTACTTAATTTACATGCCAAGATGGATTAATTTGTTTGACCCAAACTTGCTTAATCTTAATCCGAAGGCAGGTTGGATACGGATCTATATTGCCACCCCTAATAACGACTGACGTAGGCCGAAATGGACGGTAGATCCATATTCTCGTATACGCTAATTTGATGCGTATCGTTAGCCCAACGGCCTCGATCATAAAAAAGACGAGGGATTTTCCAGACTTTTCCGAACCGAAGCATCCAGACACCCCCCTCCCTCTCCCGCTCCCCCCGCCTTTTATATTCGTTCTCCCAGATTCCCCTCGCCCGCTTCTCCTCCAGTATACCTCTCGGGATTTCTACCGAACACTCGGCCTTCGTCTCCTTTATCCCTTCGCTCTCCGCGAAAGCCTTGCTCTTTTCTACCCCTCTGTTCGATACCCTAGCTAGTGGCCATGGCGAAGTTCGGCGAGGGCGACAAGCGGTGGATCGTGGAGGACCGGCCGGACGGCACCAACGTCCACAGCTGGCATTGGGCGGAGCGGGACTGCCTCGGGTGGTCGCGCTCCCTCCTCTCCAACCTCACCATCCTCTATGGCGAGGGCGACCTCTTCATCCGCACCAAGACCGTCGACCGCGTCGACGGCGAAGCCTACGTCAACATCCGCAAGGGCAAGGTCATCCCGGGCTACGAGCTCTCCATCTCCCTCTGCTGGGAGGGCGAGGCTCGCGACTCCGCCGGCGGCCCACCGCTTCATAAGGTCTCCGGCTCCCTCGAGGTCCCCTACCTCGCCGACGAGAACGCCGGGGAGGACCCCGAAATCAGGATCACCGTCCGCGACGACGACGGCCCTGTCGGCCGCCAGATCAAGGACGCCTTTATCACCAAGGGCAAGCCTCTGGTGCTCGAGAAGATTCGGGCTTACGTTGAAGCCATGACGAAAGGCGGGCCGGCGAAGGACGAGCTCGAGGCCAAGAAAGCGCCGTCATCCACCGGGAAGGCCCCAGCGGCGGGTGGGACGGCTGCCGCGGCGGCCCCTGCGTCAGGGAATGCGGCGGCGGCGGAGGCGGCGGCGAAGAAGGAGAAGAATGTGAAGGAGGGCTTCAAGATGATAACGTTGACGGAGAAGTTTTATTGTAGAGCGAGGGATCTGTATGAGATCTTGATGGACGAGAACCGGTGGAAAGGATTCACTCAGAGCAATGCGAGGATCAGCAAAGAGGTTGGAGGGCAGTTCAGTCTCTTCGATGGGTCGATCACCGGAGTGAACGAGGAATTGCAGGACGGGAAGCTTATCGTTCAGAAGTGGAGGTCTGGGAGCTGGGCTGAAGGGATCCATTCGACGGTGTGCACAGCAATGATCTTGTCACTTTTCTTTAATTTCTCGTTCAATCGAACCATTTCTTGCTAATTGGAGCTTTTCATTTCCATTTCTGGAGTGCAGGTGCGGCTGATATTTGATGAGCCGGAGCCAGGAGTCACGGTCGTAAAACTGACGCAGACTGATGTGCCCGAAGAAGACAAGTACTGTTTTCTTTGAAAAAAAATAAAATAACATAATGCAAACCTTTGATTTGTTGCTATTTCTATCTTTGTTTGTTTGAACTTAGCAGCTGGATATTTTTGCAGGTATGGGAATGCTACAGTGGTGGAGAACACGGAGAGGGGATGGAGAGAACTCATTTTTCACAAGATACGAGCAATCTTTGGTTTTGGACTCTGATCACTCTAAAAGTCAAGCATCATAGGTGTCTCTATACCCTTTGTTTTTTTGATGGTAGGAAGCATGTGAACTTTAAACATAGTGTAATCATTGTTCAGCTTGCAAATGTGGCTGGAAACTTTGAGATTGTGTTTAATTGGTTCATCATGGTCTCCATAAAACGTTTACTTGATAAACAAATTCAAATATTTAAAAGGATATGGGTTTTCTTCCTTTTTCGTTTTTCTTTTTAATAGTGTTCGTGATTTAATTTATAGAGAGTTATAATTCTTAACTGAATGTTGGTTGTTTGTTATGGACTTGAATACCTTTCTAAAATAATGTATGTTATGGATTGGTGTATCATGCCTCTGTTTTCTTGCTCTTCTGCTTGGTGTGTCTTTGTATTTAGCCTTCCTCTCTTTATGTTTAATTCTTGTTCTTTGAAAAAAACAGTTGAATAAGGTATTCTTTGATAATCTCAAAATGCTACGAGCTTTATGAAGTCCAACACTATAACTAAGTAAAATATATGAAGGGGGCACTTCTAAAGAAATGATTTGGATCATTAGTGAAGTTTATCATTTTTGACCATTTGGAATATCGAACTGAATAAAATTTTCTAAAAGGGTAGCGATCTGCTTTTGTGATCAAATTAAGAATTAGAAAAAAATATTTAGCAATATAGAAAATTTTGGAATCTCATCCGTTGGCCCTTCAAAGTTCAAGCATGTAACAAAATTAGAAATTAAAGATTTAGTGAAACTTTTATGAAGTCTTCAATTTATTTTTTGGGATGCAAACGATGCTTTGATGACAAACATTATGACATCAAGCCCTTAGAACATTCCCATGTGGAAAGAACTATAATATCACGGCTTATGAAGAACACTAAACATGTGATATTTTCTGTTTAGATGGAACAGTTGTGAAGCTTATTTATTAGTTGTGATGTCTCTCATCATGACATTCTCTAGAAATAAATGTAAGCAAACTAAAAAGAGAAATATCCCTTTTTCTGTATACTATTATTTGATCTCTCTTTGCAATATTTTAGAGAGAGACATGAGGTGCATCAATTAGGAAAAAGAGGTATCATATTTATGACTTGTCTAGCATGAGAAATCATATTGTGCAAGGAATCCTAGATGTTGGTGGAGAAAAGATTTGTATCATTTGATGATGCTATACAAGTCACTAGAAACATGTCAAGTGCTCGATATGAGATATCACGTTGTTGAACACAAGTGAAGAAAAGGACCGCCAATGAGGGCATTCTAGTGCATTATTAGATTCTTATCCAAGATTTGTATGATTTGATGATGTCATGTATATCGCTAGAAGTCTATAATCAGCCCAATAATGAAAGGTGCATAAAGAGACTAAGACGAGCTATCATAAGACAAAAAATTCTCTTTCTAAAGAGATTATATTCGAAACTATCATATATCCAAGGTCCAATATTGAAATCATGGTTGGCAATCATAGTATTGGATCTCATGCCAGTACCATATTTGGTATAGTGTTGGTACATTTTATATGGAGTCAATTTGGTGTACCGATATGTACATCTCTCATGTCGAATTTTAATTTGGTACTGGAACAATATGGTATGTACGGGATGATATGTATCAGTACCGTGAACCTTGATATTATTTAAAACTTTTTTCCTTCATGTCAACAAACATTTGGAAATATATCACCTTTTTAAAGCTGTTCAAGTCAAATAAAAATGATTCGAAGGACTTCTTTTTACAGGATACTTAAGGACTTCATCATATGGATATAGTAGACACATGATTCCAAATCTAGTAAGAGAAGGGACATGGATACTGAATTTAAAAGTGAGGAAACAAAATTCAATACTCAATGTCATAGATGCATATAGAATTTTATGGAAAGTCATGTTTGATAAAAGTTGTATGTGTGGCTTGGAGGGAGATCTTTCATATCTTTTGAGATCCTTCCTACAACATGGAGTAGCCTAAAAAATTTATTTATCAAACTTAAAGCTGAATAAATCAAATTTGGCATGGTATGGAAGTGAGTTATTGGTTTGGAACAGAAAATCAAATCACTTTTCTAACAGTGTTAAGTTTCCATTTATATTTGATTTGTTCAAAACATAATAAAAAATTCAGTATTTGCTGGGATTTGGGAACTAAAATGGCAATAAGAGAGCTAAGGAGAGCATGCATGTGAAAAAAGGTGCAAATCGAAAACATTGAGAAAGAAAATCAACACAAGTCAGCCCATCCTCTTTATATTCCTATATTAATTAACTATTAGGTTTTTGGATTTGAATTCAGTTATATCTGAGTTCAATGTGATAGAAATAAGATTAGATAAGATCTTATATATAGAATTCAACTTTGACCCTATAAGGTTATTGGAAACTTATATTGGATTTATTGGGGTTGAGCCA
The DNA here is from genome assembly GCA_017589505.3 of Metroxylon sagu. Classification (NCBI taxonomy): domain Eukaryota; kingdom Viridiplantae; phylum Streptophyta; class Magnoliopsida; order Arecales; family Arecaceae; genus Metroxylon; species Metroxylon sagu. The sequence goes on from JACVBY030000484.1 coordinate 437,016, forward strand.
TTAGGTTTTTGGGTACATATAGCAATTTCAACCTGCAAAGCAGAGATCTAACCCAACCCATCTCGTTCGGGGTAGCGATTCTTTACTTTGTGCGGGGATGGCGATGGGGATGGTGATGGAATTATTTTGTTCCCGTTAGCGGGGACAAGGTGGGGATAGGGATAAGTGTATTCCAGTCCTGCCTTGCCCCTTCTCACTCCATTGGCCCGTATTTAACACTATGTTTGGGAGTTACGAGGGAAAGGAAAGAAAGGGTTTTTGAAGTAAAAGAAAGTAAAAGAAAGGAAGTTAAAGATGGGGTTGAAACATTTTTATTGTCTAGAAGTCTTATAAAATATAGAAGAAAAATGAGGGTTTCGTACGTTGCCTTTGTTTGATTAAATGAGGTTTAATTCAGCATGGTATGGAAGTGAGTTATTGGTTTGAAACATAAAATCAAATCACTTTTATAATAGGTTTAAGTTTCCATTTATATTTGATTTGTTTGAAACATAATAAAAAATTTAGTATCTACTAGAATTTGGAACTAAAATGGCAATAAGAGAGCTAAGAAGAGCATGCATGTGAAAAAGGTGCAAATCCAAAACATTGAGAAAGGGTATCAACACAAGTCAGCCCATCCTCTTTATATTCCTATATTAATCAATTATGAGGTTTTTGGACTTGAATTTAGTTATATCTGAGTTCAATGTGATAGAAATAAGATCATATAAGATCTTATATATAGAATTCAACTTTGACCCTATAAGTTTATTGGAAACTTATATCATCAGGTTTTTGGGTAAAGATGGTAATTTCAACCCGCAAAATGGAGATCTAACCCGATCTGTCTCATTTGGAGTAGGGATTCCCCACTTTGTGCAGGGATGGGGATGGGGATGGAATTATTTTGTTCCCCCCAGCGGGGATAAGGCGGGGATAGGGATAAGTGTATTCCCGTCCTGCCTTGCCTCCTCCCCACTCCATTGGCCCATATTTAACATTATGTTTGGGAGTTACAAGGGAAAGGAAAGAAAGGGTTTTTAAAGTAAAAGAAGGTAAAAGAAAGGAAGTTAAAGGTGGGGTTGAAACATTTTCATTGCTTGGAAGTCTTATAAAATATAGAAGAAAGATGAGGATTTCGTACATTGCCTTTGTTTGATTAAATGAGGGTTAATTTGATATGGTATGGAAGTGAGTTATTGGTTTGGATTAGAAAATAAAATTACTTTTGTAACAGGTTTAAGTTTTAATTTATATTTGATTTGTTCGAAACATAATAAAAAATTCAGTATTTGTTGGGATTTGGGAACTAAAATGGCAATAAGAGAGCCGAGGAGAGCATGCATGTGAAAAAAGGTGCAAATCGAAAACATTGAGAAATGGAATCAACATGAGTCAACCCATCCTCTTTATGTTCCTATATTAATTAACTATTAGGTTTTGGATTTGAATTTAGTTATATCTGAGTTTAATGTGATAGAAATAAGATCAAATAATATCTTATATATAGAATTCAACTTTTACCCTATAAGGTTATTGGAAACTTATATTGGATTTATTGGGGTTGGGCCATTAGGTTTTTGGGTAAAGATGGCAATTTCAAATCACAAAGCGGAGATATAACCCAACCCGTCTCGTTTGGAGCGGAGATTGGGATAGGGATGGAAGTATTTTGTTCCCGCTAATGGGGAGGGATAGGGATAAGTGTATTCCAATCCCGCCTCGTTCCCTCCGTACTCCATTGGCCCATATTTAACACTATCTTTGGGAGTTACAAAGAAAAGGAAAGAAGGGGTTTTTGAAGTAAAAGAAGGTAAAAGAATGAAAGTTAAATGTAGGGTTGAAATATTTCGATTGTTTAAAAGTTTTATAAAATATAGAAGGGAAATGAGGGTTTCGTACGTTGCCTTTGTTTGATTAAATAAAGAAAAATAAACTCTTGATTTAGGGGGTTAAAAATTATTGTTGTTGAGGGATTTGTGAGGGTATTAGGAATCCTCCTAAACCCTCTTTTTTCCTCTTAAAAAGCTTTCAAGCAGGAGTATCCCAATATCCCTCCTTTATTTTCATCTTTTTTTTCCTCAAAAGTCCCTAAGTATTATAATAGTTTTGTATATTTTCATATATACTAGAATACCCTCATATATATATATATATATATATTAATGCTTTTTTCTCAACTCTAATCTTCTTCTTTCATCATTTTTCATTTTTTTCATCTATATTATTAATTTCATAATTTTTACTAAAAATTTATATATGTCATTAGGAGTGAGGTAAGGCAAGGCGGGGATAGGAAAGGAGGGGTGGGGAGGGTTAGGGTGAGGATAAGGATAGAATGGAGACAGAGTGAGGATAGAGACTTATCATTCTCTTGCCCCTCTTTGCCCCATTGTCATTCCTATTTTTGGATGCTTTATCTGAGCCATCTAGTAAGTAAGTATGTATGTATCTATGTATGGCTTATTAGGTTTACGGATTTAAATTTAGGTGTATCTGAGTTCAATGTGATAGAAATAAGATCTTATATTTAGAATTCAACTTTGACCCTATAAAGTTATTGGAAACTTATATCGGATCGTTTGAGGTCGAGCCATTAGGTTTTTGGGTGTCATTTACATTTCTAAATTACTAGGTGGAGTCACAGTCGAGGAGTTTTGTAAGTTGGAGAGGTTTTTTTGATTCCATCGGCTAATGGATGGTTCTGACTCAAGAGAAAGGAGTATGTGAGGGAGGCATGCGATCATGCAATCTTGATGATCAACTCAAGATAGATGATGACTAGTTCTTGTGGAAATAATATCTGTGCATGTCTGTATCCCATGAAGAACATCATATCACATTCCATGACTATCAAAATTGTCTTGTTTGGGGTCTGACCCATGAAGATCACTTCTGTGTGGAAGCATGGCTTGCTGTTCATCACTTAGAGCTAGTTAATACAATTAGGGAAGGAAGAATGAAAATAAAATTTATCATGCTTACAATTGCCTTTTTGAAGTCTCTTTGTTGTTTTGTACCCTAAAAGCAAATCTTCTTGTTATTAACACCACCCCATGGCTATAAGCTTGATGCCCTAGACATCTGTGCCATGACATCTTCTACTGAATGTGATAAAGGTAGGTCCCAGGCGATCCAAGGAACTCTATCTACTGACAATATGCCTCTAGATGCCAATTAGGTTTAGTTGACAAAGGGTTTCCCTATGATTGTAATGTAATTTGATCAAAATTAATGATGCTTAGAAATGCAAAGGGCATTGGTGGAAGTGTTTTGATTGAAAAGGTGTGAATTTTGGTTTTTTCGGAAGTAATAGATATTAAGCTCAGCATAGTTTGAGAAGTCATTATAGTGAGGGCTCTTTTATCCTCCTCATCATCACAGATCATTCAAAATTAGAACTCGTTTGAACGGATTGAACTCAATTTAATCAAAAACTACAGTTAGTGGTGACCAATGTGTGTGGTTCAGAATAGCCTTGTCAAGATTTTCCTGCACAGATTTGTAAGTCAATTTCCTGACACCTTATCAACAAGTGTCTTAAATTGTACCATTCATGTAATGCACCTATTTTCCAACCCTAAGTTTGTGTGTTTCATACAAGAGTGCTTTCTTTGTGTTCCATATGCTTGGTGGTCTTCTTGTTGAAGATCTAGAGACCTAGGCTTGAGAATTTGAATTATATTTATATAATGACATTGGATGTACTCCCATTGATGTAACAATATTCTTATCCACCTTTATACCACTCTATGTCCTTTTTGGTGTACAACATTATCATCTCATCATCTGTTATCGACAACAAAAATTACAGTTGTGCTTGCGAATATAGGCTATTAGTTCGTCCATGACAAATAACATTAGGGTGATGGGAATTCGTAGTAATGAGAAGTAAAGTACAATAAATTCAGCTTTAGTGGTTACCCGGCTACATATAAATCACGCTGTTAATTGGAAGATAGATTCTGGATGCAATTAGTAGAGCTTTGTAATATCATGTATTTCTATGGCCTGGACCATCAAACTTCTTATACATTGGGCTTCAGCATGACTGTAATTAATGGTGGATGCAACTGCTTGGATAAATCATTGCAGGCTTCAAGTTGGAGTTTTGCTGACGGGCCGTTTGGTAATCTATTCTATCAGACTCATCTTGGCAAAAACTCATCTCGCTTATCTCAAAATGGATGACTTTTTCTATGTTAAAATTGGCCTCTTTTTTATGCTGTAACAATTTTATAGTTTACTTGTGGAAGAAAAGAAAATTGCACCCGATCATGCCAGGACGTGCTCGGAGGCCAATCCGGCTGCCAGGAAGATGCTGAAACTTTATTTTTTCCAGAAGTTAATATATTTTTCCCAGCTGTTTCAGTTATCAGTACCTGAGCGGCCGAGCAGGAAGGCTATTTTCTCTGCTTGCTTTCAGGAGGTCAACATTTAGGTTTTCATTGCCACCGCAGTTGGGTGGTGAATTTATCCGTTTCGCCCAACAGTGTTGCAAGACTAGCCTACGGGGTTGCAAGAAAAGTTGCCCAGAGAGGACCGCTACCAGAGATAAATTAATAATATAATGGTCATACGGCTTTGGGGTCTGAACCCTGAACTTCTCTGGAGGACATGCCTTCTTTTTCGAAACGCTAATCGACGAGAGATTCCAAGCCCTCTCCTTGAATTTTCGATACATCCGGGTTGTTTGGCTTTGGTAACGCTCGCGTGGCGACCGGTTAGCGGTTGGGCCTCGCATTAACCATAAATAAGAGAACAAGCGCTTTTCCCGCGAGAAACGCATCTTTCCCCTGACCACGAGCTCCATTACCCCCCCCCCCCTCTCTCTCTCTCTCTCTCTCTCTCTCTCTTACTCACCGATTCCTCCTCCCTTTCCCCTAACCACGAGCTCCGTTTCTTTTTTCTCTCCCAGTTTATTCCAATTTATTTGAGGTTAGATTTTCGTTCTTTCGTGTTTGCCATTTTTTTCTCCAAAATTTTAAATGAGCTTTTCTTCCTCCCTTTTCATCAGTAAAGAAAAAATAGAGAGAGAAAATTGGAATTTGGAATCATATGAAACGAAGTAAAAGAATAACCCTAGGATTACGTCTCTTTGATCATTTATTGTTTGGTTCATGTAATTTGAGGCTTTATTAAAACCATTCTCCTCGTGGGGTGATTACTCTTCCGTTTCTTTTTATTTTTCCTTCATGATTTTTTTTTTTTTTTTTTTTTTTTTTGGGTGTCATATCGCAAAGCGATTTTATGGTGATTTTACAGGAGGAATTAGCATGGCTTTTTTTGAATTGAAGTTTTGGATGTGCCGAAGAAAAAAATCGTGGCATGGTTTTCTGATCCTGAATTGCTTGGATTTTGTGCACCTGTGAACTCCAGCATGTTGTGCTGCGGTGGCGGAGAGGAGGAGAACTTCGGTCCGCCTGCTAACCAATCTCTTCCCCCACCCAACCGTAATACACCAGGTAGGATTTCCACATTTGGATCATTCAACTCTTTACAGCTTGTGTTTTTCTCCCGACTCAATATGTTATCATGAGTGTTTGAATCCATTCACCGGGCAATCATGATATCTGTCCTAGGATGGTGCAAACTCTAAGCTGACACATGAAATGCAACCATAGGAAATGTGTGTTAGGTAATGAGATATAAGCTTTAATGTGAACTGACGAATCTATGAGGTGGTGGTTTTTATGGATAAATATATGAGGTGAACCTAAACTAAGAGGATAGAAGTTTTAGATTTAAAAGCTTGCAATGACACTGGGGGTATCCCTTTAGCGGAATGATTGGATAATTCATAAAGCTGACCTTAAATAGTTAGAAGGAGACTGGATGATTAATGTTATGTTAGTCAGAAAGATGCTCGTCATGCGCATATGTGATCATGCTGGTCTACATTCTTGTAATTTACAGTTGCTTTCTTGTAATTTACATGTGGAAAACTATTGACATTGTGCTAACTGATATTTATATTATATGATGTTAGTGTTTCAGTATTTTTTGGTTCTCTTCCATAAATCTGTTGAGGTTGAATTGTCGTTATGCCTAATTGCAAATTTTTAGGGTGATGATATATCTTCTACAATTTACGGTTGGCTTCTTGTAATTTAGGTAATGATAGAGAACCAAGAGGTCCCAATGTTCCCAAAAGTGGAGCTCCTCAAAAGGTCTTGCCCATTGAAGTACCATCCATACCTTTGGCCGAGCTGAACAGGTCAACCAATAATTTTGGTGACAAAGCTTTGATCGGAGAGGGATCTTATGGTCGTGTTTATCATGCAATTCTGAGTAGTGGGCAGCCAGCTGCAATAAAAAAGTTGGACCCCAGTGCCTCACAAGATTCAGACTCTGACTTTGCTGCTCAAGTGAGTTTTGTCCACAAAGCTTCTTTAGAACTTAAGCAAAGTGCTACCCTTTTAAAACATTTATTCATGTGATCTGCATACGTCTCCTAGTTAGTCTGTTTGTTTCTCTGTGTCAATACAGTTAGCAATGGTTTCAAGGCTTAAACATGAATATTTTGTGGAGTTGTTGGGCTACTGTTTGGATGCAAATAATCGGATATTGGCATATCAATTTGCAACAATGGGTTCTTTACACGACACTTTGCATGGTAAGTCTATTATGGATTGTCATCTATTTTCAAAATCTTTTTTTCTTTTTAAAATAACAATGCAGCCTAAATTTTTTGGGATTTGAAACTGGAAGCTCTCCCCCAGCATACATGTTCTGGACAAGGGTGCCAGCTAGTGAATCCCCATTGTTATTCGCTAGCCGGCACCCTTGTCCATACTTTCATAATCATTTACACAGAGTCAAGCAGGAATGCTTAGAAGCAAGTTTTAAATAATGGTGCTATTGTGTTACAACGGACCCCCATCGAAACTGTTATCTGCTGTTATAATGGTTATGACATCAGTTAATTGCTCCAGATTGTGTTTAAATATCTAGCAATGACATCTGCTATAGCATTATTATAATGAAAAATAATAGAAAACAATAAAAAAATAAATAACTCTTCACTAAATAAAAGATTATTAATTTCTGGATTGTATAAACCCTTTTGGGGGGAAATTTGAAAGAAAAATGGATTTTTTGAAGACAAAATATTATTTTGTTTAGATAAATAATACAAATGCAAATAGTAGACTGTATATGTGTTATAATGGGTTCTAATAATGCTCAACAACCCATTTAACAGCCATTATATTTTTTCTCCATTATTTTATAATATAGTCAAAGGAGCCTGAAGTCATTACAAAAACCACTATTTTAAACCTTGCTCTCTAAAATGAAAATTCACAACATTGATTATGACTTACAATGTATAATTGTATAGAAACCACAAAAAGGTATATATTTTTATCATACATCAAATTGATACAAATGGGCAATTTATGGTTGATACCATGTTTTTATTTAATCTGTAGTTTAGAAGCATCCAGATCTGCTGAATCTTGATCTGTGTGTGTTTTAAAATGTTTAGATGCCCACTTGATGTATAGACAAGAGACTTCCAAAACTAATGACTTTTAGATCATGATCAAAATTGTGAATTTTAATTTTGAGAGTGCCATCATTAATGTTCATTAGGAAGCATTTGCGATCAAAAGCTCTCAAAACCATGATAACTTAACTATGTATATGTATTTATTTATTTCTGTTAATTCCAAAGGATTTACTTTTCTACTGCAGGCAGAAAAGGGGTTCAGGGTGCTGAACCTGGTCCTGTTCTAAGCTGGAACCAGCGAGTGAAAATTGCTTATGGTGCAGCAAGGGGTCTTGAGTATCTGCACGAAAAAGTTCAACCTCCAATTGTTCATCGAGATATCAGATCCAGCAATGTTCTTCTGTTCGATGATTATGATTCCAAAATTGCTGATTTTAATCTAACAAACCAGTCTCCTGACACAGCAGCCCGTTTGCATTCAACACGAGTCTTGGGAACTTTTGGTTATCATGCTCCTGAGTAAGCTAATAATTATTTCTTCATCCATCATTCCTATACTTTTCTTATTTTAATATTATTGTTTCCATTTACAAGTGTTAGAGAAAGCGTGGTAGTTCATAGGTTCATTAATATTGGCATTTTTCACATTGTATTAATGCTTTTCATTTGTATGATACTATTCTTCTACGAGTCAACACATGGGTTGTTTTATTGACTTCAGTCATATTTCACTCAACTTCATGATCCATTGCACTCATTCCAATGGGTTGTTTTATGGACTCCATCCATACACTGCTTCCCACGCCAGTCATAGTGGGAACTACTTTTTCCCATGTAACTTTTACTTCCATTTCTCCTACCATCCCTTCCCAATGCAACAATCCATGAATTTACTATGTACTCGTTAATCCATCTTTCTCATGGAAAACTTGTGGCATTGATCTATCTTGAGTTTGACTTTAGCTATGTGCTGTAACAGAAGTTGTAGTTGCTTATAAAGTAATATCATAGTCCATCCATGTTCGTCATGTTGTTCATCTATATTCCTTCATTTATTCTTAGGGTCTGTAGACAATTGTATGTCATTATGTTGTACATAAGTTTCATATAACACAGCTAAATTACTTGGGGGTGTTTAATTTGTAGCTTTTCATGTGTTGCTTTATGCCCTAACATAAAGTTCAGAAAAGGAAAAATGAGCTCCTAGGCTGGGATGTGTCAGCTACTCAAGTATTGAAGTTTACTTGTGTCAAGATCACATTCCTGCATTGTAGAACATTGGACAATCCTCATTGTCTCTGATATACAGCAAGCAACTAAATTAAATGGCTTTTTCTTTTTTAAGTATCACTGTTTATGATTAAACTTTACTAATGAATTCTGCATTAGTCGATTTGTTTTATAGGATCTTGATACCATTAAAAATCACTGGTGGTTGATATCTCCTTCTTTCCCTCCTTTGCAGGTATGCAATGACTGGGCAATTGACTCAGAAAAGTGATGTTTACAGCTTTGGTGTTATCCTTCTGGAGCTTCTTACAGGAAGAAAGCCAGTAGACCACACCATGCCCAAAGGACAACAGAGTCTTGTTACTTGGGTATGTCTGCAGACCTCTTCTTCTTCTTCTTTTTCTTCTTCTTCTTCTTCTTCTAGGCATAAATTCTTGTAGTTATCTCAAGTCAAAAAAAATTGCAGGCAACTCCAAGGTTGAGTGAAGACAAGGTTAAACAATGTGTAGATCCCAAGCTGAACAATGAGTACCCTCCAAAGGCTGTTGCAAAGGTAAATGTCTACCTCTTAACAATTTTTTCCTGGTTCTGAAACGTTAAACTGTTGAAACATAGTTTGGTTTATTATTTTTCATATTTGTTTTTCTTAGTCTAGACATCATGTAAAAACCACTAAGTATTGGATAAGGTCTGAATGGAAGAATTCCGCCTTCTTTTTTCCCTCTGTGTTAGAGGATTCTCTATTTTTTACTTCAATAAGCAGAAATCCTGGAGATTCTTACATATTTTTATGGGCATATATGTATTTGGACAATTTCAGATGGCAGCAGTTGCAGCTCTCTGTGTTCAATATGAAGCTGATTTCCGGCCTAACATGACCATTGTTGTAAAGGCTCTTCAACCTCTTCTTAACACGAAGCCAGGGCAGGACCAGCACTGATGTGGCTTAAGTTCTATGTCCCCTTCACGCAGCCTGCCCTTCAATTTTGATTACATCGAGTTAGTTTTGTGAATGGAAATTGATTATTTATTCTAGTATACAATTGTAATTACACAAATTATGGAATAAATTAGCATCTTGTGCTTTGACAAATGTCTAAGATATATGCTGCATCCAAAGGTGCAGATTGTTCTCGACTGATCATAAAGTGTATCATCAAAATTCAGTGTGGGATATCTTACAACAATTCTATGAAAGCAATAGAAGAAGGTACCGAGCTAATGGTAAAAATTAACAACCAACCAATGGACTAGTTCACAAAGGACATTTAACTGAAATTTAGCTTGCAATTTTTCCATGATATTGTGAGTACTAACATGGACCAGAGCTTGCCCTAGTGTTCATGTCCTCTGCCTAGCAACCAAAGTTCTGGATTTGAGTCTCAGGTGGTGTATCTTGAAGTAGTAGACCTAGTAAAATAGAGTGAGGGTGGGTCTCCCTCCTTTTCTCACAAAAATATTTGCAAGTACTAACAAAGCAACTGCTTGCATCCATTCATTTAAGAAAATGGAAAGTTCAGAGAAGTGGTGATGCAATGTTTATCAAATTTCATCCCTCATCCAATAAAGTCTCATCTAGGGTTTTAGATGCTTTCAACTTGATGTTTTCAAATTTGTCCACTAGTTGGTATTGAGCTCTCCCAAGATCAATTACTCCGGGGTTTTAGAATAATTGACCAGGGAAAGCTTTGAAAGGAAGGAAGAATTCATCAAATGTTCAAGTATAAACATATAACTGTTGGTTCACAAATAATTCAATTATTTAGGAATATTTCTTCTTCTTTTTTTTTTTTTTGGTGAGAAACTAATAAACAATCAGTCCTTCAGTAGCTTGGATAATATAGTTTCCTGGATATTTCCTTATTGTGATACTTATTTTGTTAGATAGAACTTTAGTGCTTAAGAAGACTTTCTTTCATTCTTCCTTTTGGTACGAAAAAAGGGACTAATGCACCATCACACTAACTTACTGGTTTATCTTACATGTGCTGTGAGAAGCTAGCAATTTGTTGGGACTACCTTAGCAATGTAAGAAAGAAAAGTTCACCAACTGGAGGAATGGATCTGTATAAACTATGCAAACCACCTATGAGTATTTAAATCATTTGCGTTGTTATGCAATCATAATTGGAAAGATTCCTCTAAGAACCAGCCTTGCTTTCTACCATGGAACACAAGTAGTCTGTTAATGCATGCATAATTGTGTTATTTTGGCTCTCTAATTCCACTTACTAATCATCAGATCTTCTAAGGTCAGCTTGATAATTTTAACCTATTTTTATATTAATAGGATTGCAGATCAACCAGTCCTTTGTTGTAGTTGTATCTCGTATGGTAATACATGATTAACAAGATCAAAAAGTATTTAACCTATTATGATATGTCACATTCTTAAGTGGGAATAAAGAGATCCTCAATGCTCAAACAGAAAAATAATGGAGCTGAGGATTTAGTTCTGAGGAGAGGCCTTCTTGAGGAAGATTTTATTTCTTTTTTTCCAAAATTACCAACAGGTAGCAATAACCAACTGGTTCCAATTTTTTTTTTTTTAGATATTCTTTACGGATATCCTTGGACCTTTATTGTGTCCATAGGGAGCAAAAGGATGGTGCTCAATCTCAGAAGTTTGGGGAAATGAAGGCATCATATGCATTCGGAGAAGGGTTATTTCTGAGTTAGCTTGCAGAATGAGCATCTGTTGCCCTGCTGCCACCCTTTTCTCCTCCGGAACTTCTTTGGTGAAGCCTAATCTTGAAAACAAATCATATGGATGCCTTAAAATTGAAGGTAAGACTTAGGGTAATGATAAAGTTGTTTCACTATAACTCCTGGGCCACATGTTTAAAATGCAGAAATAGCCTCTCTATATATGTACAAAGCTATGTACATCTAACTCTTCTCAGATCCTATAATGGCAAAAGTTTCATGCACTAGATTACTTTTTTTAAATAAAATCTTAGATTCTTTGGACATTTATAAAGCTTTGTAGAATAGATAAAACAGTCCTCTTAAGTTGATGAATATGAATAAGGAATTCGTAGTGAATTCATTATACTTATTCATCTTCTACGATAGGCTTTCCTAATATTTAGTAGATTGGATGGAGAGTATAGAGAAAAGGTTATTACTTTTACTATTTTGAGTGAAAGGACCTAATGGTTCCATGCCATGAACAATCCCTTCATCAATAAAAAGGTTGTGCTTAGAGTATCGAGCATATCGAAGAGGAAATAGGAAGTTTATGTATCTTTTTCAAGGGTGAAAAATAGAGGACTCCAAAATGCATCAAGATATTTACTAGCATCCTTCTAATTTGAAGAGCCACAGACTAGTCTTCTTTTGATCCGAGGACTAATTCTTCTTCATAAGCAATATGATGCTGGAATAATTCTAATTATTAGATATGTCAAAGTACTTTTATGTCCACTTGGAAAGCAAGAGTTGTTCTAGTTCAACTAAGTTCTTGATACTAGGTTTCCTCTACTTTTCCTTGTAGATATTGTTCCAGTTTACAAAAGAAAAGGTAGTGGAATCAACTAATCTTTTCCATCTTGTTGTAGAGAAAAAAGCTTATCTCAATATATCAATCCAATCTTGAACCCAATGGGACAATTTGAAGATACTCACAAAATGCAATGGGAGAGCAATAACAACAACAATAAGAAGTGTAAGTCAACCATATTTGGTAGTAATTTATCTTTTAGGAAGCTGAATGCTTGTTAATTTTGTCAAGCAAGTGCAAGCAATCTTATTTCAGAGGCCTTTATCGCAAAGGAGACTTGAGTAGCTAAAAGGAAAGGGACCTAACTAGTTTATATTTCAGGAGGGTAGTAAACGATTGGGTCTGGCATCATCTACATTAATACATGCAAGAAAGCTCTTTGAGAAATGGATTTCAAACTAGAGTACATGTCAAAGTTGAGTAGGGCTTTGGATGGCTTTGATATGAAAGGATCCATTATAAAATATCAAGAAGTTACCAACAAATTATAGGTTGAGAACATTACCAAAAGATTCATTGGAACTTAAACCTTGACTAAGTTGGTTGTCCCTACTAGAGTTTGAAGGTGACCCAATTATTAAGACAACCACCACCTAAGGATGAAGTCAAAAGAGAAAACATTCATCCACTAAAACTAAATATCTAGAAATTCATGAGCTTCCAATGGGGAGAGAATGAAGCTCTAATTCAGCTTATCAAAAGCCCCTTCAAAGATAAGTTTGTAGAGGATCATTTTCTAGCCAAAATTCTTATAGTGAGCAATGTTTTCATGGGTTGTGATGAAATCCATGCATCAGCCTTTAACGATGAAAGCAAATTAAGAGCCGTCAATGATGGAAAGAAGGTGGGGACTTGAGCGAGAGGCTAGTAGATTAGTAGATTAGAAATGATCTCAAATAATTTATTAAGATTTTGTTTGGGACAAATGTTGAGAGGACTAACGGTAACTGTTTTCCATCAGTTATATGAGGTAGCTCTTTTTCAACAGCTATAACTAATAACTGTAACAAATCGAGTCTAAGTAAACTAATAGGACATAAGAGGTTAAAGGACTTCATATTTCTTGGAAATAAAAGAGATAAGCATAGTTGAATGAAAAAAGATACAAAGAACTAGGTCATCTTTAAGAAGATTCGAGAAATGTTGATAAAAGAGCAAAGGGAACATGTTTGGTCTAGGCACTTTAGTACCATGAATCATAAGAGTTTTGGCAACCAAGAGAGATCCCATTTAAAGTAGATGGGAGGTGCTTTAGATAATTGGGGGAAATTGGTTAGATTAATACATACACTTATTTATATTAAAAAAGATGGTTAGGATGATTGTTGACAAGCGCAAGCTCTACATGATAAACATATATTGTTATAAGTAAGAAAAAAAGTTGGTTGGGTCAATTTATGCAAAACACATGCTATCATATATTATAAAACATGATTGGATCAACATATGATATAAATATATACATTTCTTTCATAAATTTATGTTCTTTTTTTTTTCTTCTTTTAATGATCCCGCACCTATGGGATCTTCTTTGTACTCTGCGTATAAACACACTAGACTTGTGAATCCAAACTATCTAAATATTTTGCCAATTTGCCCAACTCAAAATACTTTATAGAGGCATCGTTATAGAGACCTTTAAAATAGCGATCAAGGTGTGAGAGGGATGTCTATTTGGGAGGAGAGCTCAGAGCAATCAACAAACCTCATCTCTTATTTTCCTCCCTTTTTGCCCCCCTTTTTTGATTTAATGGGAGGGTCAAGGCCGAGCCAATATTATTAAGGAGGAAAGCAATCATGATCTTAAGCCCCATTAACTGAACACTTAGTTGATGTTCATTTGTCTGTAAAAAAGCCCAACTAAAGAGTTTGTGGTGCTCATATTTCTTCCCTGAGAAACATGTAAACTTGCATATTACCTCAAAAAATGTACTTTTTGCCTTATAAAGATGAATCATGTCATGTTCTATTAGATAGGGCTGCACATGCCCATTCTATACATGATCCAGAATGATTAAACTAAAAAAATTCAACAATATAGAGCAAATATAAAGCTTATATAAACATATAATTGTACACTTGGTTACAGAACATGATGTAAACTTCACAAACAGAAAGTATGAAACATCTGATAGCAGCACAGATGTCAAAACCTTGAGTACTCCTATGTGATAACCAACCATTGCATTGGATTGGATAATGGGGATGAGATTTTAAGCAGAAGGCGTCATAGCCCTTTCTTGATAATGCAGTAGAAATTCATTTTGGATGAGAAGCATGAAGCAGTTCAGGAAATGTCAAGAGTCAGGCAACAGCTTGCCATTGTACATCTTGTCCAGTAATTTTCGTGCATCAGGTCTTCGGAGCAGCCCTTTATTATTGGGCAAACCTGTTCCCAAACACACTGGGCATACCAGTTTTCCACGACCTGCACATCATAAAATACAAACATAAATCACGTTTATCCTTGAATTATGAAAGGATAATTTTAGAAACATAATCACTGAGCGCAGCCACCTTTTCTTAGATTTATCTTCCTTCTTTACTTCTTTACTTAAGATACAAACAGAAGAAGAATAACAACCAAACGTAGGATTACATTGATCATCTGATATAAGTTAAATTATCCTGGTCTTAACATCACATTCTCAGTGCTAACAACTTAGATGATCAGAAACTTCTCTATATCATTCTGTAGCCATATAAAACACAATTCTTGATCTGTTTTATGAGGTTTGATACATGGATGGCCACAAAAATTTTCCCTCCTATTTTTCCCAGTCATGCCCAAGTTATGCATATCTATTCTTCCCATTCAACATGCTGAGCATGAGAGAGATCTAAATATCAAGCTAATCAAGAATTAGATGAAAGATGTAAAGCCTATCTGAGAAAACTAACTTTGATCCCCATTTTTGTAAACATGCAATTTATGTGAATTTCTGGAATTGAAAGAAATTATTCCAAGTAATGCTGCATATCTAACCATAAAAAAATGCCATGACACATCCTGATGCTCATACACAACCACCTGATTCTTTATAAACAACCAACATTCTTCCAAGTAATGTTGGTTGGGCCAAGCTGAACACTGATGGACCTTTTCATCCTGACCAATCAAAGGCAGGGCCTGGTTTAATTGTTATCTGATTTGGGATTGTTTATTGCTGCAGGAGCTAGGGGATTCCTATTGTCAAGCCTGTTGTACTCAGAAACTTGGGCTGTGAGGTCAAGATTACATAAACCTGATGACCTGGGCCTTCTTGATGTGATCCTTGGAAGCGACTCCCTCACTCTTGTCAGCCGCCTACATGGGGTGAGCAGATCTCTAGGAGGACTTACACTTCAACTGAGGACTCTTGAGGCCCTATTTCGCCAGTTAACTCACTGGAGAACTGTGCACATCTTCAGGAAAGCCAACAGAGCAGCTCACTGGGTTGTAAACATGGGGCTAAAGGGAGGGTAGCAACATAGACTGGATTGGACCATATTGTATTTTGACTTATCTACCACTTTGATTGAGCAGTTACAACAGTGGCTGGGGTGGCCATTTCTCTTATTAATCAAAAAAAATAAATAAAAGGAAAATGCCATAACACAGAGAAGACATACCATAGCAGTTTGGGCACTCAGTAAACTCGTACACATCTTTTGCTCGCTTTCTGTTGAGAGCTTTCCACTTACCTGTGCCCCCACACATGTCACCTAAATCAAAGCAAGTGAACTGTATCATCAGAAAAAGCATGTCAAGCTATCAAATGATGAATCGATTCTCTTCTCTGAAGTTTAAAAACTAAGTGTTGGACCTCTTGAGCAATATTTATAATGTTTCATGTTCCTTTCAAGTAATATCGAGCTCAGAGACCACCCAAGTTTCAAAGGCCCTTCATAGGGCTTTAGACCAAGAGTATTAGGAGTCTTAGGATCTGATGCCTAGCAAGTAGGCCTTTAACATTCCTAGTCAGCATAATGTCAGTTTGACATTAAAAATTAGATGCTGAAGTACTCAAGTGAGGTCATGCTTGACTTTGTCCAGTCAATCAAATGCCTGTCAGTCATATCAAGTAGTTCTAGCCCATGTCAACCCAGTTTTCATGGATTTTAGTTGCTTTTGTCTCTTTTCCCAGTAATTCTAGCCCATAACATGTTTGAAGGGCAAATACAAGTTCTTAGAACCATTAGGGACCCTAGAAATACCCGTTAATACCATTGTCAATATGTAAGCAGGAAGTCGAAATTTGAGCACTCACTTTCCAGGGTTCATTGGTAGTACTCTGCCTCACCCCTCAGTGCAACTCCAAGGTTCTCTTATTCAGGCGTGGCTCCAAAAAAGCCTCACATGCAGACAATGTATCATCTGGTCTGCATGTGATCTAATTGAGGAAAATGTCGGTGACTCTGATATAGTTATTGTAGATTAGATTTTATTTTCTGCATAAGGTAATTAGGAAATCCATGATATTATTCAACTGTTTAGTTCCATTGCATCTGTGCAGTTTATTTCAGGGTCTGAATTATCAAGGTACAGAGTGTACCAATGGGGGTCGTACGGTACTTGCCATGCCAAGAATTGTACAAACAAAAGGAACAAAGCAGCACATTGATGCAGCCAGTATGGTCCTTTTTAGCCTCCAAAATCTGGAATTCTTTTTAAATCTTATTTTCTTGTCTTGATACTATGTTTTTGCAAGAAATAAGATAGGAGTATTGAGCTGACTGCCTAGACTAATCCAAGTTGGACCTAGACATTGCCCTACTCGTACTAGGACACTAGTTCGGTGGCTAACTAGGGGCTAAACACTAACCTGAGGCCTCCCCTATTTGTTCCTGGCACCAAGAGGCAGCAAAAAAGGGTAGAAAATTAGTGTATTGCATGTAAAAAAATAAAGAGAGGGTTGGCACCTCAACTTTCTTCTCCAAGAAAAAGAGAGGAAGAGAAAGGAAAGGATCTAAAGCACTAGATTTCTACCCTGCAGCAAACCATCCCTTTGGCTCAAGGTTTGCTAGAGATTCAAGTCTAGAAAAAGCCTCAATGATCGTCCACATAAATGGGGGGAAGACTCATTCCTCCAATTTTCCACCAAAAAAGATCGTCTGCATATATTGATGTGGTTGTCGACAATAAAGCTTAGAGGATTGTGTGTTTTCATGGTCTCAAGATCCACCAGGACGATAAATTCAACTCTGAAATCACATCATGGCTTGGCAAAAATTCTTTAAACTCTCTAAACAATTATGCATAGGTACATCATGAATAAGATCCTCATCTTCCACTGCAATTACCTTGATGGACCCCCACGTCCATCACATTTACAATCATGATTCATTGCAAGAAGAAATCATTTCCAGACAACAATATCATTAGTATTTCAATTTTTAATGCTAACAAAGATATGCAGGATCCTTTTTTAATATTTTCAATTTTTCTCTAAGAGCTTGCTTCTAAAATTTTAACTCAATAGTAAATATTCAGAATGCTGATGCCACAATGGGCTCTGATATATAGAAGGGCTTACAGTCATTAGAAATAAATGAATTGCTTACATGGGTCTTGACCAATTTGTTAGATAACGACAAGAATAAAACATAATCCTGACAAAAACCATAAATAAGAAAGAATATAGACAAAGGAGCAGGTTCCTTACATATTATAGCACCAGTGCCCCCACAATTCCGGCAAACAGCTTTTTCTTTCCCAAATGACCCATCCATCATGTCCAAGGCAATAGAGGACCCTGAAACATTTAATAATGCTAGATTTGCACATAAACATGCAAGACATTTACGCCTTGAAGGCAAAATCTGAGTCCTCTGCACAAGAAAGTAAGACATTTTTAATTCAAAATTTGTTTCAGAAAGCTTTAGAATGGTGCAGATCTTGTAAAGACATGCAACAAAAATAATACACCTTATTGCATCCCTAACGTGAAATGCCCATTTTGTTTTTATGGAATTTCTTTTTAATTGGTATTTGGCCCATAACACCTACCTTTTTCTGGGTATGGTTGAAAAAGTTAAATCACAATCGCACATATTTGAATTTATGTCATATAATTTCCACATAACATGTTGAGGTGTTGCAACTGCATTCACCTAATAATGAAATAATTTGCATGTTATAAAGTTGCTCCCTTCCCAGACGTTACATTTTCAAACAGCCTAGGAAAGAAGTAGGTACACCATAAGCCACCAAGCTTAGCACTGAATCTCCCATCACTATTGTCTATACATTCATTTATGTTCATTAACTTTGCTAACATAACAAATGTAAAACACATACTGCAGATAAATTTGAGATGTGCAGAAAGTAACTGGAGATTGATCAGTGAAAACTTATTTTAAATAGACAAGAAAATTCATAGATTTTTGGAATGTTGTACACCTAACTGTTAGATCCAGATATACCAGTTATAATTATTTTATGATCAAAACAAGTGATATAAATAAAACAAGCAAAGTTCCAATGATCTTAGTAGCTCTTCAGAATTTTTCGAGTCATATACTTGTTACTAGCAATCTACCACATACATCCATGTAATACCTAGAGAAAGTAACTTCGATCAACTGATCTTGGAATAGATTCGACAAATAAAAAAAATACTAATATCAAAGTATGATGCACGATTTCCCTCAAGATTGTAAGAGCGAAAAAAATGCAGTGTGCACCATTTCTTGAAAATAATATATGCTAAAAATGTAAAAAGGAGTTGTTCAATTACATCTTTTAAGTTTATTCCTCAATGGAAATGTTGCGTCCAAATATGTTGACAAGTCTCAAACAGGAAAAACTATGTGGCTTAAATCTATAAATACAAAAAGTTGAAGAAGGAACAATGGATGTTTTTAAGGTGAACAGTAGCCGTTCTTGAATATGTCAGGAAATAGTAGCTTGAATTATGTATTATTGGTGATATGTAGATTGCAGATTCATTTTAATGGTGCTTTTTTAGATACCTTTTGAATATCATAATTAAAACCATAGAAAAATAAAAAGAAGCACCAATGTTACAAAACTGCTTCCAACAGAAAGAATTCACAGTGCCAATAACTGGTGGTAAAGCCCAGAAGTGTCTAGGAGGAGTGCAAGCATGGACAAGTTCATAGAACAAGTTTAGCATTCCATGGCGGGCTCTTCAACTAAACTTCAACATTAACAACAAAATTGAGCATATTGTTTGTTAATACTTCCATCTGTGGATCATGTTTTATGAACTTAGAAAAACACATTATGCACTTAACTGACTAGAGGGATGACTAAGTTTTGGTCAAGTCATGCACAATACCCTTCAACTTCTTTTGTCCCTTTATCTTCTCTTCTTCCTCTTTATTTTCTTCTATTAGATATGATTACATGGAATCAATTCAGCCATCCAAACTTCTGCATCCAGGTAAAACAATCCACATAAAAATTGCATGATGAGTTGGATACATGTGAAACACTTGGGCACTTATCACATTCATTGATTGTAGCTTCTAAAGATTGACAAAGAGTTGGACCTTTTGAGTAACAAGTTAACCCAACAAATGATGCTAGAAGTGGGTTTTTGTCATTTTTGGACCTCAGTAAAAAAAAAAAAAAAAATTATGTATGAAAGTAACTTTGAAATGTCAAATTTCTTGTATCCTTGAACCAATTTTGGAGTTTAGATGCTTATCTTGAAAAATTTTAACAAATATTTTTAAACATTATCAGTTATGTAATATAAAAAACAACATATCTATAACAAATAATATATTGAAACATCTTTCTTCTGTTGCCTCTTTCTAGGAGTGTCAGTTTTTATTTTACTGAGCAAAAGGGATGGGAACCCACCCAAAGCAAATTAGCCAGGTCAAAGTACTAGGAGATGCACAACCTGGGGCTTGAACCGAGAACCTCCAAATGGAGGAGGGTTTTGATTGCTACAGCATTGGAAGTTCACTTTTTAGGAGTGTAAGTTAAATCAAACTTTCTGGTGCTACAGAGCTGGATGGTCAGATGAACATAACATCCAAATGTGTCACAATAGTGATAAAGGTATCAGATGCAACTGCTTCTAAAAAGCATTCAGAATATTCAGCAAAGTCTATATATTTAAAAAGTTGATTTTCTGGTTGAAACAGTACACATGCATGTATCAAAAAGATTTTGAAGGTAGTTGTTGCCTGTGGTTCAGATGAGTTCAGTCTCAACGTACCTTCACCAGAACTAGCTTTCTGTATAGGTGGTTTATGAGCAAAAAGGGTGTTGAAAACAAATGCTTGCAACATTGTAAGCAATATTTATACAGAGAGGCAATCCTTAAGATGAAGTGAAATGGTCCTATATATTTACTAATATAACTTAATATGTATGATCCATTTGTTGTCTAAAATATAAATAGAAAAATATAAAAAATGGCAGCAAAGTCAATCAACAGCCATACCTGCCAGTTGATATGAATATATAGCTAAAGTGATTGAGGTGTATTTCAGGACGATTAAAGAAGACAGAAAAATTTCTGGCAAATGCATTCTGATGGGAGTTACAAGACCCATCATTGCATTTGTGATTGGCACAGCTAGTTGATCCACAAAATCAACAAATGCTACGCATCTTGATGCAGCCTTGCATGGTACGTCATACCTTATGAGTTCGTTAGAATGTAGAATCTTGAAAAAAGAAGTATACTAAAAACATTAAGTGGATATTACAACTGCTTGTTGCACATTTATGGGTAAATATATGGATAGATGAAGTGATGTGGTTGCTAGATATATTGCTAAAGGTAACTATTTTGTTATAGCTCACAGCACAGGTGACTTGATGTGGTTGAAGTCTGTCATCATAGTTTTAAAGTAACAGAACCAGTGAGGCTGAAACATGATAATTATTTCTATCATACCCATAATGGCATGCCTCCAAGGGATCTCCCTCTATAAATACATGCAGGAGCCGGCTCCTTGGGACATGATTCTCTCAGAGGCCAACCACTGCCCTCAAGGAATCAGAGAGGCACATATGCAGTAATGTTTCTGAACATTTTACTGATCAGGCCTGGAGAGTTCACTTAGAATCTCCTTCAGAATCTCATTTGAAGGAGATTTTGCAGGAAGCTTTAATTTTGGACTTTTCACAATATATCACGTTCTTAACCTTTATGTGACTTTCGTATGAATCACAAGTTTCAATCATGACTGTGCTAATTGTCATCATCATGTATATTTAGTACATTTAAGATTCCTAATCAGAGTCCAAGTTAACATTAAATATATCACGAAGTATGTAAATATAATATGATGACAAGTAAATAGATGCTTCTGTTTTCACATGACAGGGCACTTGTCAAAATTTAATCCTAGCGCATATTAACCCATCCACTGGCTTTTCACTTTTGAAAATACAGCATGCTGGAAGAAGTATCCTACTTAAAGTAGCATCTCAAATATGAAAAATGCCATCTTCAAAAGCCTAGGTTCATCACAGATTAGTTAAAGAAAAAAAAATAAAAATAAAATTATTAATGATTATTCAACTAGCAAGTCACTTACCAATATCTAAATTAGATTAAAGCATCAATCAAACATGAACATTGATTGCTATTTCTCCTGCTAATCATAAATGTGCTTTTGTAAGAGAAGAGAAATATTTCTACCAAATTTTGCATATTCCAGAGGTAAGCTTACAAATGCACATATAGCAATATTTTCACATGAGACAGACGCAGAGAAATGGCGAATATAAATATGATGAAAAACAGCCATTTTTACATAATTTGAAAAGCACAATAAATACATATCACATGAGACCTTCAGGTTTTCTGCATTTGACGAACATTCAGATTTGCACTGCTTCCTGTTGTCACCTTCCAAATTGGAGCCGTTACAAGGTCCAGCTAAGACTGATTTGGCTAGCATTGGTGTACCAACAGCATAAAGCAAATCAGACCAATTAAATATTTTTTTGTTAACATAATTATTACTATAAGGCCTGTATAGAAAACAACTATTCAAGGAAGAAATCAACAAAATAATTTCTTAAGCATTGATGAAATCAAAAATAGAAAGACCATACCAAGCAGCCTTAAATATTTGAACACATAAGGAGACATCCAAAAATTATAGACTCTCCAACAGAAATTCATGAGGCATCTTGACATGAGGACTTTGTGAACCCATTAACTTTCAAGTTTTAGACATGCATGAACAAACACCAGCAGATAGCAGATGCCCTTGAATTGATAAGCATAAAAACAGCCTCCATGCCTCGACTTACAAATGAACCGCAATTTAGAAGAATGCTAAGTTCTGATTATTTTAGTATACAATTAAGAATTATTAGGAAAAGCTTCTGATTTATATTTGCAGCCTTCATATGAAAAATAGTTCACATCCATCAAGGATAAAAATTTCCATATTACAGTATTTAAATTACCACACGCATAAACTTAGAGGCAAAAGCACCTGCAGACATAATTATAATCCAACTAGACTTACTATGAGCATTTAAAATTGACATTCAATTCCATCCCTTTTTTGGTTAAATTCCTATATTCTCAAATCTAGGACTATTCTTCCTAGTATAACACCAAATTCATGACAAGTCTCGCGAATTTGCAATGTGTTCCTAAGCTTCACTATTGTACAACATCATAATACTTGAAAAATTCTCCCTCCAGAAAGAAAAGCCTCCAAGCAAATTATGACTCTAAACTACTTTATATTTAGAATATGATGCCACACATGCATTTTGAATATGCACAATATTCTTACATCTATAGTCCATGAAGGTTTGTCATAACTATTTAGAGATGGTTTTAAAAACTTCTCATGTCTACTGAAAAATAAATTCATTGCAGAATCAAGATTTTCCCAATTTATTTTCATGACTTCTATCTAAGTTATCATAGGCCCTCCTATCCTTTTTAATCATTTAACATGCATCCGAGGTCATGGTCTTGTTAAGAGCAACAATGATCACCACTGCTCATGCACAGACCACCATATCAAGTTCTCCATGACAGTTTATATTCATCTGGTGTTGGTCATAATTTTGTTTAGCATGTTCAATTTTGACTTTCGTTCCTAGTTTATCGAGTGTCCACTTATAGATTATAATATTTCTACTTATGTGCCTAAACTCATCTTGTTGCAGAATGTTCCCCAAGTAAATAAAGACTCAATCACCTCTCATTTTGACCGGAACTTTATAGGAATCATCATCTAGATGAGTTGTTTCGAGGGAAAATTCAAAATAAACACTTGGACACTGTCTTATATGCAGAATATGGCATTAATATAGCACAATTCAGCAAGAACTGCAACAATTATGATAAAGTCAAACTTAACAATGAGGGTGAACTTGCACAGAGGTCCAACCTGCTCTAGAGTTAATGTTGTTCACAATCATTTTGTCTTCATGTTTTTCTGTCTTCTATTATTTGAAATTCTGTCATTCTATTTCTTTGTATGGATGTATCTCTCCACTAATATTTTCTCCTTGAATTGGTTGTTTGTTTACCCTTAATTTTTGCATGCTAATCAGAGTATGGAAAGTGCCATCCTTTTAAGCCATAGAACGGAGGGGGAAAAAGAACAAATAAGGCATTTTTTTTGGAGTAAATAACTTCCAAGAAAAGCTATAACTTCTAAGAGTAGTTTTGAGGAAGAGCAACCAATGATCAAATTCTTCTCTTTTGTATCGATTTTATGTAATAATACATTTTAATCACTTGACCATTAGTGAACTCCTCTTAATCCATGAAAACGAATCCATCTCTCTCATCAACCAAGCCTTGAGTGGCATCTTCCAAGGCACGTTCAATAAAGAATTGTGGATTGCGAAAGAAAGTTAGATGCCAGGCGTCTCATAAACAAGAGACTCACTTTGGAGCATCGAAGAATCAATGGGGTGCATATCAATTCACCAATTGCCAAACGAATGTGAAGTTCTCCTTGTTGATTCACTCTTTGTGTTCATAGAAAGCAATCAACTTCTCATTCAAGAAGGTGCGGTAATACTTCGGAAGGCAATCCAAAGAAGAAACAATTGAAAAAGCAAAATTAAAAATAAACAGAAGGAAACCATTTAAGAACTCTTGGAAAACCCATCGAGCATAGAAACCGCAGAAATACTAGTATATCGGAACGTTCATGGTCTACTTCTCCTTAGATAAGCTACAAGAACTCAAATTCCCTTTGGATAAAAACCGGTGGCAGCGAAGAGCGACAAACTAACCTCGATTTCTGGAGCTTATTCTACCATTGGGCGTGTGGCGCGAGAAAGCGGGAGGGAGAACGGTCGAGAGCAAGACGCTAAGCATTTCTATCTCCCACGCTCTCACTCTCTCGCTCGCGCGCTCGTTCGGCGCAAGGATGAGGACGGGAAGATTACACAGCCACAAAGCTATCTTCCAGGCGTGCGTACAATGTCTTTATGCGGAATCTACCGCCCTAATGTGAACCAGATATCTTTGCTAACGGTTCAAACCGGAGCCATCCTCATGCTTACCACGTACGAGCCACATTCCGCTCTTCGATGGCTTCACCTTAAAATAAAAAATAAATAAAAAAAATATTAATTAGCATCATGCAATTTAAGCATTACCAAATTAGATTTCAGTATGCTCTAAGTTTTATTGAATTATATTCATATAGTTTGAATAGTTACTCTTAGCTATCATGTGTTTTAAATTATTACCAAATTATACCTAAGTAAAAGTTTGATTAGGTTTAAAATATATTAATATTTAAATATAATATTATAAATTATATCGGTGAAATTTGATAATATTTTAATATACATGTTAATTAAGTATAACTGTCAAAACATATGAATGTAATTTGATAAAGCTTAAAGCATATGATAGGTAGGTGTAATATTTTAAACCATAGGGATTTAATTTGATAATGTTTAAATCACATGATGCTTATCTGTAAGTTATCTTAAAAAAAATTAAAACACGCAAATGAAAATAGGTAGGCAAAAATATACTTTCGATCTTCAAACTTTCGCTCAAAATTCATTTGTCTTCTAATTATTTTTGTTTAGTTTCTTATATTTTAAAAATATTGCATTATTTATGACTTGTTATACGACGTCAATTAAAATTTATGAAATAACTAGCATGTTAGTAAGAGAAAGTCTCCATATAAATTATTCTAATCTCATATAAGAGAACTTTAGGAACATTAATTGTAACTGTAAGTTGGAGGATTAAAATAAATTCTGTATTAAAGTTTAAGAACCAAAAGTATATTTTAGCTAAATGTGCTGTTCGTGCAAGAAACATATTGGTGATAGATTTGCGCCTGCAACATCTCTAGCATAAGAAAATCTAAGAACAAGGTATATCGTAAGTTGCATTTTATTGTTGTATGAGAGGTGGACCCAAGCATAAAGAGGATCCAAATTCATGAATTAAAGTTGGCACTAAGGTTGCTAGGCACTCTAAATATGTTCACGATTGCCTTCGGCAAAATAGATAAATACGTGAAGGAGCAAATCTTTTATTTTTTTTTTTGAAAAAAATCTCATAAAAGATCTCGAAAACTCAGTCAGCCCACAAACGTTCATCCATCGATAACCTACTGTTCAGCACCCATCTGATTAGCTCTTTCCTACCAAAGAGCAGCATAGATTGCTTTTGCTCTAACACTCCGGCAGGAGTCTAAGATGACCACTGATTTTCTCTTCATCACCATCATCATCACCATTACCATCAGAAATAACATCAACCACCAGTTCACTATGGGGTGCATGATCTTGAGGATCCTGCTCACTTCCAAGTCCGATCAATACTGTACCAAACACAAATGAATTAAGCTTAAGCCTAGTTAGTATGTCTATAATCAGCATGAAAACCCTGGAAGCCTTGACTAGTCTCACCAGTCACATTGCTCCCAATCAAATTTTCTCCTTCCCAAATTATTCAGGCATCCCAATGAACAAAAAGATAATTTAAATGTTATTTATGAATCCAATGGTTTGTCTGTTTTTTTTTTTTTTTTTGGCTGGTAACTGAGTTGAAAATTAAGATTATGAAATAGCACTGCACACAAGCGACTAACCAGGTATCCCAATAAAAGCCAGCACATATTGTTTAATAATATTTCCAGGATTAAATCACTACAGATTGTGAAATTCATGATATATATCCGCAATTACACAAAGGTTTTTGCAAGCTTTTCTAAACGCATCATGTGCAAAAAACAGTTGGACGTTTTTCAAGGTTATAAAATCATCCAGGCAGTGACACTCATCAAACCAGAATTGCTTCAATGACATAATTTTCTCCCTTAAATTTTATTAAATAAAAGGGAAAAGAAGGGCAAGGTACGCATGAATATTCTCAGAAATATGTTTTGAGAGCAGTAATTTCTAACTGATGCATTTATAAAAACCAAAACTACTCACACATTATGTTGCAACCCTACAAATTGATAAGGTTTAGCACCAAAAACCTTAAGTATTCTACAAACTCTACATTCTTCCCATCACTCCTTAAGAATTAACCAAGAGAAGTGTTGTACCAAAAAGAGAAGAAAAATAAAACATCAAGGTATCAGTAACAGATTTGTAAGGCCAACAAAGCCAACTCAGACGATGTATTGTTACAACAAATGGCCCCAAAGAAGTGATCCAGCTACATCTCTCAGTGATCCAGCTACAACAAAATCGGTTTCTTTTTTTTTTTTTTTCAGTTTACCTGAGTAATATGCCTGCCAGCACGGGCGCGCATGAGAGAGAGAGAGAGAGAGAGAGAGATTCTTCTCAAGCAGCAAATGTTAAATAGTGTTTTAACTAAATTGCATTAGGATTTAACAAAAAGCAACTAAAATAGCTGACATCTGTAGCCTTGGAGAAAGCTATTTCTTTGTGTATCATCAGTCAGCCTTTACACAGAAATTACTTTGATCACAATCAACCCAATACACTGGGTGGAGGGTTGCCATGCCTTCAACTATAGTATCCAAGGCAAAGATGTTCAAGGGAACAAAAACAACCTCAGGATGCAAGTTCACTGGGCAGCGGCAACCAGAGCAGAACGAGCATTTGTGAATGTAGAGATGAGCGACCCTATTTGTAATTTATCGTTGCATCCAAAACTCAATCTATACCTGCAAGCCAAACACGGTAGAAAACAGTTAAACAACAAACAATAGCTTCCAAGAATGTTACTTTAGCTAAAAGAATAAAAAAGTAATACTCCTGAACCAAGTGCAATTTCTGAAACAAGTAAAAATGTAGAACATAGAAACTTCGGATTCTAGAGTCCAGGGAGCAGAGGTACTCCCTTTCTTTTGGTTTCAGATGGTAAGAGTGGTTCACACAATCCATGCCAAGTCAAACTGACAGGCTCGGAGTCTTCTTGAGTACTTACGTTGATTGCTGCACTAAAAGTTGTAAATAATTTGTGGTGTTCTACCAATCCTTGGATGCCATATGGCAACAAGGATGGGCTGGTGTTGTAAGTTAATTGACAATACCTTTTCAAACAGAAATACCTTCAGTCCATCAAGAGCAGCAGTCATTTGAGACATATAAAAACATATTTAGCTTTAGATGTAACAGTTACTTCTTATGCATGATTTTCAAGTACACTGGCTACTTGGGAAATGATGTTATCCTTAATTGAAGCTGATATAAGGAAACAAATGGCAATTGCCGGTTTTTACTGCAATACAAGTTGTGTATCTCAAGAAGCTTTATCTGTAGACACTAGTGGGGCACATGGTTACTAAAAGAAATATCAGTGAAAAAGACTAGCAGCAGTGGGAAAAGATGGACACCATGACTAAATTTAAAAAATAAAAACAAAATAATTATGTGCTCATGCATTTAGGTTGTGCCCCTTGCATCTCTCATACAAAGCTATCCCCTGTCTAGCTGAGTGGAGAGAATAGATAGAGCACTGCACTTATCTTTGTATTCAGCTTCTTAAACTGAATTTGCTTGTCATCTCTATCTCCTCTTTATGATATCACAGTTTAGTTGCACAGACATTTGACATTTGCTCAATGATCCTTATTACAGTTGAGAAAGCGTAGATGAAATAACATTTTGTCATCAGGTGAAAAAGAACTAGGCCGGTGTTCCCTCATTGAATTGATTCTGATCCATAATATAACATCTAATTTTGAAAAACTACTAGAGCAAGGATGAAGAGTTACAAGAACAGAGCATCTGGAGCATACTCGGTGCTTTTCTTTTGGCATATTCAGGGTACTGCTTGCAAATTCTTTCAACATGCTTGATCATCAACATCCCATTTATTCATATAGGCAGGTGCTCAAGAATTTCACAGGATTCAACAAATTAAAATGGACCACATGCAGATGGGTACCACTTCCATGAAACTTTGCAGCTCCTTTTTTCGGCTTTTCCAATAAAAACTCTTTTTTTGGTAAGCAATAAAAACTCTTCTTGGTTGATAAATATTGCATAAACAACATCAGTTTAACCACATACATTGAGGGAATTTTAGTCTGAAAAATAGCCCTATTTAACCATCTGGTCAAGGATGGATCTCATATACTGGACATAACCTGACTCGACTCATTTAAAAATTGATTCCATCAAAAAATTCAGATTGAGTCCTAGTCTAATCAACTATTGGACCTAATCTAATATAAGGTTTTAAATCTCATGGAACAGAGATGTTTCGATTTTTCTACGAAACAAGATGCCTCACGTCCTATCCCATTTCAATCCATGATCCAGTTAACTGTCCCAGTATTTACTTGGAATGCTTTTTTCTTAAAAAAAAATTATTTGTAAAGCTTTAATGTTTTATTTAATTTTTAAATATATTTGAACTTTAAAAGCTATATTTTTATGATAAATTAGATCTATTTAAAATTAATACTATAATGTATTATAGCCGAGACAGAATGGGACGGGATAGACAGGATCGGTCTCGGATCTCTCTGGGATGAGACGTCTCGGTCATCTCAGCCCCTATCCCACTGAGACTTGAATCCCTAATCTAATCCATAGACTATAATAGCCAATACAAGGCACAAATCCTACACAATACTAATTGAAATTAGAAATGACCCATGCAAGATTTGTGACTTGATTGGAACCAATTGAGACCTCACACCTTATGACCAGAATATCTAAAATGAATAAATGCAGGAGTTACATAAAGTTAACCATGAAACTGATAAGCTTAACTCAGATAAAGGAGGTACATACTCAATATCAGCCAAATCATTGATTAGCTTAACTCGGACATCTGATGGCATTTGGATCTTGAAAACAAACCTGAGAACAATTCATGAAATGCGATTTAGCCAACACAACAAAGAGAAGGCAACGTGAAAAAATGACCTCAAGCATGTTTTGACTTACATCGTAACCTCCCTCACAATATCAACCAAGGCCAGTCCCTTTCTCATTTTAATATCAGATATATCTAAACAAAGCTAAGATAGCAATTCTTGTACAGAATAATAAGTCCCCACTCGAATTTATCTTACGCATCAAAAAAAAAAAAATAGTAGTGCATGTGGTAGGATACATCTGAAACTGACAGTAAATGATTCATTAAGTAGCCAATAGGCTATCTGCTCGATGTCTTTGGGCATCGGGTTTCCAGTGCAGAGGTAGACAGCTTCTTCTGTTACATGTTGAGAAGCCATATGTGTTGACTGTCCACATTAAAGGAGATAAGCTACCTCATTTTCAGGAAAAAAGATTACAGATGTAAAAAAGCTAAACCTATCAGAAACAAAAGTGAAAGCTAATCCAACAACAAATATAGATATTTAATCCAGAAATTTTAATAGACAATCGTAGAATAAGGAATACATGCAGTCCTTTCTCATGATATAGGTGACAAAATAAAATATGAATTACTAGTAGTCCCAAGAACTTTGTAATCATACAAGAAATAAATTTAATAATTCTCTTCTCTGAGCAATGCTTACCCCTGGGGGCTTTGGAAATTTCAGTAGATCAATGGTCAAGACCTTTAAGCTTTCCTTCATGCATCGTGTACCCACAGATGAACACATTAATGATTGAAAAAGCAACTTCATGCTTCTGCATGCAAGTTGCCATTATTATTAATAAGTTTTACTAAACCATAAGCATAATGTCAGGCCCCATCCCATCTGCATCTGTTGGCACTACTTTATTGTCTTATCATGACAAAATTTGTCATACTTCATCGCTCGTAACCAGATCTTCTAAAACCTTTTTCCTGTTTGGGACCAATTCATGTTTCCTAGACACTGAACTGTCCCTACTCTCTAGTTTCCTTCCCCCCTCCCCCTACATTGTACGAGAGTAACAGCTGAGAAGTTGCATTGAATTCTGAAACATTTTGAGTATGGGTTATTTTAATGGCATGCCAGCAAACTTGCACGGATATATGCACTCCCATGATCAGAACAGTATATTTCACATAATTTTTTTTTTTTCATAATATAGTCTGCAAAGTAATTCTTTTGTAGCATAACCACACTATGAATGTCAAATAGAGGTCAAGTAAAAGATGACTACCATTTTAGCCAAAGTTTTAAATATGATAGGACAAACCTATCCAAGTATTCTTCATCAGAATGGGATGCTGGGCGTACCACCACTTGAGATGATAGATATCTTGTCCCGTCCCAGTCCATTTCTCGATTCATCCCATCTTGACACTCAAGATGGTGCCCTACCCGATACTTGACACTAGGATGCCCTACTATCCCACTGGTATTTAAAATCTTGATTTCAGCAGTTGTATAGGATGAAAATAATGTGAAGCTTAGAAGCAAAATAAATTAAGGACACATGTTAACATATGACCCAGTTGATTTGAGTTTGATGTTCTGCATAAAAGTTTTTTTTTTTAAAAAAAAAATGTATAACATGGCTTTCTTGTAAATTTAATTATACAATCCATCTCACCACTTGCTGGCAGAAAAGCCCATGCCCTCAGGTCTTAAATTCACATCTCAAGTTTGGTTAGCTAGTAAATTTGAATATGTGATCATCAAAATCTAAACAATGAAAATTATTTAATTTTTAAGCTTGATTTTAATTATTTGAAAATCAACAAACTCATGAATTTCCTTTTGCTGATGGGACAAGGATAGTTCCACTTCAGATTCCATGTAATAATAAGGTCAAACTAGTAAAAAAGGTGGGTTGACATAAGGCCTGACCTCTTATCCTCTATACATTAAATTTCCATATTAAACTTAGTCTCTAGAGTAAGTTGTACTCAAGATGTAGGCATAACATCAAAAACCCAACATTCCCATAATATGTCCTTTCACTTAAAATCATGTCCATGATTAGCTTATGGGAATGCAACTTTCTTGTTTTCAATTTTTACATAAATGTGCTATGTGTATGTTGCACCTCTTGAAACCATTGGATCCCAGCACTCTGCCTCTTTCTGACTTCCTCTCTGCAGGGGGCATATCGTTGTCAAAACCTCTTACCCCTTTCTTGTTGAAATTGTGGAAACTCTAATGGGTATTTTCATTTCTATCTGGAGAATTTTCTATTCCAAGTTTTGATATGTTGGTACAGCATTCTAGACTTTGACGCAGATTTCTCTATGGCTACTTCTTGACAAGAAGCGCCTTCACCAGTTTTGACATCCTGACTAAAGTACCAGATGTGTGCCATATTTGGGAAAATAGACAGAGGGCGTCTGAATAGTCAACTGGTTTCAACAAAGAGCAGGAATGGCCAAGAAGACAGGGTGGTGAAGACCATTTAACATCCATTCAGGAAATTAATAAGAACAAGCTTGCCCCTATAAGGTTTCTCTCCAGTCTAAAACTGTCAGCAGATCGCTATTACCGTTATGCACCACTTACAATATAGCATGCAAATATTAGTCAGTCTGGTCAAATAAACAACAATATATTGATAAGCTCCCTCAATACTCAGGACTTTTAGATATCAACTTTGTCATGCAAGGAGAGTTTGGTGAAATTTGTAACATAAAATGCCAAGTTAGAGATGAAAAGATAACTTATCTGATTGTTTTTTTGAAAAAAAATAAAAAAAGCATTGTTAATACTTGGAACTAAAGGAGAATAACCTGCAATATGTTCAGAGCCTTTCTCATGTCACCGTTGCTCAGCCGAACCAGGGCAGTTAAGCCACTATCAGCCACATCAAGCCTAGAAGGAGATGGCATTAAGTTACCAATTCAATAATTAGTCAAGGTTTAATAAGTTGGTAGCATGATAGCAACTGAAAATAATAGACTGCTTAATGCAATCAACAATTGCTGTCATAATCTTAGATTTTACCCCAAAAAATTTAAAAAAAGGGGAGCAAACAGACTTTACAAGATAGAATGGCAGATTTTTGGAATCGACTGCTTTATCTGCTGAAAGCATTTGTTACACAGAGATGCAAATTAGAACTTTGTAGAAAAATTTTGTACACAAATCCTGAATTTTCATCAAAGATTTTCTGATAGACTATACTCATAGATTCTAGAGAGTTTTTTTCCCCCCCCCAGAATCTCACTGAACATTTGTCTTCATTACTGCATCATTGTTAACTTCACAATCATCAATTTCAGATAGTTCAAAACACTGCAGCATTCAAATCCCAAGGACAGGAATTTTTCTTTTTTTAGTTGGGAAAAGAAAATTGATTCGAATAATAAAACAAGGTAGCAGTATCATGGCTACTGGCTTATATTAGTGCACAAAGCAACAAAATACCAAATATGGACCAATATAACCTCTATAAAGAAAAGGAAGAGAAATGCAAGTATAAAATTCCACATAAGAAAAAAGAACATAAACCCATGGTCAAATACTTGGCACTTAGAGCTAAGTAATTTAAGTGAGCATTGGGGCTGCAAATTGGTTAGGTCAACCCATGACCCAGCTCAATTCCAACCTGGTTAGGCCCAGCACCACCCAATTTTTAGGACCCATAAATCCAAGCTAGGTCTAAAATATGACCCCTTGAAGAAGCAGGTTGCATCTGGTCCATATATTTTGTTACCTAGCCCAAGTCATGGACTAATCAGGTCTAGCATGGATCAAACATTAGATGACCTAATAAAACCTAGCAGAGCTCAATTCCACTCAACCCAAGATCCCATGAGGTTGGGTGCTACATGTACTTATTTGCAGGTGGAAGGGTCAATTAGTTGAATTGCATTTCCATAGACAACATTAGTGGTTGTAATTTGCACCAATGCCCTTTGTCTCAACTTATTATCCATGTTATTACTAGACCTTCTAGATGTATAACAGGTAGTTTACTTCCTTGTTATCTTGTATTGGACCTAAATCTAGACCTGATCTAACCCAAACTAAAATGCATTGTATTCGTTTCAGGTCATGATTTACCCAACCTAACCAATATGAAAATATTTTTCGCGGACCTAATTGACCTGGCCAGGTTAGCTAAACTCATGGCCCAAAAAGAAACTTGCTTGGGGTGGGGTCATGCCAGCCCAACTTGGACTCAGACATTTTGCAGTCCTAGCAACTTTGGAAGCATAAGTCCAAGACACAGTAAATGAGCAACTAAGCAAGTTAACAAGCAAGAGAGGAAGGGAGCTAGGGGGAAGTTAAAAGACAAAGCTGCATATATGTTTATATCTACTACTAAATGCAATTTTACTTAGATTGTCTTGTAGCAAGGAATGAAATGGATAGCTTCTTCTCATAGCATCATGATGTCATGTTGCAATGCATGTAAGAAAGTTTAATAGATCCAACTACTTTACTAGTTCAAAAAAATAGTTGATAATTCAACTGAGTATTTTATTCAACTTTGACAAAATCACAAGTCGATTTGCCACTTGCTTGAGTTTATTATGCAAATGGTAGCAACCTTAGATGAAAATCTGAAATAGCCTAGTTGTCTTGTTTGCAGGGGTTGAGTAGATAATTTGAATTATCACCAAGATAATTAATTATGTTACCATCAAGACTACCGAAACATACATATAATAATAAGAAAGTGGAACTAATATTAGAGTTTTTATAGAAAACACATGTTGCATTGACAACAAAGCTAACTTCACATAATACAAGATTTACAATAATAATAAAGTTATAAAGGGAAGTTTTGGAAAATCCAGACAAAAGACAGCAAAATTAACTCCAGCAATCTTAAATAAGAATTTAAAATATTAAGTCAGGAACTGAATTCTAGGGTATAAACAATTTGAATATTAAATCAGTCAATAGGTTTTGGGTGTGAAATGCACAAAGACATCGCCACTAAACAGGTTTTCATCCAGTTACAACATCTTTTCAAATCTGAACAGTCATGTACCATGGGCATGTTATTTCAGCAACTATATACTAACAGTGGCATTAGTACACATGTCCTGACTACTGCAAACATGTGAAGTTATAAATAGGTTTTGGGTGTGAAATGCACAAAGACATCCCCACTAAACAGGTTTTCATCCAGTTAC
This sequence comes from Metroxylon sagu, assembly GCA_017589505.3. Taxonomy (NCBI): domain Eukaryota; kingdom Viridiplantae; phylum Streptophyta; class Magnoliopsida; order Arecales; family Arecaceae; genus Metroxylon; species Metroxylon sagu. Next base: position 471,553 of record JACVBY030000484.1, read on the forward strand.
AACATCTTTTTCAAATCTGAACAGTCATGTACCATGGGCATGTTATTTCAGCAACTATATACTAACAGTGGCATTAGTACATATGTCCTGACTACTACAAACATGTGAAGTTATAAATAGCAATTCGATAAAGAACTTAAAATTAAAAAAAAAAAAAAAAACCTCACACTGGTTACCGATAATATTACACCATTATAATGTGTGACCTTAACAGAAAAGGACTCATAAAGATTCCAAAATACATTCTGCACACCAATTAAACAAATAAGGAAAAGAAAAATATATCTCAAGTGGTACATGCACAGTTTCTTATTGACTTATTTGTGTGTTAAACAAAAAGTATTAAATATCCACATTTTTCTTACAAGATTAACAACCAAGCATGTGCAATGCATGATTAAGGAAAAAATGAACATAAAATTTAAAATTTTACTATATACAAATTATGACAAGTGATATTATCTGAATAAGAAGGGATATTATATAAAATATATTGTTATGAGAGAGGAATTTCAAAGGGAAATACTACCTTATAGGCCTGGAAGATGTTAAATTGAATAAGTCCTAACAACAACAATAACAACAATAATAAAGTTTAAATGTTGATTGATCCTGAATGGTTTAAGGTTTGTGATTACAGAGAGATGAATGAATGAGTGAAGTGATCATGATAAGAAAGAAAAATAGAGATAACAGAGCAAGGCATTTGTTGATTGAATTGAGTTTCCATTTCAGCTAAGATACAATTGAAGAGAAGAAACAAAATTTAGAAAGAAATGTGCCAAAATTCAAAACTGTATTTTCTAATAGAATGTAGATTAAAAGAATCTTATCGAACCATGAAAAAAATGAATAGCTACTGCATGAAAAAAATGTAAATTATCCTTTGAATAGGTGGTCAAGAAAATTCAGATAAAGCAATGATATATGATACCAAACTATGAAAGAAAGGTACAACTTCATAATGAGATGCAGCATAGTACAACACTATATAAAATGTAGTTCATGCCAAATTTCTATAGTAAATCAAATTAAAAAGAAAAATGTACCCTTCAGCCTTTATCACATATTCAAGACGTTCTCTGATATGAATAGCATCGAGTGGAGCAAACCGAAACCGAGTGCATCTTGACTGTAATGCTGGAATAATTTTGTTGACATGATTACAGATAAGCGCAAACCTAGTGCTCTTTGTGTGTTTCTCAATCACTGCAGGAAAAGATAAAATCACAAGAATAAAGATGGTGAGAATACATGAATCTATGAATACATACAAAAGTGAATGGTTGTATTGGCAGACCTCTACGTAATGCAAATTGTGCATCCTTAGTCATGGCATCGGCCTCATCTAGCAGAACCAACTTCACAGAAGACTTTGCACTGCATGAAACATAAAAAGTTGACTAGGTATTGCAGCATCCACCAAATAACCAAATGATAAAGTCACAAATCTGCATGTGTGTGTGTACTTACATATGTGCACATTATATATGTTTTAGTGGTGTTAGTCTTGCAAACATGCATGTACAATAATGCTACTTTTCAAATATCCAGGTACTGAGCAGTACCCGGTGAATAGTGACAAGATTCTGCAGCTGTCACAAGCTCATCGGGACAAAATTTTCCCCATTGAATGATCTTATTTTATAAGATTTGGAGGGTAAAGCATCTTTATTCCCACAAACATATGGACCAAACCCTACGACATACCATGTAGATATTTTGCCACTAAGTTGAAAAAATTTCTTGGCATATACTTTTGTCAAGCAGTCATTTCCGATAAACATTTTCTTTCTGTCCAGCACTAGCTTTGTAAATCCTAATTTACTATACCATCTTACAGAGGTGTCATCTTCTATCTATAAACACATAAGCAAAAGAAATAAGATGGCTAAAAATGTGAGACACCGAGATCTTCTTTGGCCAGACCTTCCTCTTTACTGATATTTACACAATTCCAAGCCTTTCTCACCACTAAGATCCTTTATTCATCATTGGACGTGACAAAATATTATTATTTTCAATCCATTACTTCTTTCAGTCTCAGTGAATTCATCAACTTTCTCCAACATACTCATTTGTAACTTCAGCATTTGTAATTTTACCAAAACCCAACAAAATAGCATTAACTCTGCCACAATCATCTCTGCAATTGCACATAGTCAAATGCAAAGCAATCAAATCCAATCTGTATGGCAATTACTACCTAGAAAATCTCCTCGGGAATCTGATACATGACAAATCTAGGATAAGCAATCGATCCAATATATCGGCTTTACTTGTACTATTTGTCACATACTGCCATAGTTCTGCTAAACATCTTCTCTTCAACCGTCTAAGCTTTCCCCCAAAATCCCAAACCATTATCATGCAACTGCGAATCAATCTATAAGTATCTTTGATGTGTTTCAATTGTTAACATGGTTGGCACATAAATCAAAATTTGTGTCTAAAATCCCAAATGAACTCTACATCCAAAAAAGGTAATGCAACCATGTGACCTGATCTTACAAATTTCATTGTGAAGATTTCCATAACAAATTAAGAATTAGTTGAGACCACCATAAAGAAAGTTTACATGCATTGATAAATCACATTGGTCCATAGAGCCATCCCTGATCGAGATAACAAGGCTTGATGGTTAAGACGCGAATGTCAGAATGACAACTGCGCACGCAGAGAGAGAGAGAGAGAGAGAGAGAAAGAGAGAGAGAGAGAGATGAGTGTGAATGAGCGCAGGCATAGGCACGCACTGAGCTTCACATGAAATACAAGATAATTCCAAAATAGATGTTAATTTAGGCACAACTGCTATTACCAACTAATAATTTTAATCTCATTCATGCACCCAAAACTCCAAACTCCATTCATATAACTTTACTTACTACAGCGAATATCTCTCTCTTAGGACTTAACAACCTTAACAAACTCCAGAATTTATTCCATTTTAGCCCCAACTATACAACAAAAACCTCCTCTCCGAGGACTAAAACCAATATTGCTATGTTGAATAGCCCTGTAAAATGGTATGCATTGTGTTGTACCACCTCATATTAGCAAATCAATGACTAGATACAAGGCTGTACTACAGTATACACCACACCAATTCATGACTGCCACGCCCCCATTCTGCAGCATATCAAACCTTCTCCCATCAAAACCAACACAACTCCAAACCAAAATGAGAAAGAAAGTTCATCCATCTCTAGGTACGTATCACAAGGTGCTTCGCCTCCCCCTTATCCAAAAATGCCCAACTCCACCACACCAATTCATGACTGCCACGCCCCCATTCTGCAGCATATCAAACCTTCTCCCATCAAAACCAACACAACTCCAAACCAAAATGAGAAAGAAAGTTCATCCATCTCTAGGTACGTATCACAAGGTGCTTCGCCTCCCCCTTATCCAAAAATGCCCAACTCCTTTGCGGCACACAACAACAACCCTACAAGTTATAGCTTTCTTATCAACTATTCTATTTTCCTTTCGCCATAATGTCCCCCAAAAACTGTCAGTCTCCACATATAACCCTTCCAAATCGGTCTATCTTTCAAGAATTTGGATCAACAAAAAACCAAAAGAATTTTTAAATAAATCCTAAGCCTGTGTAAATTCAACTACTGGAAATAATATATGTAAATTCAACGTAAGCAAAACAATACTAAACAAACAAAACAATTTCTCTGGAAGGAAGCCTCGTACAATTTTTAGCCAAGAGCATACAATCTAGTAAATATAAGAAAGCAAAGAAAATTAATTCAAATTCTTTTTACCCAAAGGAGAGGCTCCGTGCACTGGCGAAATCTTGGATCTGCTGTCGAACAACATCAATCCCCCTATCATCGGATGCGTTGAGCTCCAAGATCATGTTGTGGTACTGCGCGCCATACAGCTTCCGTGCCACGGCGAGGATCGTCGACGTCTTGCCAGTCCCCGGCGGCCCATAAAGAAGCAAATGGGGCAGCCTCTTCTCGCTCGTCAGCCGATCAACTTAGAACCAAAAAAAAAAAAAAATGCCAAAACTTTACCCACAAATCGAACCCAACAAGAAGGAGAAGAAATCAAGAAGAGAAGATAGGTGCAGGAAGGGTTAAGGAGGGGGGGACGAGGGCTACTGGTGTCGACGATGTCGCGATGGGCCGCGACGTCGGCGAGGGACTGGGGGCGGTACTTCTCGACCCAGGGGGCGGACTTGCCGTCGGAGACGAGAGGGGCCTTGCCCTTGTTGGGCCTCGACGGTGGCGCATCGCCGTCGATCTCCATGGGAGCGGTCGCCTCCGGCATCCGGACCCTCCGAGCGCTCGATTTCCCGCAGTCGTGCCAATGGCGCCAAAAATCCCAAGCAGGGGTTTTTTGGCTGCTCGAGGGCTAGGGCGCTGAAGGGTCGCGAATAAGCTCACCGGTGGTGCATTGGAACGAGACCCACGGTTGGTGGAAATAAAAACATGTCGATAAGATACGTACGGGATACAGAGTCAACCAGCTAATATATTTGGGTTGCGAAGCCTTATATATCATTGACCTGTCCTCATGAACTAAGTTTCTGGATAAATTGGACGATTAATACATTATTAAAGCTCTTCTAAATGATGAGAAACATGTTAAACTAAAGTTCTAACCACTTTTTTTTAAGATTGAATCAATTTTAAAGTATCGATCACAGTGAAATGGACTCATATAATCTTTTGAGTCAATTCAATACTTACAAGACCAAACTTTACGTTCAAGATTAATTTCAAAACAAGTTTTATCACATTTCTCATACATAATGCATGATTAAGCAAGAAAAAAACACCACTCAATTATCTGAAGCACATGAGAACTAATCTTTAGAATAATATATATATATATATAATTGAATTCTAAATAATATCATTCAATGTTGTCAATGACCTTGAGTAATCATAGTTCAATCCATGAAAAACTAGCCTATATAAGATCCAGGGGCTAAATTTACAAACACAGACAAGAATTCTTATATAATTAGGCAGTGCTCGGAGAGTGGTGCTCAATTTTTGTTTTTTACCAAACAGAGCCCAACCCCTTAGCAATTATCGCTAAGGCCTTGATTCACTCCGATTGTGATCGTAAGAACCATGCAATAGAGAAATCCAAGCTTCCATTGGTTCAGCCTTCATTTGGATTGGGTCCGTTTCTCTTGGACTCTGGGCTCGGTAGGTTCGCGATCGCGGAGAGGGAGGTGAGTCCAATAAGGCTCCACCCACACACACAGCGCGCGGCGGCTCCCATCCTCCCAAAATGAAGGAAGGCTTCACCAGTGAGATCCTAATGGAAGTGAGCAAGGCCGGAGAAGGCGACGCAGACAGCGCTGCCGCCGAGCGAGACCCGAACCCGAAGCCCCCGTTCCGGCCTGCCGAGGACGACTCCAAGCCAAACCTTCGCGACCCCGTCCGTCTAAAACCTTGTCCCCTCTCCATTCTCTTGCTTCACTCTTCATCTGGTCCTACATCTTACTTCAATCTTATATGTGTTTGATTTTTTGTCGCAGATACTGAGGTCGGACCCCATCGAGACCGAGCAAGCCGTGCTTCATCTTCCTCCACTTCCCCGCACCAACGGTCGGTTCTGATTGGCCTGCTGGTACCTCTCTTCTTCCGTAACACCATTACTGTTTATTTTGAGCTGTGGAATGAATGATCGACCTGTTTAATGTCGGCCTTGGTCATCTTGGTTCTGGTAAAGCTTATATTGGTGATCTGGTTTGGTTTCCTTTTAATTTTTCTGTTGCCATTCTTTGTATCCTATTGGGTTGATGGACAAGATTACATGTATAAAATTCCATGATCCAAGCCTTTTCATCTTCTGTGATATATGATTAAAGAATTAGGATAGAAAAAATACATTTTTAGACGATGCAGATATCGGAAATCTTGGAGATCAATGATTAGGATTTCAGCAAATTAATAACTAGCTATAAGGTCCGGTCCTTCTTGACACCCGGTTCACCTTACTATTTTTTTTTTAATTTTTATTCTTTCCTCAATAATTATGTGATTAAAAAATAAGTGTATGTAAAGAAAAAGTAACCAGATGCATACTAATCTTTATATTGTGCCTTTAATAACTATATACAGAGAGGATAATTATGCGTACACTTATCTATATTTTATTAGAGAAACTTAATATAATAGATTGAATCTTATGATTTCATGGTCTACTTGAATTAATTGTTAATCTCAATTGTTGACCAACAGTTATCTGACATAATTATTAATTAACAACCACTTAAAGATACTTCAATAGGCAATACAAATAGAGGTGGTCATCAAAAATTTTCCTTAAAGTATACGAAAGAAGAATCGTTCGATAACTTTTTTATTTACATTTCTAGCAATAATACACCTTGGTAAGCATATGCATTATAATTTTATTAAAAAGATAGAGAAAAAAAATATAGCTTCACTTCTTTTGTTTATGACACCTCTTGAAATAATTTTACATTTTCATTTCAAACCAACCCTTTCATCTATCTCACTAACTAACACCTTTAATAGCCATGTTTAGATGGCTAAAATATATCCTCATGCACATCCATGGTTTGCATTACCCTAAAAGCATTTATAAAATTTTTATCAAATATATTAAAAATATAACAAAAATATTTTCATTCCTTCAAAAGAATTTTTGAGCCATTCAAAAGTACTACCGTATAGAACATAAAAGATATGAGCATGGAAACATCCATGGATACTTTTGGCCATCCACCATATCATAATCTAGAATTGTAGGATTATCTCATTTTATTTAGAGGTTGTTGGATTGAGAATATTTAGAGTTTGGACCTGTCTAGTATTTTTTTTCTTTTTTGTAATAGAAAAATATCATAGGATTGTTGAATCATCTTTAGCTCGGGGGAGATTAATTTTATTTATATTGTACTTGGAATGCTCTATAACCTTCAACTCTTCTATTTTTTTAAGTTCATTTTTTTGGCAAAAAATGAAAATAGGAAAAAGGAGCATAATCCCACCATAATTCTTCATAATAACCATATATATATATCTTATTAGGGCTAGATAACAAAATTTTACAAGTTTCTAAACATTGAAGCTATTGATCAAGAAAATAAATTTAGGTGGAAACACATGAATTGGCAGCTCTTGGTAAAGAAAGAAATGTTATGCATAAATCCTCGCATACAATCGTAATCATTCGTATTTGTGTGATAGCTTCTAGCAATATTCATGTTATTTTTCACTATCGTGAAATATATGAATTGCCATGATTGTAAGACTATTCGACCATAAATTGGAGAGGAGATTCAAGACGACCACCGATGATTTAATCCGTGGGATTCGATGTATGTTTGGGTTGAGATAGGTGCAGAAACTCAGGGATCAAGAGATAGATTTAATTCCATACTGCACTTTGTAGCTAAAAATTTACTCTTATAATTTTTTACCGATGTTTGATATGAAGTTAATTTTCTCTTGTTAACATAGGTAGGTTAATATGATTAAAAATAAAAATTATTCAAGAGATTGAAATGTTCGATCTAATCAAATATTAAATAATTTTATCATTTTCTTCCATCTTACCTTTTTTTTTTTTTACATTAATCATATTAACAAAATATTTATGATATTTTTATTTTTTTTACATTTATTTTATTTCCAACATAGTTTGTAAATGCATCTGTAATATTTTATTACTTCTGTTACTTCTTACTCTCAATTTTTTTTTTTTTTTAACTATATGACAAACGCACGCTATGGGTTATCCGAGCTTTAAAATATTCTAGAATGCATGGTTTTTCGTTGTTATTACATATTAGCTTGATATTTTTCAACACAAAACTACTGATGTGTTAGAAATTAATAGGGAGAAGCCTTCATATCATACCTAAAGGAAGCTCAACAGAGTAATCAGAATTCTTCTGAAACCGCTAGTGATGCTTGTGCTAGGCCTGGCGTAAAATTGGGATGGCCTGGTTGGACTTCTGATTGGCCAATGAGGCCGATATCTGCATTGTGATTGGCTTGGACTTTAGTTCATCGCACGCTTGATTTGCTTTGGCGACTCTAAGAGCAGCGGTGGTGAGAGATGTTGGATGAAGATATGACGATGATAATTATTGATGATGGATGATAGACATGATGGTAATGAATAATGCATGATGAAAGATGATGGATGAAGATATAACGATGGTAATGATTGGTGATGGATGATAGACATGATGGTAATGAATAATGTATGATGATAGCATTATGGTAGTTATCGCAACGGTGGTAAAGGTTGACCGTCAAAGATAGATGATTGTGATGCAGCAAAGTGATAGTAGGTGACAGTAGCGGTAGCAGAAGTATGCAAGTCATGGTCATAGCATTAGTAATGGATGATGAAGGTATGATGATACGACGGAAGAGGATGATGGATGGTGATGGTGAAGAATGATTGATAATAGAGATAGTAGTAAATGATGATTGTATGATCATGAAAAATATAAAAAAATATTTTTTTTAAAAAAAATAATAAAAAATAATCTAAATTTATTCTTCCTACAAGGTTTATATTTGAAAAACTAAAAAATAAAGTTTTCAATTTTTTATTTAAAAAATATTAGATTTGGATACCAAATCTTATTTTCTGTTCTTTCTAGGAAAATTTTTCGAAAATACTTCCAATTATCTGCAGCTAGACAGCCCTTGAAAGTTTCGTTCTCTACGCGCTAAGATTAAGCCTTAATAATATTGCTCAAAAAATAATTGAACCCAAAAAATATTACTGCTTATCTTACGTAGAAAACCAAAAGCTCGCAACAAAATTATCTTACAACAAAAGCTAACTAATATTTAAAATTTGATCCCCGTGGGTCCGAAGCGGAAACCTTGTCTTCTACACCGAGAGCCTAAACTCCTCTCCTCCCGGAGTCCGACTTGGTCAAACTTCTAAGCCGGCCCAGAAACCTCACCCTCCGCTCCCACCCCGCTCTCCCCTTCTTCCCCACCTTCCCCGGCGACCCCTCCCAGCTCTCCGCCTGCGAACCCTCCCACCCCTCCTCCCCCTCCTCCTCCGCCCCTCCATTCCCTCCCCCGCCGTGACGCACCCTCGTCTGCAGCTCCGCCACCAGCTCCCTCACCGCCGCCTCTGGCTCTTCCCGGTTCCTCAACAGCACCTCCCCCACCTCCGCCGGCGTCATCTGCACCCCGGCCCGGATGCAGCTCTCCGCCACCCCCAGCAGCTCGTGCTCCGCCAGCCCAACGTACCTCTCCACCAGCTCCCGCACCGCATGGGCCCCGCACGCCCCCAGCCTCACGTGCACGTCCATCCTCCCGGCCCGCAGCAGCGCCGGGTCCACCCCGTCCGCGTAATTCGTCGTGAACACTATTATCCTCTCCTCCCCGCAGCACGACCACAGCCCGTCCGTAAAGTTCAGCAGCCCCGACAGCGTCACCCTCCCGTCGCCGTCATCATTGCCGTCGGAATCTTCGTAAGATTGGAGTCGTCGTCTTTTCTTTCTGCTCTTGGAAGCAATGGAGGATGCGGTGGTGGATTTGGTCGAACGGCGGCGGTCGCCGGTGAGGTCGAGGGAGCAGTCGATGTCCTCGATGACGATTATAGAGCGGTTGGTGGTCTGGATGAGGAGGGAGCGGAGGTCGGAATTGTGGGAGACGCGTGTGAGCTCGAGGTCGTAGACATCGTAGCGGAGGTGGTTGGCCATGGCGGCGATGAGGGAGGACTTGCCGGAGCCTGGGGGGCCGTGGAGAAGGTAGCCGCGCTTCCAGGGGCGGCCGGTGCGGCGGTAGAAGTCGCAGCCGGCGGCGAAGGAGGAGAGGTCGGCGAGGAGGCGGGACTTCAGGGCGGGGTCGAGGGCGAGGGTGTCGAAGGTGGCGGGGTGGCGGAAGGGGACGGAGGACCAGGACGGGAGACCGCCGCGGGGGGAGTTGGTGTGGAGGCGGCGGGGGCGGGAGGAGCGCTCGAGGGAGTCGGCGGCGGCAGAGAGGTGGGCGAGGTAGGGGCGGAGGAGGACGGCGGCGGGGGCGCGCTTCGGGAGGCGAAGGGAGAAGGAGCGCCGCTCCTCGAGGGAGTCCTGGAGGGTGTCGGAGTGGTGGGTCCAGAGGAGGCGGTGGCCGGCGAAGGAATCCTCGAGGGAGTTGTTCGGGGAGAGGGAGAGGGCCGGGTTGGCGGCGGCGTCGGAGGGATCGCCGCCGGCACCGCGGGGGAGGGAGAGTGTGAGGCGTGGCAGTGGAGCTGAAGAAGAGACGGAGGGATGGAGGAGGGAGTGGTGGAGGTAGAGGTGGACCTGGCGGTAGAGGTCGTTGGGCTCGACGACGGAGGAGCCGAGGTATTCCGGGACGTCGAAGTAGGAGTAGGGAGTGAGGGAGTCCTGAAGGGACTGCCAGAGGGAATGTAGCAGCGAGAGGAGTTGGGAGGGGAGGACGTTTTGGAGAACGGTGAGCAGGCCTAGGAGTGACCACATTTGGGAGAGGAGCTCCATTTACTACTGTTGCTTATGACGGGGCTTTGTCTTGTTGTGGATGGTTGGGTTGTGTTTGGATATAGAGTTTGGCTGGATAGCGTGGGTGAGGAGTTATAAAGCGAATGAGATGGGGAAGAAAAAGAAAGAAGGGAAGGGCGATAAAGCAAAAGGTGACGACCGACGAGGGGAGCGGAGCAAGGGGCCGTGGGTCCACCTTGCTTTGCATTGCCTTTATTTTTCTCTTTGCCGACGCCAGTGCCTCGGAAGCGGGGAAGGTGGTGGTGGATGTGGCGGGAGAGGGATGCATGAAGACAAGCCCCACATGGACGGACGCACGGACGAGCGGGACAGACCTTTGTTTTCGTTACGTGCTGCATTTTTTTTTTTTTTTAATTTTGGTGATGTACCATGCACGAAACAAAACGAATGAATTGCATGTTATAACTAGGTGTTGTGATGTATTTAGTTGACAATAATGATCCAATTACGTTTTTTTTTTGAAAAAAAAATTAGGATTGAAGAAATAGGGTCTAAATAAGGGTGCGGGCAAAACTTATTTCATATTATTGCTACCCAACCCCTGATGATTTGACCAAGTGCGCAAATTGGCACCTTCAATGTTGTAGCAAAATAATTACTTAAATATCTATATTGTTTGAAATGGAACTTGGCATATAATTAACATCAAATATGCTCGTCATTAAAGACCTCTCTCTCTTTCATAGACACACACACAGCTTGATTCAGCTGCCTTCGAAAGAATTTCGGCTTAGATTGCGTAATATTTATATTTGGATGATAGAGATTCTATTTTGATAGTTTAAGCTATAGGATATGATTTGCTATACCTAAATTATATATAAAAAAATTATTTAATTTAGATACTTCTGGCTTATATATCAAGTAATTCAAAAATTAAACAATTTAGATAATATAAAAATAATATATTCTTTTAATAATTTGATGTATAGATCAAATGCTTTCAAATCATATGATTTTTTATGTTCAAGTATTTAAGAAGTAGTATATTATATTAATAGCATGGATCATTAATATGAATTTTCATCATTAAAATTTAGTGTAAGTAGATATCATTGGAAATCCTATTGAATGCAACTGAATCAAGTTTGTCGAGATGCATGCATGAATATATATATATATATATATATATATATGCGTACATGCCTAAATGCATGTATGTATATATAAATGCATGTATGCATGCATGTTTGCAATTTGTGTCTTTTAAGATTCCTAATAGATTAGCTTAAAATAGTATTACTGCATGATATTTGATATTGTGTTAGTTGTATTAAAACAAATAGTTGTAAGACCTAATTTTATGCAAAATAGGTTATGGACAACAACCTCTTTAAGATTTTGACCCACTTTTTTTTTTATTATTTTTTTGGGGTTCTAAAGCAAGTCTTACAAGTAGGTGAAATGGCAACTAGACGATGAGCAAATCTATCTATTCCATGTGAACTTTAGTGATTGAATAATGCAAGCTTTCATGTGACGCATGGGCAACTAATATTTTTGTACTCCATCAAGTTGCATCATTTCATCACTATTTACAAAAAATTACTTACTAATGCAATCACTTATTAATTGAAAGGGTAATGCTTGAAGGGTAATAATACAATTTGTTTTTAAGTAAGTACTTTTTCCATCAAAAAACTTGACAAGGTTTGTCTCTTTGATTACCAAGAAAATAGGTATGCATCTCTGCTCATCTTCCTTGGTCTCCTAAGTAATCCTTCTCAAATACCGAGCTACAATATTTTTGGGCTTGAGGGAGAACAAACGTTAGTATTGTTGTCATGGAGTGGCTGAGAAGGGGAGCACGGAGGAGTGGAGAACGGTGATTGATATAGGTCAGCCCATGTGAAAAGCCGGGATTGAGGGAATCAAGAATAAAGACATCCCAAAGAAAAGGGACCGGAGAACAATTATATCAGTCAGCTTCAATGGTGCCTTTATTAAAGAGAGAGAGAAAGGGAGAGAGAGAGAGAGAGAGAGAGAGAGAGAGAGAGGAATGTCAAACATCCGATGGCCCAGATTCCATGTCTGCTCTGCTTTTCGAGAGCAATGACAAGAAATTCTTGAACGACTGGTCATAATCATCTTTGTTTAGGTGCTATGGTTAGATGAATCAAGGCCCAATTGATCTTTTCACAATAGAACTTCTTGTTGGAGACCCTACTCAGCAGCCCACAATCCTATGTCGATCTATATCCTGAGCTTGCTTTGTCAACATCACCTGAAATCCTGAGCCTCATTGGGCTCTAATCACATGGAATGTTGCACTAGCTGAACCATATGCCCAAGATCCTATACTATTTTCCATTCTCCTCCTCTTAAATATACATCCAACCAAGATTTCCATCGCAACACCTACTCTCCATCTCTACTCTTGATTAATTAGGCTATGTTTGGCAAAGCTGTTGAGAATCAGCTGATAGCTATTGTCTTCCATAGTCACAGTTGTTAAGAATAAGCTTCCGATGTCAATAGTTGGCGTTATCAATTGGCCTCAACTGTATCAAATAAGCCTTTAATCTTATATCCAAAACTCCATGCTACTGCTTCTTACTGTGCCTATAGCTCTCATCTTCTATTTGTTACCTGTTGTCCGGGTCTAGCCTTGACTTATGGCCTACTAACCACATTTTAACCATTGGTTTGATTGATAATATAGGTCTATACAATGCAAAAAATGAACATATAGTCTATTAAATGCATTATACAACTTCATATTTTCAGTGATCAGGTCCTAGCAATGGGCTTGGCACAATCTAGGCCTAATTTACCCTCTCAATATCTTTTGTAGTTTGAAGTTCTGTTTCAGATTCCTAGTATTGCTTATGATGTCGGTTGAACTGAAGTCCAAAATCCTATGTATTGCATTTTGAGATGGTAGAAACTTTTCATCTCCATCAAGAGAAACAAATTTTGAAGTATGCTAATTTTATTTTCGTGAAACTAAAGTTCAGTCAACAAGTCAATTGGATTTTACATAACCCTTTTACTAGCTGCGCTTAAAATTGTTCAAAGCTTTGGTCTAAAACTATTTTAACTTGAAAACAATGATTCATATGCTTACATACATACCTACATAGAGCCCAACTGCTCTTTTGAAGCGTGCCTTGATTGATTAGCTTATATGTTGTGCCTCTGGCTGCAATAAAAAGGCACTCAACTGCGTCGGATCATTGTGTGTGAGTGATTGCTTCAATAAAAAGAAGACTCGGAGAGCTAGAAAGTTATAACACCTCAAGCTCACCTGCTAATTCAATTAATTTACAGATCAAAATTATATGATCCAAAAATTTGAGTGAAAGTTAATAGGTAGCAAATGGACCTGAGTTATAAGTTATAACCATTTCTTTTCCATCTTATAGGACTATTCTTGAAGTATTACAATCTCTCATCCTTATAATGCAAGGTTCTCATTGTACGTCGACTTAATCAGAATCTACTCCCGAGCCGAATCATTGGTGCTATAAGGGTTGCTCTATCCCATTATAGAACTCTATCATTATCTCATGAGTAGCTCTTTTCTCATGTCTATCAACTTTTGCATACTTGAATCAGCTTTGATACCATTTGTAACGTTTCAAACTCATCTACTGATCTAATTAACTTATTAGTAGGTTGAAACCACATAATTCAAAAACTCAAGTGAAAGTTAATGGATAACGAATGAACTTAAGCATATAATACTTTTTTTTTTTTTTTTTTATCATTCAATGTGTGATTTTTGTTGGGGTGTTACAAAAGTAACAGGGAGTTCACTCAATTTGACGCATAAAGGTACAAAAATAAACTCTTTCTTTGCTTCCAAACCACAGGGTTAGCCACGGTGTGTATTAAGAAGGGACAGCTTTTTAAATACATTCCCACTTGCTTGTTTTGCCCAAAGACAGCCTCAAAGTAAGTTGAAAATTAATCATGAAACTACGTCAAGGAGAGGCAAGCTTTGGTCGTCCTTGTTTTAGATTGGCAAGAGTTATTCCAAGCACCTTGCACTCGTGTGCCAAAACAAATGGACACACGACTCTAATTTCGAGCCAAGTAAAACAAAACCTATTTCGAACCAATCAGAGCAACAATCATTCATAAAAAGTTATTTTGTTATCACTTCATGAAACATAACATGACAACTAAGCCATCAATCAAAGGTTTTTTTTTTATCATCATTTCATAAAGTATATGGTGTACGTCCAATTTTGAGCCTTATGTACCTTGGTGCAAAATTGAAAACGAATAGAAGGCAATGCGCCAAAGCTAAAGCAAGTAAGATTGTCCAAAACCAGGTCAATCTCAAGGCAAGATCTGCTGCAGCTCAACGCAAGAACCATTGATACCAGCCCGAATGCTCTCAAGCCTGTTCAGTGCCTCCTAAACTCAGTAATTGTCTCTCTATACTTAAGTATTATAATATTTTTATATATTATTTAGTTTTAAGTTTAATTTAAATATTTAAATATTTTAATGTTAAGTATAAATTTAAAAGATAAATACCAAATTTATTAATATGCTTAGTAAAAATTTTTTTCAGCTATATTATTAATTTTATAATTTTTATTAAAAATTCATATATATTATTAGAGATAAGATAAGGATGGAGATATGGATTGAATCCTCAGCTTGGTCCCGCTCCAATCATTTTGCTTTATATATATATATATATATAAAGAGAGAGAAAGAGTTGGACTTGGTTATATTTAAATATAATCAAATCAAGTCAAGGATCCGATCATCTCTTCCATTCTTAAATGCACATAAATTTTGAAGCCACTAGCTTTTTGATTTATTTTATTTTTAGAATTCGTGAACTATATGAATAAAAGGATGAAAGAGATAATTTTATTATTGGGATTCATATGAATTTAAAAATAAAAAAGATGATTAAATTTTAAACTTAATTATATATATATAGTCATTTTACCTATAAAAATTAGAATAGATCTGTTAATCACTTCATCATCAGGTAGAAATATGGAAGCACTTAACAAATTGTTCTTGGACCAATGCCACTTATCATACTTTCTTGTGGCTCCTAGCCACTAAAGAATAATCTAAAGATGGCGCATCTCTATCGGGAAGCGGAGTTCCAGCTTTCATGGGCAATCAAACGTACAGTCATTGGCTTTATGTGGAGCTGTGCAGCAAAAAAAGCCAAGGACTTCACAATTTCCAATTCAAAGCTGCCAAAGGTTTCTGGCTGCTTAGCTTTTTCTGCACAAAAGAAAGGCTAAGATTTCATTGGCACATTGATATCATCTTTTTCCAGCCTTTGTCAATTATTGAGTCATCCCTCGACCATATCTGTTCCCTCTCCATGGGAGCAGAGTGACAGAGCAGTCAGGAACTGTAGATCCTACTGGCACATAACAGGAGCCAGTGAAGTTAATATCATGGCCTCTAAGCAACCTGGTAAGTGTGAGACTTAAGGGTGAGGCCTACATCACTGTGCCTCTTCAATCTCTAACACAAGGCATATGAAGTGGACTGCATCAACTTGCTGCTGAGAATATAAGTATCCTGGGATCATGAATGATTTCCAAATCACCTTAAAATGTGTGTGGAGTGGAGTTTTGTCATGCAGCGCAGTTATCTTGTGTCCTTAGGTTATCAATGCTTGCATCAAGGTTATTAGTTTGCATTGCCAAATGATTTAGCTAGCATTTGCATCTGCCATAAGTTCGAAATCCTTACTACTTTAGAGAAACTCGATTTCCATTTACAATGTCATGGTAAACAACCTGTGTGATTGCAATTATTTGTTAGATATGGAAGCAGACATGTAATATTAGTCTTTGTTCCTATGGTTTATAATCCATTACACAGAATAGAACTTCCCCCTTCTCTCTCTCTCTCTCTCTCTCTCTCTCTCTCTCACAATTTGTTTATGTGTGTAAATATCAAATATTAGAAGCACTGAGTTATCCAAGCACTCAGGTATTTCTTATCCTTTTGTTATGTATTAAGAAATTATTTAAAACAATCAGATTATGATGTTTTGGGTCTAATATATGAGAAACAAAGAAATTTTAGCAATTGCACTTCATTAAAAAATTCTATTGATTTCTTTTTTTCCCCCCAATATTCTCCATATTAAAGCTCTCAACAAACTCATTGAATCCTTTCCCATCACATTCAATGTTCCAGTTAAGGATTCATGTTCAGAAGGAAAATAGTACCTGGGATAGGTGCGTGACACCAGTGCTCTCCTGAACTGGGATATCCCAACTATCCTTTCCAACCATCCTCGCGGATACCTCGGCAATTGGGATGCATCAGAATGATCGGGTCAAGCAGGACAAACTAGGGTTTTTTTTTTTTTTTTTTTTTTTTTTTTTTTTTTTTTGTTGTTGGTGTATTTTTGGGACCACCCCAATCTCATACCATACTAGCTTAGAATTGTTTTGAGATAGAACACGCACCGATATTTAAATCCTTGGATTCAATGGCATGAATTAAGGGGTCGATATCTTTTGCAGTTCAAGCTTTGTATCATAAAGTACTACATATATTTCGATGACTGTCTTATGATCTATCTCAAATATGGACTGCTATATCTCATCCACAATCTAATAAATCTTTTATTATTTTCTAAGTATGTCACGATCATTTGTGCCTGAACTGAGACATAAGGTGGACATTCCAATATATACATCATTCTACAATGTAAAAATTTTATCGCAAAGAATCTACACCTTGAATAAAGAGAAAAATATGGGTTTACCTTGAAATACAAATGCATGAAAAAGGAAGCATTTTTTCTCCTAGTCTGATGCCTTATTTGGTCCTCAAAAACCAAATACACAACTACATATGTGTTTTATCAGTCAAAAGTAGCCAACACTTTTATGTTAATTATTTACCACTGCAAAATGCATGAAGGCTAATTAAATGTGCTAAAGTTGCATAAAAAATCAGAAGCCTTAGGACGCATAGTTCTACAAGTCCACAAGATTGAACATCTATACAACAAAATATAACATGCCTTTTTGCAGTCTATTAAAATTTTTAAACAGTTTTAATAAATATATTTTATATTTAACAAAAATATACTTTTAGTTAGAATAACATGCCAGCTATTTCATTAATTTTAAAATTAATCTAATGTCAAAAAATTTTAGGACTCCAATATTTTTAAAACATGAGGATTTGAACTATAACAACCGAAAATTTGAAAATAAAAAATGAATTTTGAGTAAAAGTTTAAGGATCAAAAGTATATTTTAGTCTTTATATTTTCATTTATCTACTCATTAACAGTCATATATTTCAATCAACTAAAACTATTTTTTCATTAGGTATGTTTGCATTATATCATTATATTATGTGTGTCTATATATATATATATATAATCTTTTGCGTGAGATATATGTTTTAAATAATATATTTTCTTGGTAAATGATACTTGATGAATGGGTTTTGTATGGCACATCTCCTTTACGGTAAACCCTGACTCTGGCTAGGTTGTCATTATCGTTCCCTTCTGAAACAAGCATGCGTAGAGAGACATACTTGTGCTATGAGTAGCAGTTGTTTGCAGCTAAGATGAGCAACAATCTCAGTGCCAATGGTAAAGAGTTTAGTTTCTTTGTCTACTAAGGGAAAATAAAAACTATATATGTGGTGCATGAAAATATATAGACAAACATTTAATAGTGTTGGGCTTCGATTAGATGCTTAGGATAGGCTAGCTTTCTTTTTGGAATAGACCCAAGGGAAGTTGCCGAGTTGGTTTCCAGAATCATCGGAAATGACCTTGAATAATTCCCATTCCCTCTCTGGTCCATGAGAGCGAAGGACGAAATATTGATAGAGAGAGAGACTTGATCTCTTCTTCTTCCCCTACAACCTTCATCGTGATTGAGACTCAACGGAGGTAGAGTCTTTGAACTATGGCATAAGGAAATCTCTCTCTTTATGATCATCTTCTGACTAGCGGCACTCTTTGAGAATCTCAGAGCAACTCATACGGTAAGCTTTTCTTCTTCCATCATCCTGTTGTGCAAGGTTTCGAATACTACAATAGATGGTAGATTATGTGCATTGAGGTTATCTACAGAGATTAGTGCGGCATGGTGTTCATTACCTATGTCTCTACTATTATAAAGCAAACGCTTGAGGATAGAGGTGCACGAGGAGTCCATTATTGAAGTAGGTGACAAAGTGCAGTTCCCTCTTGAGGATAGAATTAGATGCCACACCTTTAGGGTGGTCTCCCTCAAAATCTAAAATATATTAGCCTTAACATGCCAACTGCTAGCGTAAGCTAAATGATTCTATTTCCTCGTACACTAGGAACTAGACGAGGGACTCATACTGCCGTCTCATTTGGTTTTCCTCGTAGAAGGCATCTAAAGCACATGATTAGGAATCCGATTTTAGTTTTAGGAATGCTTTCTCTTGGGGCTTTTTACACCCCTTTATATTTGATTCTTCTAACTTTTTATCCCATTCATAACTACTCCCACCCGCCGTCTTTGTTTTATATTCATATATGCCTTTCCTTTAGGCTCTTCCTAAAGCCGGTGGCTGGAAGCATGCGGAATCTAAAGCATAAACTTGCTTTAAAAAAATCCTACTTTCAGTGGAAATTGGAGGCGCTATGAAGAAGTCATTTACTATGAGAACTGACAAAAGATTACACTGAGAGCACACTACAATTTGGCCCCCGACTATGGGGACTTTGCTACAGATCTGGACGTTTCAGACATTAAAAGACGAGTTGCACCATGGTTTAAATAACAGTCATCCTAATGTTATCGATGCCATTATAATTGTTTCAGGGCACTTTGGTTAACAACAGCGTTTGTTTGTCTCTTACAATGGCTATTGCTCTTACGTATATTTATCATGCTACCATCTAATACAAAATGACATTATTTGATTTTAAAGGACTCACAGTCCATCACCATTGCCATTATAGGCTGTCATAATACAACATAACAGCTGAAATCAGTTGCTATGACGCTTAGAAAAGATAATTGGAAAGTATGTTTTTGAAGTTTCATGCCAACAAAATTTGTCCTGTGACAGCAAGGCAGAACTTTGGGGCATCCTACCAAGATATTTGGCAACTGAATAAAAAGAGTTTGAGACATTTGCAGTGCTCTTCAGCAGCAGCTCTCACCTCTCTTCTCTTGGTGCTCAAACTCCTGTGTCCATTGCTTTCGCTTTCCATTTAGTTTACAACGAGATGGCATCTAGCGCACATAGTTAAGAATCAGATTTTAGACTGAAATCACTTTTGGAAGCATGCAACTGCTTTTTCTTTTGCTGTAGATACCTTTTGTTTTTCCTTTCATAATGACCATTTCCTTTTATTTTCTCTCCATGATTCTTTAATTTTAAGCTTTCTAGAAAGAAAAGTTGGTGGCCAGTAACTTGTTAAAAGTGCATTGCATGGTAATCAAAGGTCAGCAAATAATATTGTCCCGGGAAGACTTTCAAAATTTTGAGTTTCATTCGTAAAGTTTTTAGCACATGTTTTCCATTTTTTTATTTTTTATTTTTCTATGGATTGTCCGTAGGATGATGCATTGATTTCTAAATGTTAATTGAAAAAAAAATCCAAGCAGGCATTCAGTAGTTGAATAGCCTATCTAATTTTCTTATATTCAATTTTTTTTCAAAAAAAAGCATTTCGAGTTTGGATTCAATATTATTCAGAAATTAATGGTGACATCCTTCTGTTTTTATTTCACAAATACAGGTGCCGTCATAGAGATCAATAGGATGTTAAAATTTATAGCCACGGTTATCATGGATAAATATTGGATATTGATAAAATGGATATAAAAAGGAAACAAATTGGATACGTAGATTTTATAAGCCATCAAACAAAAACAACACATTAGAGAAGGTAAAATAATCTAAATAGGAGTTAATATTGTCATTTATTTTCTTTTAAAGTTCACAGAAGCTACATAAAACCAAATGAGATTGTAAAGAGAATTGGATAGTTTATTTTTTAATTAAAAATACCATATATTTGGATATAGGTCTGACACTTATTTATCCATATTTGTATCTATTTTTCTTTGACAAAAACACTTAAATTTGTACTAACATCTGGATACAAAAATAAATTCAGCCTCTAGCCTCGAGTCATCCGTAAGGATTAGGGTGGCACTATTCATGTCAAACTGTCAAACCTCCATGAGCTCTAAGGATGTTCAACAAGCACCAGGCCATGCGTTGAAGCCGTCAACACCAACTTCTTAAGGATGGCGAAATCCAGCAAATATCCCAAGGAATGCAGCATAGCATTTGTAGCAGCCTACATGCTTGATTCTTTTCAGTCAAGCATGCGATTTCGTAAGCACAAGAGTGCGATTTCATCAAGGTTAATCACTGAGCATGCATGCATACGTACAAACAAGCAGGGCGATTTCATAAGCACAGGAACGTAATTTCATTAAGGTTATTATTTTGTGATTTAAGACAAACTCAAATGGAAGCAATATACACAAACTCATCATCCTTTTGTTAGTATTTAATATTACCAAAGATGGATAGGGTCTACAAGAGTTTATCAAAAGCAAACAGCAAACTATTATTTGGCACCCAAATGGCAGTGCATGAAATTGTTTGCCATACATGTCTACGAGGCATTTGTGGTAAGCGAGAAGAAAGACTGGGATAATTAGAGGCCAAGACCAACTGTTCTGCCATCTCTTCTCCGAAGTCCAGCAGTGTACTGCTTCTCCAGGTCCATCTGGAGCTCCTCCCGCTTCTTCGCATGGAGGCTTACATCCTTGTCGGCAGATCCATGCTCTGGAATCACATTGCCCTTCACACCCTAAAATTGGCCATAGGTACGAAGGCAACCTCAGACTCTAAAAGTGTGTCAGTAGGGGTTAAGATTCTAATGAAAGGTTGGTAGTTTGCAAACAGTCTGGCAATGAACTATGATCGACAGCCATCCTTTTAATTTTTTTAAAAAGCATCTAACATGAGAAAAAAGAAAAAAAAAGAGAGAGAATCAGAAGTTACCATGAGTTTATTGAACTTCTCTTGACGCTCTTGATCTGAAAACAGATTTAAATCCCAGCGATTGGCAGTCTGCAACATATGAGTGGACAAATGAAGATGGAGCAGAAAGTGTGTGAGAATATTGATGCAAATTTAAACACTGCAACAAAACATTTTGGAGAGGTAAAAACCATGTTCTGATAGGTGTTATTTGTTACCTCTTCAGAAGAACTGTTCTTTTTGTTACCCCACAGTAGCTTTTTCTTCTGGCCAGTAGACAAGCATCCAACTCCATCAACTCCTACAAGGTTCCTATTTACTGCAGCACATAGGCAATCAATCATAAGAAAAAATTGATGAGTGAATTTTCTAGGTGAGGTGTAAAGTATAGTAGTTTGGATCTTATTACTAAATTTCCAAAGTTTTTTTAAAAAATAGAAAAAGGTTTAGCCAGCAAAAGCAAGATTTTGTGAATCCAATTATAGAATACAACTAGCAATTTTGGCTTTCTAAGTCAACTTCTCTGCCTACCACTTAGGCATCATACTGATGACATTCACGAAATCTGAGCAAGGAAATTAAAAAGTTAATACAAAATCTGCAGGAGATGGAACTCAAGCATAAAAAATAGAAGTACCTTTTAAGGACTTTAGAAAAATTTGATTACCAAATTATCATGAAAACAGTTAGAACTTCCACAATAATTACCTTGTATCATTCGTACCATAGATCATTGGCACTTCTTTTCTTTTCTTTTCTTTTTTTTTTTTTTTTTTTGGATGCAAAGAAGGGGGGGAGGTACACAACAGGCGGACAAAAACATGCATGCAGATTCTATTCCCAAATATCCATTAATCTTGTCCACTTTTGCTAAACCTTGGGAAAGAAATCTTCACTCGCTTGCACACAAATATGCTGGTGCATCCATGCACAAATCAACATCATCCCTGCTTAGCTAGCTAGCACTAAAGGCTGAACAAAATCACCAAATACAATAATATGCATACTTCAGACAATATACAGGCCAAGTTATTAGGATTTCTTAGGTACAATTTTAACATTCAAGATGAAAGATACAGAACTTGTTCATATTGCACACATGATTATATACCACTAAATATTATTTCATGTTTGGAGATGAAAGGTAAATTAACCTGTATATAAATAGCATAAATACACATTTAAGTTGCAATAATATACATATCAGCTACACATCAAAAGAGCATGGAACTACTAGTGGCAGTTGGTATAGGAAATGTACTGAGGTGGGCTTGTCGAAATTAAGCATGCGTTGCCTAAAATTGAGCTTCCTGCTTGGTTGAGCTTAAACAGGTCGAGCTTAAAACAGGTTCAGACCAATAATGGCTATCACCAGCTTGCCTGGTGCATCTTACAGCCTAGATCTAATATGCAATAAAAATAAAAAATAACCCAAACTCAAGCATCCTTTTCCCTGTCCTGCTCCTTGCCTTGCATCCCTACTGCTACTCTTATGCCTCTCCCTAGCCAATTCCGTCATCCCCTTCTGTCAACACTCCCAACCCAGCCAAGCATAAAACCAACCAGCTGCTCTCTCTCTCTCTCTCTCTCTCTCTCTCTCTCTCACACACACACACACACACACACACACACATCCAACTTGGGTCATGTTCTGGCCGATATTATGTTTGGCCTAACCAGAGCTCAGCCCCATTCAAGTCTAATGGCACTATGCCATAACCAATAGTCCTCTTTAAAAAGCATTTCTACATATTGATGACCAACAAGAGTATGCCCACTGATTTATAAAGGTTTATGAAATCAGTCAGATTGATGTGAAACATATGAAATACTTGCTTCTTGCAGATATATGCGAAGTAGAATACATTCTGAATTATAGACCAAGAGAAACACAATTATATTTTCATTATCCTTTTGACAACATAAAATGGTTTAAGGATTGATGAGAATGTTAAGATGATAACAGAAATATCCAACTTTGGAATGTTAAGTAATCGCCGATGGACCTCTAATGTAAAATTTTGTATCACAATGCACATCAATGACTAGCGCATATGAGCATAGGATAAGTGTAATAGGGATTGGTATGTTAAATCTAGAGCATTTAGTTGATATGCAAAGTTAGATAACCTTTATGGATAGCACTTGTAAAAGGTTAAACAAGAGAGTATCTGAGATCCTTAGACGCATAGACATAGATAATAGTTCCAAAAGGCAGCTCTATATTCCAGATTAAAAAATCGAAAAAGGAAAGCAAAGAAGACTTAATGGTTAGAAGCGAGAATAAATAAATCCATTTGGATGGACTTGGTGTAGAATGGTTCCAATGGAGAGATAAAATTCACAAAGCTTTAATGCTTGCTGTATATCTTTTTTATCATGGTTTCGTCATGTTAACATGTCACAGGATTTGGTTCTCTCAAGATATCATCTTCATTTCTACCAAAAGCTAAAGATTGTGTGGATTTGATAAGTCAAACCTTGTTATTTGAACTCTACTAAATAGAAGGCATGGTAGAATCTCAAAGAAAATAGAAGAATTACTGCAGTGGTTGTATGCTTTCTGTATATAAGGATTATGGGAGGTTAAGATTTACATCTCTTTCCACCCAACCGTATCATATACCCATTATACATTCAACTTTAATTCTAGTCTTCTAAATAATAGAATTTAACATGTTTGAATATTATTGCATGAATATGGCTTATGCAGTGTTATGCATTCTTTTTTTAAAAAAAATCATTATAAATAAAAACATATTCGATTGTTTATTGGATTGTTATTGGAAAATCTTGAATAAAAGCTCATACCTTCAGTCCTCAATAAGAAAGATCCAAGAGCATAACATCCTAATAATTCAGGAAGCATGCCCTATAACTAGTAGGAACCATGTTCTCAAAAGATATAGCGAAGACTGATGCTAACATACCTGACCAGGTATAGTAACATCCAGACAATTAAATGTTAAACTAGGAAATACAAATGCAATTTGATACAAAGTTGCAAATGAGCGATAAATAAACTTAAACAAAGTGAACACATATAAATAAATGATGATACTGGTGGAATTAAATATTTCCATTTTATGATACCCAATCAGAAATAAATACCCACCTAATTCGGCAGCTTTCATTGCTGCAACTTTTGCTGCATTAAGGTCACTACCACCTCCAGCCTGATTAGTGAATGAGCCCATAGGTTCAGAAGTCACTTTCTCATCCATGTCTTCTAGCTGTTTTAAACTTGAGGATGGCTTCTCATCCACAGCATTTCCTGAAGTTAGATTATAGAAATCAATATAACTGCTAGATAGTTGCAAAAGATCTGATATAAATCAGACAGTTAATGAGAGCCTTTAAAAAAAAAAAAAAAAGAAAAATGAATTACCTAGCTTAAGTCTTGTTGCTGAAGAATTCTGCCTATCAATCGCATTAGAGGATTTATCTAAATGTTGTTCATATCTCCCATCTCTTTCCTGGTAACTGGACAAAATTCTGTTTTCATTTTGCCTCTCTTCCTCTGGTTCTTTCATACGTTTCTCCTTGCGCCTATCACTTTCCCAATTACTGTGCTTCTTCTGCACCAAATCCTCCTGGTCATCAATGTCCTTATTGCTACTCTTGTGAGTTTCTTTCAACCGAAGGCAACCACTGTCTCTTCCTGAAGCTGAATCTTTCCCAGGTTGCCTCAAATCATCATGCAAAGATGAATGATCATTCTTGCAAATTCCAGGGCTCCCGTGATAGTCTCTCTTGTCATCTCGAGCTTCTCTATTTTTCTGTCGATCCCGCTCTCCACTCTTACCATACTCTATGCCTGAGTTTGTTTGCCTGCTTCCAGAGACAGCTTTGTCATAATCTTTGTCACTATACCTGTAGTGCTCTTGAGCATCAGTTTCTCTCTCTTTCCTCTTACTCCTATACTCTGCATTTTCATACTTATCTCTAGAATGATTACCAACATCTCGCCAACTATCTCGAGATCTATCAGATGCCCTATCATGTCTCACACGGTCAGAACGAGAGTCATCCCTCAATTCTCGACCTGATCGAGAAGACCTATGATAATTCCTCTCATCCTCATCAGCATGCCTCCTGTACCTGCTGCGATCATGCCTATGGAAGTCACGGGAAGTTCCATAAGTGTGCCTGTCAGAATGTCTATGAGAATCAAGT
Organism: Metroxylon sagu; assembly: GCA_017589505.3. Lineage (NCBI taxonomy): Eukaryota > Viridiplantae > Streptophyta > Magnoliopsida > Arecales > Arecaceae > Metroxylon > Metroxylon sagu. The sequence goes on from JACVBY030000484.1 coordinate 497,174, forward strand.
TCTCTGGTAGACCGATAACAGTTGTATTCCTTTTCTAACTCTCTTCCATCATCCTTCCTCCACTGATCATCAGACATCTTAGAACGGTCTTCCTTGGAATAGACTGGACTACGGCTCCGCTCCCGTTTAGGACTTCCTGTCAACAGGACAAAAAGAAATGTTAAAATCTTCATAAGAAAATGTAATAAAATAAACATCAAATAAAGTAGGTTTTGGGACCATGACAATTTTGCGGATATCCTCATCAACTATTTAAGCTATAAGCTGATAAGCAACAAGAATTTATTAAAAAAATAAGGAACTAAGGATAATCTGATGCATTTTCTGAATCCAAATCATGCAAGTAAGCATTTATCCACTAATCTCACCACTTCTTAATTATGATATTGATAAAACTAGAATACCAAAGGGTCAATTGAAGACTGCAAAGATAAAGGCCATTTGCAGTGCTATAAAAGCTCTTTACAATGGCCAAGTAGATTGTTCCTAAGAGTTTCGGTCGCAGCAACTGTTCAATTAGATGACTGCAAAGCATTCAAGTCATAATTATAACAAGTGCTATTATAGTCACCTAGTCATAAAAGGTCATCATCTAAGCTGTGGCTCACATGTCAACAGAAAAACTTCAATTTGCTTTCTGTATATAATATTATAAGCTTGGTGTGTTCTACAACATTATTAAAATGAAACAAATGAGTAGAATATCATGAGAGAGAAACCATCTAGTTACAGGGCTGCCCTCGCATAAAGATTCATAGTCACACAGAAAAAAGAAATGGCTACATAGCAGATTATTCTTGACCTAAAAGTATAGAAGGCCAGCCTTTTTATACCATTGTTTGATGAAGCGAGTGTGTTACAGTTGTTATGACATGCAAGCAGAAAAGACATGCAGAAATGGCACCACTAAGAAAAAAAAAAATTCCACACTTTGTCAGAGACAAAAAAGAGATAACAAATGTATCAGAAAACAATATTTTATTCAGCCTTGGTATCAATTTTTATAATGCTGTTCTTCAAGAAACAAACTAACTCATGACAATTATATTCCATAGAATTAGAAGGCATTCAACAAATATGCATAGAAAAGACAAAATTTTAGCATGCTTATTACTCCATAACCCTCAAACCAATAAGGACTTCAACTTCCATGAGGAGCTAGGCTTCCCCCCCACCCACCCCCCTCTTTTTTTTTTTCTTTTTTTTTTTGAGGGGGGGGAGGTGTTACAACTAACAGCTTGCGCTTCATAGTCTAATCACCATCTCACATCAATAAACATCAACTGACAAAGCACATATTGTAATTTAGCTCTGACAAAGTCTTACAAACATGATATTGCAAAGCTAATGGGTAGTTGCTTCGAAACATTAATGTAGAACGCATTTTACTCAATTGATAGTGAAACACAAGAAAGAAAACATGAGAGAACACAAGAAATCAAGTGGGATTACTAACCCCCAGATGAATTTGAATCTGAATCACCAAGAGGTGAATGACGACGATACTTCCTATTAGCAGCATCATTTGAGGGTCTATGAAATGAAGCCCTCGCATCAGATTTATCAGGGGATGATTTTGGCAAGGCAGGATCCATAAGATCAGCACCTAAACATCCAACAATGTTACATTAATTTATTAGTCAGGTATCTCATATCAAAGAAGTTGTAAGACTAAGAAGTATAATTCAGGGAGATATAAAAAAAATGATGACAAATTTTAATATATATGATAGTACTCATCTAAATCAATATCCATTAAATCTTGCTTGCCAGAATATCATAATGAGCATTAAATACAGAAAACAATGCTGATGCATTAGTGTTCTCCAATCCACACAATCTGTGTCATCGTTATCTTTGAGAGGTTCTCAATAACCCCCTTTAATTAAAAATAAGATGACATCACTAAATAAAAAAAGTTAAATATACTGGCTTATGAATCAAAATGCACAGTGCTAATCAGGTTTTCTAAAATACATCACTAAAGATAAATAATTAAATGAATTAGATATATCAATGCATAAATGGATAATTTACTTGACACATAAAAACCATCATATGACATCTTTTAAAACATATTTAAGAATATATAATGATGATTTAAAATAGTATTAAAAGGTTTTCTCCCTTTCCCATTATCCTAAACCAAATCTTATAACTAAAGCGAGGTCTGCAGTCCCTTAAATACAGCACATCAACCATTTCAGTACAAGATCACTTGAAGAAACAACTCCTCAAGGTTATCAGCCTTGACATATGGAACATTGCACAATTAAATACGGCTAGTGGCAAGACAAAATTCATTTGCCTCCACAAGTAAAGTCTAATAAAGGATGTTAAACGCACAAGCACAGCAGAGCTGTTATGCCACCATATTTGATGCATGGAAAAGTGAAGATCTGAACATTCTTTCTTGTAGCAAATTAGAACTGAACCAATGTTACTCAATCCTGAAATGGTTTTAAGATCCTAAGATTCCTGCAATGATGTAACCCCATAATCCAATTTCTTCAAGAACAGCTTGGATCACAATAACATGGTTCCCTTTGGTTTTGGCCATAATATGCCACCACCAAATAGCAAGCACGAATAACAGCGAAAATTAATGAAATTTAAGCTTATTTCATTGCTTGCCTTCCCTAACAAGGAATATAAGAGCTTTAAGAAGCCCACAAAGCATTCACAGTATAGAAGCACGAAAAAAATTCCATGCTAGCATATGCAGAATCAATCCATACTAAATTAACATGCTCTTTATATTATTAGCCTATAGAACCAACAGATAATCAACTTCTTCAGGGCATCCCAAATTTTGTGAACATGTTAAGTTTTCGTTCCACACAGATTAAACACCATATGAATTCAGCTTTTGATGTTTCTACAGGAAACAAAGGGCTGGTATTTACATTTTTTATATTGCTAAATAAAATTAAGTTTGATCCAGATGCTGTGACTACAGAAAGAGAATGTCGATTCAAGCACCCCAGCGTCCAGAGAGAAAGAAAGAAAGATCATTGCTTCCCACCATCTGAAGCACCTTCCTAATAAAAGAAATTAAGAACATCCACACTACCTCATTTTAGAACCTTCATTTCCATGAAAATACTTCCTTTCGAACGTAGTAAGATAGCATGTCGTGAACTTATATTGCAGGAAATTAAGAGAAAAGACAAATTTTTCGAACAAGATCTACTCCCAAAGTAACTAATAAATAGATATCAAACAAATTCAGGTCAAATTATCTTGTTTTCAACTTAAAATATATTAAAAAAAGATTCAACAAACAACGATAAAAGATCCGCAGATCAAGCATCCAAAACAAGCTAGAATGAAAAAGAAATAAAGAAGAACCAAACTAACAACATATTAGAGACCAACGATCGATGACAATAAAACCTTTTTAGGTTCGTTGAAGAAATTCCAGCGTTTTCTCTCCTCTCGATCTGCTTTCCCTTTTCCCTGCCCGGCTCGCTAGGGTTCGATACCAGATGAAAAAGGAGGGGCACCCGAAGAAATATCCGTCACTGTTCCTGCTCCTCTAGTTAAGTTATGCTACACCCTTCGCCGAAGCCTGCCACGTTACAGGAGTTGCGTCGGACCGGTTCGCCCGGACTCGACCGGAAGAGTGATGCCGCAACATCCTAAGCCGGCATCCTGGGCCGGACAACCCAACCGGCCCATCCAACCCAACCTACAAGCAAGGGGGAGTTGGGCCAAGACGCAGATCAATTGGCCCGGATTAGTGGTTGAGGCTAAAGTGATTTTAAAGTTGGACCGGGCTCCAGTTGAGGATTTGGACCATGGTTACGTTACATTGATGAATAAAACTGGCTTACGTTACATTGCACAACTTGAATTTTATTTGGGTGAATTATTTTTAGCTATGCATAATCTTCGTTGCCCATAGTCCATTATCCCAAGTAATGCTAATGAAGTTTCATGTTTTGAGATTGAAGGCTTCTTGTGCATTTTTGAGAGAAAGGAAATTCTGTTCATATTATAATTATTTAGATTCAAATATTTGAGGATGCATCCAAATTTTAAAATCTCTAGTTGCTATACAAGAGAGGTGTGTGTTTAAAATTATAAATTACAAATAAATATATTTTTGTGGGTAAAAATTCATATATTTTTCTTCTTTTTTCGAAGGGGGTTATGGTCCCCGCTAGTCCCTTAAAAGGTCTGTTCCTAATTCTACATTAGTAATTCAAGCTATTGGATGTGACTTTCTAATTCTAAAATATTTAAATATTAAATATCATAGCATTTGAAGATTTCTAAGGCATGCATCAAGTAATTAAGAACAATAAAAGAAACATATTATTCTACCTTAATGACTCGAGTTATTGGATATAATCTTTTATCTCTAAAATATCTAAATATAAAAGATTATAGGATTGAAGATTTTAGCTCATGCATTAAGTAATAAAAAATAAAAATAAAAGGAACATACTATTCTGTATTATCTAAATTGTCTCCTTTTTAACTATCATACATATACTAAAAGACTCAAAATTAAATGTGTTTTTAGTGTTGTGTCATTTTAGAGATAATAAATTACATCCAATGGCTTAAATCATTGATATGAAATTATTACCATCTAAATTAGAGTTGATTAGTTCTAAATGAAGATGAACTTAAGGGTAGTCAAGTTAAGCTTTTCTATATAAATAGAGATAGATTTTGCTGAATTTCTTATTTACAACACCTGTACGATTTAAATTCTTTAAAATCTAAGCCACATTAAGAATCCTGCAACTTTGGACGGCAATATTGATTTCTATTGGGTAGGCCATCACACTGCTTTCTTTCCATCTACAAAAGCTGCTTCATGCCTAAATTAACCATATTGATTTCCTTATAGTTTGGATTGATCTATGACCTAACTCGATTGTGTTGAGTATTTTAGACCAAACAAAAACCTTTGCATTGCAAGTTTCTGGGTATCTTGCATCTTTGAATACCATCACATGTTTTGTCTTAAATATATTTGGTCATCCTCTTATATGATTCATGGCGATTTGGTTTCTAATAAATTCTTCTTTATTTCTTAAATATGTCACAATCATTCATATACCATGCAGTGTAAAGCTTGTCCGTGCCCAACCCATCCGGCAAAGTTTTGGTTTGTCAATAAAAAAAAAAATGATGAATAACTTCAAGTCAGATACCATCCAAATGTGCTTGATTGGTGAAGTATTTAATGGCGGCCGCTTTATATGCGTTCATGGTATTAGTGCTCTTCCAACTTCCTCATCATCATGAGACATAATCCACGTATGATAGAATTAATCAAGTTGTTTATAATGACCTCCTGATATTCTCGTGTTTGGAACTGGGCAAAGGCTGGCACCAATTTAGAAGCCCTGGCTCATAAGACGTGGCATAAAAAATGAAAAATAATAAAAAAAAAACCTTCTTCGATCTAATGCAATGACAAGTAGACCCTGTGATCAATGATGCTCGGCCGGAAAGCTGGCTGAGCACTGAGGAAATCTCAGCTACTTTGGTCACCTTCCCAGCCGAAAGGGAAAAAGAAGCCCCTCCAGCAAAAAAAGATGTCCTTCCCTTCTTTCTTTTCACATTATAGTACACAAAAAAAAAAGAAAAAACCTAAAAAAGGCCCGGTATATTCCCACTTGAATCAAAGGAGATCTTTAAAAACTAACATCATCCTCAAAATCTGCCGCAGCTCAGGTGTCCCAATAAAAATATTAAAAAAAAGCTTAAAAATATTATTTAAATTTTTTAGTACTTAAAATTTTTTTATTATATAATCAATATAAAATTAAATGCTCATTTTAAATTTTAATTTTTTATTTAAAAGAATTTATATTTAAATTTATTTTTAAATCTAATTATAAACACATAAAATTTATTTTCTCATTTCTTATGGTTATAAATTGAGTCCATTTTTCAGAAAAGTTAGCAGAAAGTTAGTATTTAGATTCTCTGATACTTAAAATTTTTTCGTTATATAATTAATATAGAATTAAATGCTCTTTGAAATGGGCTTTCAAGTAATAATAATAATAAAAAAAAAGAATCATTGACTCAGCTCGTTAGGCCAAGGGTATAATGTTCAATAGGGTAAGAGCCCTCCACACCGATTAAAAAATGGCAAGCCTTCCAGTGGTCGTGCAGCAGGCCACATACACAAGATTCCCTCATATCTTAGCTAGGAAATAGTAGCTTCCCACAAGACTCCACAAGGATTATTTTTTCATGGCATGATAGGTATCACTAATTGCATCAAGCAAAATTTAGTGAGAAATGAGTCTCCTTCCCATTCAACTCCAATTTAAGTACTATTAAGTGGCATCATAAGAAAACAAACCTTTTGATACAAGCTCATAAAATATTTAAGCCGAAGTAGGAAATTAAATTCACTCATTCTAAGATTTAAGCAGCATATGATAATAGGAGAGAAAGCAAGGTCTTGCAAAATAAGAGACCAAGCTCCTGCTCCTTCCTTCACTCTACTTGGCTAAAAACGTAGAATTACTTCTTACACCAACCCTTCTTCCTCTCTTATCAAACAAAGAAAAAAGCAAAGATTTATAAAAACCTTTTCTTCCTCAAACCGCCATGTCCACCACCATCAACCTCACCATCATCGACTCAGCAGCGGGAACCAACGCTCATGGAAGTAGGACTGGTATGATATCATAAACATGAGAAGCACCAGGACGAGCCCGACGCCCCACGGAGATCCACCGGCCCTGTGGAAGGACTCTCTCTCCGGCAAGGGGATCAAGAAAGGCACCCGCCGCCTACCTCCACAGCTTAGCCAGTGGAGGACCAAAAGAAGCACCAATGGAGACACCATGAAGAAGAGCTTGATGTGGTCGATCAAGCTCTCGAACGCCGACTCGTGGCTCATGTACCATGAGATGCCAATGAACAAGAAGAGCGTGAGGAGGAACAAGCATAGGTGGTGTGGGAAGGGAGGGGCTTGTGAGTGAGGAGAGTTATTGCGATAAGGACCATTTTGATAGTAGTAGCTACTTGCCATCTTTTCTCTATGGGAGTGGGAGAGTGAAGGGCTTTGTGAAAAGGTAGTCTCTCTAACTCTCTCGTGGCTACAATGTTGGGGTGGCTTGTGGTTTTTATAGAGGTTTGGAGTTTGAGTTGGTTTAGGGGGCCAAAAAAAAAAGAAAAGAAGAGTGGGGGAAGGGGCATGTGAGCTTCGGCTGTGGGGATTCCTCCCATTTGAGAGGCCGAGGGATACGTCCAAAAGTTCCATGGACTGGGGTTCGTGGTACAATGGACATGTCCAATGGAGGGGAGAAACGTACCTGCAGTATTGCTTTTGGGAGGAGAGTAAAGGAGAAGGCATGAGTGTACTCTGAGAGTTCTTGTCACTGCTGAAAGCTATCCCGAGCGTTTGGCACTCTGAGAGTGTACTCTTCAGTTGAGTTCTTGGAGAATTAAGCACGAAAGATCTCTGAACTCTTCTATTTCGTACATTCAGAATATTATTTAATCTATTGCCGAAGCCCATTTAACCAATTAATTAGCTATTGAATTGGGTACACATAGTTTTATAAATTTATGTCTAAATTAATTGATAATAGATAAATTTAAGTTATTCTCTCCAAACTTTTTTTTTTTTTTTTTTTCATTCGATGTTAGACTATGTGAAATATTGCGCTTCCTTTCTGATTTCTTAATTTAGACTAGAGTATCCCAACTATATCTGATTTGCTACATAGTTGAATCTCTAGATTGTCCATAAGTCTCACATTTGATTGTATATTCATATATTTTTTATCCTAAGTTTGAAGTCATAGAGGCAAGAAGGCTCAGTCTAAAAATACTAAGTTTAACGCATATATCTTAAAATATTTAATTTAATTAATCATAGATGGCTCAAAAATAGTCTAACATCACTTTTGAGTTGATCAAAACTATTTATTACCCTCCATTAGAGACTAGAGAGATTAAAAAATCAAGCTTAAAGTAAAATCATAAATTTCATTAAAAAAATGAAGTATGCTTTTCCACATCCATAATCATTATTTAAATATTTCATGAAGTTATAAACCAGGTTTTGTAATTTTAATCTCAAAAGGATAATATTTGACAAAATAAAGTTAATTACATGCCTCCTTCCCTAAAAGTCCTTGTCAAGTTTTTTTTTGAAAAATATATTTTTTATATGTTTACTGCCTAGCAATCTCTACTGCCATTTACAGAGCAGGACAAATGTTGAAATTTCTTAGAACTATTACTCCAAGCCCTCCTTTAAGCAAGTTCCAAGTACAAAGGCAGAACATCTGAACTCCTGCTTCTTTTCCTCTCCATAGGAAGCTTCTTCTTGGTTTCTCAATCCTTCCAAGCACCCAACTAGGAGCCCAAAGCACAGAGAAACAGTCGGTGGGAATGGAAGATAAAACCACATCAAGTAGCAACAATCTGTAGCCAAAGGACAGTGGACTTCTCTTCCCTCTAGCCAAATCTCTGGTCAAGCTTATCACTGAGTAGCAGCCGAGGACAGTTGCTAGCATTTCCCCCTACCCAGTTGAAATCCCTAAACTGGCTCCTTTCAAAAGTTTCTTTAGTTAAAACTCCTTGATGTACCCTTAGCACAAAATCCCACAATTAGACTCTAAAGGTAGCCTATGAGCAACATGTATTACATTACAAATGCCTACCAAATCATTGTTAAGTGCAATAATTATTATCTAATGTGTTATGATAATGCCTTTGAGTCAACTGATATCCAGTCATGTATGTGAGTGATTGAATTGAGCTCCAAGTCATGGCCTCTCTGCTGCACCAATCAAGTGGTAGATCCTACGAGGTTTCCAAGAGCATGGATGGATCATATTTTTAAGAATAAAAGAAGAATGCATTGTAACCGGTTGCCTTATAAAGGGAGAGAGAAGGTAGAAACCTTGTGCTGGGTTATGGGGTGGGGAAAAGGTGCCCCTCCTGATGGGTTGGCTACTTTGTTTTAGGTGAGGGCTCCCATTCTGGATAGGACCTTTTACATAAAACAATAGGCTATCTGAGAGGACTCCTCCAGGTCCACCATGTGACAGGAACTTAGCAAGACTATGGGGAGAAAAATATTGCGACCCATTAAATTCACATATCATCAGGTCATCATGCCACCCAAAAAAAAACCCTACTAAAGAAATCTTTCTTTAGATCATGAAAATTTTTTTGAAAATTTTATTATAATGCAAAGATAAATATTTATATATATAATGTGCTATTGTAAACAAAGTGGCATGACTTTCTTCTTTCATATGAGATATGGACATACAATCTTATATGCTAAGTCGTTGAGGCTAACTTTAGTTGGTAGTTAGAGTCCTCAAATCTTGTAAGATAAATCATTGTTAGGACATATGTTTAACAGACACATGAATCATAAAATCTTGATAAATTTTGTATAATATATCAAGCGTGCTATTGTATTTCTCAAGTTTAACAAAAATATAATGCTAAAATATCATTCTCATTATTATAGGCTACAATTCTTGTGATATCTACAAGTGAGATTTGGGACATGAGCTCTTATATCATGTTTAAATGAAAACAATAGATTCACTTTCTCATTCACTATACTAAGTATGGTCAAGGTATAATTTTGCTGTCCCCAGTTATTTCATGACTACTTAAGGGGCACCCACTAGTTTGCTCACTCGAGATGTTCAATTTAGAATAAAATGGAATACAGATTAAATAAATTTGGAAATGCTCCCTATTTTTTATTTTCAGACAAGTTTTCAGGTTGTCAACAAATACCACAGGTGGAAAACTGGATTGCCAGAAGTCGCTCTGACAATTAATTATCCTGCAAGCTGCCTCAAAGCGAAGTCCAGATAAAGTCTCCTGTCATGGTACGCTTGTTGTCACATGATGACATGGGGTGGCATGACCCTTCTGAGGCAAGACCCACATGCCCAAAGATCTCAACTCTGGGAGTGGATATGGGAGGATTACAGGCTCCCATGTATCTGGTATACCTGTTCTCCTATAGGTCTCCTTTCAACTGGCCCAACCAAAGTGAATCATGAGACCTCTGCCCTTTCCCAACTCGAAATCCAAACACTGGATGACAGAAGCCGAAAGTGAAGCATGATTGATCTCTGGAGCGTGCCTTTTCACCTAATTAATCAGTGGCACCTTTGTAGAATCTTAACATTATGGAAAAAGTGAAGGAAGTGATATAAGTATTATAGTTTCGTGTTTCTTGTCTTAATATCCAGAGGAAAGAAAACTTTTTGTTTGTCGTTTTATTTATTTCCTTAATCAAAGGTATGAATAAGAATTGTTGAGGAGAAAAAAAAAAAAAAAAGAGGAATAGAAAGGATTTGAATGGACTGGATTTACTTATGTTAAAAAGGTAGACATGGAAGAGTTTTTTCTAGGTTCGGTTTTAGCGGTGCAAATTTTATAGAATGTCTCCTCTTCTCTTCTCACTTCTGGGGCCGCCACTGTCAACGTCCTATCAAATCTAGGATATTGCACTCTCCAATTATCCGAGGAGCAATCGTTTGCAGACTCTTTAAGATATTTTTATATTCAGAAAAATGTTTTTATTTGAAAACAAGTTTACCTCCATCTTTATTTCTTAAATAGTTGGTTCTTTGATACTAGCTCTTCTAAATTTCTGATTTCTTTCCAACAAAATGGTTACTTTTTGATTCCCAACAATAACGAAGCCAATGAATGAAATAGTGGAGACTTTGATCTTAGGGTAGAATACTTATAAAAGACTTTGATCTTAGGGTTTGTGGAATCCAGCACGGAATGGTCGACGAACAAGATGATGTTGACCTTCCGATCTGTTTACGGATCCAGCTTGGGTAATGACAAAGCTGGGTTGCCAGAACTCTGGAGACTGCACTTCATGCAGCCTCCATACGGTGCCCAAATCAAGCATATTGTCATGATTTGCTTGCAAGTTGATATGGAGTCAGTACGAACCTCTGAGACGAGATCCACCTGCTAAAAGATCTCAAATTTTAAAATGGAAATGAGAGGAAAATATGCTGACAGAACTGCCACATCTTCTCATGTGTGAATACTGGAGGATCCTATTCCATTTCATCACTGCTCAGTTCGTAAAACCGAAAGTAAAATTGATCACTAAAGGGCTTTTATAACTTCTAGAAGTTTGCTCTTCACCTAATCAGCACCGCCTCCTTTTCAAGTAAGAGGATTTGTTGCAAAATATTTGGTTATTTTGTGGTTTAACTTGAGAATGTTCCAACGAGGTTCAAATTAAATTGGTTTCTTGGTTTAATTTAACGAAGAATCGAATTGAAATAGAAGGGGAATATAGCTGATGTATCATCAAAAGTAAAATTATACATGGAAATAATTCAGTAGTCATCATGCAGGCGACTGGGTTAGGTGCACAGCTCAATATACAAATTAGGTTAATAATTATTTATTTGCTCTCCAAAATAAATAATTAACTCCATACAAATGATCATTCACAATTAATGGCAATCTACCTGTTCTCTTTCTTCCCTTTGAGCTACCATCGCGCCTGCAGACCCATCACCTTCATTTCACTGATTAAATGAAAGAAAAGGATGGCAGCAATTTAAACCAAGAAGCCAAGAACAAGAGACTGACATCTGCAAAATCATCCACACGCCAGGACCAACCATAACGGCATTCCACATTTTTGTCAGAACGAGAGTATAATACAGAGTCACCTGGGTTTAATTGGTGAACGCTGGTCGAAACACTTCCTGGATCATCTATTATGGTTAGTCCATCAATACTAATTTAATTAGAGGTGCTTTAAAATGGCCATGAAGTGAATTTGAGACCACTTACAAAGGCTGCTGAAGATTCCTAGAAACAATCATCCAGTGAAATCTTCAAGCTGTCTGCTTTGTTAGCCCCTACACAAAAAATGTTGTACTACAACCCAATATATTAGAATGTAGAGAAGCTCGTAGAACTGAAACGTTACAAGGATTGATGCCAAAACAGATTATTTAGATTACGTGATAATTTGAATCAATGAAAAAAGTTCCTGGCGGGCTGACATTGCATCAAGAAGCAACAGTACTGCTAAACGAGGAGGGCAATTCGCACCATTTTTTTATAGTCAATACAACTCAAACAATGATTTGAACGAAAACTGATATAAAAAATAGAAACAATAAGAACAACGTGAATTTCCAATACAAAACAAGCCCAATATACACCATTTCTCTTACATACAAAAACCCCAAAGCCTATGGCCCAAACAAAACAATAACTCTCACCTTCCATTCGTACCTTTTGCTTTCCAACCCAATATCATTTGGAGTCTAAATCATCCGGCTCATTTGCTTGAGATTTCTTCAGCTTTGCCACAAGAACCCACATGTTAGCCAGTTCATTTTCTAGAAAGGCTTCCCTCTGTTTGGATTCTTCTACTTTCTTCTGAAGTTCTGTTTCTCTCTGCTCCTTTTCCAGAAGCACAGCTTCAAGTGTAAGCTCTCTTTCATAGCTAGCGTTCACCTCTCTCTTGGGTGCTGGTTCATGCCGCTTGAGATGGCTGTCCCTTTTGGCATTCTTTGGTCCATTGCTCACTCTCCGCTGAGCAGAATTTCTCACTGATGCTAATTCAGCAGCCAGCCTCTCATTGTGGTTCATGAGTTTGGTGACTTCTTCTGATAGTGCCTTCAACTCCACACCTGCAGCTGAGGCCAAACCTTTGGCATATGCACTCTCCTCTGCCAGCTTCTGGTTTCGGGTTTCTAGTTGGGTTTTAGCTTCTGTAAGTTCAGCTACTTTCTGCTTAAGTTCTTCAATCTCAGATGCCTGAGTCAAAGAAGAAATTAAGAGCAAAAGGTATTGACAGAATGTGTAATTGTGTTTATACAGAAAGATACCTCACAACCAGAGTACATTCTCTAAAGAATTACAGTAAACATTGCAACCATATCAGTTGACCAGCTTTTGGTCAATGATTTAACCATGACATTTGAGACAAAGTGTCCATTTATCTAGCATCTCATGGATTCACGAGAATATACAATATCTAGAGCTACGTACGTTATCCTCAATCTGCAGTGTGTGGAATTTCATATTTATAGGACAATGCTGGCCTGTTTTAGGTTCATGAAGATCCTTGACAAATGATATCAAGCAGTAAGCTTTAACCCCATCTACTAGGATTTAGCTTTATAAACTCAGTAACAACCATTAAAGCTTGACAATTTTATTTCTGGCTCTCAATTTAATGCCAATTATCCAAATTTTTTTCAACTCTTTGTAAGCGACACATGGACAAGAAGCATTTGCCATTAAAATCAGTAGTTCCATTGGTGGGTTGTGAGATCTATCTTATAGGTCACACATTGACTCATGCAAATTGAGTGGAATAAAATAGAATTGCTGCTTATGGCCATGATGTAGGAAGTGAAAAGGAATATGAACTCAGATAAATTATGACTAGAACATGTCACCCCTTCTAAGTGGATGAATATATGACTTCAAAAGAATGGATGCAAACATTATATCATTAGAAGAGCTAAATTTTACTTGTGTGAACTAAAACATTTAATTATAGTGAGCAAACAAATCCCACCTTTTTAAGCTTCTGATGGCTTTTGCATCGAATAAAGCATTTAAGTGTAGTGCTAGTATGCACATGTACTTCAAATTCTATGACATATCTGTACACAATATGCATATCAGATACCGATACATATTGCACAGGGATAGGCTATATGTCAGGCAGCTATTTTAATTTTAATTTTCATTTTCTTTTTTTTTTTTTAATAGATTCTTCCTGGATATGCTAGAAGTACTTCTCCTTACCTCTGAGCATGAGGAATAGGCTGATTTTCTTTTCTTTGATCAAAGTTGTCCTTTCAACCATGGGGATGATAGACAGTTACTTTTAGCGATTATGATGCTTATGTTATCATGGAAGAATAGGTCATATTGTTGTGATGATTCGTGATGCTTTATGTATCTTTTTCTCCCACCTATATGTAAAAAAATAGTTATTCACTGCCATTCCCCAGCTGTAGCATATCCTTATCTTTTAAGATTTGCTATATTGGCACATCAATAATAATGTGCCATGTCCATGCTTTTTAGTTATAGAGATGACATTTGGGCATAGAATATCTAAGACAAGCAAGCAATAGAACTGACCATATGTGCTTGCTGCAGCAACTCAGTAGTAACATCTTGTGATGGTACTTTTTCTTTGCTTGCAGGTAACTCCATCTCAAAATTGGTTCCCCCAGAGCAATGCTGTGATTTAGAACTTGTTGAAGAGTCAATCTGTTGTTTCAGTGAAGCAATTGTTTCCTGCAGTTCTTCACATTCACATATCTGACAAGGAGAATAGATTCAAGTGTTACAAGTTGATAATTTGTAGTCAGTGGTCATACAACCAAGAGAACATGAATATAACCCATATTAAATTTCACCTTTTGTTGCAGCTGATCCTGTATCACTCTGTTATCTGCGGTTTTCACCTGTAAGAGATTATCCACAATGTCTCCAAACTTAGTTTTCAAACAAGCCAAAATAAATACAATTTGACTAGATTCTTTACATATTCTGAATTTTGCCAGTCGAATGATTGATAAAAACACAGGCAAGGTTTCATTCAGAGAAAAGACAACTTTAAGCCACTTGCCGCAAAGTATTTGGAGATGCATTTATACAAAGACTTACATGAAAGAGTAAATTTACAGATAACTGAGTACCTCAAGTTCAAAAGATTTCTCATTGAGTTGTTCTAGCAGTTCAGCATAAGACTGCAACAAAAAAAAAAAAGTAAAAATCAATTATTTATTCATACAATATGAAAAATAAGTAATATGTGACATCTTTAAAAAAAATCACCGGTGAGAGGCCCAGTTTGTCCATTTTGTTTTGAGTAACTGAAATGGAATCAGCCATCTGCTTTTCTAAAGAAGCAATCTGCTGATTCTTGGCTCTGATCTCATCATTAATCTTCCTTATTTCCATCTGCAAGTTCAAAATATATCAGCAAGCGCTACATGCTCATATTGATCAAGAATGCAATATAGGAAATGATACATTACTTGAATTTGCTCATTCTTTGGATTATTGGCTGCCTCATCTGACAATCGCTTTAAAACACTCGAATGAAGTGCAACCTCTCCAGACAGAATTTTTAGCTGCTCTCTCAGCAAATCAACGTGGTCTATTGATTTAATGCTGGTCTATCATAAGATAAAACAGAGCAAGTTAATTGACTTTAAAAAAAATATTGCAGATTACATGCCTGAATCACGAGCCACATGTAATAGCACTTAATATTCGACAATATACACAAACACAAGCAAAAAAACAAGGTACAACATTCTTTTCACATTATTACTTAAGCAGACCTAACAATTAACTGCTCAAGAAGAATGAATATTATTATCACTAAAACTGGATAGAAATACCATTAAACTTTGATTTATATAGAATGAAAGTTGTTTCACGATTCTAAAGCAAATCAAAGAAAAATGGGTAAAGGTTCATCGTCCTAATACAATACTGCCCTATACTAGGCATACTATACCATTATCGAACCAAGACTTGATAAGGGGAACATACAGAGTCTGAGTATGCTAAACTGACCCTCATAATGGGCATACCAACATTGTAATAGTACAATATCGGTACAATGTCTAGCACCGAGATCACAAACCTTTGATAAGCATGCAGAAGACCCAAAAAAGAATCAAAGAGAATAGTACAATATCGGTACAATGTCTAGCACCGAGATCACAAACCTTTGATAAGCATGCAGAAGACCCAAAAAAGAATCAAAGAGAATGTGCTTGTTTTCCCATTCTTGTTTGTTTTTTATAGGTCCACCTCATACATTAATGGTCTTTTACCTTAAAAGTATAAGTTTTCCCCTCTGTAGGTTTTTTTCCCTCTTACCAGTTAGATCAAGGGAAAAGATGGACCTTTTGTGCCTAAACATTAAATATTTTTAACCAAACATGTTGTAAGTCATACCAAAATTTGAGCATAAAAAGCTAAAAAAATTTAACTAGTCTGTGTTTCCATTTACCTAAAAGAGAGAAAAACAAAGGCAAAAAAAGGCTATCTTCATTAGTTCTACAATACTCGGTCATGTTATTCCGCAAGTTCACACTAAAAGCATCATATATTCTTAAAGATTAATGTTTCAAATGTCATATCTTCACTTTTGTATTCAACGACAAATCAGTTTTTTGGTTTTCTTTTATTTTTCATAATTCCATTGATGTATTTTTCATGTGCTGGACTTCTTTTTCTGAAACTATACAAAATGTCTCAAATATGGAAAAGAAGTTTTAGTGTAGCTGAATGTCTGTTAAAAACCAAAATTATAAACTACAGCATATATTGGACCAAGAGCCAAATATTGTTTACTCTAAACCAAAAACGAGATAGTCTCTCAAATTCTACAATAAGTTTAGTAAAACGTAAAATATGGGAATCCAAACAATGTTTGCTTTCCTACTTAGCAAGTGCATGTGCTTAATTATTTCAGGTTCCCATATCTTATGGGGCAAAATTCTACACGTCCCTAGCAAGTGGGGGTACATTATTGTTCATAAAAAGCCTAAATAAAAGGTGCACAAAGCTAACAATCTATTAGAAACCTCTCACAGATCTGTACAGTCTCACAAAATGTTTATCCATATCTAACTTATTTTGTGACCAATCCATTGCCAACTGATATACTTTAATAGCTTAAGCCTGTACATCTGTGGTTGCATCTTCTTTTTAACTTGTTTAGATTTGTATATCTTTCATCACATACTGTAATAGAAGGAACAAAGTTTTTCTATTTTCATTACTCTCCATGGTTTTCTCTTTCATTACCTTATAATCTGCCTGAATAAAATGCTTGTAACATGGTTAAGATCATCCCATCTTACCATCTGACTTTAAAATTTTGATTATCTTGGAGACGCATAGGCCTAATAATCCTTATTTCAGACAAAGCTTCAAGTAAAACTTGATGGCATATGGAAGCATTACATGGAACCAATGGTATACACATGGAAATTTTAATTCAAATTAGCTGAGGCCAAAACTTTTAGAAAATACATGTAAAACATGATGTTTTGGTAATATCTCCTTGTCAAGCAAGTATATCTAAGAAAAAAAAAAATCTAATGGTTTTCAATCTCCGAGGGACATTGTTGAAAATATTCATTAAGGTAAAAGTAACTAGAATTTGTAGCATCAACAAATGCATTTTATAAGAATGGGTAAATGCAGCATGACAGTAAAATAAGTCCATAGTGATGTTACATCAATGTAAATTTCTAAGGTTGCATTCAATTTAATTTTATCTTCTTTCATATTTAAATGTGTGGTATAACCACAGAAGCAAACTTAGTTGTTAAACGAGAAACTACATCGACATATATATTATATAACTTAATCTGCATACCAGAGGTGTCTCCTGCAAAGAAAGATTATCAGCAGGAATACTCTCTTGGATTAAGGAATTTGAATTCCTTGGTTCCCCAGGAAAGTTTACACTCTCTGCTTGAGGAGTTGAAGGTGCAGTGAATGATTTTGTCCCACTTGATTTGTCACCATCAGAACTGGTCAATGTTGTCCCACCACTGTCACGTTTCTGGAGAAAGAATTCTAAATTATACATGACCCAGAAGAGAAAAAGGCCTATAAGAAAACAAAAGAAAAGAAAAGAGCAGCACTCCAGAACATTACTAGAATATGAACCTACATTACAGAAATTCAAACACAAACTTTGAAGCATGAAGCACCTTTTTCAGGTGATATGTTTGTGGATATCAAGCAAACAAGATGGAAGAACTGAAGAACATAAATCAGCTGTACAGTAAATTAAACCATTAATATAATTATGAGCCAAATGTTCTGTTGGTTCTTATACAATACAAGAGGATATTTTGTTCTGAATGAGATTTTTTTTTTAAAACTTTTGTCCATACTATAGAAACAATAGAATGCAAGAGTCATTTGTTAATTGGAAGGACTGTGAAAGTTTTCAACTATCCGTAACTTCTTTTTTCAAAGCATCATATCTAATTTGAACAGTTCTTTCTTCCAGTATCTTGGGCTTTCTCGAAGATAATTAACATTGCGAACTTCAGATACCATTTTCAGTGTTGAATAATAACAAATTTCTTAGTGAATATCTGCAGCCATTTTGTGGAGGAGGATGAGTATTGTGATTGCTTTCCCTTTTCCTTCAGCAGTGGGATCATATAAACATAGGCTAATCTCAGTGTTAACTACTTAAAATTACTAAATGATAAGGTTTCCTTGCAGGCTATTTTGATGATAAGTTGTTTCTCAATGCTTAACTATAAATTACATTTACATTTTGCTCCTGCAGTTGAGTGTGAAATGGTCTATTAAAGCCCTTTGAGAATTTTGGCAATCCTATTATTATTTGTTAACAGTGAATTTCTTTGTTCTCAACTCATACATCTGGTTTTGCCCTCGTGGCCATTGCATATTGCCATGTTGATCAATTATCTAGTTTTCTTGAAGCCTCAGATGACACAGGCATGTCTTTCTTTTTTCTAGATCAACATCATTTTCTCCTGATTGTCAACTTCATGAAGCAATGCTCATGAGGGAAACAATGTTTCATCATTGAAGATGTGAGAAATATAGGCATTCACCATCGCCACTACTCAACAACACCGTGTCGTCAGAACTCACTGCTTGCTCAACTGTCTATAGATCTTTTCGTGTTTCACAGAAACAAGCATAGAAACCTAACCTGGGAAATAGCTTTGCGTTGATTCTCACCAGCTTGGCCAAAAATGAGCAATTTGACAGTTTTCATTCAAATAATTTATCTCATTTTTTGCCAACAAATTACACTTTAGTTGTTTTTTCATTAAACCTTTACAAGTCAGGATTAAGCCTGAAAAGCATTTAACCTTCACAACTTCACCAAAGATTATCAATGTGCAACCAAGTTTTTAAATAATGCATTATGCAGCTATGATAGACTCCCACCGAAAAGTTCTTGAATATCATACTGGTTATGGTGGCCTTTATGTGCCTTAAAAATTAAAATTTCAAAATTTGTATATTGACAATCACTGTCACAGTGGCTGTTATAATGGTTCTATAATAGAAAATAACAGGAAAAAAGCAGTGTTATCTTTCCATTCACTTTTCATTAAATAACTTTTTTTAAGACAGTACAGTTTCTTTTAAGGGGAAATTTGATGAAAAAAATTGAAATTTGAAAAATATATATATATTTACAGAAAGACAACTGAAAATAACAACTGTTATTTATGTTATAAAGGACCATTATAATGCTAAATAATGCATTATCATGGCTGTTATCTTTTTCTCCCATTGTCATATATAGCATAACAAAAGAGCATCAGAACTGTTATAATGGCTGTCATAATGGTTGTAATATTGTTATTTAAAACCCGGCGTGCATCTATCATGATGCTCACATTGATCAGAATTGGTGATGATATGTCTTTCACTACAGATCATCAAATAGTAGTGAAGAAACATTAGAGGTAGATTAACCACAAATATATAAGATATCGATGTTAGAAAGGAAAAAGTAAGAGCAGATGTTGCAAGAAGAGAGAATGCAAGTCTACAATGCAAGAAATGAAGTTCAGGATCTTCTAACACTCACTTTGCAAATGTACTCCAACAACCTAAGCATCCCTAAAGGACTTAAATATGCAACTGAATATGCTTAACTGGTGATTAGGCCCAACCAAAACAAATTAGCAAAAGCCAGCATCCATATACAAAAATTATTGCATAAACATTGGAGTGTCGATATGCTTTTGATGGAATTTTGAGGATTATATAGGGCAAATGGTTTAAAAACACAAGGATATATGTACCTGAACTATAAGTTATATATCTTGTATACGCTGCTGCATTAGCATTTAGCAGTGATATGTTTCAACACAAGTTCATGCAATTCTTCACTTTCGGTTCAGTTGAAAGCACTTATAGATTTGACACACAAGATTATTTATATATAATTAACTTCTATGTGTTTTAAATATATAATTAACTTCTATGTGTTTTAAAAGCTTATTGTCACATGCTTTGAGCTTTTTTTTTGTAACAAGTACTGATTGATTTTATGTAATTCAATGCACTTTAGCTAAAAGAACTGCCTCCTTACATGCTGTACATGTAAAAACTTAAACACCTAAGTGATGAAAACGGCATCAACAGTATTCTCACTGTTATCTGGAGTGACCTATGTTAATTATAATTGCCAAAATATTAAAAGAATCTAAAATTGTTGAAACATAATTCTGCTGGTTATGTGTACATGCATGATTATTCTGTATAATCACAAGCTTTGCATTTATAGTCATGCTGTATAGCCATGCCGGCCCTGTAAAATCACAAGCTTTGCATTTATCAGATGCAGGGGCCACATTTAGATGGGGGGCCATTTGTGGTTCATGCCAGGCATAGACAACAGTCCTAGCTCTAGCAGTCCTTAATGTTCCTTAGACATGATTAATTCTTTATAATTACAGGTGTATTCTAGCAGTAATTTTTAGAATGTGAAACTTGATAAAAGAAAATAACATGAGGATTTATGAACACAATATTGCTTATAAATGCCTATACACAATCATACTGCATATATGCTGCATATTGCATAATTTTTTAATCTTCGTATTTTACTATACACAACACTAGTTTTTACACAACTATCATAAAATGATGTGCACTTCCAACGAGCAACAACTTCAATGGTTATAGTGAAAAAGGGCAAGTATTGGCCACAAGTGATGCACTGTAGTGGAAACCAATTGCATTAACAAGCAGGGTACAGTAGTTGGGCTCCATAAAGCATCAACATTGAGCCCTTAATGCTTTATTCCTTGTGATGATTTATATGCATCTTAGTTGGAGATAATGTGATGACAAGTGATAATAAAAACACAAGGTCAAATTCAATTAGTAATATGACTGAAATCTTTGAAGATATACCTCAACATAAACACAGCGTAGATAATACAATATTCTTGATAATCATTACTACTCAAGCTCCCAGTTAAAAAAATGGCAAATAAACATCCTGGAGAGATGACATCCACTAGTAAGGTCTACTTTAGCTTAGAATCAAATATAAGATGGAACCATAGTAAATTTATAGACAGAACTCTTAATATATCAGCAAATTTGGTCTGCAATAAAGTGTTCAATGCATGGATTTTTCCTAATACCAAGGATCTTCCCTAGAGAAATTTAGGCATACCCGTAGCTTGAACCAATTTAGGAGCCCATGCTTTCTGTTTTTCTTGTCCTCCTTCGAAGCATCATCAATAGTTTCACCATATCCTTCTAGCGGAACAAAAAAATCACTGTTCTCAGAATCCATCATTTCTTTCCTTCTATATGGGAGATAAGCAAGCTGCACATTCACATAAATACCAACAATCAGAGTGATAAAAAGCATTGGGAAAAATAACACCCTAACCGCATGGGAACTCAGAGGATATATCTATGACAACATCATAAGAAGCTGACAATTAAAACTAATCATTCAAGAGCTTATGTGGATGGATGCTAATCACCATACCTCCTCTTCTCCAAATGAGTGTCTTCGCCTTGGACCAGGACGCTGAGGGAACCTTGGAGATTGGGTGGCTTTTGTAGATACCAAAATCAGTTTTGTTAACCGCTGTATCCTTCCCAGCAAAGCAGCTTTAGCTTCTTCTTCTTGTTCCAGCCTCGATTGTAACTTAACATGACCATCCTCTAGCTTTATATACATCATCATGTTTTAATTAAAATTGAACATTAAAAAAAAGATAAAGTAAATTTACATTAAAAGATTGATATATCCAATAGCTAAAGAAGAGATACAAAATTATACCAAGTGTCAATAGCAATAATTTTAAGTTTTAACAAAACTATAAAGCACCGAATATGCAAAGTGACTTTTGCACAAAAAGTGACGGCTTAATTGTCTTTTTAGTAAAATAGTGCAGATAATCAGTGCACAAAAGTACTCTGTGTGGATAAAAGCAATGAGTTCTTTGCTCATCTGATGATCTCATTACTATATGGCGCAGAGTTCTTCCTCTATATGCAAATTATCCATCAAGGTTACCTACCCATAACCTTACTGGACATCTTTCCAGTTGTCAGCCCTTCAGTATTCTTGTCAAAGATACACAAAACTTCTTTTACTAGTACCAATAAAGTTAATGTTGGCACATTGTCCTCCTAAGTCTAAGATAGAACAGAAAAAAGGCCCTGAGATCGGAATAGGAATTAGTCATCGATCATCATAAACTCACTCATTCACAACTGAGATTCAAGTACGAAAATCAGCAAGTAGAGGAAAGATGACAGGTATTCTAAACAAAAAATGCTAAACTACCGGGGGAATGGATCTAGATCAATTCTATAAGCTGTCAGAAATGGCAACATTTCTGACACAACAGACGTAGAAATAGTCAGAGATGTGCCATTAAAAAATGGAAACCAACAGAAGCAGAAAGAATTATGGAAGAATCTAGGATGGGATCAAAAAATTGCATTCTTATTAACATCTTGATATAAAGAAACTGTAGAAAGAATGACAATTTATTATTGTACCAACTTCATAAAATAAAGGTGAAGTAAAAATGTTCCCATGTCCATGCTAAACTTCAAAGCCATGCTTTAATTGATGGCAGAGGATGGCCAACAAAATTAAAATGCAGACAGCATAGTGGGCAAGGGTCGAAAAAAGAGGATCTGGACAATGAGATGAAATCACTAAACATCAACAAACAAGTTTGCACAATTCAGACAAACAAAAGGGGCATGATCATCCAAGGTAAATAAGACTTTCACTACACATTAGCGCATGATTGATGCAACAAATTCATGTATCTTCTTTCAGATTATTTCATTAGTTTGAGAATATTTTAAATCTCTAAGTCTAGGTATGGTTTTCATTTCACTTCAGCATCATGATTAACTTGATGTAAGATGAGAATCATCTTTATGAAGACATATCTTTCCTGCATCCATGTAAACATTTAATTAGCTGTCTGAAGGCTCACCTAGAGTATCATACTCTACCTGATAAAAGTTATTTCATGAGTCTTCCTGGGAAATATTATGCCTTTAGCAAGATCTCTATAAGCAAGGCATATAAAATAAAAAGAACCTATATTCCAAAAAAAAACCTCCAAGGCATGGCTTCAAATTTTTTATAATAAGAGTTGCTTTATTGTGGCCTTGTTTATTAACTTGTTCAAATGATTTATTATAGGTAAGTGTTATGAGCAAGGCCATTTTATTTATTTAAATTTGTCCATTCCTCAAAAAAATGTTGATAAAGATAAGAAGAAGCCAGATCTAAGCATGGATAATTAACTCAGTTTAATTGTGTAACAAGACTGATGGGCTCTAGTTCTTTTGGAAGCAATTTTAGGAACCATTTCTTGTGTATATTATAATGAGAAAGACAAGATAGCCATCCATCTTTGGTCATGGTAACTAACATCCCCTCATATGGGATCTTAGTACATGTAGCGACTGATAGGCCATAAAATGATATGACTAGAGTAACCAAGTTCTAAATCAATGAACTAGGGTAAATTCCTACAAAAACAACAGCACTCATATAAGAATAAAGAATTGTACAAAAAGTTGGGAGGAAAAAATTGCAAATAGGGGCTCAAATAAATGCTGCCTAAATGCATGCAAATATTAGAACTTAAATCACCAAATAGAAGCTCGGTGCACATGATAAAACATGTTCCCAACATGCATCAAGTGCCAAAATTTGAGTTGCTTATTTTTTAAGAAGGTAAAAGATTATTGGGTTGGCTTTACATTCTAGAAAATTCTAGGATTATATATCATTGTTACAGACATGTTATAGGGCAGGAAAAGCAAAGTACCCTTTTGGATGCAAATTGATACATGTTACCACTTATCATTAAGCTGACCAGAAGCTCTACACTTAATTCTGTTATGGTGTTAAATTACCATACTTTGTTTCACTGTCAAATTACCATTTTATAAGTTGGACATAAGTATGCAACTCAGACTAGTTATAGCTTTCTAATTATAACCAATCTACCTAATGTAGTGTATGCTTTGATCCTTTTTGTAATTTGCCAATATCATTCTTGCCTTTAATTGAGCATTCAAACTACATTGTAGTGTCACTGCTATTACAAAGTCAGCCTCTTATGAAGGTTTTTCATCAAAAGTTTTTTTTTTACCAACTGTTTCTCATGACTTAAACATCTTACACGTTCACTTTCTGATGATGAAACTCCAACATCAAGTTTAATAACATTCTCACATAGACCGATGATATCAAATTTGAATTATATTTAGCATTTTAGATCAATTAACACACATTCAAAAGACTAAATATATCAACGTGAACTGCAAAATAAAAGAAAAATATAATTTTCCACAAATTACAAAATAAGTAGAAAAGGCACACCTTTTGTTTTAAGAGAACAATATCATCTTCTCCAGCATCTTTTAACGGAGCAACAGTCACAATGCCCCTTTTTAACTGTTCTAGCTCTTCCTTTAAACTACGAATCTCATTTTGATATTTCTTGATCAAAGATTTTTCATCAATAATCTGCAAAGCAAAAACAAAGTATGCGAGAAAAAATCACAATTAAGAGAAGAAATCTAGTGAAGGAGAGGAAATATGAAATATAATGCACAAACAGAGGACCGTGTTTTCTAGGAAATGCAATTCAACTCTTAAGAAGGTTGATCTGAAATCATTACTAAACTAAGAGTATGCACTAATTCTACATGATAAGGAAACATACTTTATTTTGTGATGCTTGAATCTCAATGTGTTTTGCACGATGGGCAAATTTCAATGTGTTATGAGTCTCTTCTGCATTGCTTGAGGATGGAGTCACTGTGCAGATGAGCTGTGTAACAGAAAACAGGAGAAAACTACTGAATTCTTTCATGAAGATAATATTTTTTTCCCAATAAACAAGACTACTCTAGGTTTATAAACCACTCCTCGATTGCTCTTTCACATTGTTTGCTTAAGTCATAAGTAAAACAAAGTGTAACTTACCGAAACACGCCCTTGACCACTCAATGAGGATTGGAGGAGTCGAGTTAATTTAGAATCTCGGTATGGAATATGTGCAGCTTTTCCATCAGTTAACTTTGCAATCACCTGAAAAAAAGAACAGAAAATTTCAATGAGCAAACTTGCTAGATCAAATAAATAAAGCAAAATAATGGATTTAAACAATACAAATGACTGACAAATTATCAATATATTCAAAACATGAAATACAAACTGTCAAAAAAAGTTGTACTTTTTGTATTTATACCAGTTATTAAAGTCAGATGCTTTTATTTATAAAATTGATTCTTATAATTATATAAAAATCCATGTGCATGACAATCTTCCATTATATTCATTAATAAACATAAAACAAAAATAACAAATTTCAATTGAAACTAATTTCTTCACAAAAATCTAAAATTAAAATATGGTCAATTTTAAAGCTTAATGGGTTGTACATACTCAACTATATTAAGAAGAGAAACATTCACAAGAACTTATGTAGCTATGGTTTTTGATTTATAAAGTTCGGAACAAAGCAAGACAGGGAATGGCCATCTTTAATGTTCTAAACATCAGTACATTTTACACATAGATCATGTAATAGTCCAAAAGAAAAACAAACAATGCTCTACAAACATAAATTAGCATTTCATTTGTAAAAGAAATGAAAAATGAAAAAGACATCAAATTTATCTACTTCAACACATGATCCTTGATTTGAAGTTTTTTCCCAAGAAAAGGAATCAATGACCCACCCATATTGAGGGACGATTCATCTCAGAGTGGGATCTGAATAAGATAGCATAACAGTTCTGCCCAAACAAAATTTTGCCTAGTTCTGGCTGAAATATAAATGAGTAATGCTAACCCCATAGTCCAAAACATATCAAGAAGGCATGGTACAAGCCAGGAAGTGAATTGCAGTTCCATAACGTACCTAAATGTCTCAATGGATCATTGTTGCATTTACATCATAACATTCATGGCATGATGCATATGGTATGGTAAACTAGGATTGGTACTAAAACAACCTAAACCTTGGGTTGGGGCCAAATTCTGAAACTTCTATATATAGAGCAACTTATGAAAGTCACATTAACTAAGCCTAATTATGGGGGAATGACCAAGTAGTACAGATGCTAGCGCTAGAAAGGACAATTTTGCAAATAAAATGCATTGACAGATGATTTGGACAGATCATGATACTGCACAATTTTACAGTAGCAAGAAATCAGTTTACAGCCTTTCTTCTCATTTATTTTTTCTTTTTTTTCTTTTTTGCTTTTTGTTTGCGCATTGGAAAGCACATGGATGTCATTACATGACTACACTTGTTGACTCTACCATCGCAAGCTGATATGACTAAGGAACAGAAAACAAAGTCCAAGAATGGAATTGGTCAAGAAGATTGTAATACATGATCCATCATAGCACGAACTTAGAAAGGCATAACTGATATTCCACAATTTAACTTCCCTAATTTTTCCTTCAACATAGAAATTCTATAACACTAACTTTTGCATCATTTGTTAAAACAGAAGCTCTCTACTAAAGAGCTTTCATGCACTATGAGTATATCTCATCAGGGCAATAATTGAAGAATACATTATCAAAATCCAAAGAGTGAGAAGAATGCAAATACTATTACATATACATTAGGAAAATGTGAAAAAGAAGTGTATCTTTTTTCCCTTTACAATGTACAGACTAACCATATATGTTATGCTCCACTTGAAAATATATGAGTGAACAAATTCAAAGTCACTAGACATGAATTTCTAATCTGAAAAAGGAGATACACCTCCAAAAAGTTTATGAATACCACTGTCTTCCTTCTATTGAGTAAGATTTTTTGCAACATGCTCTATCAAGTCACTTAACAATCTGAAGCAACGCATTAAAAGACACCCATAAAATCATTGAACGCATGAATATGAACTATCTAGATAAATAGGTTTTGCACAGAACATTTAATTGCCTGTCCTTATATTTTGCATCAAAAGATGGGCAGTAAGAAGCTGTCACCAGCAATTGCTTAAATTCATGGCATGCATCACTAAAAGTTCTATATTTTCTTAACTACTACTAAACCTATGGCATCATCAATATTTGAAGGGAACAAACAATACATACACATGTAATGTTGAAATGCATTAAGGCACAAAATGATATAATTAAAAATTACAGAAGCTAAAGTAGTTTAGTGGAGAAACATATTGGATGATTTTAACAAATAACAATATTCTTGTCTCAGGCCTTACAGTTCCAAGAGTTAATAGGCTTTTATTAATATAGGATCCCTCTTTTCGACGTACTCCAGTGGTTTCAGCCCTTGAGCTCTCTGAACCTGCCAGATCGATGAGGTTCTGCATATGAGTAAAAGAGAGTTTATAAGAAATCAACAGATAATAATATTCTATAACAGCACACATCAAACATAAGAAAAAGAGAGTCTACTAGAAATTTTTATAGAAAAAAAGAAGAATCACAGAGAAAACTTACAAGTTGTGAAAGATGAACTGCTTCCCCTTCACTACATTCACCACAGGGGCTACTCTCTATTGTCTGTCACAAAGCAGGATAGAAAAACATAAATGCTAATCTGGACTTCAAAAACTAGTATGATGACTGCAAGTGTATATGAATCATAGTTTAAAATTTCTATGTAGGACATGAAAGGCCTGGAGTCCAGCATGAAAAGCTGAACTTGGAAGACTTATGCAAGCCTTCATGTACTATTTAAGCAGCCCCCTCCTAAATACAACACAAGAATTGCACATGTCGCATGCTAGTCTAGTGGAATGATTACAAGTGTTTGTGAACAACAAGGACCTAGGCTTAAAAATGGACATTAATAGAAGAGATAATATTGATGTACAATCTCTATTAAATGACATGCCACATATTTTGATGTTTGGATAAACTGATAAGGTGGCAAAATTTTGAATTATATGCCAGGGGGGCAATTAAACAGACTAGAGAGTGAAAGAGCGAGCGAACAAGCGTGCGCATGCAATATATATATATATATATATATATATATATATATATAGAGAGAGAGAGAGAGAGAGAGAGAGAGAGAAAAGGCATGCATATAACTTCTTGGGCAGTAACACACCATTATCTCCTGTAGCTTCTATTTCTCTTCTCTCTCTCACAACTAGCTATCTTGGAACATCCAA
This sequence comes from Metroxylon sagu, assembly GCA_017589505.3. NCBI lineage: Eukaryota > Viridiplantae > Streptophyta > Magnoliopsida > Arecales > Arecaceae > Metroxylon > Metroxylon sagu. The sequence continues at coordinate 525,395 of JACVBY030000484.1, forward strand.
TAAAGTTATAGTTCCAGTTACCAGTTATGTATTGTGAAGAGTACTATCGGAATTGGACTAAGCAGTGATTTAAAAGGTGGATGTGGTACAAAGGAATTCAAGGGACCATGTAGTGCATATGCAATATGCAGGTTGCATATTACAGATCCTATGCAGTTACTATTTTTTAACTACTTAAAAATAAATAAAATACATTACATAAGAATCATAGCAGTCATGTTTTGGGATAAATAACAACTATATTAATATAGATAACAATAACAACTAATATTTAATGCTTAATACATAGTACATAATAGAAAAAACATTATCATTATTAATTCCCTTATTAGGCCCATTTTAAACTCATACTGAACCTAACTATTAGCTCAAATATGCTTTGTGCAGGCCCAAATAAGAGTAGACCACATACGTGACCCGAGATACTCAATGGGCTGCATATATGGCCACACAATGCTAAGTTGAGTGCCTTTTCAGTCCATATGCAGTACGACTGTATAAGCAATGTGATTCAATCAGGGGACCATACTGCATATGTGAATACATATGCAGTTGTTGTTTGCACCACATTTTAGAACATTGGGACTAAGAGCCAAGCTTCTTATTCTTATTTGATACTATTGTGCCAATTCTACTCTTCTTTCCTATGCATCTTCCTCGCTTGATGTGTCTTCAAGTCTTTATTAGAACATGTTTCGCTTGTCATCTTGTGCATGGTATCTTTGGGGTTAGGGCCTAGATATATTGCTTCTTGCACTAAGTCTTTATTTACCGCTTTATGGGATTTCTGGGAAGAAACCATATTGATTGCTAAAACTCTTCTGAACCTAATTACGATCACAGAAACCCTACCACACTTCCATGCTTTGTATATAAAGTTTGTATGCACATATTTTTTTCCTTTTTTAGGACAGCAGTAGCATAAGTTGTTTAATTCTGGCTATATCACATGGAAGGCCTCCAAGACCCTTATCTGATGAAACCTAAGCAACATGCCTGCATCGCTTTAAACTTTGCTTTTTCGACAGAAAGAAACAAGCATATTTCAGTATTTCAGTTTTGACTGTTGGAAAAGAGTGCGCACGTGTGCGTGCGTGCATGTGTGGATATAAAGCATCAGAAAACCCAATCAAAAATTCCAGTACAGTGCAACCTACATACCAGTGTGAATATCGTGTGACTTCTGCTGCTGAGTAAATTGAAGTTATTAGATCCCACATGTCTATGTTCTGTCACCAATACAAAATTATTATCATTAGCAAGATACAGAGGGCATTAGTATAGTTCATGAGGAAAGACAATACAGATGCATCTTTGCCATGCAGACAACTTATCAATAAAGCTCACAGTCTTGATACAGGACTGCAAACTGACAGGAGACCAGCACAGTACATTCCGGACCATACCAAACCATACCCAGTACACCATAAAAAATATGTTCTTGAATCTTTGTTATACATATTTTTAAGGTTTCTTTTCAGGTGCACAGTTCCAGACCAAACTGCCTGGATTGTTCAGTACCAATACCATATCAACCATGAATCAGGGTGGTTCATGATCTTGGCATGGATTTCCACTAGAACCAGTGCAAACCAGTCCTTACCAGGCTAAGCAACATGGAATTACTCAAGTTTGAGTGCTTTGGCCTGGTAACAAACCCATACCAGTTCGAGGGCTCAATTGCTGTGGGAGGAAGGCCCTGTCACACTTTCTTCCTCAGTTATAAGACCTTGAGAATGATAGTAGTTTCAGAATCTGACGTCACCTTTTTTATTAAATTTTATCCAAAAAAATAATAAAATAAGATAAATATAAAAAATTATACTGTTGTATAAATTTGGTGAATATCTATGACATATCACGAAATCATACTAATACACAACTAGGGCATATTTTTTTCAAATATCTTCAATTTCTATCCATTTATGAGACGTAACTAAAAAAAGAAAAAGGATGGGGGAAATACATTGATTGGACCTCCTACTCACCCTTCCACTCTCTCTCTCTCTCTCTCTCTCTCTCCTATCCTCCTCTTTTTCTGCTCTAGTTCTCTTCTTTTACCTTGAAGCAGAGGAAATACATTTATCAGGCCCTTTCTCTCTCAATAATTGAGGTCCAGAAACAATATGAGGCACTTACCAAGCCGGCCCATTTAGACCAAGTGGTTACAGGTGGTTCAGCCCGGTAAAGACAGGTTCACACTGGTTTAGGCACGCACACACATATCTGGACCATGAACTGTCCTGGTTCATGATTATATGGTACAGTACCAATCAAATTGGGTGGTTCAATCCGGTACCATATATATTGTTATTAACATTATTATGAAGCACGTAACAAAGGAACTATCTTTGCCAAAGAAAAAGTCTTGGACTTCTTATGTCATTTACTACATTAAACTTCTGTAATTCTGGTCCTACAAAGACAATTCCTGTCATCAAATCAGTTTAATTCTAAGTTAGTTATTAAAAGGAATTTAAATGCCATTGGCACAAGGAATGCTGACAAATAGTAAGCAGAGCTCAAGTCATGCTGTGCCATGGACTCCAGCTGTATTTTGCGGGAAAAGGAGAAAAAAAGAAAGCATTTTTTGATCAATATCCAATAATATGAAACCATATTGATCCATGTAGCACCAGCATGAGTCAATACACTGTGACACAAAGGGTCTCACGCACCAGCCCAGCTAAGGCAAGAACGGCAAAAACAAACTAAAACCATGGTTACAACAAATTAACATTAAACAGTATATGGCATGGTCTACATTTATATATTTTTTTTTATTAGCTAATTTAACTAAAGGGTTCGGCCAACTTGATGGAACAATAAGTTGTAGATAGATCATCCTGGTAAATCATTCCAAACAAATATTATCACAGCAAGTTTATTTTTTTTTTATTAATTCAGTAACTTGTATTTATTCCTATAAATTCTTAAAGGATGGAAGATGTACAGACTGAAATAGCTCAACAATTTAATGAGGGACATGACGAATGTTAGCCCATGGCATAAAGACTACAATCAGTGTTCGACTCCCAACTCCAAATATGAGCACAACCACTCATCCAAGGGTTGCAGCAAAACAAATATCGCAACAAGAGCATTAGCACTTGGGCGAGGTTTTGGGAAGATCCTCCCGTTTCTATAATTTTGCACCTCCTAATATCATGTTATTATAAACAAGACCCACTGGTTAACTCCATTAAGTAGACCAAACTCAAATTCAATAATCACTCGAAGCATACCAAACATCAAAGCATGCAAGCATCACTATGAAAAGAACTTTCTAGTAACACTACAGAAGATGAATAACATCAATCAGCCATCTATGGCACCAAAAAAGAAAAAGCCCGTAATATTTCCTGTTTCTAAAATCATGATAAATTATAATCAATAAGTATTGCATATTCATGACTCTGATAATAGTGAACTCAAGAAGAAAGAAGGGGAGCTACCACAAATCTACGTAGGGCAGCATCCCAAATATATACTTGTAGAATATACTAACAATGTGCACATGCACAAGGATATCATACTTGATGCAACTAGAGAGTATGCATACAGCATCACTATCTATAGCAACCATCATCTTTTTTTAACTTTTCTCACCAGCATTCCTTGAGATCCTTAACTTTTTTGCACTAATATGGACAAATATACCCTGGTTAATTCTTTAAAAAAAAATAACATAGAGAATCTATTTATTTTTCAGAAAAATAAAGTGGTTGACAAAGTAATGGTAAGCAGCAGCCAGCCTGATTAGGCTTTCCCGTATTGCAATGAGAAGAAGCCAGAATCACGTAAAGAATATCGGGATGGAAAGTATTGTAGTTAAAATGGAGAAACCTGCATAATCACGATCACTACAATTGATCACTGGATATTCTTTGAAAACTGTAACAATTTGAAATAACAAGAAATATAAATGTTACCATTACAAATGTGCAAGTCTGCAGGAATAATATTATATGATTTTAAAATCTACAAACATGTTAACTTAGTACATAGTATAGTCATAGAAATGTTCTACTATTAGATAGAGATGTCTTATCAAACTCTTGAGAAGTTTCATGTCATATGATAGATTACAGGGCTCACCAAGGGTCACAAAACAAAGTACTATCTTACATCTCAGATAAGGAATGCAGAGCCGGATATATCATTCTTTAAATCACATTTAGAAATAAATTGTTGCACAATTACCCATAGGCACATGATAGGTAGCGTATTATAACAACTATCATCTAATAGCTCAGATAAAAAATTTATGATTGAATATTTAGGCATCAATGGACAGCCACATATAAGAGATAGGCTTGTATAACCATAACTAACAGGTTGACTAAGAAAGATGATGACATTGATAAATTCACCTTCCCCAGCTGCAATTAAGGACAATGCATGAGCAGGAGATAAAACAACTTCTTCCTTAATGCCCTCAACGAATGTTCCCTGAATACATAAAACGAAGTTCAATGATTGCTAAAATAATAGTACTTCTACAACATGCAAACAGTGACAATCTGCCATGTCAATCACTTGAATGCTGAGAGGTAGTCTCCCTCATACATGCTATTCTGGAAATAAAATTGACAGATATAAGAATTATTGTAATATCTCAATAAATGTTTTGCATGGCTATCAGTTGAAAATGCAATCCAACAAAAGAATGATGGCCCCTTTAGAACATACAAAGAAGAAATTGCAATCGGAAGTCATAGCACATGCGGTCTCGCAAGTACTAAATATTTTGAATTCACCGTAGATTCATAATGTAGTTAATGTATACGTCTAGCAGTATTACCTTAAATTACCTGTATTCTTTTTATTTCGCTTGGGCACTAATGGCATCCTTAACAGTACTATAATTGGATGACTCTTCTGAATTCTTTCAAATGAAGTATCATGCTTTTTGTTAGACAATATTCTTCAAAGGCTTCTCAAAGAATTTGAAACTTCCTTTATGTTTTTTACCAGCTTTAACCTATTGAATTTCATCAAAAGTATTGGAAGAAGCATTAAATTTACTTTTTTTAAAAAAATAAAAGATGGTTTAAGTGAGCATTTGACTTATAATTTGAGCCATAGAAGAGGATTGTCATCCTATATCAGACCTCTGCCACTTGTAGGAAGATCGTGGTGGACTGCACTCTGTTGCACAAACGTTAATTTCATAGCCAAGAAAGTAGACCTCCTACCCACCAACCGAATTTCTAGGTTTCATGGTGGGCCTTCTCTTGTTGAATATTGCCTTGACTACAAACTGGACACCAATTTGAAGGGGTTGTCATCATGTTGGATGCCAATTAAAAGACGTTCTTTCAGTTTGGATGTTTGATATATTGACCCTTAATGCCGACTCCAAATAAGTGAGATATGACTTGTTGATTGTTGACTAATTAAGAGGCATCTGTAAGGCACCCTTCATTGGCCTCCACATTGTTCAGTGCAATGGGTAAGAAAAAACATCCTCATGATAGCCTCCACATTAACAGTAACATATAAAGTATTCTCAATATTTATCATGTAATCCACTTCGTCAAATATTATCATGAAAAATCAGCATTGCAAGTTGTAACCAACACATGCAAGTTCAATATACTCTCCGGATCTTTTCTTTCACATATAATGGCTAACTATAAAGATATAATGTTCGACTATTCAGAAGTAGTTCTCTAAAATAACAACTATTTTTGGCCTTTGCCCTTTCTGACATTTGCTTTTCATGTTTCATGTGTTTGAACCCCATGTTATTGTCTGTGAAGTCCTATGCAGAATCCTTTAAGACCTTTTTTTGCAGGATTTAGTATTCGCACAACTTATGCCAATCTAAGCAATTTGTTTGAATTATTGCTTCAACCTATATGCATGCCCAAAATCCAGTGTTCCTTTTCATGAGCAAATGGTAGAAAGTTCACTGGTATCAGAAAGGTCACAAGGGCTTTCTCCATTGTTTCAAGGACCACTTACATATTGATAATTTCTGTTCATTTCAATATAGGAAGAGATTAGGAGGTGTAGCTCTATAATTTTCCTATTTTCCTTAGTTAATGGATTGTAAATAGGAAGTTAGTTGGGAATTGGGATCTTAATGCTCATTTTTACTATAGCATGTGCTATTTAAGTTACAGTAATGATAGCATTGTTGTTAAAAGCGCTAGGCGTACCTAAGCAGGGCTCTTAAAGCCTACGTGCAAAGTATAAGTGCGTGCCTGAGCAAAGTGAGGCGCATATTTTTAAAATAAATAAAATAATTTATATAAGCAACATTTATAGCATATAATAGAAAAAAATATAATAATAATAATAAGATATTTATCTTATTAGCTCAATGGAAAGCCTCCTTTTTCTTAGCTAAAATTTCTAGTTCCTTAATACTTTTCCTTCTCTTTCTCAGATGATAGCATAATTTTTAATGTTCCATCTCTTTATCTTCCAATTTTTAGCTTTTTATAAGATAAGAAAAATAATTATATATGGAATGATACATCAAAAAGTCAATATAGTTTAATAAATATAATAGATTTTTTAAAAAAATTACAAATATAGCTTATTAAGAAAGATGCACTTTCCTTGCATCTGAAATCAAATTAAAAGCCTACGATTTTTTTCTTTATGTGCATCAAGATAAATGTACCTCGCTTAAGGTATAAGAAGTGCCTAACCGCCTTAAGCTTGCCTTGCACCTTAGATGTACTATAGGTTATAAGAAGCGCCTAACCCTTGGTCACTTGTGCTTTATATGTGTTTTTGACAACACTGAACCATAGCCAGCAAGTATTTATTTTCTTTGTAGAGTACAATTGGACTCAAATAAGCAGTGTTGTGGCTGGTTAATAACTAGTACAAAAGGGTTATTATTGGCTCCATAGTTGGGCCTTTTTACCATTTCGAGAAGAAAGAAAACAGATGTTTGGTATGGCTGTTCTCCATCATCTCTCCTCTAATTTCTTCTTCCATGTTCTTCTCCTCTCTCTATTGATGTCTATTTTCCGCTATATATTGCCCATACTATTTATAACTGATGGAATTAGCATTTGTGGACCTTGATTCCTATCAGACTCTTGGAACTTTGCTTGCTATTGAAAATCTGAGTAATTCTGCAACCTTTCACCTGATCTGAGCTCTTGAAACCATAAAATCCTTCTCCCTTTGATATCTTAGCCCTAATCTCATTCTCTATTAATATATCACAACAATAAGGACCCATAAACCATTCATCCTGCTTTGTTTTTCTTTTGAATTACAAAAAATAACTAGTTCTCTAATGTTCTCAAGGTCTGGAAGCAAGCAAGTGGATTGCTTTAAACCCTTATCTCACCTATTGTAAGGACCCACTTACGTATTGTAGGGCAACCATAGGTGGTCCTGCATCACACACTATCCAGCCTCAAATGATTATTTTGATTTTTGAAGAAGTTTGTCATTCATCAACAACTTTGATCATTATACTTAATCCAACATAACCTCATCATTTCCAATGCTAGACTACTGTGATCTATAATATTTCAAGAACCAATCATAAACTCAAACAAAGATAAGGGCTTGGAAGAGACAAAGATGGTTATAGAAATTAGGGAATCAATTAACTTCCCACTTTCTAAGATAAGAAAAATAATCTCTCAAGATGAATTCCATACTCCATTTGGTATTAAAACATACAACCCACAAAAGTCTCAAGAGTTCATGATCATAAATCACCGCAAAATCTGTTAAAACAAAGATAATGGTAAAGGCCAAAGAATAGAGAGCCTCTTTCTTTCTCCAACCCCCTCTTCCCAGTCTTATATTTGAGTGAAAAACACAGGCAGACAATAACCAACCCCTATCAGGAGATGTCAGGCCCATATGGCAGCAGGAACCATTTCTCTCCCCAGCATAGACTCAGAAATTGGGTCATTGAAGATCAAGCATCGGCTAGCAACACTGGCTGGCATTTAGGAGCATTTGGGAGAACAGAGAAAGGAAAGAAAAGTATCTGTGAAAAATGAAGAGTATAAGAAGCTGTCTAGAAATAAATGGGAGAGGAGAGGAGGAAGAGTTTGGGAGAACAAACGAAGGGTGATAGTTTTGACCAACACAAATGACAAGGAGTGAAAAAGCTTTGTTATCCAAACCTCCCTTCAGTAGATGTTTTAAGATCAGCAAGAGTGGCTTACCTAGTGATTTACAAAGGGCTCCATCAAGGTTTGCTATCTTCATACCAGAGCTCATACCAGTACCATACTGGTCCAATGTCAATACCTCAGTACGTGAGTCGGTTCAGTGTATCGAAATGATACAGTCTCGATTAGGTACCACTATGGTATGGTACAGGTATGGTATAGTATGCCTGACATGAGGTGATGCATACCGGTACGGTATACCAGTAGGCTTCACATATGATCATTTAAAAGGAGGCCTCCATAGGATTTTTATTTGTGGAACTTCAGAAAATGGGAGGATGGATTGGTATATCTTAAAGAGAAAAACAAGGATTGGCATGATTGGGATACAATCTGTTTGCTATTTCTATATTTATCATGTTTTTCCTTTTCATTCTTGTGGATGGGGGTTGAGGGGATCTATCTTCCTTCCTTAAACAAACTTTCTAATTGAAAATATAAGCCATTAATGTCAAAGAGAAAAGCATTGTAGTTCTATATTTAAAATTTTATTTCATGTAGAAAAAAACTGAATAAATTGAAACTCACAAGGCTAGTACTCAGTTTTAATCTTGTGCAAATAAGAACCCTATAAATTCAGCTTCCAGGTCCAAAAGAACTTAAAAACAGAATATAAGTTGGCAATAGCAATGAAAGAGAAATGGAACAGTAGTAACTTTCAAAGAACAGAGAAATCTGGCACCTGAATATCCTCCCTGATTCTTAAATTTTGTCCAGCTGGGTTCAGTAAATCATTAACGACCTGAAACCAAGAAAATTCAGTAAGCACAATACAATCCTATATATATATATAAAGAGGCAATTAATTTGCATAAACATGAAACTAGTCATCTCACTACAACCAATATTCTTAGCACGTGAAACAAATATACCATATAACTATCAGAGTCTAGTAGCAAGAATCTTTTCAGATGAAGATTTTACAAGATCCCAAATCAAAAAATGACCAAGCAGAAGTATAACATAATGGGAATCAACTACTTTATGAAACAAAAAAAAGAAAGAAAGCGATATGCACATGCTAAATTCACATATACATATAACATCACATTTGTCAAATACAAAAACATAATCACATTTGGGGTTCATCTTCTTTCACCACATGTGAAATATAATCGCATATTTCTTGCCATTAGGAATTTTGCAATTTCTTCATATACCTTTCAATTATTTACGTCATCCTTTGGCTGCTATGTTCTTAGGTTTCTAAGGGTGACTTTCTCATTGTTCTGCTCACCAAGTATTCAAAAATTAGTTCATTAAACCATCGTTGCCCTACAATTCCTTATTCTAGCTCACAGCAACTTTAACTAAAGTTTTGTATATACTTATCAACCCAATATGGACAAGCTTATTTGTGCATTGAATTGAGATGTGCCCTCAGTTAAAAATGCATCCATCTTAATATTCGAGATATGATAAATGATTATTGGAGCTGACATCATCTATCAACTTGAATTTAGAAGAAGCATGACTAGTTTCTTGGCCTTCCCTGACTCAAGGTGTTATTAAAAAAAAAAAAATGGTAACGTCGCTCTTCTCAAAGACCTCCATGGATTCTTCTGTCAATCTTACAGATTTCTATCAAAAAGATCTCATTGCCTAAAGCTACCTCTAATGGACTAATGGAGCTAGGTCGGGCCTATGAGAATTAATTGTTGAGTGGCCAAAAATCCACTTGACCTAGAGGAAAAATCTCCCTACATTTAGCAAGAACTCTAAGCTATGGAGATGACAGTTCAGCCATTTTTCAAAATCAAATGGCAATACTTTGAAGCCTTGAGATTTTGTTTCAATTCCCAATGCACCAATAGAGAAAACAGAGTCACTAAGAAGCAGCCATTCACCAAGATCCTCACCTCGTCCTGAGGTTTCTTGTGATAAGCTATATGTGGTAAGCACATCTGCCAGTCTGTCATGCTCCACCCAAGACGTAGCACCAAGATTTTTCTTGTAACTACTTCTCTGTCCATTTTCAATTTCTTACAACATCTAGACCCAGCATCATTCTTGTTCTTGATTCTTATCCTAGTCATGTTATGCCTTTTCCCATGAACCTCATATTCAAAAAATTAAAAAATAATTAAAAAATAAAAACTCTTAAGCAACTGCTTGAAAGGTCAAAGGCATGCATGCATGCATGTATATAGTACTAAAGTTATATGGTGTATCATGTACTCCTCACAAGGTACTAACTAAATGAGGGGCATATATCTAATCTTCCTTACTCTTAGTATACACCTAGTTGTATTCATTTTACTTTGTTTCTAATTTTTTAATCCATCAAACATCTGCTGACAGCAATTTCTTCTATGCAATTAACTTTTGAATTCATCAACAACTAATAAAAAGCAATCCTTCAATTTGGGTTCATTGTTTTAAAAAAAATTTCAACTCTTCCAATAGAAGAGATGTTTTCTACAAACCAAGTGGACGCCCAATCAAATTAAGTTCAATCATGAGCCATTGCAATTTTGATTTGGTTAATCTGGAAAACTACTCAAGTCATAAAGCTTGTCCAAAAACTGTTTAGGTTGTTTAAATCATTTATTATTTAGACACAATCAGTCAAGGTGCATTATGTGGGTTTGCTTTTCTAGATATAAAAGAAAATTACCAACTATCACTTGCTAAGATTAATTCTAAAGTAGCCTTTATCCCGGCAATTAGCCAACCAACATATAACCAACTCTATTTTATGGGCCATAACTTCTTTGTGGATTTCTCATATTTTTATAAAGAGAGCTCTACAGAACAGAACAACAGTGACTTACAATTTTCAAAAATGTATGACAACATATCATGTTTCTTGTTATTACACAAAATGAACTTCAAAGTTCAAGTATTTAAAAATAAAAAAGGTTTTCCAAGCATTTCTTCCAAGAATATAATAGAAGCGAATAGAGAAGGCTACTTTCTTTTATATTTCAGCACTTATTCTTCAACAACTAAAACAATTTTTAAAAACTTCTTAGATAGTTAGTCTTCTCAAAGTGGAGTTATTAAAATTAAATAATTTGTTGAACACAAGAAATACAGTCTATTTGATGTATAATCTCTCTCACTAATGAATTTCCTCATTATGTTCATATAGATATTATAACAAATAAATATCTCATGATTTTATTACTGTTTTGTAGTGAGATACCCTTTTCGTATATTTCTATCAATTACTTGCTTTTATAGTTTATCCAAAGAAAATGATGCATTGCGCAAAGGGACTGGCAATATGAATATGAAGTTATCAACCATTAAGATTTTTCAATTATTTAAGAGGTTTTAAGATAGGCATAACACCTGCAAAGTTGTAAACTTGCAACACCTTAACATTGAATTGACCTGGCTTAGTTCCAAGCCAATTGAAAACAGATGTATCTTGAAAAGTCACAAAAAGATATTAAGTATTCAGTACTTCACAGAGGGAAAAAACATATAGCACAAAACTTTTCCATTCAACACATTGACCAAGAGATTGATGTTCAAATTATCTAGGACACATTCAATCAAATGCACAGATCCACTCAACAATCTACAATAACAGAAGCTTGATCTGATGGAGTGATACAGAGAAACAAACCTCATTATAGATTTCCAAATATGATACACGGAGAAGAAATTCACGGTTAGGAGTCTACAAAAATAGAAGTGCTAAAATAATTAACCACCTTCGCAGTTAGGATATTTTTATTAAAAATAAAATAACATGAAGGGAACAACTTGCCCACATACTTCTTGTATGATGCTAAATGCATCCTTCACAGCCAAAGGTATGATACCAGGGGATCGTTGATCTCCCTGCAAGCAATGCAACATCAAGAGATAAATGTTAGATATTTCAATAAATTCCTGAACGTGTTACATTAGTCACTAATCTTAAGAAAAATATTTTCATTGTCATTCATATAAAAAAGAATTATCTGAAGAATCAGAATGATAAACATTTTTCTTAGAAATACATAGAAAATATCAGCATTATCAGTTGAAATGCCTCAATATGACAAAATGCAAAATTAATTATTAAAGCATTTCTAAGCCCTGAAAATATGTATATAAAAGCTGCTGTAAATAAGATATTCAACTGGAATACTTTAAATTGTCTATTAGTTGTAATAAAGGCAGTTAGAGAAAAGCTTCCATCCAACAACATATACATGCCTTGGGAAAAGAAACAACACTGAAGACCTTGTCTTATTTTTTCAGATATAATTATCAGTTCTTTTTAGTCCGAGTTATTGACAAGTGCGGATGAGGATTTTAATGCAAGAGCATGTAAACGGTCATTTAAAGTTTTAGAAAGTGACAGAAAATAGGTAGCAAATATATGAAAACTAAATATAGAAAAGGTTAAAAAAATGATGGTTGTATATATATATATATATATATATATATATATAGAGAGAGAGAGAGAGAGAGAGAGAGAGAGAGAGAGGTAGACTTGGCTACATTCAAATGTAGCCAAGCCTGCATCCGTTCACCTCCCCCGCCTTTGGATCCACACTGTTCACGAATCTCAAAGATGAAAAAAACGAAAAAGGTAGGACGGCTTCGGGATCCGTATGGATTCAAGGATGGGGAAGGTGAACCGATCCTGAACTTGGCTACATTCGAATATAGCCAAGTTTATATATATATATATATATATCAAAATAGATTTATTTGGTTATATTTTATAAAGTAAATGGTCTAAATGATGAAGTCAAGGTCTGAGATCATGCGTGAAATTCTTATTTACATTTTATAAATTAAGTGATCTAAGTGATGATGTCAAGATCTGAAATCTTGCATGCAATTCTTATCATGACAATCTGAGTCTACAACCAATTAATAAAGGAACAACCATCCCTGCTTTGTATGCTCCTAACTTGAAGACTCAAAGTTCTTTTGTTTATCAAGGTGTATTGAGTTTTTTTTTAAAACTTATTAAGTGTCAATTTGCCAGTCAGTTGTAGATCTTTTGTGACATTTTTTCTCTATTTCTTTATGCTTATTATTCATGTTACAGTAGTGCAGTACTATTTAAGCCAAAGCAATTGATGCAATATCATAGCTTAAAATGGGACTTCACATGTCCCGTAGAGCAATTTGATTGCTTAGTCTTTAAGTGTCCTTATAGGACTCAACTAAAAGGTAATTCAAAGTTAATAAACCTAACAAAAGTCTACTATCTGTTTGAAAAGAATTGTACCAGAGTAGTTTTTGTCAAAAGAAAGAGGTTTAGGCCAGTTTGGTCCCCAATCCTCCTTTCTCTGCCCGCTCCTCCTCCTCTATCTCTAGTTCTATTTTTATCAGTCCAAATAAACTCAATCTGCAGATTCTTTTCTTTATTTCTGCTGTCATATTTCCAATATTATGCCAGCAGAACTCAATATGTGCCTATTTACTTTGCTTTAATCTAAAAATTCTCTATTTTTGTAAACTCGACAACAAGCTAGAGAATTGTTCATAGGACCTTCTGTGCATATGTAGTTTATTCCTCATCGATCCTATATCACTAAGTTATCTAGAACTAACGGTAAAACAAATACATACAGAGCTAATATTAAAGAGGGAAGAAGACAACTAAATATGCTTAACTAGAGAGAAGCTAAAGCAACAAGAAATAACTGTGGGTGAAGGAGAAACATTTGTGAACAAACATAGAATACTCAACAAGGAGACTTGTATCTCTTAACAGGACCAAAATTTGGACTAAATCTTCCCCCATCCCACAAAAAGCAAATCGAAACTTGCTAAGATGGCTACTTCACAAAGTATTAACAAGATTCTCATCCACCAAACTGCATATGTTTCAAACTCCACATACTTATAGATATCGTTGGATAAAATTTTCTCATTATCTTGCTTTAAAGTTCCAATTTCTTTTGCATATCTAAACAAAACAACATTAGACATCTTGATGCAATCAAAATCTATGCAGTCAGAAGGATGAATTTATTTCTTTTTCTTATTATTTTCATGTTATCCTTTTGGATTTTTCTGGAGGATTTTGGAGCCATATTGTCAGTCAAATTGGGGCCTAGTTAGTCCATATCTTCTAGGAATTTAGTCAGTCGTCAACCAAGGCCCACATTTAACCGGTTGTTTAGGATTGTTTGTTTCTTTAAAAGTCTTAATAGGGTTAGGAAAGGCAACCAAACAAGGCTATTAAAGCAGATATGCATGTTGCTGGAGAAATCAGACCAGGCGGATTTTATATTGAGATTGAAAAGCTGCTCAGGGTTTCTTCCTGTTGCAAGCAGCATATGCCCTAAAAGCCATTTGACATATTAAACATGATATTTTTGAGATATTTCACTAGTACCTCTACTATATACGATCATCAAAAGTTAAAGGATTGTCAGACATTAGCACTTGAGCTGAAAAAGAAAAAAACCACACGTGTTGCTTATATGCAGATTGCTTAAGCAATAGGTTGTATATTGACTATATTCCATGGAAGAATTGGATCATTCTAAATATATGAAGATTGCTCACAGCTACAAGTGAGGTTGGGCATTGCACTAATTTCGCTATCATGGTTTATATTGTCAAATAATGGAATGGAGAGGTTATTTTCTCATCTTCATCAAAGCAGTTGACTAGTATGTGGGTATCCTTTATACTAAAGTATCTATGAAATGAGACCATCACTTGGAAGCCACTGATAGAGTTAGACAACAATCTCGTATATACAAGTGGTCTCCTGACCTGAAAGCATGGCTATCCATTTTGATTTTGGTTCAATAAATTTGAGACCAAACTGCGTATTAATTATGGCACCCCAAATTTAATCTTGATAGAGAGCATGCTAGTTTATTATACTTTGTCAAGGTGGAGGTAAGGATTGTCCAACACCTATAGTAATTTATACAAATCTGAACAAAGGCACATCAGACACAGGAGTTCTGGTACCAAACAGTGATTTACTTGAATTGTTTCTATATTACAAATATTATTTATTTTGAATATAACCAAAATAACTTATTCAAAATTGTTTTTGTCTATTGGTTCACAGTTGTGTCTAAGATGTGGTTTAGGTTCTGATGGTACCATGAACTCAATTGTCTACAGATTTGGCAGTGTTCACATCCCAATGGTCAATTGAGGATAAAAAGAGATAAAAAGACTACACGGCAGGAACAAATGCTATGCATAGAGAATTTTTGCCCATTCTATCTATCAGGTATTAGCATGATTATACATTTTTATTCATGGGGAGGCCAGTCCACTTTGCTCCATCAGGACTATGACATCCTCATCAAGATAGGACATAGTAAAATAGAAATCCAAGTTAACCTCTAGGTCTCACATTTGCCCATCATTCTTAGCCTTTCTCTAAATCTCTCGAGTCTTTGCCAAACTCAAGCTTAATTAGATTAGACAAATATATCAGAACTCTAGCATAAGGATTAAATATATTAAATATTAATATTAAAAATTTATTAATATATGTGATATTAATAATATTAATATTTATATACATTAAAAAATATTAATTATTTTATGTAATTATTAATCGTATATTTAATAAATATTTATATTTATTGATATTCAATTTAAAATATTTATGTAATAATAAATAAACATTTATAAATATAAGAAATATGTTTAATTAAATTTATGTTTTTATTATAAATATTTTATTAATTAAAAATAAATTTTATTCTATAAAAATATATTAATCATAAAATATTTACAAATATTTATTATTATAAAATACATAAATAAAATTTAATCACATAAATTATAACTTAAATATTAATTTAATCACATGAATATTTTAATTTAATGATATTTTTAGTAAATATTGTTTTATTTATGCAATATTTATTAAAAATAAATAATATTTATGTAATATTAATAATTATTATTATGCAAATATATATAACAAAATATTAATATTTAAAATAAAATAAAATTACATCAATATTTAAATAAATATTTACATGTAAAATAAAATAAATATTTATATAAATTTATGTTAAAAAATTGTAATATTTATGTAAATATTTTGGTATGTTAATAAAATTAAATATTTTGACATATAAATGATTATTTTGAAGAATTTGTAAATGACACTTTTAGAGGTGGAATTTATAAATGACTATTTTAAAGGATTTATAAATTCTATAGAATTTTAGAAATTCTCTCTTGGAGTAGTCAAACAAAATTTTGATTTTAGAATCTTAAAATCCTCACCCTAAATGAAATCTCTCTTGTAAATCCCTAATCCAAAGGCAACTTGAGTGGCACATACAAGAGAGATAGAGAAAAGAAAGGGAAAGGGAGAAGACTTCGGAGTATGGGTCTCTATCCAATGAGAGAACTGTGTGGTGTCCAGGTAAGTATCCGTCCATATTCCTACATCTTCTACCATATTCCTACCATTCTCGCATCCTCTGTTCACATACTAATCTTTCTAATGCACTTATCTATGATAAGAACTTGTTCATAGTAGATGACACATAGGTATTAAAGTATTTTGAGCATTAGTAATATCAATGTCACATATTATGTGATCTTCTGCTATTCCACTTGGTTCAAAGCTTTATTGTTGTTGCTGCTGCTGCTGCTATTCCACTTAGTTCAAAGCAGTTCAGGATACTAGATGTCATATAGGTATTAAAGTATCTTAAACATTAGTAACACCAATGTCACATATTATGTGATCTTCTGCTGTAGTTCAGGCTACTCTAATACTAATGAGAAAGGAGAGGACCTTAGGATGGGCTTCCACATATTTCTCCAAAAGAGAGCTTTCAACAACAGTTTTTGTGAAAAAAAATCAGAGAAAAGGGATGATTTGTCAATGTTAAGCCTAAATTTAAGCCAAATCAGATATAATTCCCTCCCTACCCTTCCTTTTGCTCCTTTTCTTTATTTTTATGTCAAAAAATTAGTAAAATGAGGAAAATCATGCCAAAATTTTGTGATTTACATGATTTTATGATTATATTGTAGATCTAAATTTGATTTATGCAAAAGAAGAAATTATGATTTTTATTGAACATGGAATTTAAAATTAAAATATTTTTTGGTTCAAAAATAATAATAAATAAAATAACATTAAAAATTTTAAAAATGATAGCATATTTAAGGGCATGCATGCTACTTCCTATCTTATTTTGACAATAATTTTATGGATGCCTGAAATTAATCCAAATTAAAATAAATTTTAAAAATAGGTAGTGAATAAGACATACCCATGGGTTGAAAAAAACACATGTAATATTCCTGGTAAGATTGTGCACTGATCCAAATTAAAATTATTTTTCTAAATATTTTATAATTAAATATATATTTTATTTAAATATTAACTAAAAATTTTAAAACTGTACAAATATGAAAAAATAGTATTTCAGGTAGATAATGTGGACAATTTTTTGAAGTAATCCAACCATTTTAGCATTACAATATAAATTATCTAATTTTAAATATTTAATTACTTAAATAATTATGAATTCAACTAAAATTATGAAAAATATAGCAATGTGCCTTGGTAATTTTAGAGGACACCATGCATATTTTTACATAATTTATAAATTATCAAACAGATTAAGTGAAATTAAATTATAAAGCCATTAATTTATCTCTCTCTCTCTCTCTCTCTCTCTCTCTCTCTCTCTCTCTCTATATATATATATATATATATATATATATATATATTCTTTAAACTATAGATCCACTTTATGTAATTTATTGTGATGAATGAAGTGATTTATGACATGTAATCAAACTTGCAGAAATAGATTCAAAAAGGAAGAAAAAGGAAAAGGATATTAATACAGATTAAGAGCATGATGTAGTGATTACAAGCCATCACCATTACAGGTGCAAGTAATGTGATGTGGCATAGAGGGGTATAGGGTGACAAAATTAAACATGTCACTAGTGGTTGGTTAGCCCAATATGGTTGTATATAATAAGAAATGTCTACAAGAGACTTCACAGTTGATAAAGAGGCACGTTAATAACTTAACAGAGAGCAAGAAAAAAAATGAAGAGAAACAAGTAGAGATTGATCATTGGGCAGCTAAACTACATATCATTAGGGGGATTGATAAGACTATGACATGTATCATTAGGCAGCTAAGCTACCATATCATTTCAGGAATCGATGGGACCACAAGACATCAAATCCAGATGACATGGAAGAGGCTTAAATTCAAACTGTCAGGGTTTTAGTTTTGGGTTTGCCAGAGTACATCCAGACTACATGGGAAGTCAATGAGATGTTGTTGGTAAAGATGACAGCCGGATAATATCTATGTTTGGGGCTTTTACTGGCAAGAAGCAAAAGAAGTATCAAAGATATACCAGCACAGACCACCATTAATGATTTGGATACACAAGCCTTCCCCAACAAGAACTCAAACTAACAATAGATTGACCATACACCTGGCAAAAATTTATAAAAAGACGTACGAAGAGCTACTATTGCTTCATAGTTCCACCAGAACTATACCCTGCAAATGCCAAAGACCACCTACCATTCTGCAATCAGCTCCATCAAAAAATCTGATTAGGGTGCCAATCCTTCTAGGCCAAAGGATATCTATAGTCAGCTACTTGAGGATAATAAGAGCTGGAGAAATAGATAACCTTATATCAAAGGAAGTGGGACGCTCATGGTGTGGTATTGATGTGATAGCTGTTGGACAGGGCCTAGCAGGTGAAGCATAATCAATTACTTGATATATTATGATAAGAAAACATTCTTTTATAAAAACTGGATGGATCGGATAATTAATTAAATAGGAGAGCAATTTGTCTTGCAAGTATTTACCAATAATAGACCACAATATAAGACCACTATGGATATTTTGATGACAAAAAGGCTATGCATTTTTGAATCTCATGTAAGGTCAGTCGTACTGACCTATACCGACCGAACCATAATATACCGATAAGGTACTAATATGATACTAAATTTCAATTTGATATCACATCCTAAGTGGTTAAGAGTGAAAAAAAAAGGCACCCTGTCTCAATATTAGCTGCATATCATACTGTACCAATCTATACCATATCAAACTGATAATATACCGATATGAGTCTCGGTATTGATTTTGTGAACCATATCTTATGTATAGCAAACCACATGGAAATAATGCTGATAGACATTGGCAAGTTCCACATGAAGCATGTAGTGGAGACAGCATAGATTATCCACTAAATTCACATATAAACTACGCATTGGTGTTGGTTTTGATGAGTAAGTATGCTAGAGGTGAAACAACGGGGCCAATGGTCACCTGATTTGTCATGCACTCACTCAATAGCTTTGTCAAGAAAGCAAACCTACATTAGATGTTTACAAGTGCTGAGCTGCAGGAGAGTAAATATATCCATGGTGGCGCAAGAGTCATATGGCGGGGTTAGTAATAAGCTAGCAATTTTGGAAGAGGGCCAAGAAAGTAGCAATTGCACCCCTGTATTGAGTGCTCGGGGCTATGGATGGTTGAGGTATCCCCAAATTGGCATGTTGTATCATATGATAATTAGTATTACAAATGAGATTAGGCAAGTGAATCCAAAGCATATTAATGAATGTATTGATATCATTGAGGAGGGTAGGATTACTAGATAGGCAGAGAGCTGCATCTAGCAAATAATCCAATTACAATCCTTAATACTTGTATATTCTTATAAAATATAATCAACTACATATCTTTGTAACCTGATAGATATGAGAAAGTACTGACTGCCGATGCAATGTCATCTACAAGATGGAACCTGATGCACTCATTGCTACCATACAGTCTCTCAGAACTAACATGAAATAAAATAATATTAAAACACACTAACAATCATAATTTAAAAATCCATAAACTTTAAAAAAACCTTGAAAACTAAAAAAAAAATAAAGAAGGGCCAAAAAATAGTAAAACAAAACCAAATCGGTATGCATCTGTATACCAAACATTGATACTGTTCAACTCAGTACTAAGGACCATGCATGTTATATCAATAGCTGATAGGTATGGTCTCTAGTACCAAGATTGCAGACCTAAGTCCAATTCTTATTTCAATTATAGGTTAGATTGAAGTTGGTGTCAATTAAAACATTTTGATGGATTGAGTGTCTATGTGAATAAGGGATCAAGAATTTTCGTTCAAGACTTCATTGCATAAGGATTAGTAATTGTCATGTATTTGTAAAATGTAAATGCCACCCAAGTAATCAAGTTTGTTTTCTGTATTCTTAAAGCAGATCTTGGAACATGTGATGCACGTGAGATTTAGAAAATAAGTTAAGATCTCATTACAATGAAAGGGGGAAGATAGAGAAAAGGATGCGAATGGATAGAATCACTAAATTTCATGTCGTTGAGAGTCTTGGTTTCTCAACCATGTTGAAGGAATTTCTTCCACCCCCACATAGGGCATAAGCAGGATACAGAAAAGTACAGACATGCAAGTTTTTTTTGCAAGGCCCAAACCCAGAAAACCCTTATTTTATATATAGTACATATAAAGGATTTCTATTTAACAGATGCTACAGGAGCTTAAATAAAAGCAGGTAGCCTGAAAAAGCGATGTCAATTAAAATGATGTTTCTCCCTTCCTCTGTAAAGAAGTTGATTGTGATTCTTTTCTTCTATTGGCAATGACTTCATAAGAAAATTTAAACAGTGACTTTATAGGCTCAAAGGGGTGATGGCACCTTTATGATTATCTTTCCTCTTGTTATCCTCACATTTGCTTATTTGCTTTCCAAAACCTTAAGCTAACCTTACTTCAGAAGATTCTGACCTTTCCCTCCTAACTCTATACCAAAATTATTATCTCTACCAGAAGATTTCACCAACAGATGAAATAATTTCCTAGTTCTGAAAATTCTCCAGAAAACTCTACCAACAATTTTTCAGACCAACCAGTGGTACAAGAGACTGCAGACAACCATGGGGCCTCCTAGCCACCCGGGCATCAGGCAGGTGCTAAAAGGTAGCCCCTCTGAAAAGGTGAAAAAGTAAAAATTAAAAAATAAAACATAGTATAGTAAATGAGATGCAGCAAATCTACAGGAAGTACTAAGCTGACAGCCTTCAACTCTAATATGTAAATCTATTTCAACCTCCATATACAACACGATGCAAAAAGTTAGGGTCAGCACTAGTTTCATTCTCAAGAAATCCCAACATCAGTCTTTCCAATCTTTCAAGATTATGTGTATATAGCTAGTTCACATGGTTCACATATTTTAAAAAGTTTTGCTAACTAATAATTCATTTAGTAATATCTTTCACATTGACTAAAGATACCAGGATACAATTCTAACTAATTCATGGTTTATACCTTGTCTCGGATGGTTAGAGGCACCTAGAATCTCTCGTTTTCATAACATTCTACCCAACGAACATTAAACTAAATGACTCTAAGAGTTCAGCTTTGTTATATATAGTTGTTCACAAATCTAGAAAAGTAAAGAACTTTTAACTAGTCGGTCGGCTTTTATGCATAATCAGATTATGAGCTTATGATTGCAGAACAAATCTAAAACACACATACTTGTACTTATATTTTCAATGGAACATATTGATAAATCAAAAGAGTTATAGTCCTCACATGCATTGTATGTGTCTTGCCACTACTAGTAACTCCATAAGCAAAAATAGTACCTGCAATGGGAAAAGAAAGGAAAAAACAAAAAACTTCAGTTAGGATCAAGAGAAAAGTCACATGTTGCAAGATGATAGCTCAACTACCAAAGAAAATACATAATAAAGCAATTCCTAACAAATTTTAACTTACATAGCTTCTTTAACCTTTTAACTCATTCTTTTTATATGGATAATTTGATATCACACCCTCATCCCTATTTTCATATTAAAGGGAAAAAAAAAGATTTCCCAAAACTGTATGCCACATTATTCCCTTCAAGTAAATAAAATGAAGAATATATAAATTTACTCAACATGGGGCACTTTGAGGAATATTTTGTAAGGCGATTAAATATTCTTTAATCAATTAAGGCTCATTATAAAAGCTTGTCCACCATATCACCTTAACAATCAGAAGACAGATGACTAGAAAATGTGTTCCTTAGTGAAATACAATATGATACCTAGTTCACATGTAACAACTAAATATAACAACAATTAAAGATTACCTAATATGCCGTAAAAATAGCATGTGTCTTCAAGGTCGAAAGTACAAAGGAGTATCAGTGTCAGACCAGTCAACGTGAAGGCCAAGACCCCACAAACATTCATATTTGACTAAAATATAGAATCTTCCAAAATAATCATCAAAATCCCCTAATAAAGTGTAAGCTGCATTTTACACACCCAACCACCTTTTAGTCATGCATTTGGAATATGAAGTTTTACCTATTTTTTGCCATCATAGATCAGCGAGGATTTGTACAGATTGGAATTAATCCATTTCCTTGGCCATCAACCATGGAACTAGACTGGTATGAGTACGGTTCTGTACTGAGCCAGCCTATGACATGGGTTTGGCAGATGGTACTTAAGTTCTTAGATTAAGGCCCCATTTGGAATGGGTTTTGCTGAGACCTGGCTTTAGAGAAATAAAACCAGGTGGTGTGAACAAGACCTGGCTTTATGGGTTTTAAACCTATCTTGCGCTTGGTAAAAGATGTTGTTAAACCAAACTTTTTTGTGAGAAATTATTTGGATGCTGAGGAGATTTAAAACATATTATTTGTTTGCTTATTGGGGATTGAAGGTACATTATTCTGAAAGTGGACAAGCTTGCCCTTGCTAACCCCACCATCCTATGTGAACTTGTATGCTTGGCTAATTCATAAGGATAAAATTAATTTTAGTATTGATATTACTAATCAGAGTATGCATTTGATAATAGATATATTATAATAGCATAGTTCATGACAATTGTGCATGTTATAATAGTATATATTATTTTATGCAATATTATAATAATATTAAAACATTGCAATAGTAATTTATTTTTTATTATGCAACATTGTAACATAATATAATATTGTAATTTAATATATTAATTCTATATAATAATCTAACATTATTTTATATTATAACATTATACAACATTATAATGTTATACTATTGTATAATAGTATATAACTAAATGAAGAAGCAGGCTAAATTAGATATGGGAGATAATGTGGAAAGTAGTATTGTCTTTTCTTCCTATTAAATTCAGCAATGTAGTATATTTAAACAGATTGAGGCCCTGTTTGGCAAAACTATTGGCAACAGAACTTTTAAAAGTAGAGCTTTTTAGCGGTAGAGCTTTTGAAAGTAGAGCTCTTTAGCGGTAGAGCTTTTGAAAGTAGAGCTTTTAGAAAAAACTATTTACTATTTGGTGACAACATTTTTAAAGTGCTGTGAGAGTTTAACATTTATTTGATAAATAAACTAAGAAAATGCTTTTGAAATAAAAGTAATAAAAGATATTGCATAATATTTTCAACTAACCTATTAAAAATTATTATTATAAATTATTTTAATAATATTATAATAAAATAATATCATATTATAACAACATTAAAATATATGATAATATAATATTATAATATAGTATAATAAAATATAATAATATTCTAATATAATAATTATTATAATGTAAAATTATTATAATATATTATTTTACTATTATTTAATAATTATATTATAATACATTATTAAAATTATAATATTTATTATCTAATAACATAATATCACAATATTTTGATATATTATTACTGTAATATTACAAAATTATAACATTATATAGTATAATAATATTATTTATATATTATATTATAATATTTTAAATACTATTATATTATCTTATATTACACTACGTAATATATTATAATTGTAATAATATTTTTATGTAACTATAACAATTATATTTTTATTTTAATATATTATAATAATATTTGGATGTAATATATTATATTATATTACGACAACCATATTATATTATAATATGAAATATTGCCGCTCTCCTCGTTCAAATCTGTGACCTTCAAACCTAATGAACACAGCTTTTCGATATTTGGCAAGTAGAGCTTTTTAGGAAAAGCTCCAAATTGGATCTTTCCTAAATAAAGTTTTTTACAGCTTTTAGTAGAGCCACAAAGTACTTTTGAAAATTTTATCAAACACTATAAAATAATTCAAAAGTGCTTTTAGGCCTCTAAAAGAGGTTTTGGATCCTCCAAAAGCTTAGCCAAACAGGGCTTGAATCACATAATCAACCCCAAATTTCAAAATGACAAATTTTGGTCCATAGACAATTCCCTTCAAAACAAATTCAAATAGCTAAAAAGAGTAAAAGTTGTAATCATCCATTATCTACACATGCATGAGTAGAACATGTTGAAGAAATGAAATTGAATTGCTGGAATTTCTCTATCCTTTAAAGTTAAAAATAATTGCAAATGAAATATTAAAAAAAATGAAAGCTAATTACCATTTATGCCCTCCATAGCACCACTAACAACATGCTGAGCAGCCACATCATAAACATGACGTGTTGTAGTTGTAGGTCCAAAAACTCGATCTGGAGCCATCAAGCACAAATAAGCAGTTAGTCAAAGCCAACACTTCCTAACCTATTGAGGCCTCATATAAACACTGAAATTAATATATGCAAAACAGGATGACACAAATTACATAAAAAATACACACAGAGAGTGGAAAAGCTCACTTATAATTTATCATGCCAAAAGAAAAGGAAAGATTTCACTCAGTTGCTCACCATATAACCATAAGTTACAGATTTGGAGTATCTGTAAGTAGGATATCAACTACCTATATGTTAACAATTCCATAATCTGGCAATCCTCTTTAAATATCTAAATGTTAAAATACATATTCAAGTTTTTCTTTCTCTTAAATAAATTAATATATATATATATATATATTGCTCAGACTTATTTTGACAACTAATATTGGATGTTTTAATAAAATTTATGAACCACATTTTTAAACCAAAAAAGGTGTAAAACAGCAGTGCCATTTTTTTCTAGTTGGCTACAACCATAGCTATAATTGCATTTAAATGACTCTGAGACTAAAACATAACATAGTTCCTTTTGTCTTCTTGAGGATGTTCCACCTGTAGAGATGAGTCTCAGGAGGTTGCCTCCCTTTTCTTTTTTGCTCCTCATTTCTCTCTGTAAGATTTTTCTTTTTCAAGAGAAAGCACTCCCAAATTCTTTTTGCATTTCTCTCTTTGATTCTAATGCAATATCTTCACTAGTAGAAGATAAATCTTTTCTGATGTTTCTAATTCATTTTTATGAATTCAATTGTAGTAGATCCAATCTGGAAAAAAAAATAAAGAATAAGGGATAATAGAAGACAAGGAGCGTAGGAATGAAGACATAATATCTTAACTGAAAGTGGTTATTTAGCATTGCTTGTAGAGTGGTCGTTACATATAAAAACAGTATCAGTATCAAAATCTCACGGTTGCAAATATTAGTTGCAGCAACCCATGCCAAGGTATTGTTTAACAACGACAACCCTATATGCTAAAGGAATAGGAGGCTTAATCAACATGTCATCAGATCCATAAAATATGTTTAATATATCTAGGGCTCACAAAAACTTTAACAAGGCTAGCTATCATGCTCTAAAGCTGTTTTTGCATCAACCATCTAATGACCTACTAAAATGTAGATCATTCCAACTCAGATCCAGTCAACGATGGAGCTGGGTTTTGGTTAGGCATTGCAACCTAATTATGGACGAGAGTAAGATTCCCTTGTTTTACATATTTTGATAAATTAGTTGTCCTTTTATTTATCTCCCAGTTTCTCATCAGTTCTAATAGGGTAGTAAGCAAGTCTTAGATGTATTGAGAACTTTTGGAATCACTTAATATACCAAAACAAGGAAGCTATGTCAACCAACGAAAAGGGAACCTGATTCATTTAGAAAGAGTAATTGACTAATTAGCAACAAAATTGAGTAAAGCACTCACCAAGAAACTATTACTTGGAATTTGGTTGTTCCCTTTTCCCCTAAATTGATGAGTATGCTCATTTCTCTCCTTTTTTTCATTCAGGAAAACTTCTGATTGTTCTTTCTTTTCCATGCTAGTTATTTTCATATGACAGCATTGATATCATTTTTTTTTCCTATGGTGCCACCTCTACTAAAAATGAGCGTGCACATATTATTCATGACCCATTTAGTCTTATTTTAATACCGCTATAATATTTCTGTTGGTTGCAAGCAATGAACTATCCACTGGCAGAGACCTCAAATGAGCAGAAGCAAGCATGTTTGTTCATAATGAAGCATGATCAATCAATCAGACCACCTAAAGAATCTCTCATGGCAAAACAAAAGTACACTCGCAGAGACCTCCACAAAACAAGTTTAAGTGGCCACCTACAGGTATAGGAAGATAATCTAGAAGCGATGTTTCTGCTTTCTAAAGAAAAATCATGTCAAAATCTAACACAGAACTATAACTATGACACTAATTTATCTGTTTCAAACAGGTTTCCAACAATGCTTTTCATTCTGCTCCTATGAAACAAAAAATGAATGATTTTGAGCAAAATTTTGGCTCTGCCACTACAATCAGGTATTCTCTCAGTAATCTTTGTCAAACTAGTTCTCTACCAAATAACTAAAGATTATAATGAGAATGGTCCTTTTCGTTCAGAGATGCGCACATTAATGATTGGTTATAGTATTTTGTCAGAGCCACCAAAATTTTGTAACCCTCAATACCCAACACAAAACAGGCATTGTCATTACTAACAATCCAATTCACGATTTAAATGCCACACATACCACGTACCATAAGCATACGCCACTGATGGATTATACTCGCTCCTCACAATTGTATCCCCATCGGCATACCACGCAATCTCCTCTCCCTGCCGAATCTCCCGTGGACTGCATCAGAACCAAACCCCAAATCTTAAGGCGTCAAGCATTTCCATAAGTTCCAAGAAGAAATGGGACAGCAGTACCGCAAGAAAGCCGAACCTAAGCGGCCGGAACCGGACCGTGACAGTGACATTCTCCTTGGATCCATCCGCATCCAATCCCAAGCCATCATCGTACAAAAACTGCGGTTTGCTTCGCGCCGACGACGACGCCGGCGAGCTCTGCCCATCCATGGACGGCTCCGGCACCTGCCAAGAAGAAGACGTCGTCGACGAAGACGGCGAATTCGTGGCCTTGGAGATCGCCGGTGCCGCTTTCCTCTGCCTAGCAGCAGGCCTCGATGCCATACCGAACTCCGATCGATCCTCCAGCCCAAAACACCGCCCCTAATTGATCGAAGACCCTAACAAGACCGATTTCGCCGCCATTGGAGCTCGAATCGGAGCGGATCGGAGCGGCATTGCCCGGAATCCGGCGAGAATATGGCCGAAGAGGCTGGAAGAATGAGGACTTCGGAGAGCAGGGGCGGAGGTTTCTAGGGTTTCTCTCTCCCCCTCCACTTTTCCTTTTACTTGCCTTGGAAGCGATGCAGTCGAGCAATTGCAGAAAGGTCGCTTTTTCGCTTATTTTTCTTGCCCTTTTCCTCCACCTCTTCTCTCTTCCCCCCACTTATTATTAATTCCACTCTGGCGCCCGGGGGAAGGCGACGGCCGAGTCCTCACTCCACTCCCTCTCGGCGTCTCATCCCACAAGACTCATTTTCTGTTAACCAGCTACACCGTCGATGACCACGCGGACGGCAGATCCTTGTATCCGCATAGAAAATCATATGCGTAGATTCGTAAGATGGTGGCGTCGTCTCCCGAGGTGGGACGCCGTCACATGCCACCCGTGCCGTAGCGACGAGCGTGCGGTGTACGTTGCATGGGATCCAATCATTGGGGGACACGTGCCGTCCCGTTTGGCGAGGAATCCAAGCATCACGGCACCGGGGCCGGGAGGTCGTCTGTGCCCTCCGACCGCATCCGATGACCCGTGTTCCCTCTCACCCACGGTTCTCCTTAACCCATTCCCTGCAATAAAGACAAATTTCGCGTGCCCTTCTCGCGTTGCATACCTGCCGCTGGGAAGGTGTTCCGCACGAGCATGGTAAACGAATCCGTGAGGACCGAGGACTGCCACTTTTTGAGGGCCATCGGGGGGACGCGTCCTCTTCCGACGGCACAGTGTGCGTGCGTTTGCTTCCCGAGCCGTCTTTTATCGTACGCATTTTGTTTTGGTGCGCCCGCGGTGCTTCGTACCGGAAGCTGGGGCGCCATCATCGGGGCTGGGCTGATGTCCAATCAGGGCCGTTGGTTGGTGATTTCGGGAGAAGACGGTTGGTTAAGTTGATGTTTAATGCTGGTTGGAGAAAATTTAGGGTCGGTGGGCGGTCTTGATGGAACAATGTCATCACCATGAATAGAATGGCTTGAAACGGAGTGTTAACGTCGGTAATGGATTTGCTGTCGGTTGTGGATATGGTGCATGGTACCTGTCTCAGTGCAATTGAGAAAAAGATATAATCCACCCATATAATAGCATGCATAAGCTTTGCAACTTGAAAGTGAATCAGGAGTTTGTCATGATTAATATCTTAATGAACTCTAGGAGTATGAAATCGACTATTTGGGTAAGGTGTTTGACAAAAGAGAGAGAGAGAGAGAGAGAGAGAGAGAGAGAGAGAGGTCACAATAGCATGCAAAATATCACACGCCAAACAACTAGGACCCTATCTTGATCTTCGGCACTAATATGAAACTAGTGTCATGTCCCATGACTGATGTTGCTAGAAGTGGGTAAGGATAAGGCATCGAAGACCAATCCAACTTGGACCTAGATCTAACTTTAACATCCGAACTATTAGATCTGCATCACTAAGCACCATTAATTGGATCCAACAAACACATAAAGAATTAAGGGTCCAAATCAACTCAAGTAGGAGAAATACAAAAACCACCTCATATGCTACCATCCTTTGATTATCAACTAATATATTTTTGAGAAAACCTTTGAGCATAAGCAAACTAAGTGGAACCCAAATCAGTCCAGCCTACAAGCTGGGACCAAATCAATCCCAACTTAAACCCTTGACATTTTCTATGTAGCTTTTTCAAGTGAAGATTCTCTTGCAGATTTTTGGATAAATTAATCAGCATATAAAATTACTATATTTGGAGTATAAAAAATTATTTCAAAAATCTTAATTATTCTTAATTTGAAAAATAAAAAATTAACAAAGAAAGAACCGTTAATCTTTAATTTTGATAATTTTTTTAATTTTAAAAATAAAAAATTATCAAGAAAATCTGAAACATTTCACTTTAAACAATTCCTATGTACGTGGTCAAGGTTCAGATAGCCACGCAGTCACAGTTACCTTAGGAGAGCTTTGGAATTCTAGAGAATATAATTGATGGGCCACCAGTGATACAGCTTGTATTGGCTCAAGCAGTGGACAAAAACGTGGCTCCAACAACTTCAAAGACTGGAGATGGTCCCTTTGAATCCGTTTTACAAAGTATCCAAAGTCAATAGGCTACAACCAATCTATAGAAATTTCACTCATGTGCGCCAGCGAAAAGATGGTAGCCTTCTACGGTTCCTACTTCCAGACATGGTAGGTGAGAGGACACGAAAAGGATACTACTTCAGGGCCTAATTAGGTTTGGATGGTAGCGTACAGCTTCTTCTCTCTATCTTAGTAGACTTCTCAAGATCTCAGCAAACTAATGCTTAAATTTAATGCATCAATTGGTTTGAAAAAGGGCTAGATCTACCTAGATATTTGAGCCAAATTATTTATTATAATTACCTCCATTCCTCTTGAAAAAGTTGAAAGAGGGTAAAGAAAAGTAAACATGGCTGACTCATTTCTCACTTTGTTTATGCTTTCCACCAAAAAAGATAGTTCTACATCAACCACTGAGTGCAAAAAAAAAGGATTCCATCTGTCCTATTGATTGCCTGTTATTTGTGCCCTTTCCTTCCATTGGAATCTAGGTGTGATGGCCATGAATGCTAGGAAATGATTAAAAAACTTTCAAAAAGGCCCCGTGTACCTTTCTTGGTGGGTATGCTTCCCATTAGCAACTAATTAACACTCATGTTTCAACTTTGTTGTCACACCCTAAGATGATGATTTCCTACCTAGTAATAATGATTATAAAAATCTAATCTTGACAAACAATCTTTGTTTTTATACCCTATGTGAAGGGAGAGTATATATTATCATAAATAGGATCATAGTGGGTGGAGATTGCAAGATCTCATGGGTGGTTACTTGCTATGAAATTTTTGTAATGAGATTAGCTTAGATATCTAATTTGACCTTCTCAACTTTGAAAATGGTTCCCAAAAGCATTTAACCCGAAAGTTTCAAAGTCTAACTAAACTCTTCCAATGAAAGATAGTATAAGTGCAATTAAACTTAACATTAATACATTGAATACGAGAATAAATAAAAGATAAATAAAGAGTCCCTAGTACTTCCATATTTAAGCTTTTCTAGTTAGATTTGATTTTTTTTTTCAAATGAGAAACAACCAATGAAAAGCTCTTTCAAAACATGAAAAAGATCTAAAAGTTTATTTAAAAGATTAAATAACCAAATCTTAGTTGATAGATTTAACAGATGGCAAGGCAAGGGATGATATAAATTTTTTAATATCAAGTTGGTATATAATTAATCAAGCCAAAATGATGCATCTAGCTCTCAACTGAACCTAATTGGTGAATTTGACCTAATTGATGCTGAGGTTGTCATAAATTAGCTCGGCTAATCAAATTCATATGCTAAATTTAACCCAATTGTACAGTCAAATGAACCAAATGGCCAAATTAAGATGCTAAATTAAATTTAATGCCCAAACTAAAGGCTCTTATTGTTGGTTTTGTCATGATCCAAATATGAAAATTTTCAAGTTCATACCCAAATCAACGTATTTCATGATTTTTGTAAAACTAATGCATCTAGCGTTCAAATTATAGGCTTTATTTGTCCAATTTATCATAGTTCAAATATCGAAACTTTTTATATTGATACCCAAGTCAACCCATTCAATAATTCTCTTAAAGATGATGCACCCGGAGTCCCAACTATAGACCCTGCTTGCCTCTTTTGTTCAAGTTCAAATATGAAAAGTTTTGAGTTGATACTCCAATCAACTCATTTAACAATTTCTTCCAAATAATATATCCAGAATTTCAGTTATATGCCTTACCTTTTTTGTCCAAGTTCAGATATGAAAAGTTTTAGATTGATGCCCAAGTCAACCCATTTGAAAATTTCTTTAAAGATAATGCATCCAGAGCCCCAACTATAGGTCCTACTTGCCTTTTTTATCATATATCAATATGAAAAGTTTTGGGTTTTGGTCCAACTTGATTCGTTCTGCAAGTGACACACCCTTCATCACTGTAATTTGTTGATGTTTTAAGGTAATCACAAAAATCACCTCAAACAGGAGGTTGTATCTCAATCAAGTTGGGTACATGTTAAATCTAAATTTCTTTATTTTTGTTCTTCTTTTTTAAATATTTTCAGATATTCTATTATAATTTTCTTATTTTTTTCTATGTTAAATTTGTTTATCCGATTACTTTTTAAACTAGAGTGTAGATCATTCATGAGCATCATATTATATTTATTAACCATTTCTATTTCATCTTATTTATATTTACAATATTGCATAGAACTTTCTAAATAACATGATACTAGTTTATTTTTTAAAATATTAATTTAAACTTGAAGCTTTATTTTTTAAATTGTTAAGATAATTATTTTTTTGTTACTTTTACATGAATCATTTTTACTTTAAATTGTTAAAGTTTCTAAACATTAGTAGCTTGATTTTATTTTTAATGTAGTAAGAGCTGATCTGGCATGCAAACCTGGTATAAGCTAAGCTATTAGGTCGATCTGGTGGCCAAGTATGGTGGATGATCAGAAGGTTGCATAATGTATCTGACTAGATCGATATATGTATCCTTTGAAGAAGGGAAGTCCTGATCAAGAGAGACTTCCACTAATATCACCAACCAATTCAAGAAATCCTTCGGTGCAAACCAATTTGGATACGAGCCCACCACCCTATTCTAAAGGCACTTTATAACCCAATCTAGTAGTGATATGCCAGCGTTATGTGGAAACCTTGAAAAGGAGTACCAAATCAATTGAGGTGTTATCAATTGAAATCCTATATCTCAAAGATGAGCTGAATGAACATTGAGTGGAGCTAGTTAAAAATTTGAATGCCATCCTACTTGGAAATGATCGATCACACTAAAGTTATTCAAGTCAGTTCCCTCCAATCCACACAGGTCTAAGACAAGATAGTAAAGTTCCTTTGAAAGAACTCCGATGTGTTTTCTTGGTCAACTATAGATGTGCTAGGCATTGACTTACTAACTCAACATGAATCAATCATAAGCTGGTCCGACGAAAGAAGAAAAGTTTTATAGTTGATTGGTAACGAGCAATTAACAAAGAAATATACAAGCTATTTAAGCCTAAATTTATCCTTGAATTTCATTACCTTAACCGACTTGCCATTGTTATTATGGTGATGAAGGCTAATGGGAAGTGGTGAATATACGTTGACTTCACTGATCTTAAGAAAGCATACCCAAAGGATAGCTTCCCATTTGATCAACTTGTTGACGCTACTGCTATGCACAGGATACTTAGTTTTATGGATATCTTTTTTGGTTATAACCAGATAAGGATGCATCTACTGGACGAAGAGAAGATGGCCTTCATAATAGAAAGTCAACTTTATTTCTATAAAGTAATGCCATTTGAATTGAAGAATTGGCAAACCAAATTTTTAAAGATCTGCTCGGTAGGAATATGAAAG
Organism: Metroxylon sagu; assembly: GCA_017589505.3. Classification (NCBI taxonomy): domain Eukaryota; kingdom Viridiplantae; phylum Streptophyta; class Magnoliopsida; order Arecales; family Arecaceae; genus Metroxylon; species Metroxylon sagu. The sequence continues at coordinate 558,284 of JACVBY030000484.1, forward strand.
TTTATATGGATAACATGTTGGTGAAGAGCATTAAGGTCAAGCAGCATATAGTCGACCCACAAAAGGCCTTCTAATTGTCGAAGTATTACCATATGAAGCTTAACCTAAGAAAATCTGCCTTTAAGGTAACTTTGGAAAAATTTCAAAGTTGGATGAGGTCTCTAAAATTACTAGTCATCATCCAAAGCTTTCCTATAAGTTAGAGAAGGTAACCATCAACATGTTGGAGTAGGAACCACTAAGACAAGGAAAGAAACTACCATCGCATAGAGCATATATCGATTATTCACCATGATGCACCTCCTAAATAGAAAGTGCACTACCCAACACAATGGATATAAAGTGCACTACCCAACACAGTGGATATGCAACCTTACCAGTTGCTCTTCCCTTCCTTGCCCGAGGAATGAACCTTGATGGATTTGGTGGCTAGTCAGCCCTCCTACTCAGTTGCTGTCAGAATGTTCTCCTCAGCTCTGCCCTCAGTGGGAGCTAAGCTTTCTACTATCTTGCCAAAGACATAGCAACTCAAGTAAAGGTCTAGATAGAAATAGAATGCCTTGACTTGTTTCTAGCAGTCTTCAAACTTCACAATGAAGGAATCGACAAAGTACTTGATTAATCTATACTCATATTTTGTCGATTCACTAAACTTGGCCACAGACCTAGTAGAGGCTTGGGACAACCCCTCTTTCAATCCATCCCTTGCTCAAGTCAGTGAGCTCTTATTGCTTCTCGCCTAGTACCTATGCTAGCTCCTTGACTTACCACTCCAACTCTTTTGCCTGTTGTTACAGCTCATTTGTCCACTGTTACAACTCAAGCCACCAACTAGCTTTGGTGACCAATTTACTCTCCACGACCCTCTTTTGCTCTTCATTGTGCAAGAGCTTGGTTGCTTTTCCTTTAGCCTGATTGCACTCCTTATTTATGATAAGATGGAGATGTTGAACCTTAGTGCTCCACTACTTCAGACACTTTGTTGCCATATAAAAGTAATCATACTCTGTAAGGAAGATCAAATGGAGTCAGTTTGAATTTAGCTTAAAAAGTTATACAAAAAAAATGATAGAAATCAAACTACACTCACCTCTATGGAGAGCCGAGCGAAGTCAGGAATAAGATTGATGTCCAACCTCACTAAGATCATCACTGCATCTACCAACATGTAGATGCTATGCAAAAGACAAAAGCCAATCTACCCCTCCTTCATAGAGTTGGTCCAATAACATTCCATCTAAGAGCGTATCTACAAGCCTTAATGTTGAGGAGACTGGTTAGTTTAAGCTCCAGGGTATCTAAGAGCTTAGGCCAACGAGAGGATTCCTCACCACCACTATTATTTCCTCCCTAGTAGTCAAAAGGGACTTCAAAGCCTATCGATAGTGCAGGAGTTAGCTAGCTGACATTCGGCTGGGTGATCTCATCCTCAGCCTTAGCCTCCACATTTTCTTTCTCTTTCTCTTCCTGCTTTGAGTCGGCTTGATTAGATGGAGTGCCTCAGTAGGTGAGTTTCTTCTCTCATTGGTCATGGAGTGAATGAGTCCCTTGAAGTTGGGTGCTTATAGCGAATGGATTTCTTTGTAGGTGTTAGTTTTTTGGTAAAGCCAGTAGAGAGGCAAACAATGAACCCTTAGGGTCAACTTTTTTCTATTGATTGCCTGCTTCAATCTTTCAACATTCACCATTTCTGCAAAATCAGAAAAGAAAAGTCTGTTAGCTTAGTCAAAAGATAAAAGAGAATAAAGAATAGTTCATAGTAAAAGAAGACATGCAATGCCAGTAGAAGCTGGACTTAGGCCAACTCCGATCAAAGTTACCTTAGTAATTCAGAGATTTGTGAGGTTTCAGCTAGGCAAGTCAAGTTAAAACCTCATCTTCATCTGGTTGGAGGTTGGGTATATGGTTTAACTTCTTATTACTTGGTTACTTTCAGACATTATCAAATGATTAGAACCTTTGGTTGGAAAAATAAAAAAGAACCTATTCTTCCACTCATTCATAGAAGATAAATTACTAGCAAAAAAATCTCTTACACTTTCGAGTAAAGAAGTACCAGCATCCTAGCTTATCTGATTGTTCCTTAATGGTGACAAGGTATGAAAACTTGCTACGGAAGGAGTAGACCCAAGCTGAGACATATATGTCATAAAGCCTATAATAATTCTTCACTAATTCAAGACTAATTAGGTTGGACCTTTATAATATAAGGTAAGGAGGTCGGCTATAAAGCAATGGATGAGTAATCTAAACTTTACCTTTGGAGTATCATCATATAAGCATAACTGACCTACAAGACAATGAGAGGCTTTATCCTTCCAACCCAAGATAGTTGCTCGAAAAGATTCTAGGATGAAGAATAATCAACGTATCCTCACCAGATTACCTTTGCCAAGCAAACTTCATTCCTCAGCTATGAGAGTAGGAATTCTTTTTAAAGAACAATAGAATGGTGATGAAGAAGACATCTTTAGGTGATTGACCTAAAGAAAAAGTTCAAGGTTACCTAATCAAAGGCAGACTAAGGAACAATACTAAGTAATGAACTGAGGAATCAAGGAAAAATCAAAGACACAAGCCTATCTATAAGTAGAACCAAACAAGTTGATCGATGCAAATTCTAAAGAGTAGAGCAAATGAGATCCTCTTTCCTCTTTATATAGGCCACGAGGGTAGGGAAAGCATGGGAAACAAGCTATTCACACCTTTCTGAGAATCATTAATATAGTGTAATATGTGAAGAGCTATCACATGGCAATCATTCATAAGTTGAGTTGGTAGTAGTACACTATGAGATTGGTGCATTAATGAGTGCATCAACTTCCAAGGAAGCACTTCAGTATGCATTAAATTCTAAAGAGGGGCATTATAGCATTTGCTCTTGCATTAAAATTTATGACAATACAATTGATGAAATTTCTAGATTGACCAAATGTAGACTAAGTACCACAATCATACAAAATGAGTCCAGAGGTGAACCGACTACAGTCCAAATTGAGCTATTTTTTTTATTTAAGCAGCCTTAAGCTTAGTCCTCGAAGGTAAGAGGCAAGTGATGTAGTAAGAGCCGACTTGGTATGCTGATGTGATTTGAGCTGAGCTATCAGGCCCATCTTGCCATCATATGTGATAGATAACTAGAAGATGATATAATGTAGCCAACCAAATCGATACACATATCCTCTCAAGATAAGAAGTCTTGATCAAGAGATATTCCACTAGTACCACCAATAATTCAGGAAGTCTTTTCTTAGGTGCAAACCAGTTTGTATAGGAGTCCATCACCTTATTTGAAAAGGATTTTGTAGCCCAATCTAATAGTGACTCTATCAAAGGCGTTGTCTTATCTGAGGAGAGATTTTATAGCCCAATTTGATAGTGACTCTATCAAAGGTGTTGTCTTATCTGAGGATCTTAGCTCCTTGAAACCGTTCATCAATGATTAGCACAATCCAAGAGAGACTTCTCTAAATGCCTATAAAAGTTTGCCCCAACCTACTAGATAAATAAGTTCAACTCTTATCCTGAGCTCTTATGCTTAGAATGCTAATTTAAGGAACTCTAGGCCTTCTTTTTTGTGCTTAAGCTGACTTAAGTATCAAAGGATTCTCCCTAAAAAAAATCTCTATACCTCTTTTGCCCTTTCTTTATGTGTTTCTCTTGTAGGCACTTACAAGATCGGTTAAAGACGATACTCAATCTTTTGGTTTACGACTTTTGTTGTTATGATTGACTTATAAATATTAATTTCAAATATCGATAGTTTTTATTGTTATTTTTTTAAATTATATTTCATATGTTTTATTATCATTTTATTTATCTCCTCACATGCATGGTAATATTTTACTTATTCATAATCAAATAAAGGCTTTTGCTACCATACTTCTACCTATATGCAGGTGATGGTGTAAATTATGAGAAGTCCAAGAGCATAAGAGCATTGGGTAAAAGTTGAAGGGATTGAATAGCGAGCTTAAATGGATGGGATTGTAGCTCAGTTTCCTAAAACAACATTAACAAAACACAGCAGTTGAACCCTCAAATAAATCATGTTAATTCTTTGTTTTCTTTAAAGTGTAGTTTCAATACTTGTTTGCAAAATTAATTTTTTTAAAAAAATGTACCTATTACTTTCTTGTTCCTTAATTAAAATTCTTTATGTTGACTAAAACTAGAAGGGTTAACCATATTTTTGCAGTCATTCAGCATGAATTATTTGTTAAGTTCGTCAAATATAAAACCAATAAGAGCTTGGAGGTTTTAGACCAGTGACCTTATCATTTTTGAGCTCTTGCTCTTCCTTACTTTTATTTTATAAAGAATTATACATGCTTATATGAAGAAAAAATTTGTCATGCTTTAGAAGGATTAAAAATCAACTTCTATGCATATTAAATTCTATGTGTATTAAAAGTCATGACCTTAGCACAAATTAGAAGTCATATTCTTATTGAACTTGTAAACTCAAGACATACTCGAACACCTAGTTAATTTGTTGCCTAACGCGAGCATGGCTGAAATTTAGAAATAAAACTCTTCTTTTATTATCATTCATCTTGACTGATGCATGAACCTTCTTCAAGAGATGCTCCAGGATAACTTTTGGTTCGGACTTCGAATCTCTATTCGAACTTCGAATCTCTAGCGCTGCTTCTTCCAACGCCTTACGGCTGTTACCAGCAGTATGTTAAAATTTAATTCCTTATTGTTATCGTTATTATACGATAAGTATTTTATTAATAAGTCTGGTAGTTTGTTGAGTTAAAAAATCAAATGTGGTTAGTTGTGTATGGGTAACATATTGTTGGATAGATAAGTATGATTTCAAAATAAAAAATGAGAATTCTGATGTTTCACTTCTTTCGCCTTTCTTCCTAAAAAAAAATTTTGGCTGAAACTACAGCCATCAAACTGATATCAGAGCATCGCCGACGATCCTCCGTTGAGTCCCCACTGCTCAAATCTCTTCCTTCTCATAGCAACGCGGTGCTTTCCTTCCGCATTTGATCGAAACATCGAAATGGATCAAGAAAAAAGAAAGATACGAACGTAACGCAGGCGGTATCTAAGAAGAAGATCCCGCTTCCATGCGTAGCCGATGAACCTGGTTTCCAGAAATCAATCTTAAAAAAAAAAAGAAAAAATCCAGAGAAAGATTCTCAAGCAGCGATTGAAGTTTCCTCAGCTTTGGATCGTGCCCAGGAAGTGGACTAAGGAAGGAGGCCATAGTTCAAGAATCGAAATACGAGAAACAGACAAGATCAAAGCCCAACTTCATCCAAGCAGTCTTCCCACGCTCTCAAGATGTTCGACGAAAGGCTTAAGTAAGGATACATCAAAGCAGTCTTCCCACGCTCTCAAAGTGTTCGACGAAAGGCTTGAGTGAAGATACCTCCAAGCAGTCTCAAGTTTTAAAGATGACGAGTTCAAGCAATCAATCTGTAAGTGTTCAACAATCACAAGTTTCCATTTTTAATAGAGAAAACTATGATTTCTAGTTTGTGAAGATGAAAACAGTTTTTTATCATATGATCTTTGGGAGTATGTGGAAGATGGGTATGATGAACAGGATGATACAGTTGCTTTGAGTAATGCCCAAAAACAACAATTGAAGGATCAAAGGAAGAAAGATGCAAAGGCTCTAGCTTTGATTCAACAAGGAGTTACCGATAAATTTTTTTTAAGAATTATTAATGCAACAAGAGCAAAAAAGGCTTGTGATATTCTTCAAAAGAAGTATAGAGGTACTTCTAAGGTAAAAACAGTAAAGTTTCAAATTCTGTGAAGAGATTTTAAAAATTTAAAGATGAAAGAAATGAAGTTGTTGAAGGATTATTTCACTAGAGTCATAAAGGTTGTGAATCAAATGAAGATATATGGGGATACTATTTCTAATCAAAGAATTGTTGAAAAAATTCTTTTCAGCTTGCATGAAAAATATAACCCCATTATTGTTGTTATTGAAGAAACTAAAGATCTTGAATCTTTGGGTATTGAAGAGTTGATGGGATCAATTAAAGCATTTGAACAAAGGTTGAATAGGCATTCTGAAAAATCAATTGAGAGTGCTTTTCAATCCAAGCTCAATGTTAATTTAAGACCTCACGATAAAAACTCTAAAGGAGAATCTTCAAGAGGTGGAAGACATATAAGAGAAAGAGGTTGAAGCAACTCAAGAGGAAGAGGAAGAAGCAACTTTAAAAGGCAAATTAAGGAGGAGTTCACTCAACAAAAATGTAGAATTTGTCAAATAAGTAGTCATATAGAGAAAGATTGTTGGTTTCGAGGAAAGCCTCAATGTCACAATTGCAATAAGTTTGGTCATGTCCAAAAAGATTGTTACTTAAAGAAAAATTAACAAGCAAATTTCACTAAAGAAAAAGAAGGTGAAGCCAATCTATTCTATGCTTGTCAAGCAGCTATGGATCGAAAGCATAATATTTGGTTTCTTGATAGCGGGTGCAGCAATCATATGACCAGCAATGAAAGAATTTTTATGGAGATTGATTCAACTACCAATTCTCAAGTGAAGATGGGTAATGGTGCCTTAGTTCAAGCAAAAAGAAAAGGTATAATTGCCATAGAAACAAAGAAGGGAACAAGATATATCCACGATGTACTGCTAGTTTCAGAACTGGAGCAAAACTTGCTAAGTGTTGGACAACTTGTAGATCATGGATACTCGGTTCATTTTGAAGAAGACTCTTGCAAAATTTTTGATAAAAGAAATCAAGCTATAGCAAAGATCAAGATGGAGAAAAATAGAAGTTTTCCTCTTACTTTTTCTTACAAGAATGATGTAGCTTTGAAGATGGATATGGTTGGTGACTCATGGTTATGGCATAGAAGATTTGGGCATTTGAATTTTTAAAACTTGAAGAATCTTCAGCAGAAAAACATGGTGTATGGGCTACCATCTATACAAGAATTAAAAGAAGTTTGTGAAGGTTGTGCACTTGGGAAGCAACACTGAGAAGCATTTCCAAAAAAAAAGGTATGGAGAGCTAGAGCACCATTGGAGCTTGTTCACACTGATATATGTGGTCCTATGTCAACACCATCTCATGGAGGTAACAAATACTTCCTAACCTTTATTGATGACTTCTCTAGAATGACATAAGTATATTTTATGAGACAAAAATTAGATGTGTTTAGTATCTTTAAAAAATTTCAGAATTTTGTTGAGAGGCAAAGTGGACATTTGATTAAAGTGTTAAGAAGTGATAGAGGTAGTGAGTATAATTCAAATGAATTTGATAATTTTTGTGAAGATATTGGCTTGAATAGACAGCTAACGGTTGGATACACTCCATAACAAAATGGAGTGGCTGAAAGACAGAATAGAACCATTGTGGAGATGTCAAAAGCAATGCTTCATGAGAAGGGGCTACCTTTGTCTTTTTGGGGTGAAGCAGTTTCTACTGCAGTTTATTTGTTGAATAAATGCCCAACAAAAGCAGTGATTAATCAAACTCTAATTGAAGCTTGGAGTAGAAAGAAGCCATCAATGAATCACTTAAAGATTTTTGGATGTATTTGTTTTGCTCATGTTCCAAAGAATGTTAGACACAAACTTGATGAGACTAATGATAAATGCATTTTTATGGGTTATAGCTTAAAATCAAAGGGCATAGAATTTTTAGCTTGAAGAAAAATAAGTTGATTATTAGTAGAGATGTTATTTTTAATGAGAAGGATACATGGGATTGGAAAGAGAAGAAAGTCCAAGATCAGGCTATTATTCTCAATGAAACACCAGAAAATCAAGAATGTGAAGATAATGTTCATGAAGATGCACCACAAATGTCTCCACAAATATGTCCAAGTTCATCATCAAGATTTGGTTATTCATCATCAAGTACACCTCCAAGGAAAATGAAAAGCCTTAGTGATGTGAATGCTAGCTGCAATTTTTGTGTTGTTGAGCCAGAAAGTTTTGAAGAAGCAATCAAAGAAGAGACTTGGAAAAAAACTATGGAAAAAGATATTAATGTGATTGAGAAGAACAAAACTTGAGAGTTAGTTGAAAGACCAAAAGACAAAAAAGTGATTGATGTGAAGTGGATCTACAAAATGAAATTCAATTTGGATAGTACTATCCGAAAGAACAAAGCAAGGCTTGTAGCTAAAGGGTATTCTCAACAACCTGTAATTGACTTTGAAGAAACATTTGCTCAAGTAGCTCGGCATGATACAATTAGAGTTCTTATTGCCTTGGCAGCTAAAAATGTCTGGTTATTGCATCAACTTGATGTAAAATCAGCGTTCTTGAAGGTACTCTGAAAGATGAGGTTTATGTAGAGTAACCTCAAGGCTTTGTAACAAATGGAGAAGAAGAAAAAGTCTACAAGCTAAAAAAGGCTTTGTATGGCCTCAAACAACAACCCCGAACTTGGTATAGTAAGATTGATGCCTACTTCAACAACAAAGGTTTTCAAAGAAGCAAGAATGAGCCAACATTATATATTAAGAAGCAAGGTATATCTGACATTTTTATTATTTCTCTCTATGTTGATGATATGGTGATTACTGGTAATGACGAAAGAATGATTGCTAACTTTAAAATGGAGATGAAACAAAAATATGAAATGAGTGACTTGGGTTTATTACATCAATTTTTGGGTATTAAAATTTATTAAGAAGGAGTGTTTATTTGCTAAAAGAAGTATGCAAAAACTCTTCTTGAAAAATTTCGAATGGTGAATTGTAAATCAGTTTGTACTCCATTGGTTGTGAATGAAAAGCTAAGCAAAGAAGATGGAAGCAAAGAAGTTAATGCATCACTCTATAGAAGCTTGATTGGAAGTTTATTATATTTGACTGCTACTAGACCCGATATTATGTATGCATCAAGTTTGTTATCCAGGTTTATGCACAAACTTACTCAAATTCATTTTGGGGCTGCTAAAAGAGTATTGAGATACATTCAATGTACTATTGATTTTGGTGTTTGGTATGAGAAGAATGTTGATGCAAAGTTATTGGGATTTTGTGACAGTGATTGGGCTGGATGTGTTGATGATATGAGAAGCACTTCAGGATATGTTTTTTCTCTTGGTTTGGGAGCAGTTGCTTGGGCTTCTAAGAAACAACAAATAGTGGCACAATCATCAGCCGAGGCTGAATATGTTTCAGCATCATTGGTAGCTTCACAAGCAACATGGTTAAGGCGTATTTTGAAGGATATTGGTGAGAAGCAAGAAGAAGCTACTCCAATCTTGTGTGACAACAAATCAGTAATTGCTATGACTAAGAATCCAATCTATCATAGTCGTACAAGATATATTGCCATCAAGCATCACTTCATTAGAGATGTAGTGGAGAAGAAGAAGATTCAAATCAAATATTGCAGTTCCAATGATCAAGTTGCAGACATTTTTACTAAAGCACTTTCAAGAGATAAGTTCCAGTACTTTAGAGAATTATTGAATGTCACAATAAAGAATTAAGGGGAGTGTTAAAATTTAATTTCTTATTGTTATCGTTATTATACGATAAGTATTTTATTAATAAGTCTGGTAGTTTGTTGAGTTAAAAAATAAAATGTGATTAGTTATGTGTGGGTAACGTATTATTGGATAAATAAGTATGATTTTAAAGTAAAAAATAAGAATTCTGATATTTCACTTCTTTTTCCTTTCTTTCTGAGAAAAAATTCTGATTGAAACTATAGCCATCACAGTGCCACTGGTTTCAAATGCCGGAGCTCGTTCTTCTGAGCTACAATCTTTGTTTTTATGCGAACAAGGACTCTTACAGACAATGGGCATGCGGAGGTGGCAAAGTCCGTACATAGAAGAGTGTTAGAAATCATTCAATGCTGTGTCTCATGATACAACTAGTGGGCTGAGAGTATCATATTGTCAGCTGAGATCTTTGCCCTCATCTGCCACATGTTAAGCAAGATCAAAGTTCAGTGTGATATTAAATATTTCAATATTGCTCTAGAAACACAAGCACACAGGCTCACACTAGGCTCTCCAATTAGGTGAATGTACTGTGGAGCTTGAACAAGCCACAGTATCATGTACGTACCAGTGATATGCGTTCTGTGGTAAACCATAGAGTCCTTGAACTTTTTTACCATTGATTCAACCATTTTCCTTTTTTTACCTTTTCCCATCCTTGTCTCTCCGATCTGTGGAATGAGATTGCTCTCAGAAACTACTTGGCTTATGATTAGAAAATGAATCATATCTTGTATCCCCTGGCTTATCTCTTTCATATATATATTCCAGTACATTTTATCTGAACGAAACTGCACTTCTCAACAATCTCAATGAAACTGAAATGCCTATGCTTGGTTTATAATATCCTAAGACACTTTTTTGAGATGAAAATGTTTCCTTAACTATCATAATGCTTGTATTTAATTTATTTTGCAATAAATAGGGCAAGTGTCTTACTTCATTAATCCTCAAATAAAATAAAATAACATACAACAATTCAGTTGGCGGATATATAACAATATAGTTTTAGGAAGGAAATCGGAGAGTAGAAGCACTTGGACGTGTTTTTAAATGCTCAACCAGGAGAATAGAAACGGAAAGAAAGAGATGAGATCTATAGAGCTTTTTTCCTATAAAAAATACAATGATTTTCTTCATGACATCTAGATGATTGCACTAAATTTTTTTGACTAAATAGATGATCGTGCTAAATTTAAGTGCTTGGAGTAACAAGACGAGGCTTTATATCAGCAAATCAATGCATCGAACTATGTTCACTTGTCTCATAATTGCATCTCTGGTTCATGACGCCAATATGAGATATCCTGTTACCAAAATAGCTCATAAAACTGCAACTGAAATTAATAATTTGATATTAATAATTTCAGCTGGGGAACGTTAGAATTCAACTTAAAATTTGATATTAATAATTGTGATACATCAAGTCATTATTAACTCTTCTACCACCCATGTTTGCAATATATGCCATCAGATTGTAAAATCACATGTTTACGCAAACATCTCTTTATAATTAGATCACAAAGAAAGTATCCATCAGTGCCGATAATAGCACTAACAAACGCCATATAGACAGTACAGGATTATAAATGATTTTTTCTTTTAAAATTCATATATAAATGCAAAGGAACCCATCAAAAAAACTATGAAGGGAGACCCGTGCGAATCAGTTACTGTCTTGGGTTCACCAATCAAGTGATTCACCAATCAAGTGAAAATGCTTCATAAAAAAAGGGACCACTTCTCTCATAAACATTGCAAAAAACTACAGTCCCCATCGTTCCACAAACAATCTTGTAGCCAGGGAATTTCCAAATGTGTGTTTGTTGACAAGTTAATTGTAAGCAGCCTTCAATTTTCCACATCAAAATTGCAAGCAATTTTATGAAAACAGTTTTAAAAAGTTCTATATGATGAAAAAAGGGACAAAAATGCAATTTAACAACTCACTCTCCATTATTAATTTGATATGAGTTACAAGTGTAAATCCAGACTCACACTCTTCTTCTCACCAGATCCATGCCCACCACGATCCTGCGGAGAAGTAAATAAGGAAGAAGAGCCTGTGCTGCCACCTCGACCAATCCCTGCCATCGTTGAATCATCCACTCCAAACAACGGCGGTGCCTCTGAACGAAAGCTTGTAGCACCGCCATGGACAGACATTCTCCACAGCCCAGGCAACGGGCTGCCAAAGAATTCGGTTCTTGGGCTCATGGTGGTGCTAGTGGCACTCCAGGAACGGTAGTGGAGAGATGGTGGGGTCTTCAAGGGTACCGAGTGAAGGCAGTTGTAGCCAAGGAGACCACAGATATTGTTGTGGGTGATGAGGCCAGGATGGTAGCGGTGGTGAGCCGCCGTCACTGACCGGAGGTGGGCTCGCTTTGCATGCTGGCGCTCGCGCTTGTGGGCATTCTGATGGCCGCCGAGGGCCTGGGATGTCGGAAAATTCCGACAACAGTAGTAGCACTCGAATTTTCTGGTACTCTCTCTGCCAGTTCCACCGCTATTGTTGGCAGTGCTGGTGTTGGTGGCGCCATTAGGGGTGTTAGTAGTTTCAGTGGTGGAGTTGTGGGGTAGTACTTTGGAGGGTTCTTCTTCAGAAGAGTCGGGTTCATGGGGAAACTCGATGCCAAAAAGCCGGATGGAGGGGCTAGAATTGGAGGACCTTTCCCGAGCCGGCATCGGCCGGATGAAGGGGAGCTCGGAGAAGGAGTCGACGGTGACACTCATGAAGTTTCTGGTCTCTCGCCCGCTCATGGCAAGCCTAAGGTGGAACGGAGAATATGTGAAGCAAGAAGGGAGAAAGGGAGGCGAAGTTTCCCTTCCAATTTTCTAATGGACATATAAGTGCATACAACATTATTGTAACTATGTACGGAATCAAAATTTAAATATATATAAAATTATTCTAATTATATATACATATAATGATATAATTATATATTCATTCTTGCAGCACCAATGATTCCATCCGGATAGATTCTGGTTACCTTATAACGTGCGATAAGGACTTATAGAGTTCTACCATAACGTGAAATTACCCTTGCAGCACTAACGATTCCATCCTAATATATTCGAGTTAGCTTGTAATAATAAAAAGAAAAAATTATAGTATCTCAAAATAGTTTCATACCGATTGAAAAAGAAAAATTTAAAAGGTTTATTAACTCACTATCGATTAATTTATACTCGAGTTTTTAAGGCCATATGGTTTTGATTTAGTAGTAATTTAATTAAATCAGCAGATGAATTTGGGATATTATACTAGTGTTGATATGGAGATGGGGGCTATAGAAGGAGAGAAGGGGAAGCCCAACTCAGTCGCTGCTAAAACATTGCTGTTATGGAGGCTTTTGGCTCCAAGGCAACCTAGTGCGACCACTTGTGCTCCTAACCACCTTTTGCCCATCTCCTTGGGTCCAATTTTTCTTGCCTTCGGATTCCTTCTCAGCTTTTATTCATCCGTCATCATCTGTCAAGCAAGTATATGTGACAAGCTAAGCCCATTAGTCACTTCTTCCTTGGTTTCTGTGGTGGTTCCTTTATAGCTGTTGGCTTCATTATATCAGTTCTTGATTTAAGTGGTCCCAGGGATGTGATCCATGGGACCATGATTGCTTACTCTACGGGAAATGCACGTAAGATTGAATTTTTATAATTGAAGCAACATATTGTTAGTTACTTAACATCTATTCCGTCCATATAATTAATCCTATTCTTAACTTTTCCATGCGCAAGATATCTTTTCAAGAAACACCGCAATCTTATCAAAATTTGTAATCGGATTCCTTGATGACCTTTTGTTGCAAGAATCAGCTTAAAGCCAGGTGGTAACGGTGCAAAGTAGTTTATTGTTAGAAAAATATTTAGGTCCAAAATTAATTAGGAAAGCCACACCTGTAACAATGAGAGCAATCATTTAATTATTTAAAGGTTTGAAAGATGAGGCAAGTGTTCCATGCCTTCACTTTCTTTTCACTTTTATAGTTCAGACGCTCTCTGCGAATGGGGTTATCTTTCCCACATTATATTTTAAGATGGTTGCATTTATAAACTTATGATAATGGAAATATTTTGTATCCTAATGAAATTACCTCTCACTGTTCATGTTAACAAATTTAAAACAAAACACTACAAAATAAATTCACAGCATGCATCAACTTTGTTAGAATTGATATCCACTATAGTGACAAGTTAATTAAAATGGAGTAGGACCCACGTCAGAAATCACTTGCTCCAAAAGATTGATAGCTAGAGGGGAAGGTTCCTGCAACTTAAGTCAAGCATCCGATGCTGACTTGCCATGCAAGGTGGATGCATGCAGCCATCAGACGTACCATATTGCATGTGGGTTTCCAAAGATGGTCCACGGACTAGACTTGCCTTCATCATGAAAAAGATTCTTGATTCAGATGGATATGGACAGCTGTTGATAGAATTGGACACACAGAAGTGGGCGTTGCATGCATCTCTCTTGAAGGATGGTAACAATTCATGTCCTCTCTCTTCTTATTTAACGTTGTCTCATTAGTTGATAAAGAATGGTAATAATAACCAAGACTTTTCGGTAAAGGACGTGCAAGCTTCTTTAGCTACCGTTTGGCATTAGCGTTCCTGTGAAATGACTTCATCTGATATTTTTATTTGGATAGTGATGCATCATCATTAAAAGATTAATATTATTGCACAGAAGATGATCCTGATCGCATTTAAAATAGGAGTATTAGGTCATCATGATAATGATGATTTTTATCAAAAAAAATTAGAACAACTTTATTCTTATATTTATTAATCTCTTTTTCATATTATAATAATATAATATAATATAAAAAATATTATATAATAATATAGTATTATATATTTTAGTATTAATAATAATTAATATATTAATAATATATAAGTATATAATATTAATTATTATTATAATTATATAATGTATTGTCATTAAGATTATATTATTATATATAATTTATGCATAATATATTATATAATCTAATAATATTATTATATAATATATAAAATATATTATATAAATAAGTTTTAAAAATTATTATTGATGTTGTATTCATGATGATCTTTTATTTTTATATCATATGAAATACAGCAACTTATGATGTTGATGTCTTTTGATTATCATAATATTTTATAGCAAATAAGATAATGTTTGACCATTAGTTACCTTGTCGTGATCCATTGATGAATTTACTATTGATAATTAATCAAACAGCCACTTGGGAAAAATAGCGGTTGTGTCTGGAATCCATCCATCTTTCCTACTCTCTTTCTCTTTGGTCTTTCCAAGGATTTTGTGTCTTTTTTTTTTTTAACCCTCCGAGATAGGCTTAATTTTTCCTCCAAAGTTGATGGGTTGACGTGCGAGAGCGTGGATTGGGGGTGGGCGTTTTTCTCGCTTCCTTCATGTTTATGGGCACTGAGCGTTTCCAGGGCATGCATGGTGTTCCGTGCTTTTACTTGGAAAAGGTAATATAATATTTGACGCATTAGATGAAAGAACTCATGAAAAAAAAAAAAAAAAAAAAAACACAAAACCGCTCCAAGAAGATGATATTTGAATTCCTGATTCTTTATAATTACGGAAAATCAATTCAGTGCATAGCTGGTACGCCATCTTGCATGGATCAGCACGGCCTCTCGCATTTTCTCTTTATTTAAATTTTAATATTTTGATAAAAATTTAAATTCAATCATAATCATTTATAGCGATAATAATTTTAATTCATAAAATAAAAATTCATCTCATCCTACCCTATTTAAATATGAGGCTCTTTATCTTTTATGAAGTTAAGAAGAAAAATAGAAATAAATATATTCCTGCCTTATCTTACTGACTTCATGCTTGAGGATAAATCCTCGTATATACATATATGATATTTAGTTTTTAGTTTAATTTAATTTTTTAATTATTTTAATAATAAATATAAATTTAAGTGATAAATGTTAAGTTTATTAATATGCTTGGTGAAGAAAAAAAAGTTATATTATTAATTTTATATTTTTTACCAAAAATTCATATATGTCACTATAGGTGGGGTTGAGATAGGGATTTATCAATCTTCACGAGATGAGAATAGGGATAGAGATGAAGATATGAAGATTAAGATATGAAATTGAGATATGGATATTTTCTTTGGTGAGATGCCCATAGAGATTGGGATCTTGATCTCGTCCCATCCTGTCACTATCTATAATCATTATAATCGGTTCGTTGTCACTGCTTAAAAAAATCTATTAGCAATGTCTCTAGTCCATGCGGGTCTTGAGGGACTTACCTCATAGCACTATCTAGAAATGACTTGTCAAAAAGGTGGTATTTAGGTTCTTTAGCTTTATGAGTAACTAAATCTATTTAATACATTATTGTTGTGAAATTAAATGCATACTAAGACGGGCTCCAATAAGAAAAATTATAAAAGAAAATATAAAGTCTTATATGTATAAAACAAATTAACAATAAACATGTTATTCTTTTGAGGAAATGCACTATATTTGGTTTGGAACGGAGAAAGGGGTCCTTTTCTCATTCTGAACCTATAAAATTTATACACAAACCGTTAAAGACTTCTATTCCTTTATTTGACATAAAAAATATTATTAATTAATCTTTACCATAAAGTAGAGCCAACAAAAAGGGAGGTCAATTCAAATATCATAATTTCATAGCTTTTTCTACGATGCTTTTGACCGTTTGTGATTCATACAGTAAATAAACAGGATTCAAAGGCAAAGAATATGATACAAAGAATTAAAGGTTTGGGACAGAGGCTTCAAATGGATAAGCTTGGTGCATAAATTCCTAAAAAGGATAAAAAATATACCATAGCCGAACCATTTTTTCAAAGGTCAATGAAAATTTTGTCTCGTGCCATCCTAATAAAGGCCATATGGGCTATGGTCCGCAACTTTGATGCGACGCATAGCTTCTTTGAACGAAGCTTAGCGTGCTGATGTTATGATTGCTCTTGCCTGCTACTCCTAATTCTAATCATGCGTGGTATTCACACCTTTGATCATGGCTGTTTCTTTGGGCAGGCCTAATCAAGTAGTGGCCCTTGTGTCCCCCATAAGGGAGAAGATTTGAGTTAGGCCTTTCCATATGGAAGAACGACAGATGTTCTTTTATGAAGATAAACTTTCTATAGTCTATTTTATGCTTTAAGAATTGGACGGGTTGATACGTGAAGGCATTCTTTTGATAGAGAAAAGCCGCGGCTCATGGTGAAAACCTAACTTGAGATGACATTGGCAAACAAGAATAAAACAAGGAAACAAATAAGAAAAAGTAAGAAAAGCTATGGCTTGCTCATTAGAGAATGACAGAAGACCAGGTGAAGGCCTCCTTGATGCCATCCAAGTCCATCACATCTCTGAAAAGAGCTGAGGCATAGTCCCCTTGCGCATGAAGCTATACTCTTGAGATAGTTTAAAAGAATGAGATCAAAAAAATTCATCTCAAGTAGAAGAAGAAATGGTGAAAAGATATTCTGAATCTAGGTATGCGAAAAAGAGGTATTTTGATCGATCCAAAGGGTTTTGTCATCTTGAAGGGTAGAAACGGTAGCGAATTAGTGCAGTGATGGCAATGGAGGGGTTGGTGGTGGTAGGTTTTGATGGGTTATGTCGAGATTGAAGCATTAAAAATAAAAGAATAAGAATAATGACTCATATCTCATTATTTTTGTACAAATATTCAGTTATGTATGAATATCCCTATTCTTTAGTATAAAGTAAAAAAAGTAAAAGAATGAAGATAATAATTCATATCCTATTATCTTTAAATAAATATATAGTTATTTATAAATATTTATGTTCTTCAATGAAGAGATAAAAGAGCAACAACATAAGAATAATGGCCCACATTCTATTATGTTTATGTAAATATATATATATATTTATAAATATCTTTATTTTTCAATGAAGAAGTAAGGATATTGACTTATATCCCATTATCTTTATAAATATATAGTTACTTATAAATATTTTTATTCTTTAACAGTGAATAAGTAAAAAGGCATTTCTCTGTTACTCGAATGGATGTTAAAAGCATTGAATCCTTTGAAATAAAATATTTCGGATTTGTCTGATATTTGTTAAACAAATGTCTTTGCGTATGAGTTTACTCAAAATCTTAAAGCATAAGATAATCTATGGAAGGATTATCCATGCGAAAAAATATTCGGCATTTTTTCTTATGGAAGAAGTATTTTGAATCCTAAGAAAAAAATTTGTTAAATTAACGATCAAATCCAAGTTTTGGCAATTATTCACAAATAGATCCGTATGGATATAGTAAGTCTATAGCCAAATTGAATCTAGAATTAAATTGATTGACCCCATGTCATATGTCATCATATGCCTCAATATGTAATAGTTCAAAAGGTTCTCGTAGAAATAGTAATTGCTCAAGATTAGTCAAGAGCAGAACAATCTACTTAAAAAGTTCTATCAAATGTAAGTTCAACATATATTGCTGTGGTAACATAAACCGCAAGTCCCATGGATCGATGCATGCTCTCTTCATTTAAATCTAACACCTTCAACAAGTTAAGAGTTTAAATTTAATGAAATCAAGTCGTAAATACTATGATTAGCTGGTCATCATCTTCAAATAAATCCATGCTTTAATATTGGTAAATCCATATAAGCCATAGACCAAATCCATATGGATAACATTAGTAATTGCTTAAGATTAGTTAGAGTAGAGCAATCTAGTTAAAAAGTTCTATCTAATGTTAAGTTAGGCATGTATTGTTGATGTAACATAGAACTACAAGTTTTATGCACTAGCATGTTCTCTTTATTTAAGTCGAGCATCTTTATCAAATTAAGAGTTCAAATTTAATGAAACAAAATTACAAATACCATAATTAGTTCATAATCATCTCCAAATCAATTCATGCTTTAACATTAGCAAATCTACATAAGCCACAGACCAAGTCCACATAGATAACATTGATAATGACCTAATCTTACACAAAAAGGCAAAGTCAAAAAATGTTATTTGGATTCCTTTACATTATAAGTGCTCAAGATCTAGTTTATATATAACTAATGTGAAACTGGACACACATTTGCCTCATATAAGGTGTACTCGATATAATTCTTATGTGAGTGCCCTTATAGGTGTACATTTAGTCTCTATCAGTCATATTTCGAAAAGATTTTGGATGCGCATATAAAGCCTAAAAATCTAAAAAATAACTTCTAAATTAATCTTTCTATGTGAAGCCTTAGTTTGTTATAAATGATATTAAATCAAACCTAATTTATGATCCAAAGTGTGGCTAGAAAATATTATCATATCAGTATTTTAAAGGCTATCTATAAGTTGATAATGTTATTTATGACCAATTTGATTAAGAAGAATGAAGAAATTTCTCAAACTTCTATTTATACCATTGAAATCCATCTTTATATAATCCAAGGATGGTTGCGGTCTAATTTTCTTTTATTAATGAATCAAAAAATACTCCACCCTTTTACAAATTGGATAGCATTTAGGTTGGCCTTCCTTCCATTAATGAACCATGAAATCGAAAGTTACAAAGCCTCTTGCCTTTGTATAATTTACATCAGGTTCCCCCTCTAGTTAAAAAGAACTATTAGCGTTTTGAAATATAAATGACTACTAGAAAAATGTTGGAAGATCTTGTATATTTATAGGGAAATGAGGAATCTAAATAAAATTTTTTAATTAGGTTTTCTATGTTACACACAAGCACACCGTACACGTTCCTTTTGTGCAGACGAGACACCATGCATGTTCTTTCTACGGAGATGAGCAGCTTCATCGGCACATCATACGTTATCCTTTCAATGCAGGTAAGAAATCATGCATATTCTTTTAGATAGCTTACTTTATTGGTGCATGCTCCATAAATTTAGCCATTATTCTCCCTTGTAGCAGTTTCACACCCTTCCCATCATTGCTCAACCCCTCATCCACTCCACTCTACTGAATTCCTTCCTTGGGCTTGTCCCTTTGGAACTCAATCGCCCTCCAGCTCTGAGGTCTTTCTAACGAAGGCCACTTCTAGTTGCCTTTACTCCCATAAACGCTAACACCAACAACCACTTAACATCATCAGCCCTCCACTCTAAGAGAGCAGGGGGACCATCTCTAGAGCCATCTAAGCCTTTGGATGGCTCCAGCGGTCCCTTTAGACATTGTCGACCAGCCTAATCCTGTCCACTGACTTGGTCTACTTGTTGCACCCCATGGACCAGACTCATGGGCATGGGCCCGCGCATCCTCAACCCTGTAAGCTCATTAAGTATTCGTCATTAACTTCTCTATTTAATAAGTGATTTATATACAACCATTACACTTAATAAATAGCACATATTTATCATATATTTTTTCTAATAGTGAAGCATTCGGTAAAGTATTATTTATTAAATATAAAATTTGATGTTAAATACCTCACTAATTATTCCTAAGTTTTGCTCATAACTTTTAAGAGCCACAGGTTGCAGGTAGGACTTTAATACCACATCGTGAGGGTGATGGTTCCCTCCCTCATGGTAACACCCATACCAGTGTCAAAGGATAGAACCTGGCGCTTAAAACTCTTTGGTGGTGTTCTCAAGGCATGAGGATAGTGCTGTCGGAGAGAATCTCCACTCTTTAGACCACAAGAGGGGAGGAGGTGAAGTCACCAAAAGAATAGTCATCAAAGATGGGGAATGTGGGGGTTCCTTTCACATGCTGGGCTACGTGCCAATGCACAAGGGGGCGAGGGAGGGAGGGAGGGAGTGAGAGAGGGAGAAGGCATCTTGGACCTCGTAATGTGATTGGCTCTACCTCATATTTTACGTTGCAGTTGGATCATCCTCCACAGTGATGGTAGATTTTTCTCACTTGCTGTATTTGACTTTCATCGCCCATGGAAGGCAAAGTATGAGGTGAGAAGTGATTGGAAACCACAAGCCAGTACCTCGTAACAATTGAAGGAACACCACCCCTTAAACTATTGCCACCTTTTGAGCTTTGGAGGGACTCTTGTGGGGTCCTTAAATCCCACGCCCCCATTACTCGCTTGGCTTGAATTTGCCATCAAGGAACTCAGACGTAAAACAATCATGTGGGTCTCACAATCTGACACTTGATCATGCCATCTACGTGCCATAGCTGTTGAATGCTGCCAGCTGATCTCAAGTCAGAAGACCAGTTCGGAGGGTGAAGGATGGAATCACGACCCTTGCACTGCCGAGCTCGTGCCTTGGCGACCGGGGCACGAGGGCACTGTCCTTGGAATATTGATGGTTCTCTCTTCAGGGCCCAGAAGGATCCTCACTTTGGAATGAGAGCCAGGACCACTGGAACAACCTAAGGTTGAACAGCTTTAATTTAATGGATTTGATGCGGGATTGGTTGGTTCTCCTGTTTCTCCCCAGTGAATTTCTTGTTCATGAAACTTAGGCGCTGTTTCTCACACGTTTGTCATCCGATGCTTCACTTAAATTAATTACTCGTGAACCATCATCCCTTGCAACAAGTAGTATATGCTTGCCGTTATTTTTCTAATGAAATCAAAGAGTCCAATGAAGTATAAAATGGTACAAGTGGTGGTTATTAAATAAAAAGACAGATGACAAATAAAGTGCTGGACCTAAGTTTTTTTTTTTTATAAATAATTAATAAATTAATATTACATTAAAACCGTGTTAGTTGGAATGTAATCCCATGAAATAAATGGAAGCACTCTTTAATCAACATTTAATTGTTCTATTGGTTATGATAGAGCCTGTGTTAGTATATGTTTCATCTTACACCCGTTGAATAAATCTTAAATACATAGGATGAAAAAAATTTTAATAATACTTTTATTTGACTTTTTGAGATGAGACCTTAAGTTATTATTAATGGTACCAAAGCTAATCAAGCTTATAGTTGATGTGAATTAAGAAATGCTGCATATTGATGATTATATTTGCTTAGATTTTGATTTGGATTTAAATTTCTTATCTTGATGAAAATATTAAAATTTAAATGAGAAGAATATATGAGAGTCCATGTTGATATGTATTTACTCACATATCAATTATCTATTGAATAGATATTGAATACTTATTTAGAATTAATGAATTCAAATAATATCTTGCAACTAGCTTTTTGGAATGAGATACTATATGGTTACACCTTATTTGATCTTATACTTTAATATTAGAAATGGGCACATTTCATCATGTTAGGTGACTGTTAAAATATTTTATAGAGGAACATGGTATTGTTAACTGAAAAATTAAACTGAGAATGAAATAGTTTTGAAGTTCATGAATACTACACTGGCAATTCAAAAATAATACAATACTGTTCGTCTGCAAAGTATGTGCTAAGACCAACAATTTATTAGCTCTCTGGTTTGATATATTTTTGCACTTCAATTTTAAAAGAAATTATCTTATTACAGTTCAATATTTAGAAAAAAATAAAAGAAAAACTTGTGGTAGAAACAATTGGCATGGTTAATCGCTGATTGGAACTGATTGAGATGTGGCAGTGTACACCGATGTGACTTCAAACGATGAAGGCATCATGCGTGAAAAGCTGGGAACATCTAGTAGCTATTCTGTAATCAATTTTGAAAGTAGCACTTTCTGCCAGCAAGCGCCCATCATAATACTTGAAGTCCTGTGCGTTTAAAGCGACCCATAATGCTAAAACTACTTTGAAGTTTATCTAAAAAATCAGTGCATGGAGCTATGGTAGAAATTTATGCATGAGAGAATAACTTCTCTCCAAACAAAGTCACAGCTCTCTTACAGTTTACTCTTTTGCCTTTCTTCTCTTGGATATGATATCTACTTAGAATCCTACTTGTATAGCATATATTTATTTCCTTATGTTGATTGACATCAGTCCTGGCTGATTGGGTCAAACCATATTGACCCTGCACATTAAGGCAGTGATTGAGTTAGTTTTGAAAATCAACAACTTCTTCGTAAAGCTTCAGATAGAGTTTTGAGAAGAGATAGAGGAAATATATGTTCTCTTACACACAGATTTTTTTTCCCTTTTTTGAAAAAAAACATAAGAGAAGGGAAAGAACTCTCTCTCTCTCTCTCTCTCTCTCTCTCTCTCTCTCTCTCTCTCTCTCTCTCTCTTGCAAAGGATATTTCTGCATCCAACATCCATCATGGTGAAGTTTTAGAGCATGAATAAAAAAAGACTAGTACTTTTTCAACTTGACAATAACATGACAATAAAAATGAAGTCCATCAATTTATGTTCTTTCGCATTCAGATAGGTCATTCTCCAATCTTTCACCTTAGAAGGTTCAAATCTTATGGTTGCTGCATTTCATCCATGGCTAGTCAACAAATCTAGTTCTTATCTTCTACTAAGTGGGACTTCCAAGTGTCCATTTCATTCTTCTAGCTCCATTTCTCATTCAAGAAGAATAAAGCTAAAGATGATTGATGCAATACATTATGCCATTCATTAAAGATCATCATCCTCCCACGTTGCATGATTTCAACACCACATGTGCCTGGTCCGTTACCTTACTCATGGTTGGCGAAGGTTAGAGAGGTCCACATGAACTATAGCCCAACCATAGCTCTAACTCCTTACAAATGGTCCCGTAATTCCTTTTTAGTGGCTACATTGACATAATACATCATACTATGATGTCTCATCATATTTATGATAATTGATGTTAGTAAGTATTTAATTTCATATTAATTATGTATTAAGAATACTCTAAATATTTGTATAGGATTAACGAGTTAAATTAATAATTTCTGATTAGTCTTTTTAGCTGGGAACTTGAATTCTAACAAATGATATCATAGTTGATTCGAATATCCGATGGGCTAGAAGAAAAGGGCTATATATGGACAATGATGAAGAAAATTTCATCATGACATCGAGTCATCTCTGCAATACTAATGAACTCGCTCGGAATAAAACCTCAATGCTAGCTTATAATAGACTCATATCAAATAGAAATTTATAACTCAGATTTATCTGTTACTAAATAACTTAGATTTAAGATTTTAAGATCATAAGGACTCAACTTGCTAACCGATTAATTAGGTCAACGGGTTGGTTTGAGACGTTATAGTTTATTGCAATCTTATGAGACGTACAGGTGCCCTATAATCTCATGAAGATGTTCATGTGGTACCTCAAAAGAAAGAAGGGCAGTCACCTAACAATGTCTTTTTAAGTTGTAGGCTAGCGCTCCACATGGCCACTGCCTCCTATCCTTGAGCGCAGCCTTAGGACTCGGTAGCCAAGAGTGCAATCAAACGTATGCCCCAGTGATGGATCCTCGGTACGCATTGAAACAGCCCCCCCACATGGAGGAGAAAAGGAAAGCCCGTGCACTCGGTAGGCCAGGTTGCTGCCACTTTTACACCACCATTTAGGTCCCATGCAAAAATTCCTAGGAGTTTCCTCTCTCTTTCCCAGCATTGCATTCCCAAAGCGAAGCTTTCTGCCCTTCCTTGCTTGCCATGTGTGGAGTGGGGCCTCTGATGGGCACTGGTTGTTGGATAACCATTGTGGGCTCCAAAGCAAGATGCCTTAACACTGTAGGTCATATGGCTGAAGTACAACCCTCATAGCCTTTAAAAGAACTCCAAAATATCCCCCACCTTGTTTTGGTGTATGGGCCCAAGCAACCTTGTATTCTGTTTCAACAAAGCAAGACCAGGGATGTGAACTGAAGAGATGAAAGCCATGCTCTCCTGTTTCAACATGAAAACTCTGCCATTTTCCTCTACACAAGAGAATTTGCTACTGTTGGATGATGCCTTGTGGCATCCCACCCTTCGGGCTTCTTCGGATGGAATCATGGTGATGCTTTCATGGGCCACCATTTGATGCTTTCATGGGCTCGCATCTTTTATAAGATGGTGATGCTTGCAGAGTGGATGTCATGCCCAGAAATAAAGAAGGAAACAAAATTGAACCACAAACTAGCTTGTTGATGATTTTAATTAGGTTTACTTAGAATGTACCATGAAATGCAACTAATTTGAAGTTTTTTTGGAGATAGCTAATTATGGTCTGGATGATTAGGTCTGAAAACATAAAATTTCAAGGATGAAATTTGCTCATCACCTTCCGAAGGCTGTGATTCCACCCCTCCATCCAGAGGTGGTTTCATGTTCAAAATGTGGTTGGTGAATGATGCATGAAGTTGCCATGTTAAAAAGAATAGTATTCCTCTTCCCTCAAAAGCAGATAAAAATTGTAGTGCACAATAATTCGGTGTGCCCTAAAGTCAAAAGAATCCAATGGCTTTTCAATGAACAACCTTTAAATAACGAGTAGTTGCAACTTAGATGTTGATTAAATAAGAACCTGTTTAATTTTGCATTTATCACATGGTGGTGGCATTGAAGACTGCACTCGGACAATGCTGTTGCTAGTCCTTGCTTTTGTTTTCACTCTATTTCAAAACAATAAATCTTTGCTTCAAAGCTCTAAAAATTTTACAAATAATTCAGAAGGAGAAAAAGAGTTTCATCATTTTTCAGTTCATTTTTCCTTGCGCATTTGAGAAACAAAAGAATCATCAAATAGGCCCTAGGATTCTCTAGTCATAACCTTGTTGAAAAAATTTCAAATATTCATGAATTTATTATTAGATAAGGAAAGACCACTTCATTCTATTGGACCATTGAAGCTGGCACAGAACTGGATCCAAGTAAGGCAGTTCATGGGCCAACTCACATGGAAGGCCATAAAAAACGTTTATTTGGGGTTGGGAAGGGCCAGCTTGTACCATCAATGGGGTAGCGTGTTACTAGGCACTATGGAGTTCAGAGAAATGAGAATGGAGCGCTGATGGGAGTGAACAATTTTTGTTTTAGGTTGGGAGCATAGCTTGCCCCAAAAGAGTGTTGACAGGAACGTATCAAGCAAAGCTGTCAATGAATAACTGCATCAATCAGTAGTTTTTAACTTGTGCATTCTAAATCTTCATCTATTTTTAGTTTGAACTGAGGGTAAATAGGTTTATAAATAAGATAATTTTGTTAAAAAAATATGCTGATTTTATTATTTCAGGTTAGATCTTTTTCTCCTCCTCTTTTTGCAGGACCGGGCGTTTCTTGAAATTTGCTTTTAGCCCATGTTATGCTAGTGCACCCACCTCTGCTCGCTTGCTTTGTTTTGTAAAGAGTTAGGCAGTTAGTGCAAGTTTGGAAATTAACTGCACAAATTAGTTTGACTTAGAAAGTTGGAATACATATAGCTTTATATGTAAACTATGTTTTTAACTCCAGCATGTTAACCTTAACATTCTCTCCCGTAATGTGCTGGGCTTCAACACTCAACATTTCTCCAAGTTGCTACCGGAACTCCTTTGGCAATGCCTTGGTGAAAATGTTTACCAGCTGCTCCTCTAACTTGCAAAACTCCAATTGAACCTTACTGCTTCAATAGCTTCTCAAATGAAAAGATGCCTACTAGCGATACGCTTTGTTCGGCTATGATAGACTGGATCTTATTTATAGCAATAGCTGATTTGTTATCACAAAAGATTGTAATGGCTTTTTCTTACTTTTTTTTAACATTCTCCAATATTCTCCTTAACCAAATAGCTTCAGAAATTGCTAATACAACTAAAACATATTTAGCTTCTATACAAGATTGAGCAATTGATTATTGCTTCATATTGTCCACACAACCTGCCCAATTATTCTCACAAAATCCAACCAATTTCAACTCCACATTTCTATTATATTTGATTCCTTAACTCCTTGTGCCTTGAATCTACCTGACACCCTCTTTGTTGCTTCAAGGTTAATGTTATTTGGATTACGCATGAATTTTGATAGTAAACTTACGATAAACATTATGTTGGGTCCTGTAGTAGTGAGATAAAGTAAATTGCCAACCAAACTTCTATAAAAACTTGCATCAACCTTCTTTCCTCCATCTTTCTTCATCAATTTCTCACCAACAACCAAAGGAGTAGCCATAGATTTGCCATCAATCATCCTGAACACCTTCAAAATCCTTTTAGCATATCTTTTTTTAGCAAATAAATACTCCATCTTGATTTTAATGTATCTTCATGCAAAGAAAATGATGTAACAACCCCATATGTGAAATTCTAGAATACCAATATAATAATAAAATTTAATTTCATATCTTATTTCACCAAGTTTGATCTATGCAACCAATCTGAAGAATCACTCACTAGGAATACAAAGCTGAGGTCTTCCTCTTCTAGCTCCTCCTTTAGGTGGTGTTTCTGATGGAAAAAATTGATTGCAAAAATATAAGAAGAGAAAAGGAGACCTAACCTATTTATAATGAAACTTTATAGGACCTTGCATCATTGGATGCTATTGAGCTTTAAGTCCATATAAATCACTAATCACATCACCCAATAGAAGTACGCTCAAGCCTAAATCATATGGATCACAGATATCAACCTATGGGTTCATTCCGCTTATATCATTAGACTAAATTGTTCGGTTAGTTTTGCAAGATTAAAATCACTAACAATTAACAATAACCTACATATGAAAAATTTCTAACATTCTCCCACTTGGACAACATTAATTATAATTGATTAAGTTTTAAAAATATTTATTTGTTTGAAAATGGCTCTCACATTGAACAATTAAACTTTAATGTGGCCATAAAATTTTGAAAATATTTAGTCCTCTTACATAACACCTCAGAAAACAATCCAGTCCCGTGAAAGCTATCAACACTGAATTATGACAGTTATTATGCCCTCTATTGATATAGGACCAATTCATGGTTACAAGTGCTAATATCATCTACTCACATATATCATAATGCGGTAATGTGGCAAGAAAATAATGCAATACATATGATCTCGTAAGTGCTATTTTTACTGTTGGTCCACCAAATAATTTCTTATCAAACTTTATGTTTCAATTGAAGCTAGAAAAATCTCGAAGGACATCTATAATATGCCTAGTATGTATCAAATACAATACCTTAGGTTTCTTTATGGTGTCACCAATTAGACATACATACTAATGCTCAAGAATAATACCAAGTCTCATGTTTTCAATATCATGACATGTAATATATTAAGAATGTGCGCAGATGGATATCAAGCAATATGATATCAACAGAAACAATGGTGATCATCATATATATACTCAGTAACAAAATGAGTTCCAAATAATAATAAATTAAATAAATCAACATGTAAGAATTTAACATATATAACCAACAGCCATTAATCAAGTACATTAAAAGACGTTGAAATATCCATATAATCATGTTTCATAACTGATGGGTCAATCACTTGGTCAATAGATTAGTAACTATGCTCATTGTACCAACGTATTTAACAATAATGTATCAATATATTTAGACCTACTTTTACTTTATTGTTCTTGAAAAGAACACAATATAACTATTATCACAATAAATCTTTAATGATTTAGAGATCGAATAAATAATATTAAGCTCCAAAATCAAATTCCTTAACCATATAACCAATGTTGCAGCTCCACAGCATGTAACAAATATAGCCTACATAATACAAGAAACCATGACTATCTTTTAACACTCATACAAAATATATTTTCTATAAAAAATATAGCCAGAAAGGGATATTATATTATTAAACAATAAGCAAACTCTGAATCTAAGTAATTAATTGCTCAAGATTATCCATCTTTTCGTAGACTAGCGTAAAATCATTTGTTCTCATTAAGTACTTTATCACTATCTTGGCAGTCTTTTAATGTTCAAACTAAAGTTTGATAAATATTTACTAAGAACTCTTACTGTATAACCAATATTTAGTCCAATGCAAACCTATTTATACAACAGATTATTTAATGTACTAATATAAGATACATTTCTTACAAACTCTCTTTCAAAAATATTTTGGGGCATTAGTTCAAATGAACTTATTACCTTTCACAACAAGTGCATCCCGTAACTTATAATTCTATATACTAAATCTATTAAGTATATGATCAATGTAGGTCTTTGAGAGAGTTCTAACATACTATGATATCTATCTCAAGGATCTTAATACCAAGAACAAAATATGATACACCAAGATCTTTCATATCAAAAGTCTTGGACAATAACTACTTAATTATAGGTAGCAAACCAAAATTGCTCCTGGAAGGAAAAATGGCATTAATATAAAATACAAGGAAGATGAATCTACTCCTATTGATCTAATGGTGTAGGCATTGATTAATCTTATTATCCAAGTTGACCATTTAAGAAAGTTATTTTTATATTTATCTGGTGAAACTCTAAATCAAAATGAGCCATCAACGTTATAATGGTCTTAAAAGAATCTTTAAAAGAATAGGTGAGAAAGCCTTATTTAAATTATCTAAAACTACAGATCTTCTATGCCTAGTAGATCTTCTTATAAGTGCTTGTATAATAATCTTTTCCTAATGAAGCATTTCAATAAAAGCAAGATCAAGGATAGGAGGTATAGTATCTTATTGTTCATGATCTATTATCTTTATAGGTGCTCGCATAATACCTTCATATAATAAAGGCAAAGGAATTATTACATATCCATTAAGCTTTCTTATCAATAGAT
The DNA here is from genome assembly GCA_017589505.3 of Metroxylon sagu. Classification (NCBI taxonomy): domain Eukaryota; kingdom Viridiplantae; phylum Streptophyta; class Magnoliopsida; order Arecales; family Arecaceae; genus Metroxylon; species Metroxylon sagu. The sequence continues at coordinate 587,301 of JACVBY030000484.1, forward strand.
CGACAACCTTCAATATAAACAAGATCAAACTCTAAAATTTACTTGTTAAAATTTTAGTGCCATATATAGGACAATAAAATTTGCATTCCTTAAAATGTTTTGGATATCCAATAAAATAATAATAAGTAATCCAAGGGTCGGCCTTTTCTCAAAAGGATCATAAACCCTAACCTTAGTAAGGTGACCCCAAGTATAAAAGTGGTTCAACCTAGGTTTTTTTTCCATCTATAACTCAAATGATGTTTTGGAAATAAACTTGCTAGACACTTTATCAAGTACACTCATAGCAGTCTTAATAACCTCACCCCAAAACAAACTTAGAAAAGTTAACCCTAATAATAATGCTCTTCATCGTATCCTTAAGGGTGTAGTTATGTCTTTCAACCATACTATTAAAATTCCCAAAAGACATTATAGGCTATAATCCCCATCTTCATATAAGTATTTGGCAAACGGTTTCATTTGCTTCCTCATTACATCATATCTACCATAATACTCACTACTATAATTAGACCTCCCAGTTTTAATTACCTTCACTAATTATTTCTAAGCCTCACTTTTGAAGATCTTAAATTTCTTTTGTCTAGATAGAGATAATAATGAAGAAATAAGTCAACAATAAAAGGATAGAGGTCCACTAAGATCAATGTGCATAATCTACAAAAGGATTAATAGTATGAGTTGTACCCTTATTTATAGACTTTTTAGCTTACCCCTAATAAACTTGCTGGCTTACTCCTAATAGACTTGTTGGCTTGCCCCTAATGCAATCAATATATAGGTCTCTTTATCTTCAAAATAAGAGAAAATAAAATATCATCTTTTATAAAACTTTCAACTCTCTCTTTAAAACATATGACCTAATCATTTATATCACAATATTGAAGATTTTTTTCATTAACTAGGGGCTTTTAGATACAATCTTTTTTATATTAGAGTAAATGTATATTCATGATTGAGAGTGAAATATAGTTTATACCATCTACCAAATAAAAGAATTTTCTCAACAATTTATAAATTTAAAACCAAAACAATCTTTCCGTCTCCATATTAAAATAATATCCTTATTTACCCAAAATAGAGGAATTAAAACCAAATTTCATATAAAGGATAGGACACAAAAAAAGGTCTTTCCTAAAATAAGTTAAAAATTAGGTCCTTATGAATTCATCTTCAATTTTTGATATTATTTTCAACTCTTCTAGCTTTCTTTGATTTAGTTAAACTCAATAGATAAGGAATTAAGGGCAGGATGAACTACAAACTTTTCAAGTTTTTAGTCTTAGGTCTGTTAGACATTTAATGTCTTTGTACTGCAATAGCCAAGAAACCTTTGGCCTCACTAGTTGCAATTAATTCACTCATAAAATGTTTAAAATATATATTTTCATGCATGTAAGCTTAAATGATATGTCCCTTCCTACTTAATACCATTTTTTTTTGCACAACAGTTCTCTCATCAGTGGGCTTATAAGGCTCACTCTTATATAGAGCTAAGTCAATATCATCAATTATCAAAGCAAATTTATATAACTTCTTTCTATCTCTTATAGTTAAACTAGTTAGGATTTTAATTCTAGCATGGTTATTATTCACATTAAATAAGACTATTCAAAAAACAAATAGCAATATGTAGGCAATAAAAATAGTCTCAATACCCTATGACTATATGTATCTAAAGAGTTCTGATGCATCATCACAAACTCTCCTTTGGGCAGAGAATGCAACATGCTAATGAGATCTCTACATATGAAGAAACCATGAGAATACCCTATCCTTCGAAAAAACTATCTTTCTTTGGGTAGATATATCATTTAAGCTAGTGCATCTTCTAATACAATGTTTCATATACATCTCTAGAATAATAACACACAATAACTACCTTTGGGTAGATAATTGTATGTTGTAACCTATGATTTCATAACACCGATATGAAAAAAATTCACAAGCCTCAATAGGTGAGCACCTATATCAACCTGTAAAATTCTCCTAAAATAAAATTTTCTCAGCAGTGCTTAAGAATTTTTTTTCTATTTTCTTGCATGCATTTTTTAAAAATAATAAATGAAAAAATAAATAGTTAGTGGGCCTTTAAGGCGGAGCCATTAGGGAGTTACTGAGACTGAGTTTATATAAGTTTAAGGTTTAGGATTGTAGGTAATCTAAACCTAGATTAGTCTATATTTTTATTCTCTGTCTAGCCTAAGAAGTTCAAAATTCCTTAAGCCCTACTAAGAAGAAAGCCTAAGCCTTTAAGGCCTTACCGAGAAGATTTACAAGAGCCTCCTCTTCCTTTCTATTTTCTTTCTTTACTCTTATCATTTTATTATTTCTAACTCCATTTTTTTGGAGCATTTGAAAGAGTCATTGAGTTGCACCTCCACATAATTATGCTCGTGGTAGGATGTTTGGACTGAACTAGATCATTATACCTTGAGGATAATTCTCCTATAACCTGTACAAGGGGCGAAATTAGTTCTTAGGGCAATGTCTAACACATTTTGATCCAAACATATTTTTTTATATTATTTTATTTTATATATTTTTATTTTAAATTTTAATTAATGATAATTAAATTTTTAGCAATTTCTAAGCAATTCTTTCAAACCAATAACAAGCCTAAGCACTAAAAAACCATGAGATGAGCATTAATGATAAAGAACAAATCAAGGGATCTCTTGGCTATACTAGCATGAATAATGGAAGACTACCTGGGGGATGATCCTAAAGTCTAAAACATGTCAGTTGGAGATAGAACAATAAGGCCAAGCATAGGTGCTGAAGCATGAGTTTGCAAGGCAGTATATATTTCACGGATAGAGAAAGAAAAGAATAAAAAAGAGATTTCAAAATGGTAACGTACTCATCCAAAGAAGATCACGCACATCAACAAATGAAGGCATTCGATACAACATTCTTTAAAGTAATAACATTTACAGCTGCAATTATAACTCAATGCAAAGAAGATCACGCACATCAACAAATGAAGGCATTCGATACAACATTCTTTAAAGTAATAACATTTACAGCTGCAATTATAACTCAATGCGTTCAACAAGAGCAATGAATCACGAGAACAACCAAATTTGAGAAGTTTTCAGAAAAGAATGACTAGATTTCAATTGCAGTGCATTCAGATTTCAGCACTAATGGAACACGATGCTTAAAATGAATCTTCTAAATGCAAGATTCTCCCAAAAAATTCTGTAGGTTTCTATAAATCACATAGCACATTCCATACTCGAACGACAAATAACAAAAGGTTCCAAACATTTCAGATTATCATTGCCCCAGTAAAGAAATGCAGCCATTCGGGTCCTTTCGCATACCTAGAACAAATGGAATCCCTGTCATAAAATACTAACACGTGTGCATTGAACTGCATTAAAAAAAATCTGAAAGGATAAAAATATTCATAATAATTCATCATAATATAATATAATAATAAAATTATCAAAGTATAGTGTAATCCAATGCAATATTAATATATTATATTTTAATAATACTATATGAAAAATATTATTACGACATTATTACAATCATAATAGTATTAATAATATATTTCAGTATAACTATAATATAATTATATAATGTAACTTAATATATTATCAAATTATAACATAATATAATGGATTATAAAAATACAAAATTATTATTTATTTTGGTATTTAGATTAAAATATCTAAATAAATAATTTATATATTAAGAATACCTTGTAATGAAAGCACTGCATTTTAAACTTTCACAACATTTTAGAATTATAGTTGTTAATTAAATAGTAAAAAGCTTTTGTTAAAAGCTTTGTTGAACAAAACTCTACCATCCAAAGACAAAAGCCTGACCGTATATGAAGATGCCGAGCAGGCCTAACGTACAACCCTCTAGTTATGCATAGTATTCATATTCAAAACACTCCATAAAATTGATATAATAAAGCATAAAATTCTTATAATTGCCTTTTCTTTTTTTTTTAACAAAACCTGTGCATTCACTTTATTGGTACTTCAACACTAGCCAGTTCTAGACTTGCAAATGAGCTATGTTGGATCATATCATTCTTGATCTCAATCTAACTCGTTGTTATATTCAGATCATGATTTAGACCTATATTTAACTCATTTACTAATTAGATCAAATTAATTTGGTTCGTTGAAAAACTTTTACAACCAGTGAATTATTTGGATCAATTTGAAATCAAATATAGCACTAATTCAACTTGAAATATTCAAATTCAAATCGAATCAAGACAGATATGTATTTGAGTCAACAATCTAAGCAAGATCTTAGACTCAACTTAAACTCAGATTTAGGACGGATCAGTTTAAATTATTTTTTTATTAATTTAATTAAGATTCAAATAAGATATGAACCAAGCTAAGTCAAGTTGAATAATATAAAATTTAAGTTCATTTCAAATTTAGTTTCAATCAAATTTTCAAACTTAATTATATTTATAGACCTTTAAATATGAAACAAAATAATCGAGCTCAGATCACATCATAGGCATGGTCAACTCTCTCTATTTACAGTCTTAGCTAAAGCCTACCGCATTGAAATGATAGTCTTTCAAAATAATATATATATATATATATATTATTTTAAGCCACAGTCGTTTGAGATCATCTAACCTCCCGCAGAGATGTGACTGTTTTCTGCGGATATTAAATTACCCAACCTCATGGGGATGTGTGACAGTTTCTCGAAGCGCATTTTTGTATGCTGATGTGTGGCAATGAGTTCAACTTAGTGACAGAGAACGTATTGTAAAAGAAAAATTTAATAATATTCGAGGTTAAGGTCCTAGATTCCCGAAAATTTAGACATAATTTATTGAAAAAAAAAAAAAAAGGAAAGTAGACAAAGTCTAAGAGAGGATTAGATATACATGCTACATCGCATATTGCATTAAAGGAGAAAAAAAACTCTTTGAGTTTAGCAGGCACTCAAATATTTAATTAAAGTATGCCGTTAGTGTGATGCATCAATACCTCAATTATTGCCACCTAAAATGCTTGGCGAGCGACCGTTCTCCGGCAGCTATCATGGCATGTAGTTTTTTTTTATCATCATGGTATTTCTTAGTTTCCTAAAATATATTTAAGTTTTATTTGTTAACTTAATTAATAACATGACAACTAGGTCAGATGGGCGAGTTGTCATTGCTGGTAGTATTTCCTTAGATAAAGCCCTTTTTAATAATGTTCTCAAGTCTTTTGTTTTATTTGAGGGTCCCATTTCCTAGGTGTCATGTTAACCATCTATCGCGTAGATATTTAGCTTGATTGATCGGACATGGTGTTGCCCTCACCACCATATTTATGAAGGATAAAACTTAGATGCTTAAGTGCTTGAAATCTTAAACTTATGTGTGATTCAACTCTCCAATACAAACTTCTTACGCCTTCTTAATCTCATTCTCTATTTTCTCAAATCCTCTCTTATAGTCCAACTTATGTACGAAAGGCCCTTTATTCTTATTCTCTATTTTCTCAATTCCTCTCTTAATAGTCCAACTTGTGTATGAAAAGCCCTTTATTCTCATTCTCTATTTTCTCAAACTCTCTCGTATAGTCTTGTGTATGAAAGGCCCTCTATCCGAGTCTACATTCGAATAAATCTCAACTTTAAATCTTCCATGACAACACATATAAAAACTGTTTATTGGACTGGGTTTAAAACTGGAGCGCCTTTCAACCTTTCAGGTAGAGATGCGATAGCTTAGCTCAGCAGCTCTCTTTTCCCATTCACATACATTGATCAATATTAAATAAAGCAAGAGGGCTTCCATAAAGGAAGAAACAAGTTCCATAGCACTGCTAATTTGCCCTTGTTCCTTCACTAAAAATAAAGAGCTAACCTGATGTCTCGATCGTTCAAAGCCATATTTTAAGGGTTAGGTCTTGCTTAGCAAAGCTATATTTGTAATAGGTTTTTTTAAAAAATTATTCATTATTTCATAATAATATTTTTAAAATGCTGCGAAACTTTGGTAAATGATTGGTAAACAAACTAAGGAAGTATTTTTGAAATAAAAATGATAAAAGATATTACATAATTCTTTTAATTATCTAACCTATTAAAAATATTATTATAAATTATTTTAATAATATATTAATATAATAATATCATAATATTAAGATATATCATATCATAACATTATAACATAGTATAAAAAATATAATAAATAATGTAAAATTGTTAAAATATATTATTTTATTATTATTTAATAATTATATTATAATATATTATTAAAATTATGATCATTATTATTTAATAATATAATATCACAATATTGTGATATACTATTATAGTAATATTATAAATTATAATATTATATATTATAATATTTGTATACTATATCATAGTATTTTATAATATTATTATATAATCTTATTTTACATTACATAATATATTGCAGTTATAATAATATTTTTATATAATTATAATAATCATATATTTTATTTTTAATATATTTTATTTTTAATATATAATAATTTTATAATAATATTTGGAAACATGTTTTCAACATTTGACAAGTGCAAAGCTTCAAATTGAAGTTTTTTATGATAGATTTTTAAACATCTTTTAGTATATCTGAAAAAATACTTTTAAAAATTTTATCAAATACTATAAAATGATTCAAAAATACTTTTAGGCCTTTAAAAGTACCTTTCGATCCTCTAAAAGCAAATGGGGTCTTAGCCCTCGTAATCATCATTTAATTTTTAGTCCTTTTGCATGTGCTTATTTTTTGATGGAATACACTTATTTTGTTACCGAGCATAGTTGAAAGATTAAAAATGACAGTTGTAACTTAGTATTAAAGTTTGATCTATTAAAGAGTTAAACACAATGATGGAGCCATTACATTTGAGGGTGAGCAGTTACCTTCTTTTAAATTTTAAAAATCTTTTAAGAGATTTTATTGTCAAACTCGTCGGAAAAAAAAAAAAAAAACCTCCATGCTAATTACTATTTTACCATCAGTCACACATCCTCCTTCAGATGGCCTTTGTTCACGGGATTACCTTACATGATTCCCTACGGTTCATATATTTTAATCCTCAAAGTTTTAGTTGTTGTACTTTAGATTCTCTTGCTTTGAAATGTTGCATCGATGGCGTTCCTCACGGAAGGAAAATTTGCCCCCTCCCGAGGGCATATAATCTTAAAATATTTTGAACCGTGTCATATCCCTTTCTTTTCTTCAGGGAAAAGAATGAAACGTCTCTACCTCTTTAAAAAAATATTCTCAAGCGCGTGATGTCCCTTCCTTTGGAGGGGGATCCTACGCTTTTTTTTTTTAAAAAAAATAATAAGTAGAGCGATTCGACTTTCAGCCTTCTAGAATGTGAACGTGTTTGATATTCATTCTGAATTAAGATGGAATTGAATTACTATTTATCTATTTTTTAAATTTAAAGTTTTTTAAATTGTCATTTAATTTTTTTTAAACATACGAAACTAATATTTTAATAAGATTTATAACATACACTTTTTTTTTTCTTTCTAAATATCAAATTAAATTAAAATTTTGATTTTATTTAATATGTTAAATATAATTTTAATGGATCAGGCTTAAACCTTTAGCCCTTGCTGAGAGTATCCTATTAGCATTCTGTCCAAACTTTTAATTTTCTTATGTTTGAGGGGATAAGTTTGTTTAATTTTCAGTTCCTCTCAACGGACTAAAGGAGACTACATCGGCTGATCCTTGAACTCCGGTCCGGTCCACTGAAGGACCGGACGTACGTCAAGTTGCTTTAAAAAAAAAATCTCAAGCGCGTGATGCCCCTTCCTTCGGAGTGAAAAATAAAATAAAATAAAAAGAAACGTCCAATCGCCTTTGTTTTGATAAGCATCCTTTCTGGCCATGTTGATCACCATTCCATCAACCACAAGCATATGTTCCAGCAACAAGACTGGGAAGTCTCTCTTTTCCTGAAGCCTCCTCCTTGCCATGGATCTCCTTGCCCTGAGCGTAATCTTTCAATTCTTTGCCCCATACTGGAATAATTTAGTGCTTCCCATTTTAGAAGCTGCTGATGTTGCAGGGAAGCTGATACCTCTAATGGAAGCCATCATGCCGCACATCAGATATCTCACCGACAGTGGAGGAAATGTTAAAGCTCTAACTGACACCATGGATAGATTGAAAGCCACAAGAGCTGGTGTCATGGATGATATCGACATCGCCGAGAGAGAAGGGAAAGGGCGCACTCCGGAAGTAGTCGATTGGCTCAACAGGGTGGAAGCAGAAGAAGGTGATGTGGTCCAAATGGAAGAAGCCAGCCGGAAGAGGAAGAGGGTGCTGGGAGTCCCACTCAACTGGGTGTCCAGCTACAAGGATGGCGATAGAGCCGCGAAGAAGGCTAAGGCATTGGAGGAGCTGCATGGTGAAGCACGTTCTATTGTCATCGCGAGGAGATTGCCGCCGTCTTCGGTACAAGAGATGCCCACCATGCCCGGGATGGTAGGAATGGAGTCAAATATACAGCAAATCCTGCTTCACCTGGGTAATGATAGCGAGGGTGTCATCGCGATCTGGGGCATGGGAGGGGTCGGCAAAACCACTCTCATGCGCAGCATCAACAACAGTTTCCTCCCAGGCAGTAGCAGAAGCACGGAGTTCGACCATGTCATTTGGACCGTGGCTTCCAGAGGGTGTACTCTGGAGAAGCTTCAAAAGGGGATAGCCCAGAGATTGGGATTGAATCTGGAGGCACACGCTTTGCCACCGGACGCCGTCCTCTTCGAATACCTCAGAACCAAGAGCTTCCTCCTGCTGCTGGACGACCTGTGGAGAGACTTCGAGCTGGAGGATGTCGGGATTCCACGTCCCGGGACCGGTGGGAATCAATATAAGCGCAAGGTCATAGTGACTACTCGTTCGCAGGAGGTGTGTGGCAAAATGAGAGCCGACGCCGAGGTCAAGATGAATTGCTTGGGGCAGAGCGAGGCTTTGGCTCTTTTCAAATTTCATGTGGGTGAAAAGACCCTCAGCTCTCACCCAGATATACCCGACCTCGCAGGAGAGGTCGCCAAGGAGTGCAGAGGCTTGCCGCTTGCCCTCAAGACCATCGGAGGGGCCATGCGCAACCGGAGGGACCCCAAGCACTGGAGGCATATCATCAAGCTGCTGAGGGACTCCCGGCATCCTGAGATCCAAGAAATGGAGATCCAGCCTGAGGGTGAAAACCCGGGCGTCCCAGAAGATGTGGAAAGAGAAAGAGATATGTTCCGCGTATTAAAGCTCAGCTACGACAATTTGCGTGACGAGACGACGAAGCAGTGCTTCTTGTCCTGCTGCTTGTGGCCCGAAGATTATCCGATCAAGAAAGCTGAACTTATAGAATGCTGGATGGGTCTAGGCTTAATTGATGAATCATATGAGAATTTGTTCTGGGGCGTCGACCACATTAGAATCCTGGAAGGAGTATGCTTGCTGGAGCCAGGGGACGACGAAGAAACAGTGAGAATGCATGATGTTATTCGAGACTTGGCACTATGGATCGCCACTGACTGCGGGCGGAGAAAGAATAAATGGTTTGTTCAAGCTGGTGTTGGTCTGAAGGAAGCAACGGATGTGAAACAAAAATGGATCGGAGCAGAAGCAGCAGAGCGGATGTCTTTCATGAATAATCTCATACAAATGTTGCCCGAATCCCTTCCTGATCGCCCAAGTCTCTCAGTCCTGATGCTCCAAAAGAACATGTCCCTTAGATCGATCCCACCAGACTTTCTCCAGCGCATGCCTGCTCTAACTTACTTAGATCTATCCAATACCATCGTGGAGGAATTACCGAAAGAGATTGGCATGCTAGTTCGGTTGCAGTATCTTAATTTATCCTTCACATACATCAAAGCGTTGCCGAAGGAGCTGGCTTGTCTAAAAGAGCTGAAGTATTTGCTGCTGAGATCTGCGACTCTTCTCTTGGTGATACCTCGTGGTGTGATATCAAATCTTTCTAAGCTGAGGGAGCTTGATCTCTATGGAGCCATGTATGCGGACTGGGAAGCTGGAGGTGGTGGAAATGAAGAGAGAAAAGCAAGTTTGGAAGAGCTGGAAGAACTGAACTCCAAAGTGATGTTGTCCACAACCCTTGGAATCACAGTGAATGCGGTGGCGACCCTCCAAATTCTCTCCAGGTTTGACAACATAGTTACCCGGCGCCTCTGCATAAAGAGGATGAGAAGCTCGGCATCCCTCCAACTGACACCATCCAACGTCAAAGCCCAACTGGGAAGCCTCAAAATATTGAAGAGCCTGCAGGAGCTGATGATCGCATCCTGTCAGTCCTTGGTGGAGCTGGAGGTGGATGGCGGGGATGGGGACCGTGAGATGGATTGGCGACTTCCAGATCTTGAGAATCTTGAACTCAACAAGCTCACGAAATTAAAGGTGATAAAATGGAGAAGAGTATCGATCTCAGATTTCCTTCCTCAACTGCGTGCACTGAAGATTCTAATCTGCTATGAGTTAGAGAATGTCAGTTGGGTTCTGCAGCTCCCACGGCTCGAGGTTCTACAAATACAGTTCTGCCCCAAAATGCGACGAGTGATCGATGAGCCAGCGGGTGGCCATGTTGGCTCTACTTCGGCACCTGCCTTCCGTTGTCTTAAGATGTTAGATCTTCACTCATTAGACAGCTTAACTAGCATCTGTGATCAGACAATCAGTTTCCCTTCTCTGGAAATCATTGAAATAACTCATTGTGACGAGCTGAGAGAGCTGCCGGTGAAGATCATGGAGAGCAAGTTACGGGAGATACGTGGAAGTGAAGGATGGTGGCAAAGTTTGAAGTGGCGGAATGAGAACATGATAGCGTCCCTTCTCCCCTATTTCAAGGTTCGTTAAGAAAATTAGCATGCGTTGCCCAGAATGTGGGTTCAAAGGGTTTTTTTTTTTTTTTTTTTTTTTTTTTTTTTTGCTTATTTTTATTCTCTTTACTATTTATCAATGTTCTAAAAATCAGACGGCTCATCCGTCCGGAATGGAACCAGATCATCGGTGATAATGGTTTAACCGTTGGGTCTAACTCACATGGCACAATAATTAATAATAAATATTAAAATTATATATAAATCATAAAAATATAAAAATAATCAGTAGATTATTTTAGTAATAATTGATATTATAAATATGTAATGATAATATATTAAGAAAAGTATATAATATAATTTTGTTGGCCATCTTAACCAGGTTGCACTACAAAGCTCACAATAAAAACCATCTACTCTCTGCTTTCCGCCCCCAAAAGGCTCCAAATAACCCTGAGGCCTGTGGTGTGACGCCTCCGGTCGTCCGCGGCCCCAAAACCCGTAGCAGTGACCCTATTAGTTCTGATACGTGCAATTATAGGCATCGGAAGAGGAACCAAAGAGGAAATAATAATAATAATAATAATAATAAACCCGTCTTCTTCATCGGACATGTCCATTCGGATTCTTTTACATCTAGACTCCAAAAGCGAAGAATGGAAGAAGTTTAGGTCCTGTTGTGTTGCAGAAAATAATTTTTGTTTCTCATTTTTAATTTTCATCTCTCAATTTTTCTTTTCTATTAAAAAATTTAAAAACATGTTCATTAATTTAAAAAATAGAAGTCAGTTTTTCAAATTAGAAAACTAGAATAGGTTTCATATCATGCTTGTTTTCAACATTTTTTTCCTCTCCTTTTTCATATAATCACATGTGAAAATCATTTGATATTATGATACAAAAAAGTTTATTTAGACATATCATTTTATAGTCACCATTTTCGGTGTTTGGGGGGCTTCTTTTTCTCTCATGAATACGACATAGACCAAACTTTGTCTTCTTCTCTCATGGTTGGGTATGATAGACCGCTAGCAGCGAAACCGGGAAGGTTGTTAGTACCATAGATCAGTTAGCTGTAATGCTGGTTTTAATTTCCTGATTAATTTGCTGCTCTTCTTCTTACCTCATTCAGAGTTGGAAAGGTGCCCGGTCCTTGTAATTATAAGAGCAAAGTAGAAACAAGAGTGGGTTACATTATCTATTAAGATGTCCACTTTTATTCGATCATAGAAAGTGACTAAATTGGAAGGACCAAAGGAAAACATGAACCATAAGACATCATGTTAACACTAGCATAAGTTGGTGATCCACACCTTGCCGTTTAACACATGAAGCAGAGTTAAATAGGTCTCAGAGGTATCTGCCATTAAACAAAAATGTTCATATCTAGCATTATAGTGAAAGCACTAAAATGCTTGACCTCCAACTTGAGTCAGCATACAAGCATAACCATACTAGGAACTAATTGCTACCACAATAATTGTTATAATCATTCCACAACTGATTAGTAATAGTTTCTCCAATCATACCCATCTGGTTGTATTGAGACATATCCACTTAAATACGTTCTCGTACCACACTAAGCTTGATTTCATTAGAGAATTCTAATCGACATTGTAAATAATCTGTCCGCTCTATCTTTCATTTTAATAAAGTTGTATAATGTACAACATGCTATAGGGATCAACTTTTATCGCCACAATGGATAGTTGGTATTGATGATATAATTGAAAATCTAGCATTTGCTATGACGTTGTGCAATGATGAGTGACTCTATAGTTAAATAACTTAAATTTTCTTCTTATTCTTCTTTGTCCATGAAAATCATTTAAATGATATCATTCGCCATGGTATGAAGCTAAAAATCCAATCACATTTAGGTAGCTAGCATCCACAATATAGTAATAATCTATCATCGAAAATACAATTATCATATGTAATATTGACAATAGTCAATTAACATGCATTATACTAAATTTAGTTTTATTTTTACCATCAATAGGAAATGGTAAAAAGACATGTAATATTGAAAAAGCTTTTTGATCACATTAATACCTCATGTGGCTGCAGGAATAGAATCAAAACATGAATCAAATTGATACAAGAATAGAGTCAAAATAAGAAAAAAATAAAATGAGCATAGTAATTCTAGTATTTATTTGAAAAAAGGGATTGAATGCTAATTTCATTTTTTTATTATGTACCGTAAAACAGAAAGAATGAAATCAAATTTATTGTAAATTTACTGTTCTATTCTTATGTAAAGAAAGTAATTCAAAAAATAATAAACTCTATTTTTCATTAAATTGTATAATATAAAGTCCTGGTATCAATGAATTATAAATTTAATATGTAACTCATATGATATAATAAAACTTGTATCATAGTTCTATTAATATAACAAGTTATATTACAATATAAAATTTTTATAGTATTATAACATTAAATTTAATATTAAATTAATTATAATATAGTATTATATTATATTATTATAAAATTATATTATAATGAAAGTTGTTATATTAATTTTTTAGTGATGATGAATATAAAATTAAATTAAATATTATAGCATTAAAATATAACAATATTATAATTATAATATGATAATAATTTTAATATTATAGTGGTTATAATATTATGATATTAATATTTAATATAAATAGTATACTTTTGTAATGAAAATTGTTATAATGAAAGTTGTTATATATTTTGTATAATATTATAACATTAAATTTAATATTATATTAATTATTATTGTGATACTTTATTTTTACAGAACAGAGCATCATGTTCTAAAAACCACCATTCCTATTCTTCTTGCTCTTGAAGCATCTCGAACCATCATTCTTCAACCTCCTCCCTCTTACCATTGCACCGGCCTCAATAGCCAGCTCCACCTTTATCGTTCACATGGCTAGCAATGTATTGGCCAATGTACGAAAACCCTCTTTTCTCAATAAATAGTGAAATCAGTCTTGTTAAACCTATTTGAGACTCTTCTCTCCATTCTCCTCCTCCTCTTCCTTTTGTTCTTGAACTAAAGGTGGAGCCTTGTTGTTCTGAGTACTATAGAACACCACCAAGGAGGATGCAATGCTATTTCGATCGGCAGTATCATGCTTCCATCAAAGGAAGCCCTATTCATTTGAAAGCATATTGTTAGGATTCCTTAATTTTAGAAATCCCTTTAAATCTATAAGATTCTCTTGATTTGAATGATCTTGTTATTAAGAAAATTTTTGATCTCAATTATTAATATATTTTCTTAGTTATGAATTAATTATATTAAGGGATTCTTTTTCATAATTGTATTAGATTTTTCTTGATAATTAGGGTTAACTTTATAAATATGTAACAACCCTTCTAACTTTTTCATAGTAAATAATATTATTGTTTCTTCTATTTGGAGGGTAAACCCTCTTGAAGTGGTTATCTGAAGGCGTGATCCCTTCGAAACAGTCACAATTATCCCAAAGTCTATTATAAACTGATAAATCCTTAAAATAAATTAAAATTTCCAAATTTAAGAGCCCAATGGATAAGTAAGTGGGAGGTAAATTAAGGAAACACATATTTAATAAGGTATTAAAGTAATTTTATATTCAAAAAAAAGATTGGATTTTGGAATGGGTTCATAAATGATTTCGAGGATGGGGAACCTAATCTCCATCTCCATCCTTGAATCCGATGGATTTTTTAAATTCTTTCATCTCCGCATTTTGTTCCTATCTAATCCTTGCAAACCCTACTCCTAGTGAGGTAATTTTATACGAAGATTTCTAATTGTAATAGAACTTTTTAACCAATTATTAATTCTAATTTTTGGATCTAAGAGAGATCCAAAAAAAGATATAATGAAGATGAAAAAAGTTCAAGCAATATATCATTGACGCCAACAATAGCACATGCTAGTGACATGATAGCTTTTCATCGTATTAAATAATGAAAAGTTAATCAGAGAATCATATTTATCTATTTTAAAATTATAAAAGTATAATTATTTTAATAAAAATTAGAAAAATTTATGTAATTATGAATAAAATTTGAAGGGATCAAAATGAATGTAAACCTATATTCATCATCAGTGATTCAAGCCCAAGGTTACTAAAACTAAACATGGCACCTAAAGCTCTCTATTTCCAATATGAAGATCCCATTTTGGTTATGGGCCTATTTCCTTTGGAGTGGTCTCTGAAAGAAATGACAAGAATATTTTATAGAGAAGGTAATACAACAAGCTAATAGAAATTATATTTCAGATTTCTCTTGTCTTCTTCTTTTGAATTATGAAAGGATACATGGCCTTTTATCATTACAAAGTGACTCTTTGTCTACCAGAAAATAAATACATATTGCTTAGTTCAAAGTACATAATAATAGTAGCAAGTTTTTATGCAACTAATTAGTTTTAAGATGATGTTTGATTTCTCAAAAAATGTCTTCTTCTAAAGTGTGATGTTTAGTTTTTCAAAAAAATGTCTTCTTCCAAAGTGTCTCTTTGAAAAGATATCAAGTTTAATTCCAACACCCCCCCTTAAACTTGATTCTTCATGACTCCAAGCATACTTCTTAGCCTTTTGAACTCTTCTACCTTGAGTGATTTTGTGAAGACATCAGCTACCTGATCTTTTGTTGGAATGTGGAGAAGTTGTACTTCTTTATCTTTGATACAATCTCGAATAAAGTGAAACCTTGTGTCGATATGCTTACTTCGATCATGGAAAACTGGATTTTTGGCAAGTTGTATACCTGATTTGTTATCAACAAAAATGTTGGTTGGCTCTTCTTGTGAAATCTTTATTTCTTGTAGAAGTCTTTAAAGCCATAGTGCATGACAAATGCAATTTGCTGCTGCAACATACTCTACTTCACAAAATGAAAGTGCAACAATTTGTTGCTTCTTTGAAGATCATGTAAATGTTGCACCTCCAATATAAAAAGCAAATCCACTTGTGCTTTTTCTATCATCAATATCTCCAGCCCAATTGCTATCACAAAATCCAACTAGCTTTATTAGGTCAGTAGATGAATAAAAGATACCATAATCTTATGTACCTTTGATATATCGAAGGATTCTTTTTGCGGCAATTAAGTGATTCATCCTTAGCTTCTCCATGTAACAACTTATAACTCCAACACTATAGGCAATATCCGGTCTTGTATTTGTGAGATATCTTAAGCTTCCAACCAAACTTTTATAATATGTTGGATTGACAAGATCTCGTTCTCCATCTTACTTAATTTAGTATTGTATTCAATTGGGGTGTTGCTAGAATTGCAATTCTCCATCTTGAATGTCTAAAATTTCCTTTGCATTTGCTTTGCAAAATGAATATGCCTTCATTTGATTGGTTGACTTTAATGCCCAAAAAATAAGACATTAAGCCAAGATCCGTCATCTCAAATTCTTTGATCATTGAAGTCTTGAAAACTTCAATCATTGCAAGACTTTCCTGTGAATATCAAATCATCCACATATAGGCAAATAAATAGAACATCACCAATATTATTAGTCTTTATCTAAAGAGAATGTTCAACAAGGCATTTTTGAAAACCATTTTCAACAAAATACTTGTCAATCCTTGTATTCCAAGCTCAGGGAGCTTGTTTCAATCCATAAAGAGCTCTTTTGAGTTTGTAAACTTTGTCTTCTTGTCTTTTTTGAATGAAACCCAAAGGTTGTTCTACATAAACTTCTTCGTTCTAATGACCATTCAAAAAAGCTGATTTCACATCCATTTGAAAAAAATTTTATTTCATTTGAGCTGCTAAGGAAATAAGAAGGCGTACCATTTTCATTCGAATAACAGGAGAAAAAACTTCATTATAGTCAATACCATATTACTGTTTGTAGCCTTTTACTACCAAGCGGGTTTTGTGTTTTTCTATTTCTCCACTTGCATTTGTCTTTGTCTTATACACTCATTTGACTCCAACGGCTTAATGACCTTGACGAAGATTTGTGAGTTCCCAAGTATCATTTTTCTCAATTGATGAAATTTCTTCATGCATGGCATTTCTCCATTTTTCTTCTTTATGTGCTTTATGGAACTCAATTGGATCACAACTTGTAAAAAGACAAAACATAGTATAATCATTAGCATCAAGATGCCTTGTGACGTCAAGCAACTCTTGGACACTCTGAGTTTTGTGTACTCTTTTTGAGGATGAGCTACTTGAACTTTCTTGTGGAGATGAATGTCTTGGACTTTGTTATGGGGTTGATAGAATTTCTTTGTGATGCTGTGACTCTTCTTCTTCTTTAATATATACCTCATTTTCTTGCATTTTATTGTTATCTTGCCAACTCCATATTTGCTTTTCATCAAATTCAACATCTCTCGAAAAAATCACTTCCTTTGTAATAGGATTATACAACTTATAGCCACTTGAATTTTTAGCATAGCCTAAAAGAATGCACTTTTCTCCTTTGTCATCAAGTTTGATCCTTTTCTCATCAGGCACTTTGACATAAGCAACACTTCCAAAGATGCAAAGATGATCACCCTTAGGTTCGTATGAACTTCATGCTTGCTCAGGTGTCATATTGTGAAGCCTTTTTGAGAAAAATCTGTTCAATAAATAAACTGCACAAGCAACTGCTTCTCCCCAAAATTCTTTAGGCATATTCTTATCTTTCAACATACATCGAACCATATTTAAAATAGTTTGATTCTTTCTTTCTGAAACTCCATTTTATTGAGGTGAATAAGGCATGGTAACTTGATGAAAAATTTCATGTTCTTTGAAAAAATTTGAAAACTCATTGGATAAATACTCGCCACCATGATCCGATCTCAAGGCTTTAATTTGAAAACCACTTTGTTTCTTAACAAAAAACTTAAATTCTTTAAATTTTTGAAACACTTCGCTCTTTTTTTAACAAATAAACCCATGTCTTTCTAGAATAATTATTAGTGAAGGAAAGATAATATTCGTTACCTCCCATAGATGTTGGTTTGATTGGGCCGCAAACATCTGAATGTATCAATTCCAATAGTTTTGTTGCTCTTCTTGATCTTCCTGAAATAAAGGTTCTCCTTTGTTGCTTTCCAACTATGCAAATTTCACATTTTTTCTTGGACATTTGCAGCCAAGGCATCCTTGTCACCATATTCTTGCTAGACAAAAGTTTTAATCCATCAAAGTTTAAGTGTCCATATCTAAGATGCCATAGAGTCGAGTCATCAAGAATTTGTGCCATCATACAAGAGGAACCATCAACATGCAAACTCAACTCAAACATTCTATTTTTTGACATAGGAACATGTGCAATGAGAGTATTGTTGTTGTCTCTAATAGAAAGACCCAATTCTTTCATGTGAATATCATAGCCTTTTTCAAGCAATTGGCCCAAACTAAGAATGTTATTTTTAATGTCTGGAACATAATAGACATCTGAAATAAAATTTTGAGTACCATCTTTGAGCTTGATGAAGATTTTACCTTTTCCTTCAACTCATCTTTTAGAGAAGTCACCAAAAGTCACTAAGCCTTTGAAGCTTTCATCCATCTTAAAAAACATGTCCTTTATCCCACACATATGATTACTAGCACCTATGTCCAAATACCAAGTACTTCTTTTGACAACACCAGTAGTAATGTTGTAGGCCAAAAGCAGAGTTACTTCTTCTTGTTCTTTTGTAAAATGGATTTTCTCATCAACATAATTAGCATTATCTTTATACCAGCAATCTTTAGCATAGTGCCCATATTTTTTGCAAATAAAATATTGTAGTGCTTGTTGTCCATACCTTCCTCTTCCTCTAGGATTAGAAAATCTTCCTCTACCATGACCTCTGGCATGCAAGTCTCTCGTGTCTCCTTGACTTCTTTGTGGTTGATCTTGATGAAATCTTTCACTTCTTCCTTTTCTTCCATAGCCTCGATCACGAAAACTTGTTTCGTCTTTTGAATCACCTTTCTCTTATAGTGTGAGGTTTGTTTGAAGTACTTGCTCGATGGGTTTCTCCTCCATCCTCTTACAAAGCTTTTGTTCATGTGCTTGTAGAGAGCCCATGAGTTGCTCTATAGTCATCTCCTCTAATTCCTTTGATTCTTCAATGGCTACAACAATGAAATCAAATTTTGCATCTAAAGATTGATTGACTATAGACATCAGTATTTTCTTCACCATTTATTTTCAATTGATTGACTATAGACATCATTCTTGAAAAATAATTAGAAATTGATTCCCCAGTTATCATTTTGAAAGATTTAAATTCAGACCTCAAAGATTGTAGCCGAATCTTTTTCACCTTTTCTGCTCCTTTATGTGCCTTATGCAATAAGTCCCATGCCTTCTTTGATGTTGTGGCTTCGGCGATAATCTCGAATGTGCCTTCATCTACACTTTGGTAAAGTGTGTAGAGGGCCTTCTTGTCTTTCCTTTTTGACTCCTTATTTTGCTTCCTTTGCTCTTGTGTGAGCATTGCTTCATCTTCGATCGGCTCCATGTAGCCTTCTTCTATAAGATCCCAAACATTAAGGAATCCAAGCAAAGCCTTCATTTGGATACACTAGTTGTCATAGTTGTCTTTTGTGAGTTTGGGTATTTGGGTTTGAACAAAGTTTATAAAGGCCATGGATCTTTTTTGTGGTTCTGATACCAGATTTTGAAGGAAATGAAAAGAATATTTTGTAGAGAAGGTAATAGGACAAGCTAATAGATATTATATTTCTGATTTCTCTTGTCTTCTTCTTCTGAATTGTGAAAGGATACATGGCCTTTTATCATTATAAAGTGACTCTTTGTCTACTAAAAAATAAATACATATTGCTTAGTTCAAAATACATAATAACATTAGCAAGTTTTTATGTAACTAATTAGTTTCAAGGTGATATTTGATTTCTCAAAAAATATTTTCTTTCAAAGTGTGATGTTTGATTTTTTAAAAAAATATCTTCTTTCAAAATGTCTCTTTGAAAAGATATCAAGTTTAATTCCAATAATCTTCACCGCATTATCTGTCGCAATTATCAGGAATCTCTGCCACTAAAGTCTTATTATATGATATTTTAATAAATCGTCTTGGCCTTAGTCATGTCGATGCTTAGGCTCAATAGACACTGCCTAATTCTAATGGGAAAAAACTGTACAGGTTTACACGAGTATGAAATATCGGCTTTATTTTACAGCAGATGTGGGGGGTAGTGTTTTGCAGTGCAGGAGTTTCGGCTCGTTAGGAGGGAGGACCTCTGGCAACGTGAGCAGTTGCGGAGGGTAGTGTTTCGGTGTTTTCTAGTGCGAGAGTTTTGGCTTGTTAAATAGAGAGACCCGTGATGGCAACGCTGCCAGCTGGGGAGGGTAAAGTTTTCCTGCACGAGAGCTTTGGCTTGTTGAAAAGAGAGTCCAAAGGCATCTTTTTAAAAAAAAAAAAAAATTGCCAGAGGCCTTTGGTTTTTGCGCGTGGTCTGCTTTTTCCTTCGAAGCCGCGGCAAGA
This sequence comes from Metroxylon sagu, assembly GCA_017589505.3. NCBI lineage: Eukaryota > Viridiplantae > Streptophyta > Magnoliopsida > Arecales > Arecaceae > Metroxylon > Metroxylon sagu. Next base: position 607,565 of record JACVBY030000484.1, read on the forward strand.
ACCGCCGGCCTGAGAGACCGGAGGCTTTTTCTTAAAAAAAAAAATAAAATTGCCAGAGGCATCTGCTTGTTGCGCGTATGATCCGTTTTTGGGGCGGGACCACAGCAAAGCTTGTTTATTGTGCCTCCACTCGGTATACAGGGATGTGAAAAGGAGGAAAAATCAAGCGCGTCGGCCATCAGCCATGGAGGAAAGAGAGATGCCCCTGAGAAAGCTGGCAGAAGCCTTCCATGACCTCGCAGCCAAGGTGTCATCCAAGAGCGAACCCATGGAGCTCGCCGGCTTCACCCACGCCTGCTCCACTGTGCTGGATCTCTTCAAACTAATAGGGATCGAGTACAAGTTTGGAGAGGATGAGTACAAGGCTAAGGTCTCGCTTTCTCTACAGCTAAACACTATATAGTGAATGCTTTTATATCATCCATTCAAAAGGCTATGTTATCGTCAAAAATTTTGACAGATCAAGGATTTGGTAGCGGCATCACGAACCATATCCACAGTACCAGAACTGATCGATGCTGACATCCAAAATAATTCCGTGACGCGTTCGGGCAGCCATTCGCGCAATCTTCTTCGAGTGAAGCGTGCACTTGAGCTGATCAGAGTGATATTTGAGTTCCTTCTAGCATCAAAGTAAGAGTACTTCCTCATGTTCTTGATTGTAGGGTTATTCTTCTAATACTTTTCATTAATCATCATATGTTGTGATACTGGATTTATAGCTAATCAAGGAGCAGAAACCTTGATCATTTACGTTTATAATTTAATTTTCTAAGATAGGAGTGAGTACTCTTTATCTTTGTTGTCTAATTCTGATTCAGTGGTAATCTATCAGGATCCCCGGTTGGTCCCAACTATATATATATATATATATATATATATGAATTATGGAGATATAATATCAAACACAAAGTCTATCGGCTGGGTGGCCGTGGCTTGCAGCTTTTAATCCAAACTTGTTATCGCTTTCCTTTAAGCTTTGGATGAATCATTAGATCGGCATCTGACAATATGACTTAATAATTGGGTAAGAATTCATAAATGGATCCCTTAATCCTTCACCTAATACTCCAACTTTGTTGAATTTTGCAGGGATGATGCCTTCATGATCCCGGCAGCTGCAGCTTATGCCATGGTCTTTGCTGCTCACCATGAGCAGCCAATCAAAAACGCGGTATCAGAGGCCATGTATGACCTCCCCACAAGATCACAGCTTTTGCAGATGGTAAATGAAGATGGTAGGTGTGAGACCCAACCTTTTTGGTCAACCCAATCTCAAGATCTGATTTGGTTCATTTGATCAGCCTCTATCAATTCAAATCAAAACATAATAATAATAATAATAATAATAGAACATATCAAATTAGAGTTCTTCTCTGGGAAGAGATAAATATAATCTTCCTTCCAGAGATAAATGCAATCTTCCTCTAGACTCCAAAAATAGGGAGATGAGGCATATCCCAAGCCTCATCCTTCTCCATTAAATCTTCTCCAACCCTCTCCTCAAGCATCCATCGAAGGAGAGCTTAGATTGAAGGAGATTAGGGAGAGAGAAAGAGAGGGAAAGGGCCTTTTCAATAGTAGCCAAAAATCAAAACCAGTAAGCCTCAATCTTTCTTACTCTCTTTATTAAATTTTCTGTTATCTTAGTTTTTAACAGTGAGACATCGATGGCCATTGGGATTCAAGTTCTTAAAAAGATTATGCCACTCCCTATTTTAGTGAGGAATAGAGCTAAAAATAGTCAAAATTGCCATCTTCTTCCTCAAATTTGGCAATCTAGTCATCATCGATAAGCCTCCCCTTTTTCTTTATTGCTTCTCTTTCTGTGATTTTTCTTTGATTTCTCTGGTAAGCTATCGATGGCCATCGAGTTTTGGGTCCTTAGGAAAACTTTGTTATGCCCTATTTTGTTGGCGGGCAGTGGTTGGAATCAAGGCCGATTGATCTGCAGTCACTGGCCAGACCTTCACCAAAATTAAGGGCCAATGAAGGTTGGTAGTTAGGGCAAGTAATAGGGCGACAAAGACCCCCTTTTACTCCATAAATTTTTAATTTTTCTTGCCCTATTCAACTCGGTTTTGGAATAAACTATGGATGATTTTAAGTTATATCCAGCTGATGAAGATGACCAGCCAGCCAGCTGATGATAGGGCTGAGGTCTGCTGGTAGCGGGGATATTACCTGAATCGATGAACCTTGTTGATGGCCACCCTATTTGGTCATTCCCTGATAAAGAAGAAGAAGCTGCTTCATCTCTGTTTGGTTTTCCCTCTACTTTATGATATTTATTTTATTTGTTTATTTTTCGTCTATATGGATCTTTGTGAATCCCAATTCCGCTTTGGGTATAGTATAGTAGGGTATGAGCCCTAATTATAAGTTTGAAGTTGATTGCTTCTGAAACTTATATTATATGATTCTAGATATTATATTTAATTCGATCAATGTAGGTAGACTAGAGATGAATCTTGAACAGGCCTAACCTATTATTCAACAAAGGTAAGTAATTTTTTTCTAAAATTATTAAGATTTAAATTTTAGAATTTTATGAGTATTCAATTATTTACATGAAAATCTTAGATTAGATAATTTATCATAATTGCTAAATATTACTATATTTTAAAAATTTATATATTTTAATTTATCATAATTGCTAAATTATGCAAAATTATTTTAAAATTTTAATATGCTTGGTACTTAATTTCAAAAATTATTTATTTATATATGATATGTGATATGTGATAGGTATATTTAATAAGATTTTATGACATAAAAAGTTAAATTATAAGTTTTGTAAATTTCATGTATATTTGGTTATTAAAAATTTGTGTCAAGGAAGTATGTTGTGTTATGTCAACTATGTCATCTATTATGTGCATTAAGCTTTCTGATGACAATTGCTAAAATTATGTTGTGAATTATTTCTAAATTTATCATTTAGGAATATCTAAGTAAATTTACAAATTATATGTATGTGAAATAAATTAAGTTGTATATATGTATATGCTATAAATTCTCAGTTAAGTTATAATTTGTATTATGTAGATCAAACTTTTTGAGATTTGTACGAAAGCTTTTGTTTGATGCTGGGACTTACCTACGTAGGAGATATATGCTATTTCTAACATACTTCATAAAATTATATATAGCAACCTATTTTAGCCTTGCCATAGGATTTATATGTAGTTGTAGTTTTATTGACCAATGAGTTATTATTCAATGCTTTGAAACTTAATTTAGAATTTTGCCATGATTAAACATTTCCTGATTGGTTATAAGAAAATAAGCAATATTTTCTTTAAAAACCTATAAAATTTTGATTTCTACAAATTATTTTTTTAATAAAATTGTAAGTATATATCGAATATTTTGAATTATTTAAGATATTATTATATTTTAAATTGCATCATTGTACTTACTTAATCCCTCTATTTATGATTGTAGTTTACTTATGGAGCATTAGCTCATATATATATATATTTTTTAAGGAGATCGAGACTTAGGATGGAATTTGGGTAGAAACTTGTCCAAACATTTAGTTAAGTTGCTGTTAGACATATTAGTTCTAAGTCAAAAATATTTAGTGTTTGATTGCAACACCCCATGTGAATATTTACTTATGATATTATTTAGTTATTGACATTATGTTTGAATTTGTTTAGTTTAATTTGTAGGATACCTTGCATGCTATGGGATTTACTTCCGCATATGTATGATAGATTCTTACATTCTAAATTCACCCTCAAATATAGGATATCACGGTAATAGGTTCATGCACTGATACTTCATTATGATATCACTATCAATCATGGTTCTGCAATGGACATACAAATTTTAAATACTGAAAAGATTAAAATTTATGTGAAAACCCATACTGCTACGTGTTAGTCACACCTAAACTATATAATAGGTAGATCTTAGATACTGGACTAAAGAATCCAATTATCACTTTCTGACGGATCTTTGTTAGATGGGGTTATGAACTGTTACAAATAATTCCATGTGAAATAGGAGATGGTATAAATAAATTCAATTGCATTTAAGCCTTTAACCTAGTAACGATGCTACGGCAGAAAGCCAAATATCACTGTCCGATGCTTTTGAGCAAGGTTCTGAATCGTTACAATTTATGCACTTAGCAACGGTCCACTAAAGGAATCAAAATTATGAAATGACACATTTCTTTTAATGCTTGCAGAACATTCAGCTAAGGTTCAGATGAAAAAATACGTCGACGCATCCGCTATTGTGACCAGCTATATTGAGGAGCAGTTCACCAGCAAAGGATTGGGCACAAACTGGTAAGGAAGGTGGTTTCGTGTAGCACATCAGTCAGACTCGATGTTCTAAAACTTTGTTATGTGTTGTCTGCCTACGGTTCTATTTCTCATGTTTTAAATAAAGCTGTAGTCTCGTCCTTCATCGACGCAGATGAGCAGAACTTGGATGCTTGCATTAAAGATTGCTTTGGTTACTGTTTTGCTGTAAAGCAGCATATTCGAATGTCTTTTAAGATATAATTTGTTGCTTTATTTGATATTATGGCTGGCTATACTTTGTCCCTCATTCATCCTATGACTTTTTGTTAGGTCTTTAAAGAATAAAATAAATGAGTTTTTTACCAAATTAGATATTAATTTGTGCACTCTTTGTTGTCAAAAAAGAATAGATGAGAAATGCTCAAAATTAGGATTTAATCATGAAAACAAACAAAAATTATATAGTGAAAACAAAGTGGCTGGCCTGAGATCAAGGCATGTGTTCGTTGTCCTTAATAACCTTTGTCACCTATAGGCTGCCGAGGAGAAAGAAGAATTAAGTCAGGATAGGAGGGAAATAGGTCCATGGGAAAGAGAAGATTCGCAGGAGATAACAGAGAGATTGCAGAGATTGGGCCTTTCTTTGCAGGACTCTGAATAGATGCATTCATCTATTGTAACGTTGGGCTTCGACAAAGTGTTCTCCAACCGACCCTATCTCCCGCAGCATGCCCCCAAAACTTTTCCGCAATCCTCTGAATTAGCTAAAGACAGCGTTAAGAGATGTGAGAGGGCCTTAGTTTTCGAAATGTCCGTTCCCGCTCATCCCCTTCCCCCTCTTTTCCGGCGATTTCCACCGATGTTAACACGGTGCTGCTGGGTCCCGTCAATGGCTGCGCCTCGGGCATCAAGCCTCCCCATCGTTCCCCGACCCATCGATGGTCAGATCTTTGCTGTCCTATTTAAGGCGAGCCTAGGATCCTACAACCACCACCCGCCTTGTGACCTAGATCTTCAGTTCCTCTCCTTTCTTTGGGATTCCTGGAAAGAGGCCGTCAGTTCCCAAAGCTCCGATCGAGTGGTCATTCGGTGTCGTTTGGTCGTCGAAGGCGGTTACTATCACCGGGATGGAAAATTTTTTTTTTTTCTTTTCTCTTTAAAAAAGAATTCACGTGGACTCTTTCCGGATAGTAAATAGTTGAGAAAACGCACCAAGGTACTACGAGTAGCCTCTCTTTCATGCAGTCCTGATATCCCTATCACATGCCCAATAGGTCTAATAGTACATGGTACTACCAGTAGCCTCCCCTTTCAGAACTATCCTGAATGAGTACAATAGAAACGAAGAGATGCAAACTCACCCGACCTCTCTCCTGGAGTGGATCTGCACGCCCTGATCCAACACCGCACGTCCAGATCTGTGATGCCTTCATACACCAAGCACCAATGCACAAATACAGCATATATAGAAAAACTTTTCAATCCACTTTATTTTCTCAAAGTAGGAATATAAAGCGGTACAAATGGTAGGACACAACCCTCAATGATTGCCTCACAACCCTACCCACAAGCACTTAAAAAAGCCCTTCTTTCCCCTACCGAAACTCGACACAACCCTCAATGATTGCCTCACAACCCTACCCACAAGCACTTAAGAAAGCCCTTCTTTCCCCCTACCGAAACTCCACTCCAGTACAAGATGGCACCTACTTTCCTAGCGTACCTACGGCCTTCTCTTCATTGAGGTTCCTCTCCAACTCTCAAGTGGATGACTATGGGATTGATGATCGATGCATCACCTGAGAGCCCTCTTATGTAGAGCCGTGTCCTCCCCTTGAATCATGTCCAAATCCTAACCCCAATCTTATCTGATTGATTTGAATATCCATAAATCATGTGCACGCGGTGCTATCCGCCTTACTCAATCCGCCTTGATTCTCTCGGCGAATATCTCGCACCGTCTGCTCAACCAAATCATGTGCGCGTGGCGCTATCCGCCCTGCTCGGTCCGCTCCGATTCTTTCAGCGAATATCTCGCACCGCCCGCTCAACCTTTGCGCCGCAATCTCCGCGCCATGATCTTCGGGTTCATGGCGCGCCCATCCGCCACCCAGTTGGATAAGGCCAAATCCCATCAGACCTTAGGAACGTGACAATCCTCCCCCACCTAAAGACGTCGACGCCCTTATCGAGTTGCTCTCCAAGTAGGCCTTGATCATATCCTCAAATCGCCACAGCTTATCTGTCCGGATCCATGTAGCATTGAAAACTTCCTCCCCTTTCCATTGAATTAAAAATTCAGTGTACTTTTTCCTGCTGGTTCCCACCTCGCTGTGGGCTAAGACCCTTTCCACCTCCTTGTGTAACTCCTCTTGGACCACCAAAAATACCCACTTCGGTCCCTGTTATCTCCCCTCATCCGAGTCTTCATGATATGGTTTGACAAAACTTACATGAAAGATCGGATGAATTCGATGTCAATCTAGCAACGCGAGCTGGTAAGTCATAGTGCCGACCCTCTTTACCACCTTAAAGGGTCCATCAAACCTCGACATTAACCCTTTGTGGTACTTGCACTTGGCGGCCCTCCTCCAAATGTGGGGCGTGATCCGCAACATCACCAAGTCTCCAACATCGAACTCCAAGGGATGCCTCCGCAAGTCGGCTTGCTCCTTCATTCGCCACGCCGCCTTGGCGAGGCTGCCTCGTGCCATTGCCCATAGCTCGAACTTATCCTGTGCAAACCTATGTGCCGCGAGACAGCTCCCCTGGTCCTACTGTGCGACTTCCACCGACGATATGGGTTGGAACCCTAAGCACATCTTCGTTGGGCTAAAGGTTATTGCTGAAGATCGGTGTAGGTTGTAGGAAAACTGTGCCGCATCCAGCAACTCCAACCAGTTGTGCTGACTTACGGTCACAAAGTGCCGCAGGTAGTCCTCCAATAGCGCATTCACTCGCTCGGTCTAGTCATTTGTTTGAGGATGGTAGGCGGTGGAAAACTTTAACTCGGACCCTATGAGTTGAAACAAAGTCGTCCAGAACTTGCCTGTGAACTGCCCATCTCGATCGCTGACTATGTCGACCGGCATTCCAAAAACCTTCACCATGCCTGCAAAGAAGAGAGATGTCGCTTGTTCGGTGGTGCAGGTGTGTGGCACTTGAAAAATCTGTCAACTACCATAAAGATGGTGTTCGCCCCACTCACCTCCAGGAAGCCTATAATAAAGTCTATGAAAATGGATGCCCAAGGCTTCTTCGAAATTGGTAAAGGCTGGAGTAGACTCGCTTGCTTTCGCTGTTCGGTTTTGTCCATCTGACAAACCATGCACGTCCGAACGTATGCCTCAATATCCTCTCGCATCTTCGGCCAATAGTAGCTTTGGGAGATCAGAGCGAACATCCTCACCACACCAGGATATCCGGCCCATCTGAAGTCATGGGTCTCTTTCAGCAGCTCTCTCCGTAGCTTTACATTCTATGGTATGACCATCCTACTGCCCGTCGTGAACAGTAGATCCCCTTCTATCCAGAATCGCCTCACTAGGCTGCTCACCACGTCCGCCTTCAACTTGGCATAACTGGGATCCTCCTTGGCCGCTTGGCGCACCTACTCCAGAAAAGATGACTGTAGGGTCGTCAGTGCCGTGATATATTCTTGGACCTCCTTCTGACTAAGTGCGTTCGCCACCTAATTCTGTCTCCCCAATCGATGTACCCAAGTAAAGTCAAATTCAGCCAAAAACTCTTGCCATCGGGCCTGCTTAGGTGTGAGCTTTTTCTAGGTTTTGAAGTATGTGTTGGTCACATTGTCGGTGACAATGGCGAACTTCATCCCGAGCAAGTAATGTTGCCACGCATCCGAGCAATGAATGACAGTCGTCATCTCCTTCTCGTGAACTGAGTATCTCTGCTCAGCATCCTTGAACTTGCGACTCTCGTAGGCCACTAGATGCCCCATCTGCACCAAGACTCCCCTCAGGGCTCGGTCAGATGCATCTGTATGTACTTCAAAAGGGTGGTTGAAGTTGGGTAGCTGAAGAACTGGCTCGGAGGATATAGCCATCTTCAGCTCATCGAAGGCTTCCTGACAAGACTCGAACCATCCCTATCGTTGATCCTTTTTCAGCAGATCTGTCAGTGGGCTGACTCTTGCAGAATATCCTTGAATAAACCTCCGATAATAATTAGCTAAACCAAGAAAAAATCTCAATTCAGTCACCTTGGTGGGAGTCGGCCATTCCCGAATCACCTGGACCTTCCTCTCATCCATTCGGATCTTCCCCTAGCCGACCCAGTGCTCGAAGAAGAGAATCTCCTGGCGGCAAAATTCACATTTTTCTTTCTTCACGAAGAGCTTGTGCTCCCTCAACTGTGAGAGAACACGCCGTAAATGGTCGACGTGCTGGGCTAACATCTTGCTATAGACCACTATGTCGTCAAGGTAGACGACCACAAACTCATCCAGAAAGTCGTAAAGAATGTTCGTCATCAAATTGCAGAAAGTGGCTGGTGCATTTGTAAGACCAAACAGCATGATAAGAAACTCAAATGATCCATACCTCGTCACACATGTTGTCTTGGACTAATCTCCGGCTGTAATCCTCACCTGCCAGTATCCAGAGCGCAGGTCGAGTTTGGTGAAGAACTCGACCTTAGCCAGCCGATCAAACAACTCTGTTGCATTGGGTACCGAATACTTATTCTTCATGGTTGTTGACCTCACATTGATTTTGATAATCACAAAATAATTAAGTAGGTTACTAATGATTTTGGTGAAGAATCACAATGACATGCAGGCATATAAGAGTCACCAAGAACATCTAAATGGATTCCAAGCTTCAAAATGAGTCTATGGTTCAAGAGAGAGAGTTCCAAGATCTGAGAAGGATGGTTCAAGCTCAAATTGAGTGAAACTCAGATGTTTGACAAAGTTATCAAATGAAAAAAGTCCAAGTTTTGAAAGCTATGGTACTTATTCTCCTTGATATAATGAGTTTTCTTATCCGTGGAATAATTTTTTCAAGTTTTGGAGACATTAGTCAACTCCCACGGCAGCTACTAAAACTTGGAATAAAAGTTTGAAGCCTTTAGCCGACCCACATGCAAGCTATCAAGTCAAAAATGTGTCACATAAGGTCTTACAGAGAGAATTTCTAAGTTAGTTGGCTCTAGAGCTGACTACTGTGGCCATACAGTGAAGATCCATAAGTTAGTCGGCTCTAGAGCCGACTACTGTGGCAAACACAGTGAGTCTGCCTGTGTTAGTCGGCTCTAGAGTCGACTAACTTGGCCTGGGATGGAAAAAATCCCAGGTTAGTCGGCTCTGGAGCCGACTAAGACCCTGGGATGCCCTGTAATGGCTAGTTCTAACATTTCAATGGTCGGAAACGGCTACTCCAACGGTTCAATCCTTCAACAAACTATAAATACAAGTTAATGGGATGGATTATTAAGAGATTAAGTGGATTTTTGAAGGATTACAAGTGAGAAAAAGTGAGAAATATCAAGTTAAAATCTAGAGAGATTTCAGCCTGTTTTATTTTGAAAAGTTCCTATTGCTGAAGTTTGAAAATTCATTGAAACATATTCAAAGCTCCAACCAACCACTACAGAAGCTCCATCAAGTGTTCTTAACTCAAGCATTCAAAGAAGTGAAGCTCATTTAAGGGAGAAAAGCTTCAAAATCTGTAAAGTACCATTATTGCTTTTATTTGCTCATTGAGGAATTGTGTTTTCTAAAATTGTTCTATTCTTGTATTCTGTTGATTTTCAACTTGGTTGAAATTTGTGTAAGGTGTGCCAAACTCTTAATTGGTGAATTGTAAAGGCTCCCTTGTGCCTGGAAACAAGAAGCTAGCTAAGTTAACTAGGTTGTAATCGTTGGAAAAACGATTAGTAGAGAAAATTCTCAAGAGGTTCTTGGGGAGTGGACGTAAGTGCAAGGGTTAGCACCGAACCACTATAAATCATTATGTTTGTGAGTATTCCTACTGTTGATTTTATGATTTGTTCTTATTTTGACACTTCACTCTCACATAATTTCATTGTTTTACAAATATTACACATTTTTGCTAAAAAATTTTCAAAGAACTCAATTCACCCTCCCCCTCCTCTTGGGTTGCTTAGCGAGGCAACAACAGTGACCTTGTTCAGCGCTTGGTAATCAACGCACATCCTCAACAAACCATCTTGCTTCCTCTGAAACAAAACTAGCACACCATAAGGAGCCTTCGAGGGTTGGATCAGACCCGAAGCCAGCAGTTCATCCAACTACTTTCGTAGCTCAGTCAACTCTGAGGGTGACATTCGGTAGGGCACCTTGGTGGGTGGTAGCACCCCCGGCTCCAACTCGATGCGGTGGTCAATTTCTCTTCGAGGCGGAAGCTCCCTAGGAAGCTTCGGCGGCATGATGTCTGCATACTTTTACAATACCTCTCCGATCTTATCTGGCACTTCCGCCATCACATCTGGCTGGACTTGAACTAGGGCAGCCACATAAGTGGTAAGCCCTTTCTTCACTCCTCGGCTCACCTGTTTGGGCATGAGCGTTGACTCCTTCTCTTTCCTTGCGCCTTGACTTCCTCCAACTATTGGAATGAAACACGGGCTCTTCTCATCCCCAATCAGCACGCCTCGAAGGTAAGGCATGATCATGACCTTGGCACTTAGGAAGAATTCAATGCCAAGAATCATCTTGAAATCATCAAGAGGGATTACCATTAGGCTGCACGTCCCCCACCATGATCCCACCTGAACCGTGGTTTCTGCCAAATCGTGGATCCGCTCCACCTTGGAGTTAACGGCTTTGATCAGATTGGTGCTGTCGGCTATCTGCAACCCTAACTCGTCCGCCTGCTGTTGCACCACGAAATTGTTGGTTGCACCTGTATCTAGCATGGCCTTCACCTCATGGCCATTGACATGGACCAACACGTACATAAGCTCACTGCAGGATGGGGGCTTCTTCATGGAGAGGGCATTCAATAGCTGTAGTGGGTTCACACAGGATGGACTATCAGCACCATCGGACTCCTCATCCGACTGAGATTAGCGCATTGATCTTCTCCTTCTTCGGGCACTCCCTTGCCCGGTGGAGACCTCCGCAAATGAAACATCCTCCATATGTCACTTGCTTCTTCTTTGAACTAAGTGTAGCACGGGTTGACGCTTCCTTCTTTTGAGTTGTCACCTTCTCCTTCCCACCCTTGGAAGAAGAGGGCTTGCTCGCCACAGCCTTCTTCCGCTCGCCATGGGAGTGTGGGGGATTAACTTTGAAGTCGGTGAGAACCTCTGCTGCTGCCATCGCTGAAGGGACATCCTTTACTCCCTATCTTCGGAGTTCCGTCTGTGCCAAGACTTACAACCTGGACATAAAATTGAAAAGCTTATCCTCCTCAGAATGTTGTGGATGTCTAGAAGGAGAGAGCTAAACTCCTTGACATAGTCTCTCACAGACCCCGTTTGCCTGAGTTTTTTCAAAGACTCTCTTACCACCCAAGAAGTATTGTGCGGTAGGAACTGCTCCTTCAGTTCCCTCTTCATCATCTCCCAATCTGTGATCTTTGGATGCCCAGCGTTGTGGTCATCCGTCACCTTTGTGCGCCACCACAACTTGGCATCCCCAGCCAAGAACATGCTGGCTAAGTTCACCTGCTCCAGATCTGGGATTTTGGTGGCCTTGAAGTACTGCTCCATGTCCCAGACAAAATTTTCCAGTTCTTTGGCGTTCTGGATGCTATTGAACTACTTAGGCTCAGGAACTCACACCTTCTGTAGGGGCATCTCCTCGACAAGGTGTTGGCGGCTGAAGCCCCGCTTCACGAAAGCAAGCTCTTCCTCCAGCGCCTAGACCTTGGCCTCCACCTCTTCCAATACCCGAACTTTGGCAACCAACTCCTCCAGCAGATTGGACTGCGCCACCCTTTGCGCATCCAATCGGCCCTCCAAGTCACTCCTCGACTCGGTGAGGTTCTGATTCTGATAAAGATCAGTGATTCACTTTGCATTTTCTAGGGTCATAGGAACGAGACCTAGGAACCCCTCACCTGGGTTCTTGCCCATCAGCTCTTCCAATTTCACTACTCGATCCGTCAGCGTCATCTTCTGCTGTGTGTTTTAAGTGCTTTAGCTTCACAAAAGGCTTCAAATACAGAGCAACCAGGCTTAGATACCACTGTCACGGGGATGAGGAAAACTCTCTCTTTTTTTTTTTTTCCTTCTCCCGGGAAAACTCTTTTTTTTTTTTCGTTCCCCCATTTTTTTTTTCCTTCTCCCAGGAAAACTCTTTTTTTTTCCCTTCCCCTGCGTGGCATTTGGACTCCTCCCAAATCAACCTACACCTACAGTGGCCGTGCACAACTCTCTCAGCAGCCTATAACACTTTCGGGTTGTAAATAGTTGAGAAAACGCACCGAGATACTACCAGTAGCCTCCCTCTTTGGTGTGCCCTTGATATCCCTATCACACGCTCGTTGGGTCTAATAGTCCAGGGTACTACCAGTAGCCTCTCCTTTCAGGATTATCCCTGGATGAGCACAATAGAAACTAAGAGATGCAAACTCACCCGGCCTTCCTCCTGGAGTGGATCTGTACACCCCGATCCAACATCACACGCTCAGATCTATGATGCCTTCACACACCAAGCACCAATGCACAAACACAGCATATACAGGAAAACTTTTCAACCCACTTTATTTCCTCAACGTAGGAATATAAGGCTGTACAAATGGTAGGACACAACCCTCAATAATTGCCTCACAACCCTACCCACAAGCACTCAAGAAAGCCCTTCTTTCCCCCCGAAACTTTACTTCAGTACAAGATGGCACCTTAGAAAGCCCTTCTTTTCCCCCGGAACTTCACTCCAGTACAAGATAGCACCTTCTTTCCTAGTGTGCCTACGGCCTTCTCTTCGTTGAGGTTCTTCTCCAACTCTCAAGTGGATGACGATGGGATGAATGATCGGTGCATCACCTGGGAGCCCTCTTATGTAGAGCGGTGTCCTTCCCTTGAATCATGCCCAAATCCTAACCCCAATCTTATCTGGTTGATTTGAATCTCCGCAAAGGATATGTGCGCAGTGCTATCCATCCTACTCAGCTCGCTTCGATTCTTTTGGGAAATATCTCGCACCATCCGCTCAACCAAATTATGTGCGTGCCATCCCGATTCTTTCGGCGAATATCTCGCTGTTCACTCAACCATCGTGCTGCAATATTCGTGCCGTGATCTTTGGGTTCGTGGCGCCCGTGTGCCACCCAGTTGGATAAGGCCAAATCCCATCAGATTGGCCTTGGGACATGACAGTTACTCCCATTAGCCTCCTTAACGCCTCCAACTATCCGCTTAATGCTCGAGCAATTGCCGAATTGGGGAAGCTTGCCTATAAAACGATCGGGCGATGCTCTCATCGCAAGTCATCCTTCCTTTGCTTTTGTTGTGGAGAGTCAGGTTATATCCGAAGATTTTGCAGAAATGCTCTGCGTTGCCTCCATTGCAAGGGATTGGGACACTTTGCTTGCTTGGGCAAGAGCTCCCTACCTTCATGGATCACTTGTAAGAATTATGTGGCTCATATAATTAATTTAAAGTATTTATTTATTTAAATGGTTTAATAAATTATTTGAATGCTAAAGATGTTATTGGCTATGAAAAGGAATGACTCTTATGAAGAGATACAACTCTTCACAAAGAGATACAACTCTTTATGTGCCTATATCTTATAAAAAGATGTGTAGGCATAACTTTTATGAAGAGGTACAACTCTTCATGAATAGATGCCTCTGTATCTTATGAAAGAATGTGTACCTTGATGGAAGATACGTATTCATTGTCTATAAAATAAGAGTCTGGTCCTCTCTCCACCCAATTACTGGCATTATTTTTCATCCATCAAAGGAAAGATTATAGAGGGTCTAGAGGGAGAAACTCTGATTTACTTTCTTCTTCAAATTTTCACTACGTTGGTCTTCTTCAAATTATATCAATGGATCAAGGTATGTCTTTAACTATCCTAAAGTGAGAATTATGATGTTCTAAGATTACTGGGAATTGATAAAATAATAGTTAACATGTGGTATCAGAGCTTTTGGTTTTAGAACTCATAATTTTTCATATGGATTTTTTTCCTCTTTTGATATATGAACCCTAGAAGCCAAATTAAATTATCTTCTACCACTATTAATTTTGGTTTTCTCGATAATATTTATCTTTTGGCTTCTGTTACTTTGTTTTTGGTGTCATATACTTAATTAAGTAAAAGCAATATATTGAGATTTATGCTTGATCTCATATATATATATTTTGCAAACCTTTAGATATGGCGTTAATATTTGAATTGACAAAAAGAATTTGTCCTTTACTGTATAATCGTTTATATGCTTATCAGTATATGCTTTTGTCTCCTGAAAGATTTTATATAGGTTTTTGGCTACAACTGTTGATGTGATAACGAATTAATATTTTTTCTTGAAATATATTGGATATGCTATACTCTGCATATTTTGGTTTTTGATTTTACTATGCCCATGGAGTTATGTGCTTGAACTCATATATCTTTTCCAAATCATATATATATACTTATAAATACATGGCATTTGATCATTGAAGTTATGTATATGCAAGATTAAAGGATAATAACTAATGTGTACGGAATTTAAAGTGCACATACTTTTACTTGCTACAGTGGATGCATATGTAAATGTTTAATAGTATTTTCAATTTGAAAATTACAGTACATTGATTTGTTAGTCACCAAAGTGGCCAAATCTTTAAGGATTAGTAATTTTTTTTCAAATTGTGAATTAATTTCAATGATTCATGAATTGATGCTTAGGAATGAGATGGCATTATGCTATATATTTGACATGGATACATTGAAATTCATAGATTATAAGAACTTAGGAATTGCCCAAAGGTTAATTAATATTCTTATAGTATATGATATAAAAGTTGGCAATTAATATGCCATGTTAGTTATGTTTGAATATCCAAAGATAGCAAGCACACTAATTGGATGTATTCATAATTGCCATATTAAAGTGATATATTAATTAGCATCATTTATAGTTGATTAATGCTTGTATGTCTTAGTATCACCCAAAGGAGAACTTTGATATACATTTATGTTTGGTTTGAATCTATTAATGTGATTGTCTCAAAGCATTAATATATGAATATTTCTTGTATATTTGCAGTATATGTTCCTGTTTCTCTTCATTCGCATGCTACATCTGTTCCCTTATTTAATGGAATGAATTTCTCTGATTGGTGTGAGCAAGTCCAATTTCACTTAGGTGTTTTGGATCTTGATTTGACACTCCAAGATAAGGAACCCACTACTATTACTAATACCAGTAGTGAGGAGAAGAAAACTTTCAATAAAATTTGGGAAAGGTCAAACAGATTAAGCTTAATGTTTATGCGAATGATAGTAGCAAACAACATTAAAGCTACTCTTCCCAAAACTAAGAATGCTAAGGAATTTATGAATCTTGTGAAACAGCATTCTCAAACTGCTGACAAATCTCTTGCTGGTACATTAATGAGCAAATTAACCAATATGAAATATGATGGTTCCTGTACTATGCATGAGCATGTCCTTGAAATGACAAATATAGCAGCAAAATTAAAGTCTTTAGGGATGACTGTGGATGAGTTCTTTTTGGTACAGTTCATTCTGAACTCCTTGCCTCTTGAACAATATGGTTCATTCCAAATGAATTACAACACAATCAAGGATAAATGGAATATTAATAAATTGACTAGTATGCTTGTTCAAGAGGAGACAAGATTAAAGAATCAAAAGCCTCATTCCGTTCATCTTGTGAGTCAAGAAGCTAAAAAGAGTTCTAAAAGAAAGCCTGGAAAGAACAAGAAAAAGAAAGGATTGCACAACATAAATGAGGTTTCTAAGGCTTCTCAAATCCACAAGAAGGAACACAATATTAAGTGCTATTTCTGTAACAAAATTGGGTACTTGAAGAAGGATTGCCTAAAACAAAAGGCTTGGTTCGAAAGGAAAGGTAAGCCTTGTGCTTTAATATGTTTCGAATCAAATTTAACTGAAGTTCCTTTTAATACTTGATGGATTGATTCAGGCTCAACTACTCATATTTCTAATACGATGCAGGGATTTCTTTTGATCCAACCCATAAGAACAAATGAAGGATTTATTTTTATGGGAAATCAAGATAAAGCCCCAGTGGAAGGCATTGGCACTTATCGTTTAATTTTAGATACTGAAAATTATCTTGATTTGTACCAAACTCTTATGTACCAACCTTTTCCCGCAATTTAGTTTCTTTGCCAAAACTTGATGCAACGGGATTTTCTTGTAAGTTTGGATCTGGATCTTTTAGTTTATTTAAAAATAATAATTTTATTGGTTCTGGAATCCTTTGTGATGGTTTATACAAGTTAAGGCTTGATAGTAATTTTGCTGAAACTTTATTAACCATGCATCACAATATTGGAACTAAACGGAGTTTAGTTGATGAAAATTCTACTTATTTGTGGCATAAACGCTTGGGTCATATATCCAAGGAAAGAATAGAGAGATTAGTTAAAGATGATATACTTCATAATTTAGATTTTACTGATCTCGGAGTGTGTGCTGATTGTATTAAAGGAAAACAAACTAAACACACTAAAAAAGGGGCCACAAGAAGTACACAGCTTCTTGAGATCATACACACTGACATATGTGGACCTTTCGATACTTCATCTTTTAGTGAAGAAAAGTATTTTATCACTTTTATCGATGATTTTTCACATTATGGTTATCTTTATCTATTGCATGAAAAATCTCAATCTGCTGAAGCTCTTGAGATATTCATTAATGAAGTTGAGAGGCAATTAGATAAAAAGGTGAAAATTGTAAGGTCAGATAGAGGTGGTGAATACTATGGAAAGTATAATGAGTCAGGACAATGTTATGGTCCATTTGCTAAATTCCTAGAAAAACGAGGCATATGTCCACAATACACTATGCCAAGTACACCGCAACAAAATGGTGTTGCAGAAAGGCGCAATCGTACATTAATGGATATGGTTAGGAGTATGTTAAGTTATTCATCTTTACTCTTATTTTTGTAGATGCATGCATTAAAGACTGCCATGTATATCCTAAATAGGGTTCCTAGTAAGGCAGTCCCAAAAACACCTTTTGAGATGTGGACAGGAAGGAAACCTAGTTTAAGGCACTTGCATGTTTGGGGTTGCCCGGCAGAAGTCAAAATTTACAATCCATATGAAAAGAAATGAGATTTTAAGACAACTAGTGGTTATCTCATTGGTTATCCTAAAAAATCCAAAGGGTATAGATTTTATTATCCTACCCATAGTACGAAAATTGTAGAATCTGGAAATGCTAGGTTCATTGAGAATGGTGAAATAAGTGGGAGTGGAGAATCACATAATGTGGTTATTAAAGAGGATAGGGTAGAAGTTCCTTTACCTGTCACTTCCAAAGTTGTTTCGACCATTGTTGTACAGCCTAACAGTGATCAAGAACAACAAGTGAATGACCAACCACTCCATGATGGTCTTGTTTCTGATGAACCCACAGTAGTTGAACCACAAGGAGAAGTAATTAAAAGATCTCAAAGAGAAAGCCGATCTGCTATTTCTGATGACTATGTGGTTTATCTACAAGAGTTAGAGATTGACTTAGAAATTGATAATGATACGATTTCTGATACAGTTTCTTTTTCAAAAGCCATGGAAAGTACTGATTCTGCTAAGTGGTTTAATGCCATGGAAGATGAGTTAAAATCTATGGATCAAAATCAAGTTTGGGATCTTGTTGATTTGCCTAAAGGTTGTAAGAAAATCGGGTGTAAATGGGTCTTTAAAACCAAACGCGACTCTAAAGGCAATATCAAAAGATACAAGGCCCGGCTTGTTGCCAAAGGTTTTACTCAAAAGGAGAGCATTGATTATAAGGAGACTTTTTCACCAGTCTCTAAAAAAGATTCACTCAGAATCATTATGGCATTGGTGGCTCATTTTAATTTAGAGTTGCACCAAATGGATGTAAAAACTGCTTTTTTTAATGAAAATTTAGAGGAGGAAGTCTATATGGACCTACCTGAAGGTTTTTCTATTAAAGGAAAGGAACATATGGTGTGTAAGTTAAAGAAATCAATATACGGACTCAAACAAGCTTCCCGACAATGGTATCTTAAGTTTAAAGATATCATTACTTCTTTTGGATTTAAAGAAAACATTGTTGATCAGTGTATATATATGAAGGTTAGTGGGAGCAAATTTATTTTCTTAGTTCTGTATGTTGATGATATTTTGCTTGCTTCTAACGATCTTAGTTTATTACATGAAACTAAGAAATTTCTCTCTACGAACTTTGAAATGAAAGATATGGGTGAGGCAACTTATGTGATAGGAATTGAAATATTCCGTGATAGATCACAAGGATTGTTAGGATTGTCTCAGAAAAGCTATATTAATAAAGTTCTAGAGAAGTTTAAGATGGATAAATATTCAGCAGGTATAGTTCCAATTCAGAAAGGGGACAAATTTAGTCTTATGCAATGTCCAAAGAATGAATTGGAACGAGCGTAAATGAAAAATGTTCCTTATGCATCTGTTGTTGGGAGTTTGTTATATGCTCAAACTTGCACTAGACCCGACATTAGTTTTGCTGTTGGAATGCTGGGCAGATATCAAAGTAATCCAGGAATAGATCATTGGAAAGCTGCAAAGAAAGTTTTTAGGTACTTGCAAGGAACAAAGGACCACATGCTCACTTATAAAAGATGTGATCATTTGGAAGTAGTCGGTTATTCAGATTCAGACTTCACCAGATATACTGATACTAGAAAATCTACATTCGGATACATGTTTCTTTTGGCTGGAGGAGCAATATCATGGAAGAGTGCAAAGTAGTCTGTCATTGCTGCATCCACTATAGAGGCCGAATTCGTGGCATGCTTTGAGGCCACAAGTCATGGGTTATGGTTGCAAAATTTTATTTCAGGACTTGGAGTAATCGACAGTATAGCCAGGCCGCTGAAAATTTACTGTGATAATACCGCAGCTGTTTTCTTTGCTAAAAACGATAAGTATTCTCATGGTGCAAAACGTATGAATGTTAAATACTTAGTTGTCAAGCAAAAAATTTGGGAACATAAAGTGTCAATTGAACGAATTTGTACCAATCTCATGATTGCAGATCCTTTAACAAAAGGATTGTCACCCAAAACATTTAATGAACATGTTGAAAGAATGGGTGTTATTAAACGTCATCATTGATAATGTATTATGTTTTTCTATAAGTTTAATAATATGACACTTTGAGCTCACTTATTGTGTTTCCGATATATCCTGTTTTATTTTGTATACATGATTGTTATAGATAAAGGTTTGACAGGATAGTCTTAATGAAAACATTATGGTTGGACCATTATAATATACCTCACTTATTGATCAAATTGAGTGGGAGGTTATTGTTGTGGTACATGGAAGGGACTATATCGATTTGATGATGTACAACCGCCATGACCCGCTTAGTTTTTCTACTTAATTATAATATATTGTGGCAGCCAACTTAAAGCAAAATTTTTAGCATGATTCCTTTGTGCACATTATAGTCTTATTAAACCATGAAAAGAATATCATATGAGCCAAGTGGGAGAATGTAAGAATTATGTAGCTTATATAATTAATTTAAAGTATTTATTTATTTAAATGGTTTAATAAATTATTTGAATGCTAAAAATGTTATTGATTATGAAAAGGTATGACTCTTATGAAGAGATATAACTCTTCACAAAGAGATACAACTCTTCATGTGTCTATATCTTATGAAAAGATGTGTAGGCATAACTTTTATGAAGAGATACAACTCTTCATGAATAGATGCATCTGTATCTTATGAAAGAATGTGTACCTTGATGGAAGGTACCTATTCATTGTCTATAAAATAAGAGTCCGGTCCTTTCTTCACCTAATTACTGGCATTATTTTTTATCCATCAAAGGAAACATTATAGAGGGTCTAGAGGGAGAAACTCAGATTCACTTTCTTCTTCAAATTTTCACTACATTGGTCTTCTTTAAATTATATCAATGGATCAAGGTATGTCTTTAACTATCCTAAAGTGAGAATTATGATGTTCTAAGATTACTGGAAATTGATAAATTAATAATTAACATCTCTCTGACAACATTGCTAGGCTTTCCTCTGCCCACCGGTTTGGGATCCCTCCGTTTCTCTCCCACAGCCCATCCAGCCCTCTCCTCCATGTTTCTGGCTGACCGAAGACTCGTAATACTCTTATCCAGGTCAAGGCTTGCCATCTCTTGAGATCTGGACATCTAGGGAGGTTGGTGTCGCCAAACTTTACCCAATGTGTAGCCTTTACAATTTTTCGAACTCCTCCAAGGCAAAGCAAATCCTGGTGCGAAACTACCTCTGGATCAGGATCCCATCCCCTTTGGCCCTGCTTCTTTCTTGGTGTCTTTCCTTTCAGGGATAGCCTTCTCACTGCCTTCTGGGAGGGCATTCATTGGGGCAAGAAGTTCACCTATTCGATCAGGCCTTAGTCCATTCGCGATGGAGGATCCCCCCATCTTCTTCAGTTTAAAGTTTCTCTTAGACTCCTAAGGGTCCCAGTCATCCTTTGGGACACTAACTCCATCAGGAGAATGATCTCTGGTTTCGTCCTGTTTACCTGGATTTCGCTGTCACCTTGGCGCAGAGAGACTACTCAAAGTATGATATCTCTGCTTACCATGCCTCTCTTGATGATAAACCTCTTATTATCGATGCCATCCTGAGATATGTTTTTGTACAAGATCGCTATAGAGATTACATATGCTGATGTTGTCTCTCCACCTCCTTCCGACCTGGAACCAAGAATGGACTGGGATGCGATGTAGAGCTAGCCCCCACCTTCTCCTGGCGAGGTGTCTCAAGGGCCCTCTCTCAACGCCCCTCAAGACTGACTCCCCTGTCCCCATGGAAGGCAATGCTTCTCTAGATGGACAGAGCTTTTCTTCATTCACTGTTCCTTCCCCTTGGTCCTTAAACGAGGGCCACAGTGGGAGGCGTATCCGTTGTAGAGGGCACCCAGGATCATCTACCTGATCTCATATTTCTCTTTGACTCCCTAGTCTCCATCAAGGCTATTAATTCGCGATCTTCAGAACCCTTGGACTTGCTCACCACGGACGTTCCGCGTCCTTTCTCCGGAGTCCTTCCACGAGGTCTGAGTGAGTTTGGATAATCTGACTCAATCTCCACTCCAAAAAGGGCTTGCTCCAAGGCAAACAATCTGTTTCTCCTACCTCGCCGCTCGTTGGGTTCGCCTGTTTGGTTGCGGCATGAGGGTCCGACTCCGGCTTCAGGTGCAAACCCAAGCTTGGCCCTCTTCCAAGTTGATCCGACCCCAACACGGCCCGTCCTGCCCTCAGGAGTGACCCCCCTAGCTGGTTTCTCAATTGACCTTGGAGTTCCTCCTCCTTTTCTCCGGCATGGGATGCCCTCTTCCTTCCCTATCCAAGTTTATGTTGACTCACCTCTTCTGGTTCTGAAAGTCTCCCAGGTGCCTGACCTTTCCACCTGGGTGTCAGCTATCTGACTTCCTTCATGACCCCAGATGATGCTCTTCTCTATTTGGACGATTCAAGAAAGTCTTCTTCTCTTGGCGCTGTCGTGCATCACCCCACCCCAAAGCTGTCAATGGTGCCAAGGAAGTCATCCAAACTCCAGGCTGCAATTGTAGGCAAATCCATTACTGCGAAGCTGATTCCTTCAAAGAGGAAAAAGAAGATATCCTCCCCTTCAGTCTCTCTTCTTTGGCTATCGATCAGGTTGAGCTGGGAAGGCCTCCAGTCAACTCCCTGGCGCTAAACTCGTTTGACGATTTCGACCTGATTGAATGGGGTCGTGCATGTGGTTTCCTGATTCCCAAGCCTGAAGTAAAGACCATTATCTCCTCCCTGAGATCTCTGGAGGGTGTTAAGGTTGCCGACCTCTCTGCTTAGTCGCTCTGCTTCCCTTGGAGTTTGTGAATTGAAGATGATATTGAAAATGTTTTGGTTTAATGTTCCTATGATTGGATCAAGCTATCCCTGTTTTGTAGTCTGGTCTCCCCTTTGTATCTTAAGATGGAAGCAATTTTACCTGGTTAGAATTTATGAAATTTTCTTTGATGAAAACCATCATCCAAAATAATAGGATCATTCGTATTGGATCACCAAAATAAAATTAAATATATAAGCGGAAGCGTACCTGAGTCCATATCGATTGATTACCCTTTAAAGTCGAGCGGTTGGCGTTCCAGATCAACACGTCCACTTTAGAAAGTCCTTTAGTTTTTCTCAATATTTTCTCTCTGATGATGTGATGTCAAAAAGAATGTCTCTGTCCGTGTGATCTGAGGACCATGACCACTATATATATAGATAACCTAATTTTATTTCTATTTTAGCCCATCATAAAAATAGAAATAATTTCCTGAGTCTCTACACATTAAAGATTCATACCTTATCAGATACATTAAAGCCCAAATTACTGAATACTTAATCGATCACTTTTAATTGGACTTAAATTTATTTGACAGCCCGCAATACATAATTATTCACATAAAAGCTCAACGTTAGATTAATGATCCAACAATCTCCCACTTGGACTATATGTGTAACCTTATAATTATGCTTTGCCAGATATAACTGAATAAGCTCAAATTTGCTATCATTACCGAAATGTATCTGTAACCAACCCAATCCATCAATCACACCAACATATGATCAAAGTTGTCTTCATTACATCTATCGTAACTCAACCCATCAATGGTCACATATGTTGATACAATTGAATGACATGGATCATGATGTGGATGTGTAGCATAAAAATTTCATGCAATGTAATCTTAACATGCCTATTTCCAATTGGTCCTCCCTTAAACCTTAGTGAGATCAGATTATACTAAAATCAGAGTGTAAACAAACCAAAAAAAACTTTATTTCTATAAAAATAACCTTAAAATATTCATAAACTGAAAAAATATCTATGCAAGCATCTAAAATTATAAACTCCCACTAAAACTAAATATCTTTAAGTGACATGACACCCATACAAGCAGTATGCTCATGAAACGTTTTGGATAGCAATCCCTTAGTAAGCGGATCCGCAATCATGGAGTTTGTTCCGATGTGTTCTATAGACAATTGTCCACTCTAAACTCTTTCTTTAACAACTAGGAACTTGATGTCGATATGCTTTAATTTCGTTGAGCTCCTGTTGTTGTTGGAATATAGAACTGTTGACTTATTGTCATAAAATAATTTAAGTGGTCTTTTAACATCATCCATTATGCGCAGCACTGTGACAAAATTTTGCAGCCATATTCCGTGATTGGACGCCTCATAACATGCTATAAATTCTGCTGCTATGGTGGAAGATGCTATAAGTGACTGTTTAGCACTCTTTCAGGAGACTGCACCTTCAGCCAACAGATAGATATATCTCGATATAGATTTCATACTATCTTGGCATCCAGCAAAATCGGAGTCAGTATACCCAATGATCTCAAGCTTATCTAACCTCCGATATATGAGCATGTAACCTTTTGTTCTCTGTAAGTACCACAAGACTCATTTAGCTGCTTTCCAATGGTCTATTCCTGAATTGCTTAAATATCTGCCCAACATCCCAGTAACGTACACAATATCCAGATGCGTACAAACCTGAGCATACATCAGACTCCCTGCTGTTAAGGCATAAGGAATCTTCTGCATTTCCTTTTTTTTCAAAATCATTCTTAGGGCATTGATTGAGACTAAACTTGTCTTCCTTAGCTATAGGGGTATTACCTGGTTTGCAATCCTGCATGTCATATCTTTTGAGAACTTTTTCAATATAGCTCTTTTGTGATAATCCGAGAATACCTCGAGAGCGATCCCAATGTATTTGTATGCCTAACACAAAAGAAGCATCACCAAGATCTTTCATCTCAAAATTCTTAGATAGAAATCTCTTGGTTTCGTGCAATAAGCTTATATCGTTGCTGGCAAGCAAGATATCATCGACATATAAAACCAGAAAAATATATTTGCTCCCATAAAACTTATGGTATATACAGTCATCGACCAAATTCATCTTAAAACCGAATGAGATAATCACTTGATGAAACTTGAAATACCATTGTCGAGATGCTTGTTTGAGTCCATAGATGGATTTCTTAAGTTTGCAAACCATATTCTTTGGGTCTCCCGACACAAAGTTTTCTGGTTGCACCATATAGATCGTCTCATCAATGTTACCATTGAGAAACGTCGTCTTCACATCCATCTGATATAACTCAAGATTGAAATGCGCTACCAATGCCATTATAATCCTGAAAGAGTCTTTCGAAGAAACTGGAGAGAAAGTCTCTTTATAGTCAATGTCTTCTCTCTAAGTAAAGCCCTTTGCGATAAGACGAGCCTTGTACCTTTCCACATCACCTTTTAAATCCCTCTTGGTCTTAAATATCCATTTGCAACCAATGGGTTTCGCACCTTTAGATAATGGGACAAGATCCCAAACGTCATTATCCTTCATGGACTTAATCTCCTCATTCATGGCATCAATCCACCTGTGAGAGTTAGAACTTTCCATGGCTTGACAGAAGTTGATTGGATCATCTTCCATTATTCCAATGTCTACCTCATGCTTTTGGAGAAATACAATGTAGTCATCTGGTATTGCATTTCTCCTCTATCTAGTGGATCTCCTTAATGGCATAGGTTCTTAAGATGTTGGAGCTTGTTCTTCTGAAATAATTTCTTGAATAGGAGGTTATTCGATAGTATCTTGATCTATTATATCTTGAACAAGGTCAGGAATGGGATTCTGATCAATGCCAATGACATCTGTGGGAATATCAACATATTCCTCCTCAAAGATAAAGTCTCTAACTGTATCTCCCCTTGCAAGCTCAACATCCTCAAAGAACCGTGCATTTCCTGACTCAAAAATTGACTTACTTGTGGGATCATAAAACTTGTACCCCTTAGATCTTTCAAAGTATCCAATAAAATAGCAGTTTACCGTCCTTAAGTCCAGTTTCTTTTCATTAAGCCTATAAGGCCTTGCCTCAGTTGGACAGAGAATAACAAAACAAACTCATATTAGTCTTAAAGCAAAAATAAATTCAAAAAAAGGTAAATCCCATCCCAAAATATCAAACACTCATTAATATTTTATCTTTGGATAAAATAGTAACTTGTGAGTGATATTGGTAGTAATCAAACACTGATGATAAGAACATATCGAATAATGAATTTACCTTTGGGCTGATTTGTTATGCACATGTAAAACTGAATAACCATCACACATTTATTACCATAAGTGCATATGCAATTATGTTAAATATTGATCTTCCTTTGTGGCGATGAATATTTACATAAACTACATGCATATAACCTTTTATATTTTGAAATAAGATTAATTTCTACAAGAGAGGTGACATGTTGTTTTAATTCATCCATCTCAAAATATATATAAACATACCAATATTTGAAGTTAAAGTTCACTAAAAAATTATCCTTAAACCCATTGATGCATCGATCAACCTGTAACTGGTCAAGGCTGGTCGGATGAGCCAACCCTGGTCCTACACCAGCCTCTGACTCGGTCCCTTAAAAAAAAACTTTTTTTTTTTAGAAAAGATCCAAAAAAAAAAAGAAAGAAACTGTGACAAATCATTTACCAAAAAAAAATAAAAGAAAAAAAGAAAGAAACTATTACGGGTTACTTGCCAAAAAAAAAAGAAAACTATGGGCTCGTGTTTAGAAACCCTAGGGGTTCGAGTGGCCATTTGACGTGATTGTTTGGTCGCAACATCCCTTCAACGGTGCGGGTAAAGACCCGCACCGGTCTCCATTATGGTCGGCGGTGAAGAAACCACCTGTCCCCTTTTTTTTTTTTTTAATGATGACCTGTACTTAATGTGTGGTCATAGATGCCATGGCCTGATGGCCGTGGCTCCTTTACCAGCGTGGCCTGATAACCATGCCTGGAAAAAAAAACTTGATGCTGATGATGGCGAAAACCATCGGCAAGAGTCTGAAACCCGAATGGAAAGGAAAAAGAATATTTTGAATTCCTTCTTTCTGTTTATTCTATAAAAAATAATTTATTCTGTAATTTAATCTCAATGATTCAACATGAACCTGGCTCTGATACCACTTGTTAGAATTTATGGAATTTCCTTTGGTGAAAACCATCACCCAAAATAACAAGATCATTCATGTTGGATCACCAAGATAAAATTAAATATATAAGCGGAAGCGTACCTGAGTCCATATCGATTGATTACCCTTTAAAGTCGAGCGGTTGGCCTTTCAGATCAATGCGTCCACTTTAGAGAGAGTCCTTTAGTTTCTCTCAATGTTTTCTCTCTGATGATGGGATGTCAAAAAGAATGTCTCTTTTCGTGCGATCTGGATACCATGACCACTATATATATATAGATAACCTAATTTTATTTCTATTTTAGTCCATCATAAAAATAGAAATAATTTCTTGAGTCTCTACATATCAAAAGCTCACACCTATCAGATACATTAAAGCCCAAATTATTGAATACTTAATCGATCACTTTTAATTGGGCTTAAATTTATTTGACAGCCGATAATACATAATTATTCACATATAAGCTCAACGTTGGATTAATGATCCAACATACCTCTCTTGTCACTGTTCCATCTCTATGGGATTATGGAAATTTCTTGTTTTTTTTTTTGTGAATGAATCACCAGGCCATTTGATCTCATCATAGCAGTGAAGGTTGACCTTGTGGCTATCTCTCATTGTTTCTCTTCCTATCTATCATGTATGGTTCTGATTGTTTCCAATGAAATCATTGTCATGAAATGTTAGAGGCGCTGGTATGACCAACAAAAGAAGAGAAATTAAAGATTTGGTGGCTTCTTCTCTTTATGACTTTCTTTTCATTCAAGAATCAAAGTTATCACCTCCTTCTAACAGAATGCTCAAATCAATGGATGGAAGCAGAATAAACTCCTGGGTTCACTGTGATGCTGTTGGTTCTGCAGATGGCATCTTAGTTGCTCGAAATTTGAATCTCTTCTCATTGAAGGATAAAATTGTGGGTGCTTTGTCTGTCGCCGTTAAACTCTTCTGCTTTCCTATGAATCGAGACCTCATATTCTCCTTAGTCTACGGGCCTAATAACATGAGCCTGTGGCCAGCTTTCTTCCAGGAGATTGCTTTATCTCTCACTCAATATTTTTAGGGCCTTGGCTACTAGGTGGTGACTTTAATGTCACTGGACTTTCCTCTGACATAAAAAGGAAAGCCCTAAGCCTCCTCTGACTATATAGCTTTTGAAGATTTTATCTTCTCCTCGTCTGTTTTGGATCTTATCCTTAATGGCAGGGATTTCACTTGGAACAGCGGTAGATGAAAATTATAAGATGGTGATGTTTTCAAAGTGGATGTCATGCCCAAAAATAAAGAAGGAAACAAAATTAAGCCACAAATTAGTTTGTTGATGGTTATGATTAGGTTTACTTTGAATGTACCATGAAATGAAACTAATTTGGAGATGTTTTGGAGATAGCTAATTATGGTCTGGATGATTAGGTTTGAAAACATAAAACTTCAAGTATGAAATTTGCACATCACCTTCCAAAGGTTGTGGTTCCACCCCTCCATCCAGTATTAATTTCATGTTCAAAATGTGGTTGGTCAATGCAAAGGCATGAAGTTGCCATGTTAAAAGAAGTTGCTGCTTATTAAAACACTATTTGTAATGTAAAAATTATTTAACTTCTTTTATTTCGTATAATCTTTCGATTTCATCTTTATCTCTAAATCTGAATCTTTTTTTGGACTTCTCTTCTAACTTTTTATTTTTTTTGTTAAAAAATATAATTCTTGCCAGATATTTCAAATATGAAAAATCTGTACTTTTAGAATTTATAAAAAAGAATAATTCGGTGCACAAATAAAAAATTGTTCATGGTCTTCCCTCAAAAGCAGTTAACAATTGTAGTGCACCATAATTGGGTGTCCTAAAATCAAAAAGAAGCCTGCGGCTTTTCAATAAACAACTTTCAAATAACGAGTAGTTGCAACTTAGATGTTGATTAAATAAGAACCTGTTTAATTTTGCATTTATGACATAGTGATGACATTGAAACTGCACTCGGACAATGTTGTTGCTAGTCCTTGCTTTTGTTTTCACTCTATTTCAAAATAATAAATCTTTGCTTCAAAAGCTCTAAAAATTTTACAAACAATTCAGAAGGAGGAAAAGAGTTTCCTCATTTTTCAGTTCATTTTTCCTCGTGTATTTGAGAAACAAAAGAATCATCAAATAGGCCCTAGGATTCTCTAGTCATAACCTTGCTGAAAAAAATTCAAATATTCATGAATTTATTCTTAGATAAGGAAAGACCACTTCAATCTATTGGACCATTGAAGCTGGCACAGAACTGGATCCAAGTAAGCCAGTTCATGGGCCAACTCACATGGAAGGCCATAAAAAAAGGTTCCTTTGGGGCTGGGAAGGGCCAGCTTCCACCATCAATGGGGTAGCGTGTAACTAGGCACTATGGAGTTCAGAGAAATGAGAATGGAGTGCTGATGGGAGTGAGCAATTTTTGTTTTAGGTCGGGAGTGTTGACAGGAACGTATCAAGCAAAGCTGTTAATGAACAACTGCATCAATCAGTAGTTTTTAACTTGCGCATTCTAAATCTTCATCTACTTTTAGTTTGAACTGAGGGTAAATAGGTTTATAAATAAGATTTTTGTTAAAAAAAATATGTTGATTATATTATTTGCTTTTAGCCCATGTTATGCCAGTGCACCCACCTCTACTCGCTTGCTTGGTTTTGTAAAGAGTTAAGGCAGTTAGACCAAGTTTGGAAATTAACTGCACAAATTGGTGATAGTTTGACTAACAAAGTTGGAATACATATAGCTTTATATATAAACTATGTTTTTAACTCTTTAATTTTAAGGTCTGCTTCATTTTGATTTCTAAACTATAAAAATTTTTATTATATTTTTATATTATTATTATTATTATTTTATTATAGCTTATGCTATTATGAAATTTTAAAACTATTGGTTTGATGCTTAGCATGGCACGCAGAAGTCAAGAACGAAACAGACATCCATCGACTTCAACATTGGGTTTACTCGCACTCAAGTCAGGTCTGTTGTGCTTTCACTAGACGTGGACGAAGAGACAAAATTCTTTATATATATAGAATTCAATATTTAAAACGTCATCTATGTCTTTCTATAATTCCAAGGGTGTGAAGCAAAACTAATGGAAAAGTTCACCTTTTTAGTGGTAAAAGGTGATATTTTTTCCTTGCAAAAGTTTCCAAACTCCACGAAGCATTTAAAAACACATTATGTCCATAAAAATCCCCCATGTCTTACCACAAAGTATAAACCCCACAATTCATATCTAATCTTTAGTGAAGTGTATAACAATTCAAAATCAGTGATAGGCCAAAATAAATTAGAGATCCACATCATGGTCTATACAATTAAAATCATCTAGAAATCAAAAATTATTATTTGTTTAGGTAACGTGGGTGATATTATGGTGATCAAGACCATGAAGAATGGCTGAATGGTTGCAACTTTTGTAGTAGATTTTAAACAATTTTAGGCCATCTAAATCCCTTGTATTCACTCCTTGTCTCATTTCATTTATTAACGAAATAGAGAAGGCTTGCCACTATCACAAATCACAAATGGAGACCATTCCTTAAACCATTGATTCAAGCCCAAGCCTATTAGGCCCATCCTCCAAGGGGAACTCTATTCTCATAATTTGTGAGCTATAATGTTTTCCAACAAATCTAGAATTAGTGCGTCCCTTTGATAAGAACTTGCCTCTTCAGGCCTTGGCATGCCATGGTAGACGAAGGTCGTCTCCATCCACCTTTCACCTGCACCACCTCTGTCCGAGTCCGGTGATCTTCTCTGGCCCATAATTCCAAAGTTCTTAACCGGAGATTTGATAGCAGTAATAGCGCATTTATTTGAGACATAGGAAAGTGTCCCTTTGCAGTGGCATATAGTTGATATAATTTCACTGTAAGGGTACATTTGGTATGACGTTTGAAAGGATAAAAGTTGCTTTTGTAATTTTTCATTCTCTTTTATAAGTATTTAATATAGAGTTAATTTTTTCATAAAAATAATCTTTCTTCTCCCTATTTCCTAAATTATTAACATAAAAAAAATAGATTAATAAAGTTAAAGATAAAAATTATATAAAAAATAAAAAAAGCTGAAACAGTAAGACTAACAAAATATTAAATAATTTTACTACTCTTTTTTATATTATTTTTTTATATTTTTTACATTAATAATATTAATAAAATATTAATAATATTTTTATTTTTTATATTAATTTTATTTTAAATATAATTAATAATTGTACTTGTAATATTTTATTTATAAAACAATTAAATATAATTAATAAAAAAAATTTATATTATTAAAATTTATATCAAAATATTTGATATATATATATAAACCGTATCAAATAAACCCAAAGGTGAGGTAAACCCATGCACATGTCTTCAGCATCGTAGCAAAGCGAAGATGCTTCAACTTTAATACAGTGTTTTTCGACTGGAAGGAAAATGATAGTTTTATACTGAAGTCACGTCGATGGTGGGGGTTGGAGGTGGCTCTCTTCACTGACTTCATCCTCCCATCAGTATGGAAAAACTCGTGACACAGACAAGGCAACCCTTTTGCTCCCGGACCAATTCAAGGCGAGAAGTTTTAGAAGGAGGTTGCATAAATTTTAAAATGCATAAGAAAATATTATGACGGTCTTACGATAGTTATCTTCTCGTATCATTTAGATAATTTTATAATATTTTTTATATTAATATATTTAATTTTTTATAATATTATTATATATATATTTTAATAAAAATATTTAGTAATTTTTTTATAATATAATTACTTTTTTTTTCTCTTTCTTAGTAGGTTATTAGTAGGTTATGCAATTTTTATAATATTATATCAAAGATTGATTAATATTTGTATATAAATATATAGCATATTTAATAAAGCAATGATAATTTATTTTTTTTCAAAACTTCTTATGAAGAGAGAACATGGTTCTTTTTATCGATGAAGCACCACAAAATTATCATGGTTACAGAAGAGATATATGGCTTTCTGGTGAGGTCTAGCAGAGATTTATGATAAACTGGTATCATAAACATGCTCTTTTATACCCCCAACCAAAAAAGTATAGTGTGCAGCAACGGTTCTACCCCCAACCAAACATTCTTAAGGGTGAAAGGGTAGAAGAGTTTCCTTGAAGACGAAAATTCTTGAGTGTTTTTTTTCTTCTCACATGTGTCAATACAGAGCTAGAACCAATTGATCCCAAGCTAACCTCTATTGATGGAAATTATACTTAGCTCTTTATGTTGTCCATATATAGCGAAGGCTCCTTGATCTAATAAAAATATTGATGTAAGATCCAAAAACGAAAAAAGTGATCGAATCTTAAATTTGGCTACATTTGAATGTAAGCAAATTTACTTATAATATATAATATAAGTACTGATTAGGTTTGGGCCATGAGAGATTTTCGCTAAGCCAGACTTGGTCCAGCCATACTTGGCCGAAGTTTGGGCTTAGTTGGATGCCTTGAATTGCCCTTTTTACTCTCAATCTGCTCCAGCCCATGCCCACTGTGACACCCCCAAATTTAATCGCATATTGGATGGGAAAGAAATGTATTATGTTCTTATACTCAAGTCCACTTGCTACCCATTAACTTTCACTCGAATTTTTGGGCTATATGGTTTCGGCTCACGAGCGAAGTTAATTAGAGCAGCAAGTGGGCTTGGGACGTATTCGAATATATGAAAGTTGGTAGGCATAAGGAAAGGACTACCCATGAGACGGTGATGAAGATTATGACACCTCAAATTTAATCCTACCCACTTTGCATTATAATGAGAGAAGATTGTGACATCCCAAATTTAGTTCAACATTGGATGGAAAAAAAATATGTTATGTGTTTATACTCAAGTCCATCTACTACTAATTAACTTCTACTTGAGTTTAGGGCCAAATAATTTTGTTTCGCTAACGAGTTAATTGGACTAGTAGATGAGCTTGGGGCGATAACATAAAGTAGGATAAGAAAAAAAAAAAAAAAAATTGATGCTACACACAAGGAGACAATTACACTCAAAAATTGCTAAACTTCATAGCTAATACACACTTTTACATGTTCTTGTATATGATTTGATATAAAATTAGGTGATTTAATTTGTAGTATATGATTATTCAACCTAACATGTGGCATGGAAGCCATATATACGAGGATTAAAATCCTAAAATCGAAAATAAATTTCTTTTCTAATTTACTTTTCAAGCCATAAAAGGTTTTTTTAATTCGTTTCAACAATAAATTAATAAAATATCTTAAGGTTTTTATTCACCAAGACAAACTCATAGAGTTAAAAATCATCAAAAATCAGATGTATGTATTGAAAGTAATTAAATTTTAAATTTTTTTAGATTCATCACATTCTGAGACCTGAATTTGACGTTCCAATTCTCTCAATTCGGTTAACAACCTTTCAATTAGAATCAAGCTTGTATAAAAATTTTAATCAAAAACTTGATCTAAAAGTTGAGGGTTAAAATCTAGCCCGGTTTCGGGTTTCCGCGGCGTGCGAGGGAAAGCCGGATTTTCCGATCGCGCGCGGGCGCGCGTGTGGCGGAGACTGGATTTCCATACCTTCTCGCAGGTCTTCGGTTTGATTTGGCGGCCCGCACGGATCGACGTCAGAGGTGATGCGATGCCGAGCGTTCAAAGGCGACGGCGGACTTGATTCGATGAACGTCTCATTGCCTCGCTGGTTGCTTTCGGTTGATTGCTTGCATTCCATGGCGTTGCAAATTCTTATTTTATATTTTCTTCTCTAACAATCGTTGTCGCTTTTTAATTGTATGCGTTGCTTTAGCGGATGAATGTTGAATCCGGACGAATTATGAGAAATCTTAGTTGGCCTTGCTTTTGGCTCCCGTTTCATTATCATGATTAAATAAGATGGTGAAAGGAAATTAAAAAATAAAAAAAAAGGGAGTTGGGATTTAAATCATAATCTAATATGGATGTCCTGTCCCTCTTGGAATGAAAACTTCTCCTTAGTTTTTGAATTATTGGAAGCAACTTCAGGAAGGAATGCGATCTAATTAACTATGAGTTCATTGGAACATCAGGAGATTAGCAAGGCAATGCATAATGTAGCCAGTAGCCCATAGAGAGGGTCTAAAGACATTCTCAATGCTAGAGAATATATGTTGTAAGCATGATGATGGTATACCCTCTTTCTAGTCTTGTTCTATTTTCATGTAAACTTTGGATTAAAATTTATATGTTAACATTATCTTATTAAATATTTAAATTAAAATTTTAATAAATTATACATTTATTTTTCTGGTTGTGATTGTGTTGATGGAATATTATTGCTAGTATTATTAATTATATTTGTAGATGGCAAGATTATATGTATTTATTTAAGGCATCCAATAATAATTAAATGTACATATATATATATATAATTTATGGATATAAAGTTTAATTCTTTAATTCCAGCCAGAGGACTCTTAGGTGAATATAGGTGATACCATTAAAATAGTTTATCTTGTGAGATTCATAGAATTTTTTCTAAAAAGAATTCTGGGAAGCTCCTTTAGAATTATAGCATTCAATTACCTCCCAAAGAGGATTAATTGTGTTTGTTAATTTTAGAGATGGAGTAAGTTATTAGTAAGGGGCTAGTTAATTGGGTCCAAGAGATTTTATCTACTTAAAGTGGATAAATATTCTGAGGAGTCATTCTTATTGATTGATTTATTTGAAGTTTAGAATGTGTCATATATATTTGGCCTACAGGTGTTTTTATGGTGATGCATTTTAGAGCTATATGAGTACTGCTATGGTTATGCTTTCAAGCATATTCTTATGGATTTTATTAATTCCCATGTTTGTGCCTAATCAATATTATATTATATTTATTTCGGCTACTAACAACATTACTTTGAATAATTAAATTTGCATCATTGAGGCTTTAACTAGGAATAATTTTAGGAGATGGAAGAGAGAGATTAAATTAGCCTTGGGTTTAATTAATCTTGATATTGCTTTACTTGAGGATAAGCCTCCTCCTATTAAGAATAGCATTGTTGAATAAAGGGCTTTTAACCACAAATGGGAAAAGACAAATAGACTTGACATTATGATAATGGAGAAGTCAATATCTGAGAGCTTCGGAGGCATATAATTCCTAATGAATCCAATGCTAAGAAATTTCTTGATACCACACGCCAAGAATTCCTAGAGTTTGAGAGGGCTGAAATTAGGGAACTTATACAAGCCTTAACCATCATGACATATGATGGATGGTGTTTAGGAGGTGGGCATGGACTAAATCAAACTGGACTGAGGATAAAAAAAGGTAGCTTAAGGCATCAAACAAGGCCTGAACTCGGGTTCAGTATGGCTAACCTAATGAAAATTTCTTAAAGCTCAGGCCCAACCCGCATGTATATTGTAATGGTATGAATATATACATTTTATATAAGAAAAAAACAGTAACTAAACCATGGTGGGATGGCTAAGAGTTGTGTCTTTTTCTGGATGTTGCCCGCAACTCTCTTGCTTCCCAATTTGATTAGCCTTAAAACCTCCTGCAATGCTCATTAGCATCAAAACAATCAAAGAAAAGCTAAATGATCTAACCATTCAAATGGTCCTGAACCCACCATTAAGCATGTCACAAATACAATGCTTGATTCAAAAAGAAGCATAAAAAGGAAGGTAATTGATTGGCCTTAGTTTGTTTTGAATCCTCTTTAATTGATGTGCCTCCAAATTCTTAGTGGATTTATGGTAGAACATCTATTCATGTGTCTAATTTTTTATAGAGTTCATAAATAAATGCAAGCCAAGTAAAGGCAAGAATGGCAAGCCGTAGGGAGTTAGAGTTCCAGCTGAATATGTTAGAAGTGCCAAGTTATTTTTTGAGTCTGGTTTTAGCCTTATTTTAGAAAATGTTGCTCATGCACCATCCATGAGTCGGAATTTGGTCTCTGTGCCAAGAGTTGATAACTATGACTACTATTTCAGTTTTGATTGGTGGTAGTTCTTTGCGTGATGATTTATATGAATTGTGTTTGTCCTCCAATCAATTTTTTATAAACATTAAAAGTAGTGGCACTAAAAGAGCACAAATTAAAAAAAAAAAAAAATCATCAATGCCATGGCACAAGAGACTTGTATATATCTCAAAAGAAAGAATTGAAGATTGATTAAAAATTTTATACTTCTAAATAATATTAATTTTAATATTTGTGAAACTTATGTTAATTGTATTAAAGGAAAGATGACTAGAACCAGAAAACAACAAGCCTTTGTAAATAGAGATCTTAGTGTGGAGTGCACATGATGCAGTCTGAAGGTTTATTTGAAGCTGATAAGAAGCATGTAGTTTATAAACTAAAGAAGTCAATATATGGTCATCTTCTAGGGAGTAGTACTTGAAGTTTCGTTAAATTGTTTTATCCTTTGATTTTATTGAAAATATAGTTAATTCATACATATATCTAGTGGACGAAAATTTATTTTCTTGGTTTTATATCTATAATGTTTTGCTAGCTAGTAGTATCTTGGAGTTCTTGTATAAAGTGAAGAATATATTATTTCAGTACTTTAACATGAAAGATTTAGGAGAAACAGCATATGTACTTGATATTAAAATACATGGAGATAGATCTAAGTAACTTTTAAGTTTATCTCAAAGAGCGTACATAGATATTGTTTTTGAGAGACTTAATATAAAGAATTATAGACATGCTATATCTATTGTATGCAAAGGAGATAGGTTTAATAAAACTCAAGCTTACAAATTGATGTAAAAAGAGAGTTTATGAAGAGTGTGACATACTTTGGTGTTGTAGGAAGCTTGATGTATAATGGCATTTATACAAGGTTAGACATTACTTATATAGTTGATTTGTTGGATAAATGCTCCTCAAATCTAGGTCATGATTATTGGATAAGGGTAAAAAGAAATTTAGATGCCTGTAGAAAACCAAGAGGCATATGTTTGACTGACTATAGAGATGTAAACTTTGGTTGATGTCCAAATGATTTGAAATTCATTACTACTTTTGTATTTATGCTAGTTGAAGGTGTAGTGTTATGAAAAAGCTCTAAAAAATCCCTTATAACTTCTTCCATTATGCAAGTAAAAGTGGTAGTTTGCTTTAAAGCAAGGGCTCAAGTGATGTGATTGAAGAATTTCATCTCAGGGCCCAAAGTTATTGATTCCATTTCTAGGATTTTGAAGATTCATTGTAATAATATTATTAGAGTATTCTTTACAAAAAATACTAAAAATTTTAGTGGTGTTAAGTGTATAGTCTTGAAGTACTTTAAGGCTAGAGAATGTGTTGATAGTAGTTATATGATTTATAAATACATTGCTACAAAAGACATGATTGTTGATCCATTAACTAAGGGGCTTAAGCTTATTGACTTTAATAAGTATGTTAAAAACATGAGTATTTTGTTGTCTTTTAATGTGCATGGTTAGTGAAAGTTTTATGTAAACTTGAATTCATGGATATTGTTTAAATAGTTATTTGAAATACTTTAAAAGTTAAGAAAGTTTACTTTTTTAATTATTTTATTTATTTCAGTTATATATGTGCATGCGTGATCATTTCTTCTTATATTTGTATTTATTTTTGAATAAACTCATATATTTTGTTTAATCTCAAGATGTGAAGTTCTAATACTTCGATTTAGAAATGTAAAGGTTTTAGTTTAAAAGAATAAACAAATTCATACGGTTTGGTGCTTTAGATTAAAGATATAAAAGGTCTTTCTAAGACTATAAAGA
Source organism: Metroxylon sagu (assembly GCA_017589505.3). Lineage (NCBI taxonomy): Eukaryota > Viridiplantae > Streptophyta > Magnoliopsida > Arecales > Arecaceae > Metroxylon > Metroxylon sagu. Next base: position 644,783 of record JACVBY030000484.1, read on the forward strand.
GGACTAGATATGGAATTAGTATATAATATATTTTTAGATCACTTATGCTATGTTTCATACTACACTTTACCACATAAAAGGATTCATATCAGTAGAATACTAATATTTATAATTATAAAAAGAATTGTGTTGGTAAGTAGCACATGCCCACCATGGTTATATGTTGATATTATTCATTGGATTGAAATCTATATTGAGATGTATTAATCTGATTCATATTTTATATAGCTAGTAAAATTGTTTAGCTTGAGAGTTGTTTTTCTAAAATTTAAAATAATTTTCTTAAAACCTAGTAATCAATGTTGCCCAACTTGGAGAAAGTAAGATTTAAACATAATGTGGGCTGCCTTGATTGTGTATTTTTATATTTACAAAAAAATAACTTGAATGTGATTTAGATTAAAGGACTGATATAAGCCCTAAGAAAGTGCGTGATGCATAAAGTATTGAACTAGGTTCATCTTAGTAATTAGTATATGTGAGTATATGGTATGGAGATGTAGGGCCTAGTTATTTAAGCTCTTTATTGGAAATGCCTAATAGTTGTTTTATTTTATAGCCCAGTCCCTACTTCCATTCTACTCTAATTCTGACTCTTACTAATCCTCTATATAAATAGTTAGAGGGTTGCTAACTCCATTATACGGCAACATATAGTAGGATAAAAAAGAAGAAGAATATAAGAAGACAGTTATGTTCTTAAAGAAAACTTTAAAATTCATATATGGTACATTTTTCTTACATATTCTTGTATGTGATCCGGTATAAAATTGAATGCTTTAATCTCTAATATATAATTATTAAATCCAATAATGGTTAGTAAAATTTTGATCCAATATGAATTATAGGCACCTCATTTTATGTTGAAATCCTGTATCAGTTAGGTATGGGTCATACGATGCGTAATATTTGACCCAACTCATTTGCACAGTGACAGTACCTTAGAATAATATAAAATAATGAATGATCTGACATCAGTTTGAGTAACGCTAAACATAACCTCACAATCACGACTACTTGAAGTCCTAGATATAGGCATCTTCAAGTTTTATATTAAAATAATTAAATATTATAATGTTGCATGGTGGAGCAAGAAACTTTGGAACATCCGTTCCACAAACCATGGTTTCTTTGAGGCTAGCTCACAGTAACGTTCAAATGGAGAAAGAAAATGGTGCAAGTCTTCTGTTTATTCTTTTTGGTCTGTTCTTCTTCAAGTTGGCCATTATTGTTTACTTGTAGGATATCAATGACATGTCCAGCTTCAGCTTGTTTAGTTGCGTGGGACTTATTTAAGTTTTTTTTTTTTTTCTTTGGGTAGGATGGTTCACTTCAAAGCTCTCCCATCCAGGAGGAGGACCACCACCAGAGAATGAGCCACCGAGTTCCAAGAGTAGAGTCCCATGTACAATCCCCATGCCAAAAAGAAAGCTTTACATCCGCTCATTGTTTTCTAGTTATAAAACATGATACATTTGATCCCCCACGGTCACTTCAAGTTGGAGAAACATGTAGAGTAAATCATCATTTCGTTGCACCAATAGTTACAGAAAGTTTTTATTTATTTATTTTGAGGTTCTTGAGTATATCACCCCCTATATAAGTGTGGCTATTATATGTAAACCCTTAGAATATCAACATTCGCGAGTAATTCCTCTTTGCCATTAGACTAAACTAAGACCACATAGCTAGGTTCAAACATTTGTCACTAGAATTAGACTACTTGGATAATGAATCTTAACAAACTTGCTTTAACTTCTATCTTTTTTACATCTTGCTCGTGTTGATATGCAAGACATCCATAACTCTATAATTAATCAACTAATCTCTTATGTTTAGCAATAAATCTTATATAGTGCATCAATCTCCATTGGCCACACGCCAAGAAAAATTTTTATATGCACATAACGAGAGTCCCGTCGAAAGTGCAAGGATGACTTCATGTTTTTATTGATCTCAAAGAAATTGATATGGACATGGTCAAAAATTTGATTTAACAATTAATAAGATTGTTATCTTACTAAGATTGGAGAGAAACAACCCAAGGTGTACCCTCAAAGGGAATTGTTTAAATTAATATTGATGATTTTATTGACCATTAAATCTACACTTATGGATGGATATGTATAAGGGATCAAAGCAGTAAGGCTCAAGGCAAATGAGAGATATGATAAACTTGAAAGATAAAATCAAAGATAATAAATTCGAAATTCATCATGGGGAGACTTTTCAATGAAAATAAAAATGCAAATCCACCATGAAGTATGAGATGGGGACGTAAGTTAAAATCCAAGTTAAAACCTAATCTACTTCTCAAGAGGTAGGAGGCATTCAAAATTTCGTTTTTCTTTGAACTAGACATGTTGGCTTTTGACATTTTAGAATGGAAGGTATCTGGGGCTATTTAGTTGAGAAAGGTTAGGTGTTTTTCAAAAAAATACTTTGCACATGGAACAAAAATTAGGATTTTGTGTTTAAGTTAGGCTGCTTTTTAAATATGCTTTTTCTTACTTAAAAAAATTTGGATAGCAAGTCTAATAAGAAGCTAGAATATGCATATAGAGATGAGGTTTTTAAACCACCAACCTCTTTCTTAAAAATGAAATAAAATAAAATAGAGTATTAAGATAGACATAAATGATGCAAGTATTTTTCTTTTTTTAAAAAAAATTATAACTATAAGCTGTGGGAAGAAATTTGAAACGCATGAAAAATATAAGACTTTTGCTAAAATATTTTTTACTGCACGTGAATGATATCGTAAATAAAAAAGGTTCAATAGCTAAAGCATAGTAAAAAAAGGCTTTTAAACATATGAATGAGGCTTTGAATAGATGGTACAGTAGGATTAGAGCTTATTTTCTGAAAAAAAAATCTTAAAAATATATCATCGATGAACCTAAAATGTACAGAACATCTATTTTTCTTTGTCAAAATCACATCGCATGGTGTGCAGGGTGATGACAGTGAAGGCAAGATAAGAGTTTTAGGTGCTGAAATGAGAGTATCATATGAGCACGAGCAGGGGTGATGTTGAGACAATGACAATGATAATGATAATGATAATGACAGTAAAAGCATCATCCAAGTTTATATAAAGCTGACAATAATAGTTTTAGGACCCCAAATGAGCAATAATATTACTAGAGATAGCTATTGATCAGCAACCCCTCAACTATATGCATCTTAACAGCAGTGGCAAAGCGTATATGGTGATCATATCAGCATCCTATTGCTTTTCATACAAAAAAATAAAAAATAAAACACCTCATAAGTCTAATACCAGTAACATCTTTCTTGCAGCACTTTGCTTTGAATCTATTAGCCATGAGTTGTGTAAGAATCTAAAATGCGTAATTAAATATCACGATGTGCAATGGTATAATTAAACGTCATAGCCAATTAAGTTTTTCTCTGAACGTTAGTTGAACTCTTCGAGCCTTGCAAGCAACCTTAAATGCTTAGTTGTAACTGTACTTGCCCCGAATGCTATAATGTTCTCCAGCTATCATAAAAGAATAAATTTATTTGCAGTGTTTCTTTTGTGAGCAAGGGTTCCGTTGCTTTGGAATTGCGTAACATGTTACGTGGCCTTGCTATCAACCAAAGGCTTCAACTGCTTTGGTGATATTATTTAGTACCAATTCAGGTTCTTGACATCATGTTTGGAGCATATTCAGTACCTTCTCCCACTTCAAATATTCCTTTCTAATATTGTACCCTCAGAAAAATCCTTTCTAATAATTTTTATAAAAAAATATGAGAAAATTTTTATATCGGCATGTTTTTAATCCCGTAGCAATTATATATTAGATAGATTTTAAGTACTTATATTAGATCAAAAAATTTTAAAAAATTTTTTTTTAACTAAATATTTAAGTTAATATCATAAATTATTGTTAAAAAAAATTTAGCCCATAATTCATATGGAGTAGAGAACATTGCAAACGTGATCTTTTAGAGCTAATCATGAAGCAATCATAATTATCATGGTTGAAAGGGATTAGATTTGAACCCTTAACTTGATTAAGATGTTAGGACTTATATAAGGGAACATGTGAGACCTTGTATTAGAGTATAAATAATATTTTTCAACCAGCTTCAATAAATGAGATCCCGAATTGTTACGAGGAGAAAAAAAAAAGAAGAAGAAAAACAAAAAAAAAAGCATATTGCACCTCCATGTTGGAGAAATACATCATGAGAACAATTATCTACCATCTAAAGTTTGAATAAAACAAAGTAGGCCATTTTCTTTTCTCAATTCTTTTTGTAGGGTATGAGAAGCGGCTCTCGAGTCACCTTCAGGGCATGACACCATCCTTTTAAGAGGCCTTGGTTGTGTGATTCAGTGATCTTCTCAGGACTTAAGGTGAGTCTTTCTAGTTTCAAAATTCAACTGCATCTAATTTTGCAAAGCAAGCTACATGCAGTCAAGATCATCTGCTATGTATTCCACTGCAAGGTGTAGTTAGCTGTCCTTATGATACTTCTAATCATTAACACACGTCTTTTATTTTTGTCATGCCCCGGACCTAGCTGGTGGTGGCCCAGGGGTGACAGCCCGCCGCATGCCAGGCATGCAAGGCATCCAGTACAATATCAATTATAAACAAGGAGGGTTAACAACTATATAATATACAAAGTTTAATCCTTCATATACAAATTATGTAATGTTGGGCAACAAACCAAAGTTCCAAAATAATTCCAAATGGGGTTACATATAACAAAATAAAATTAATTTACATCAAGAACTCCCAATTACCCCTGTTGTTGCCCCTGATAATTCTGTGGCTCTGAAAAAATATTGTAAGATTTAATGAGTTTACACTCAGTAAGTAAGCCTACTATTACATATTATAGCCAAATAAGAATTTTTTTTTTTATCAAGTCAAATACAAGTCATGCTTCCAAATTTAAAAACATTTCATCATATTATAAAATTGTACAAATCTCATATTCGAATAAATTGGAAGCAATTAATATGAAATAATATTTCAAAATACCATTTCAATTTCAAATCACTGTAAATCTCATTTCATACTAATGTCCCACGTCCACGTAATAACATCCCAAGGATATAACCTCCCTGTACGCCCCCAGTGGAGGAAGGGTGCCGGAGTCAATTAGCATCTAATGCTATATCCTGTCACAGCACATCCCTAGGATGTATGTTCTCCACATATTCCCCCTGTGGAGGTGGGTCCCGGAGTCATGTAACATATAGTGTGGACCATGATGACATATAATATCACAATCACAAATAGCATTTATTCGCATAATAGCAAACATGTATCAATTTACTTTCCATGTTTTACCAAAATTTGGTAATTTTCTATAATCATGTAATATCCAGATGCATGTATCAAATGCCAATTTAATTTACCAAAATTAACAATAATCAAGTCAAATATTCATTTACAAAAATGTGGTACCACAACTATCATTTTTTTTTCAAATAATACAATAAATCAATTCATTATTTCAATAATGGCATAATTTAATAATGATTTAAGAAAAATCATTATAACTGGCTTACTTACCTCACAACGCTAATCCAAAAGCGTAAATCAACTGTAGGGATCTCTGGGTACCTACAACATAATTTTTCAGATTTTTAAATTTTAATTTTTGGATGTCAAACTGACTCCTACACTTAACCCAATCTAATCCTGGGCCCAACTTGGGGCTTGAATATCTCCAAATATAGAAGCCCAAATGGGGAAAGAAAAATTCCCCGACAAACTAGGATCCATGCTGATCCCGACCATATTTTTCTTTTATTGGGCCGAGCCCAAATTGGGGCCCAAAAATTCAGCCCAAAGGGGCTAACTGGACTGGGCCGGCCCAGTCCTGGTTTTTTTTTTTTTCCTTCTTTTTTTTTTTTTTTCTTCCCCTGCTTCACCCTTGGTTCACCCGAACCAGGGGTGGCTAGTGGCCGGCCGCCGCCGACGGCCAGCCCCTTCCTCTTCTCTTTCCTCTTCTTTCTCTTCTTCTTCTTCCTTTTCTTCTCCTCTTTCGTCACCGTGCCGGCGGCACGGCCGGCCACCGCTGGCCGGCCGGACCTCACCGGACGCCGCCCGGCGCCGGTGAGGGCCGCCGGCCGTAGCCCGGCCCGCGAGCGAGCCGGGCGGCACGCCGCCGGGCTCGGACCAACGCGGAGCCGGTTTGGCTCCCGCGGCGGGGGAGGGCCATTCGGCCCTCTCCCTTCGTTCGACCCATGCCGGCGACCCGGCCGGCCACCGGCGGCCGGCCGGACCCCGCCGGACGCCGCCCGCGCCGGCGGGGTTCGCCGACCAAGGCTCGAGGCCCGGCGGGCCGGCGGAGCACGCCGCGGGCCCGAACCCACGGTGAAGGGAGGGCCGTGGAACGGCCCTCCCCCTTCTTCCTCGCCGGCGGCACGGCCGGCCACCCCCGGTCGGCCGAACCCCATCGGACGCCGCCCCGGCGCCGGTGGGGGCTACCGCCCAAGGACCGGGCCCGGCGAGCCGACGGGCATGCCGCCGGGCCCGAACCAAGCGCGGGAGCCCGCTTGGCTCCCGCGTCAGGGGAGGGCCTCCTGCGGCCCTCTCCCTCTCTCTCACGCTCTCTCTCCCTCTCCTCACCGGTGAAGGGGGGGCTTACCGGACGGCGGCGAGGTGTCGGGGACGAGCGGAGGGCGGCACGGTGGCAGGTGCTTGCGAAGAGCAGGAGGGAGGAAGAAGACAGGGGGAGGGGGCTTCAGTCCTCTCCCCAGCTATTTTCCCTTTATTTCTTAGCGAGGGGAGGGCTGAGCCCTCCCCTGCACCCCCATGTGCGCGCGCATGGGCGCGCACGCCGCTTAAATTATATAAAAAAAATTGCTTGACGGGGGTTTACATCCTCCCCTCCTTATAAAAATTTCGGCCTCGAAATTAATGTACAACACGAATAAATTTTTTTTTTTTTTTGAGGCCCGAAATAAAAATTACTAGCTGTATTTATCTATCTTTCTGGTCAAAATACAACAGTAATTACACTTTTGTGCTTATATACAAATATCTATTGAGATACAAATAGATGAGGATATTTCTTTTTCACCTCCTCTTCAAGTTCCCACGTAGCCTCCCGTTCAGAATGATTACTCCACTGAACCTTAACATAGGGAATGCTACGTCGTCTCAGAACTTGGTCTTTATGGTCCACAATACGTATCGGATGCTCTTCGTATGTCAAATTCTTCTTTAGCAAAATGGGCTCCGCTTCTATGACATGACTGGGGTCAGAAATGTATTTCCTCAACATAGAGACATGGAATACATTATGTACCCCAGAGAGTGCAGGAGGTAGTGCGAGGCTATAAGCCACTTCCCCCACTCTGCTCAAGATCTCAAATGGACCAACGTATCGTGGACTCAATTTTCCTTTAAGCCCAAACCTCATCACATCTTTGGTTGGTGAAACCCTTAAAAAGACATGGTCCCCAACCTGAAATTCCAGCTCCCTTCTTCTAACATCAGCATAACTTTTCTGTCGGCTCTGAGCTACTCGGAGTCTTTCCTTAATCAGCTGCACTTTTTCTCACCGTGCCGAATCGACTCGTGGCCCAACAATTTTCTTTCCCCCACATCATTCCAACACAAGGGAGATCTGCATTTTCTACCATACAAAGCTTCAAATGGAGCCATTTTGATACTGGCTTGGTAACTGTTATTATAGGCAAACTCCACCAAAGGTAGGTGGTTGTCCCAAGCACCACCCAAGTCCATTACACAGGCTTGCAACATATCCTCTAAGATCTGTATGGTCCTCTCAGATTGTCCATCTGTCTGGGGTGAAAAGCTATGCTGAAATTCGGTTTTGGTCTCCGGAGAGCCCTATGAAGACTCTTCCAAAGCGGGACACAAACACTGGTATCCCGATCGACACAATCGACTCGGGGACACCATGAAGTCTCACTATCTACTCAATGTACATGGCGGCCAATCTCTCGCTTGAGACCCCAACTCTGAACGGCAGAAAATGGGCTGACTTGGTCAATCTATCAATAATAACCCAGACCGCATCATTGCTTCTGGGAGTTTTGGGTAAACCAGTCACAAAATCCATGGTGATCTTCTCCCATTTCCACTGAGGGATCATTAGAGACTGAAGAGGTCCCGCAGGCCTTTGATGTTCGGCCTTCACTTGTTGGCACACTAAGCACTTGGCCACATATTGAGCAATTTCTCTTTTCATTCCTTTCCACGTAAATTTTCTCGTAGGTCTCTGTACATTTTGGTGCCTCCTGGGTGAACAGTATAGGGAGAATAATGAGCCTCCCTCAAAATTTCAGCCCTTAGATCTTCCACATTTGGCACACAGAGCCTAGTATTAAATCTCAGGGATCCATCCTCATTTATTCTGAATTCATTACGAACCCACGATTACAATTGCCTTTATCTTTTGTAGTTCCAAGTCTTCTTTCTGGAAAGACTTAATCCTGTCAATCAGGGTTGGCTGAAGTACAAGTGTTGCAAGAAGCCCATCAGATCGCTGTACTCGCAAACCAACCTCCAATTTTTCAAGGTCTCTGCGAATGTGAGGCTGAGAAGTAATTATGGAAGCTAGCTCTGAGGAGGACTTTCTGCTTAAGGCATCAGCTACCACATTGGCCTTCCCTGGATGATAATGCAGGTTCAGGTCATAATCCTTTAATAGCTCCGGCCACCTCCTCTGCCTCGAAGTTTAGCTCTTTACGGGTGAAAATGTATTTTAGACTTTGATGGTCTGTATACACATCACAAGTCTCCCCATACAGATAATGCCGCCAAATTTTCAGTGCAAAGATTACGGCGGCTAACTCCAGGTCATGAGTAGGATAGTTCTGCTCATAAGGCTTCGGGCTCCCGCCCACTCGAGGCATAGGCTATCACCTTCCTTCACCGCATCGAACACCTCCCAATCCCTTTCGAGAGGCGTCAGTGAATAAAGTATATCCTCCAGATATAGATGGAAGAGTAAGGATAGGGGCTGACACCAGGCGCTGCTTGAGTTCCTGAAAACTTCCCTCGCACTCCTCTGACCAAACAAACTTTGCTCGCTTTTGAGTTAAGCGAGTCAGAGGCAAAGCAATGCGAGAGAAGCCTTCCACGAATCTGCGATAATAACCAGCCAGCCCCAAGAAGCTTCTGACTTCTGATACATTGGAAGGCCGACACCAGTTCACGACGGCCTCAATCTTCTTAGGGTCTACTGATATACCGTCTTTGGATACGATATGACCCAAGAAGGATATTTGGCTCATCCAGAAGTCACATTTCTGCAGCTTGGCATAAAGTTTCTTTTCCCAAAGAGTCTGCAGAACAATCCTTAAGTGGTTTTCATGCTCCATATGACTTTTAGAATAAATCAAGATATCATCAATAAAGACCACTATAAACTGATCCAGGTATGGTTTGAAGATTCTGTGCATCAAGTCCATGAATGCTGCAGGGGCATTAGTCAACCCAAACGGCATCACCAAGAACTCATAATGGCCGTACCTGGTTCTGAATGCAGTCTTAGAGACATCCTCAGCCTTTATCTTGGTGATGGTACCCGATCGAAGATCAATTTTTGAGAATACACGAGCTCCTTGAAGGTGATCAAATAGATCATCAATCCTCGGCAAAGGGTACTTGTTCCGCCTTTGTTACCTTATTAATTTCTCGGTAATTAATGCGAGCCGAAGATCGCCATCCTTCTTTTTAACAAATAATACTTTGGAACACCCCAAGGAGAGACACTAGGTCTAATAAATCCTCGATCCAGAAGCTCCTGCAACTGACATTTTAACTCTTTTAACTCAGCTGGAGCCATACGGTAAGGAGCTTTGGATATAGGTCCAGTGCTAGGGGCTAAATCAACGAGTGAACTTGACTTCACGATCCGGGGGTAATTCCATCAATTCCTCACGAGGAAAGACATCGGGAAACTCTCGAGCCACTTTGGAATATCTTCCAAGCGGTGTTCATCCCGCTTTGAGAAGGTCCCTAACCATAGCAAGAAACCCCGACCACTTTTTCTCAAGTATTTCCCGGCTTGCGGGCGACACTAATACCGAAGCCGGATGTTCACGACTCCCACTAAAAGCTGAATTCAGGAAGATTAGGAATTTTAAAGATTACCCTTTTCCTAAAACAGTCAATAGAAGCATGATAGGAGGCCAACCAGTCCATCCCTAGGATTACATCAAAGAATTTCAGTGGGAGGACTATCAGATCAGCGTTCAACCTCCTATCTTCCATGTCAATCAGGCAAGATTTACACACTGAGTCTACCATCATGACATCTCCATTAGGAAATGCAATATGCAACTCTTGCTCTAGAGGAACGGGTGTCAATGATGCATTCTTGGCAAGAAAACTATCAGATATAAATGAATGTGTGGCACCCGGATCAATTAAAGTTTGAGCATAAGTGTTGCCTACTTTAAACATACCTGTCATAAAGATTAACTTAACTTAGATGTCATGCAGCATCATATGTTTTTTCCTCTATCTACTACCATAATCCATGCATTATACCAGGTATGAATGCAATAATTTTTAAAGAAATAATTTAATTTAACAGACATACCTGTCACCACAGTGTTAGAGGCGGCGAGCGTCTGTGAGTGAGGTAAAGACCCTCCCTTGGGTCCCTGGGTCAGCTTCTTGGCTCTTCCCCCGATCCGGAGGGGCTGGCCGATCCTTCCGAAGGGGACAGGTGGCCATTTTGTGGTCCATCTTTCCACAAATAAAGCGAGGCACCCGGTCGGCTGCGACGCTCGCTTGCCCCGATGGGCCTTCCCGCAATGAGGACAATGGGTCTCCTTATCCTTAAATGCGAGGGAGCACAGAAGGAAACCCTTCTTCTTCTTAACCTACCCCCGAAGGCGGTCGAAGGAGGTCCTCTCCTCTTCATCCGCTCGCTCTCTCATCCGCCGAATGACAGGTCATCTCCCTCTCAATGACCGCAGCCTTGCTCACCACTTCCTTGTAAGTGGGGAGCTCAAATGCATTGACCGCCCGCCTCACCGGGGGTGCGGTCCCTCAATGAATTTGGTGATCTTGGCTCTCTCGGTCATAACAAAATCCGGGGGCAAATACGGCCAATCGTCCGAACTCGGCTTCATCTTGCGCCACGTAAAGGTTCCTCTCGCTCTAACCTTATAAACTCGGACTCCATCCGTCTCCGAACACTCTGGAAAAATGCGGCGATAAAAGGCCTCCTTAACCGTTCCCAAAAGATGGCCCGCCCTCCAGTGCCGCTCCAACATCGCCCACCAATCGTATGCCTCCCCCCGGAGGAGGTAGGCGGCAAATCTGATCCGCTCCTCCTCCGGGCTACCAAGGGCCGTAAAGGCCTTCTCAATCTCTCTTATCCACCTCTCCGCATCAAGTGGGTTGGTGGATCCAGAGAAGGGAGGAGGGGCCAAGCTCTTAAACTCAGAGAAGCTACGACCCCCTCCCTGCCAGGGCTGAGATGGAGCGGGCTGAGTAGACTGATCGAGCTGGGCCGGCTGGGTCTGAGGAGTAGGAGGGGCAGACGGAGTCTGCGGAATAGTAGAGCCAGATATAGCAGCGATGCACCGCCGACCCACCGCCGCATGGTCTGAACCGCCTGAGTCACCCCCAAGAATGCCCGGAGTAACTCGGCCTGCAGCTGCTGTGGGTCGTTGCCAACTGGGGCAACGGAACCCGCATCTGGTGAGGCTTCCGGGCCTCCCTGCTGGTCAGGGTCACCAGCCTGAGAGTCCCCCTCATGTCGCTGACCACTGGTGCGACGATGCATTATGAAATCTGCCATGGTTAGATTCCAATCAATATCATAATAAATCATCAAATCTCAAGTATTTATTTAAACAAGTCACTTGAATTTTTTCTAATGTTATTACCCTCCTGATGTCATGTCAATATTTGGCCTAAAGTTAATCATGTGTTTGGCCCTAATGTCAAACCTTGCTCTGATACCACTACAAGCTATCACGCCCCGGACCCAGCTGGTGGTGGCCCAGGGGTGACAGCCCGCCGCATGCCAGGCATGCAAGGCATCCAGTACAATATCAATTATAAACAAGGAGGGTTAACAACTATAAAATATACAAAGTTTAATCCTTCATATACAAATTATGTAATGTTGGGCAACAAACCAAAGTTCCAAAATAATTCCAAATGGGGTTATATATAACAAAATAAAATTAATTTACATCAAGAACTCCCAATTACCCCTGTTGTTGCCCCTGATAATTCTGTGGCTCTGAAAAAATATTGTAAGATTTAATGAGTTTACACTCAGTAAGTAAGCCTACTATTACATATTATAGCCAAATAAGAATTTTATTTTTTATCAAGTCAAATACAAGTCATGCTTCCAAATTTAAAAACATTTCATCATATTATAAAATTGTACAAATCTCATATTCGAATAAATTGGAAGCAATTAATATGAAATAATATTTCAAAATACCATTTCAATTTCAAATCACTGTAAATCTCATTTCATACTAATGTCCCACGTCCACGTAATAACATCCCAATGATGTAACCTCCCTGTACGCCCCCAGTGGAGGAAGGGTGCCGGAGTCAATTAGCATCTAATGCTATATCCTATCACAGCACATCCCTAGGATGTGTGTTCTCCACATATTCCCCCTGTGGAAGTGGGTCCCGGAGTCATGTAATATGTAGTGTGGACCATGACGACATATAATATCACAATCACAAATAGCATTTATTCGCATAATAGCAAACATGTATCAATTTACTTTCCATGTTTTACCAAAATTTGATAATTTTCTATAATCATGTAATATCCAGATGCATGTATCAAATGCCAATTTAATTTACCAAAATTAACAATAATCAAGTCAAATATTCATTTACAAAAATGTGGTACCACAACTATCATTTTTTTTTCAAATAATACAATAAATCAATTCATTATTTCAATAATGGCATAATTTAATAATGATTTAAGAAAAATCATTATAACTGGCTTACTTACCTCACAACGCTAATCCAAAAGCGTAAATCAACTGTAGGGATCTCTGGGTACCTACAACATAATTTTTCAGATTTTTAAATTTTAATTTTTGGATGTCAAACTGACTCCTACACTTAACCCAATCTAATCCTGGGCCCAACTTGGGGCTTGAATATCTCCAAATATAGAAGCCCAATGGGGAAAGAAAAATTTCCCGACAAACTAGGATCCATGCTGATCCCGACCATATTTTTCTTTTATTGGGCCAAGCCCAAATTGGGGCCCAAAAATTCAGCCCAAAGGGGCTAACTGGACTGGGCCGAACCCGGCCCGGCCCCGATTTTCTTTTTTTTCCCTTTTTTTTTTTTTTCTTCCTCGCTTCACCCCACGGTTCACCCGAACCGGGTGGCCGGTGGCCGGCGGCCTAGGGCCGCCGCCGGGCCCTCCCGGGGTCGTGGCCGGCCGCCGACGACCAACCCCATGTCGGCCGGCCCGCCGGCCGGCCACCCTCTTCCTCTTCTCTTTCCTCTTCTTTCTCTTCTTCTTCTTCCTTTTCTTCTCCTCTTTCGTCACCGTGCCGGCGGCCACGGCGCCGGCCACCGCCGGCCGGCCGAACCTCACTTCGGACGCCGCCCCGACGCCGGTGAGGGCCGCCGCCGGCCGAGCCGGGCCGGCGAGCCGGCGGGCACGCCGCGGGCCGGACCAACGCGGGAGTCGGTTTGGCTCCCGCGGCGGGGAGGGCCATTCGGCCCCTCTCCCTTCGTTCGACCCATGCCGGCGACCGGCCGGCCACCGACGGCTGGCCGGGACCCCGCCGGACGCCGCCCGGCGGCGGGGTCGCCGACCAAGGCTCGGGCCGGCGGGCCGCCGGAGCACGCGCCGGGCACGAACCCACGGTGAAGGGAGGGCCGTGGAACGGCCCTCCCCCCTTCTTCCTTGCGCGGCGGCACGGCGGCCACCGCCGGCCGAACCCCATCGGACGCCGCCCGGCGCCGATGGGGGCTACCGCCCAAGGACCGGGCCCGGCGAGCCGACGGGCACGCCGACGGGCCCGAACCAAGCGCGGGAGCCCGCTTGGCTCCCGCGTCAGGGGAGGGCCTCCTGCGGCCCTCTCCCTCTCTCTCACGCTCTCTCTCTCCCTCTCCTCGCCGGTGAAGGGGGGGCTTACCGGACGGCGGCGAGGTGTCGGGGACGAGCGGAGGGCGGCACAGTGGCAGGTGCTTGCGAAGAGCAGGAGGGAGGAAGAAGACAGGGGGAGGGGGCTTCAGTCCTCTCCCCAGCTATTTTCCTTTTTTTTTTTAGCGAGGGGAGGGCTGAGCCCTCCCCTGCACCCCCATGTGCGCGCGCGCGCTGGCGCGCATGCAGCGCGCCGCGTGTCGCGCACCCACGCCGCTTAAATTATATATAAAAAATTTCCTGACGGGGGTTTACAATTTTCGTCAAAAAAAACATGCCTTCTATATTCCACCAGATATGTGCAAGCCGTTGAAGCTTAAAGAGGGCAAACCGGATAAGATTCCTGAGGGCAAGGAACATGATGCTGCTATCGTGATCACAGCCGAGCCGCACTTCTCCATGCCAATGATCCAGAGGAATCCAACAAGGAGGCTTTTCTATGTTGGTTGATACTTAAAGTTGTAACTTGTTTTGAAATGTGACAATCGAATCAAGATGAAGACCATGTGGATAGGTGCAAAAATTTTTCTATTAAGGTAATGATGTAACCCAAATAGTCCACTAAGGTAGACCATGTGGACATGGAGCACCATCTTGCTTTGAATAGATAATAAGAGTGATAGGCTATTCTTCCCACAAAAAAAAAAAAAAGTATACTTTTGATCCTCAAACTTTCTCTCAAAATTCAACTTGGTCCTCAAACTTTTTGTTGTTACAATTCAATATCTCTTGTTTTAAGATTATTGTATTATCGGAATAGCTGATATATCATCCTAATATTCTATTATAGGCTGGATATTTACTTATCATGTAAGATAAATAATATTTTATTTCATCAATTTTAATGGTTCCCATGTAATGAGATCTTAGGAATGTAATATTCTTAAAATATGAAGGACTTAATTGCAACATCTCAAAGTTTGAAAATCAAAATGAATTTTGAGTGAAATTTTGAGGGTAAAAGGTATATTTTAGTAAAAAAAAGAGCACACAAATTGGGGATGGTACTAGAATTTGGAGAGTATTGTAGGAGAATGAAATCATATAGGTTAAGTTCTCTCACAACTATATATATATATATATATATGGCAAACATGAAAGCTAGATAGAGCAAAGTTCTTCCCCATCCATGTGCTCGCTCTGGAAAAAAAAAAAAAAAAATTGCACAAAATGTTTTCATTATTATGATTTTAGTACATCAAGCTTCTCCTTATAGACATCAAAAATATTAAATTATGATTATCATACTATAATGGTGATAGAACTATCAACAAGAAATTTAAATTTGATGCAAGATTTGAGCTATTTCTCTCTTGGTGGAAAAAAAACTGTGGATGGGCATTGCCCAAGAAAAAGAGATTCTCAAGTGGTTTCACACT
The DNA here is from genome assembly GCA_017589505.3 of Metroxylon sagu. NCBI lineage: Eukaryota > Viridiplantae > Streptophyta > Magnoliopsida > Arecales > Arecaceae > Metroxylon > Metroxylon sagu. Next base: position 660,283 of record JACVBY030000484.1, read on the forward strand.
TGGCTTGATATTAGAGGTGGCAAATAGGTTGGATCATTTTGAGTTTTGGATTACTTTCAAATTCAGGTTATTAAAGCTCAATACTAACCCTAAATGATTAGTTAGGATCAACCCATAAGTTACTTCATGTTGGCTTAGTTTTTTCTTAAAAAATTCATTACACGCTTCTTTTTTTTTTCTTATTCTTTTTAGTAATTTATCAATGATCATTCAATTCTTTCTTTTTTTTAACCTACTAGTCATCCTAAATACTAGAGTAGTTAGATACAAAATTACAGCATAATTAGATACTAATAGAAATAATAGTTATAAACTTATAAAATATTAAGATAATATAATTAAATAAAAATTCTTAAAAGTGTACTTTTAAAATTAACAAACATCAATGTCAATAAGATTATAAAATAAAACAATGAAATATTAGAAATATAATTAATCTAATAAATAAAAACAAGCGTAAAGCCATACTCAATTCTACATTTCCATCTCTTCTTCAAGGGTGTTTGAAGCTGTTGTTGTCGATCCTTCAACAATACTTAATTTGAAAAAATATACTTTTAATCTCATCATTTGTTGAGACTCATTAGCATCAACTATATTATATATCAAAGAATATAAAATATTAAAATATTAATTATGTAAACAATCTAATTAATAATTCATAAATTATATAATATCATATGGATAAAATTTTAAAATTTAAACCAAATAAAAGTAAAAATTATAATGCCATCGAAATAACCAATTATAAGCGGTGATTAAAACTTGTGCATTTTCTAACAAATATCATTTTTGGGCTATTCATGATCTAACTTAATCTAATCCAAAAATTTTCGAGTCCTTTCAAGATTGAGTTAAAAAAAAAAAAAAAAGCAAGATCCTAACCCTTTTTTTGGGTAGGTTAGGGTCGGGCTTACAAGTTGAGTTAGGTTTCAGCCACCTCTACCTAATATCTTTTGCCAATCTAGCTTAAGCTCTCAAGTATAATTACAGCCAACATGAGCTTGACTTAGCAATTTGGTATTGGATGAGTTACAAACTTATGTTTTTGGTTTTAATTGATTATTCAATAATTTTAAGTATTAGTTTAGACAAAGTTTTAATAAAAGGTAATAGATTAACTTTGCCTAATGTTTCAACTATCATTTGGGACAACCTTTTGTAAGATATGTATATAATAAATACTTATATTTATAGAGCTTTTCAGTGGACTAGAGAAAAATAATTCAAACCACCAATCCTAAGTAATTAAAAATTAAGATTTTGTTTTTGTTGTTACTACTGTTGTTATATTGACTTTTTTATGTCTTTAACAAGAGCTACTTAAAATTTAAGATTTATCAGTTAATAGGTATTAATAGATATTATAAGTAGTCCTTGCTCGCTTATTGTAACCATAGACAAAAGTAATTAGCTTCAAAACATGAAAAGAGGAAAAAACCAAAAGAAGCAAAACGCTCACCAAAACTTTTGATGACCCAAGTCATCTTATTCAGGGATGAGCAATGGATTAGGCTAATAAAAAAACTCATGCCAACCCAATCTAGTTCAATTCTGAGTGTTAATAGGATCACTTTTAGATCAAAATTTTGAAACCAACTTCCTTCGGATTGGTTTTTGGTTTCAGAACTCTGAAACTAATTTTGACCCGAGACCGACTATCCTCCTTTTTTTAATGAAATTTAAGAAAAAATTGCTCCTAGAGATCAAACTTTGATATCACATGCCAATCATAAGTTGTTTACTATCTCTATTAAACATATTTAAGCATTAAATTAATCAATAAATATTATATATATTCTTTTTATTAAACATAACTAAGAAAGAAATAAGTCATTAAATATTAAACATCTGTCAAAAAAAAAAAAAAAAAAGATTCTATTCTAAAACCGATTAGGAACTAAATCAATTTGATCGAATTAGTTCTAGGTTAGTTCCAAGATAAGGTAAGTCCCCAAAATCTTGAAATCAAACTTGATTGGGTTGGTTTTAGATTCTAACTTGAAATTGACTCAATCTAACCTATACTCACCACTAATATTATATTTATGAAGGGTCTTTTGAAGATGATTTTCTAAATATTGTCTTAGGGATTTAAATATAGCACAAACCAAGGCTTAGATTACAAGCATAAGATTGATTCTAGAAAGAACTTATTGGTGTAATATGGTTTGTGAAAGTATGCTATATGTCCCAATCTTCATTATATAAATAACATGTTTCTTTCTTTTGGGCTTAATTATTGATAAGTAAAAGGTTGTCTAATCATATGCTAGTGAAAAATATTTGATTAATATCTTATTTTTTGGGTAGAATATTATGCTTGCTAAGCAAGGAGATCTGAGCATTAGGGCAGCCCAATTACTCGACAAAAAAAATTATTTTTGAATTGAATAAAAAGAAATTATTAACCATACATGTTGACAACCAAAAGATAGGGATTTATTTTTCAATTTAAATTTGTATGAATATTATCTCTCAAAACATGTAAAGGAAAAGATGTCAGACAATAAAATAATCAAAATACAAGCATTGTCGGCTAACTTAGGATTCCCAACACAATACCTATGATTATGATCGGAAATATCAATATACAATTAGATATCATATTTCTAGGCAAGATTTATTGTAGATCCATTAGGACAGCCTAGCTATTTATAGAAAATAATCAATTTTTCAGGTAAGAGAACGAATTAAAAACATCATAAACACATTAATTTTAATTCATTTTGGAGATATGCAAACAAAGACGTCCATTTGTTATGAAATCTATTTTACATTTTAAGGTTCATCTAAGTCTAAATATAATTCTTAATGGCAATGTAATTTAGCGATCAAGGGTCTCTAGAAAATTGCTCATCTTAGAGGAATGCTTCTTTAGTTTATCAAAATTTCTCCTGTATCAAAAATGTAATAAACATGTGCAACATTAGAAAGATCCAATGGCCCTTTTTTGCACATATATGATATATTTTGAATAAATTAGAGCTGAATTTGGGTTATGGAGCCCTATCAGGCTGATCTACATACATGGTTTGTTTTGTTACGTCAAAAGGTGTCCATTAATCAACTCTTCAAGTATTTTTCTTTTTCTCAGAATATTTTTTTTCTTTTTTTCTTTTTTTCTTTTCAAACTTCCAACTTCCGAAATGCAAGCCTTTTCAATGTGAATCACAAGCCACAATTCATGCTGACCAGCTTGAGCCTTCCCGGGCTCTAGATGGTCAAACTTGGCAATGTAACGTCCCACAAGACCGCAGCCATCTCCACACCGGTTCCCCCCCTGTGGTGCCCAACGCATGGAAACGGCTTGCAAGGAAGCCCCGGGGCCCGGAGGAGTCCGACCCGGAAGGCTGGCTGCGTGCGTTGATTTAATAACCCCCGAACGCCGTCAGCTTTTGCGTGGGAAGGACGGAACGGCTCTTAGCGTTAGAATCCAAAGTTCCAAATTGCCCGAATTCTCCCTCCAGGTCAACCTTTTCTCTTAGCAAGCAAATTATGACACAACACCAACCCCTTGATACTCTCTCATCTGATTCAAGGAACTGGCTTAGCTTCTTAAGAAGGGGGCACTAAGGTCATTCCTCTTTTTCTAGAAGGCCAACGGGCCCATGTCATCGTCCGTCAGCCAGTTGGAAACCTTTGGGAGTCAGCCATGGCGCTAGTAACCCCTTCGCCAAGCTGACTCCCCGTTTGAGGCGCTTTAATTGTTTTCATATTCTCTCGGAACCATCTAGACTCTCTTTGAACCCCCTCCTTAAATACCCCTCAATCCCTCCCACCACCACCTTTACCCCCCCCCCCCCCCCCATCACCCTCCCACATCCCTTCCTTCCCCCTCGTCCCCTCCAACTCCATCTCCATCTTCCTTCTGGCCCCATAAATCTTAAACCAAACTCCAAGAAAGATCGCTTCTCTTGGCTTTCTCTCAACCCATAGCTTCACCTTGTTTGATAGCCAGGCTTGATAGCTATGGGCACTTTGGTAGGCCATGTAGCCCCTGGGTTCGGATTCCTGGTGATTGGGCTGTGGCACCTCATCAACCACATAAAACTCCACTCCCTCCACCCCAACTCCTATGTAGCACCTCCATGGTTCCCCACCCCAGTCTTCAGATACCTGGAGCTCGTCTTAATAATACTAGGCAGCCTGGCCTCCATCTCCATGGAGCTCATCATCGGCCCGGAGGCCCACCAGCCCTTCGACACCGATGGCACCATCCCCTCCAACCACCTCCACAACTTCGAGCACGCCTCCATCTCCCTCACCTTCTTGATCTACGCCGCCTTCGGCATCGCCTTCGATCGCGCCAAGCTGAAGCAGCGCGACGCCCTGACGCAGCTCCTCGCCGCCATCGCATTCAGCCAGCAACTGCTCATGTTTCACCTCCACTCGGCCGACCACATGGGCGTCGAGGGCCAGTACCACTGGCTGCTCCAAACTGTGATCGCTGTGTCGCTGGCGACCACTCTGATGGGGATTCGGCTGCCGAGGAGCTTCATCGTGAGCTTCGTGAGGTCGATGAGCATCGCGTTCCAAGGTGTTTGGTTTATTGCCATGGGCTTCATGCTGTGGACGCCGAGCTTAATCCCAAAGGGTTGCTTCCTGAACTCGGAGGAGGGGCACCAGGTGGTGAGGTGCCATACCGACGAGGCTCTCCACCGGGCCAAGTCGCTTGTTAACATCCAATTCAGCTGGTACACGGCGGCCATGGCAGTGTTCTCTATGCTGCTTTACTTGTTCTTGATCAAAAGGTACCCCGAGGCGCCTGAGTACCTGCCTTTGGTGAAGGAGGGTGTTCAAGAGGATGATGAGGACTTGGAGTCACAGAAGAAGCTTGGGGAGTCTGATAGCTTTTTTCATATGGGGAAGGGGATGAGGGCCATTGAGCTTGAGAGGTAAGTGAAAGGAAGGGACCCTCCATTGGATTAGGTTTGGTTTCCTTGGTCATCCAGCCTTCTTCTTCTTCTTCTTCTTCTTCTTTTTTTTTTTTTCTATTTGTTTATTTTGTTTTTAAAGTGTCAATGAGATGGAAAGCTGGAGGTAGTGCCAGTGTAGGGGATTCTTTTTGGTCGGAGCCTCTTGTGGTTGGATGCATAGAAAGTGGAGTTTATATCTGGTCCTTTTCTCTCTCACAGGGTGACAGAAGGCAGTTGGGTTCTTTCGTTGTGTGTTCTATGTTGTGATCTTTAAACAATGGTCTCAACTTTATAGTACACTTTCAGTTGTAAGTTTGTGGAATCAATAACTTGGCCATGAATGGTAGCTGTAAATGGTAGTGGCTGTGAAGGAGGTACAACCAATGGAGGTACCCTATGTTGGGCTGAACATATTAAATGAGTGTCACATGGCTGTTTAGTGGATACATAACACCTCTTCTTGTGCAAGACAATACGTGGAAGTTTCAAAAGCTCAATTGGATTTGGACCCCACATTATCCACCTGCTTAAAAAAAAAAAAGATAAAATAAAATAAAAGCTCGTTTCAATTATCCAAAATAGAATTTGATGCAAGACTAAAGGAACACCATTCGCTCCAGGATGAGAGATGCCACCAGCAAAATGGGAATTTTCCATCACCACTATATAATTTTACAAAGGTTTTAGCTGCTTAAGCAAGGCAAAGGGCTTGGCATGTTGAAAGCAATCTCTCCAAGACAAAGGAGCACTAAATATGATTGATATCATTTGTGAAACCTATCTTCGCACCAAAGACAAATCCAAGCAAAGGGTTTGAAAGCTACAGACCAATGCTAACCAGACCCCTCCACAAAAAAAAAAAAAAAAAAAAAAAAAAAAAAAAAAAGAACAGTTACTAGGGACAGCGGATGAGGTGGTTAAGACATGGACATCCAGCTAGCTTAATTATTTAAATCAACCAAGACCTTTTAATTTGGAGTAAAAGAAAACTGCTCCCATCTACATCCCCAAACCACTAGAAATGGAGATACTCTCATCTCAACTCCCTCTTATCCTCACCTTGCTCCCAACCCTCTCCCCTGGCCATGTCGTGGCCGGCGCAATTTTCTATTTTGAACTTTTAATTATTCAAAAACCTTCTAAGATTTGTGATTAACTAGCATTTACCAAAGTTATATTCTTGTGCACAGCACAAGCAGTGCCCATGAGATTCATGCCTATTTCTTAGACTGTAACAAGAGAGTAGCATGAGGTGGAACTTGAATGATCAACAGCAGATCCACATCAGAGCCTCTGAAGATGGATGTGGGATGGCCAAATTAATGGCTGACAATTTAGATACTAAGAGGATTGTATATTCTGATGGAATGAATGATCTTTACCATTACACCAACAGACCAATTTGGAGGATTAAGACAACTGATGTGCATCGGTGTAGAGACTGATGGGCAAAGAATTTGGACCAATTAGAAGATTCAAATCCTCTGATTTCGTGACAAGGCCCGCTACTAGATTTAGAGCCACAGAGGAGGTTTGCAGTGGGTCCTTGGCTGCATGACTACATTGAATGAAGGTGTTCCCACTTGGAAAACCAGCCCTCAACAGCTGGCCATCTTTTTAAGGTATTTTTTTTTAAAAAAAAAGGGAGAAAAAAGAGAGACTAAAATCTATTTCAGTCTATTGAATAGTTTTATTTATTTTACTTTGAAGCCAATAGTCAATAGTTTAGTCTAATACGTTAGTTTGCTTAACGAATTGACCTTTATGATATTACCATATTTTTTGTCCTGTAGGTTAAACTGCCAATCTCCTGAGATAACGTGGGCGTAGCCCATTGCTTTGTCAAACTTCTTGTAGGAGGTTCTAACTTGCTGTTCTTTGAAAAAGATTCTGCTAGAGATTGAAGACTATTATTTTTGTTAGCCAGAAATGAGGGTATTAGTGAACACAACTCATCAGAGAGTCCACTGGTTGTCAGCCAAGATGGACCTCAAATTTTAGACTCAGAAGTTGAGCCTGGGTTATGGATTAGGCTAATTAGCAAAATAAACTTGTACTGTGGGGGACTAAACCCAATTGACATCATGTCTTGTACTGTAAACAAAGATCTCAGGTAATTTTCATGTGAGAAGGGAAACATGCTCTCTCTCTCTCTCTCTCTCTCTCTCTCTCTCTCTTGTGAACATAAAGTGATCTCATGCAAAAAAGAAAGTACCTAAAACAATTGTTATAGAGACTACTTTTTATAACGTCTTTGTTTATCCTCAAAAGGTGATAAAAGCTTTGGCTTTGGAATTTATGCTAAGTCCTAAGTACTTATTCAAGTTAGGCCAAATTACAGCTTGATGATTGCCTAAATAACAACTAAGCCAGGTCTGGTTGACCTTGGGCTGTAGATGTAATAAAGGAGCTTAACCTAATTATAAGGTTTACAATCACCAATAAAAATAGGAACAATGCTAAACTAACATGAAAATAAATGAATAACCCTAAAGAATCAGGATTAGTGTTGTAAAACTTCTGCTTATGTTGGGCTGCACTAATCTACGTGGACAGCACTTTTCTAAAAATTAAAGGCTAACTCAAACAAATGCTTTGATGATTAGTGGCCTGTGCCAAACCTCTCTCGAATCGATTCTCTCACATTAAAAATAACAAAAAATGAGTGGCAATTAGTTAGGCACATGTGATCAATTTATAAGAGTCCTATTGTGAATAAGTCTGCATGGAACTAAATGATCCTCTTCAGTAACCCTACAAGTGGTCAAGGATCAGGTAATCAGATAAACATTACGTAAAAACAATGGAACATAATCTCCAAAAATTTGTCAACACCTTTCAGCACCTGAAAATCTACAAAGGTGTTAACACATGCAAGTCTCCTAGATAGAGCTTATTTTGACGGCTGAAGTTTTATCCAATGCATATGAGATGGTGTCATGTGAATTCTATGCACCTGTCATTTTGTCAGACAACACATGATTATTCTAATTAAGTGCTAGATTGATGCCGTGCCATCCGAGGACTGATTGCGATGTGGGGAGCGACCAAGACCGTAGCATTGGATTCGCAGCCTCCAATTGGTATTCCTATTCGTTTCTGTATTTGTTTTTCATTTCTTTTTTTTTTTATTTCTTTTCCCTTTGTCTATAGCGTGAACAACCTTCTTTTCTCTATGGAATATTACAAAACACATCCTAACATCACACTATCTTTTTGTGTATCGTTTCAACTCTCACATAAGTGGTAGCTGGATGCCATGGCCCATGGGTGTTATCAGTTGCGGGTTTCCAGATCGCATGACCTATGGAATTACCTCATGATCTAGAAAGCCTTGTCTCATTTTCTTAAGGCTTGGGTTTTTGTCATGGACAAGCTAATTGGATTGATGTATAAGAGATGATATCATATTTTATTATGATGATTCCATATATAGGCACATGATTATTGCTGGCAGCCATGGAAAGAATGATGGGCGAGAGGGACATGTACCGGACTTTTCATAGCAAGATGTTAGACCAAAGTCCGAGCTGGGCTTTAGAGAAAATTTTATTCATTTAATAGACTTTAATGCAGTACGTTAAACTTTTATAGATGCCTACTTCTACTTTACTAATAAACTGAAGCTTCTGAGTGCCAGTCCTTGCTTGGATTATGCATACGCTGCACTTAAACGTCTGCTCCTTTTGATGCTCCCTTCTTTTCAAGAAGAAAAGATTAAAGGCTCGAAATTATCACATATACTTAGTTATCTGTGGCAACAATTATTATCAATACATATATATATATATATATATATATATAATATAATTTTTTATAAAAAACTTAAAAATCATCATATATATATATATATATATATATATTTATTACAATTCTATTTATTATCAAAGAAAAATAGAATAATGATCATTTCTATTATCACTTACATCATAATGATCATTACGTATACCATAATTTGTATCTACTTCTATTATTGCGCAAATCATGTTTTAAATAATAACTACATTTTTCATCGTTAAAAAAATTATATCATCTATATTTAATGTTTGAGAAATAAAAATTAAATTTGTATAATTTGGATTAAAACTAAATTTTTAGTTTACATTCTAAATTTCATATTTGTTTGATCTTACATCAAGGCTAGATTCAAAAAAAAGTTATTAATTTTTAAATTCTTATTGATATCTTTATTTAAATCAGTCAAAAATTTGTTTATATTTACTTCCAATACACCTATAGGCTAAACCAAAGATACCCATTGAAAATTCTTATCATTTAAAATATATAATTTATAAAAGTTTACAATCATAATCATCAAGGTTAGCTAAATAGGATCCAGCTAGATCGTAGAGGGATGAGAAAAGAATATATTATGATAAATAAAAATAATTATATATAACATTAATAACTTGTGACAAAAACTAATAATTTTCTGTAACAATATCAGCTTATAATATATAGTAAATAACTTTATGTAACAATTTATGCCATTACTAAAAAGTTTAGTTTAAAAAAGTTATTAGAAAAACAAAATTTCCAGCATCCCTTTTGCTGCTCATCTTTTTGCTTATAATCTTTACAAAATTCAAAAATATGTTTTATGACTCTTTCTTAAAAGTTGTTGCCAAAAATGATGTTAATTTCCATGGCAATTATTTTGTTGTTGTCATTAAAACAACTTGGGTATTGAAATCGATGGCAAGCAAAAAAAAAATCTTGCCACAAAATATATCTTTTTTGTGATGAAATTTTGCAGTGACCATAGAAATATTGTCACGAAAAAGACTTGGAGCTGGAAACGTTGCGAGATTTGGACCTCCACTGCCATATCTTGAGCATTTACCACAGAAGCCCCCTCGGCAATGGCAATCCAAGAACATGGCCGACCTTGTTCTCTTTTGGTTTTGCTGTTCCTGAAAATATGCCGGTAGCAAGCATGCCATGTGTACCGCAAGAGAGTTGCGGACCACCATGTTGCCTGGAGATACCCTTTTCCATCTAGAAGGATGGAAGCCAAGAGAAGCACCTTTATAAAAGGTGATGGGTATGAATTGCACGTTTTAAGCTCTCGAGCTCACTTCCAAGGTCTAAAATAGTGAGTGCTTCTTTATTTTAAGAGCCGCAATAATATTTGTAATGAATTTTGCAAGTGGTCCCCTATGTTATTTACTCATAATAAAATTCAATAAAGGACTGGGTATCAATTGTGATTATTGTTATAATGTTGTGCAAATGATAAGCATTACTTGATATTTGCACTGTTCACCTAACAAATACTTTTAGAACATCAAATTTTATGCGAAGTAGATAAATATTTATTTGTTTGTTTATTTTTTGGTAGACCAATTGGTTTGTGCAAATAACTTTATTATTAGTTGTTATTTTTATTGCATGAGCAAAGAGTGGCTATTGTTATGGCAGCCATCATGACATATAATTGAAAGCATTATTTTTTGGACTAGTTATATGTACGCATGGCAAGTACCTGATAGTTGCATAAGAATTAGGATAGGAGTATAGGGTTGAAATTGGATGAGGATGGGATTCAAACCTAAGTCATTAATGCTAATCTTAATTAAGGATGATAAAATTAGATACGACACGTCAAAACGATTCGAACTGAATATAAAATAAATAGATTCAGATTGACATGATTATGACACAAAATAATCATATCATATTATAAATTGACTCATCAACCGAAAGTGATCCGTATTATTTTGTGCCTATTCGTGTTAAGTAAATCGTGTTTATCCATATTGAATAAATCATGTCATGTCAATCCAATATGATTTATTTATTAAATAAATTATATATATCATATTGTATTACCTATTTAATAATCATACCGTATTAGTGTTTAAATTTTTTATTTAAATTAATTAATTATATCATGTTTGTATTGACTCTTATACTATTATACCTCAGCTTTGATACAACATGAATACTTTACGAAAACATTAATTGCCATCTCTAATCTCAATAATTTTACCAACATTCCTAGTTGCTACTCTTGCAAGTGCTAGATGGTTCTCGTAGGTGGACTATGTTAACCTTACACAAAATAATGCAGCTTTGAATTGTCTCGATAAACAAGAAGCTGGGTTTTATTATTATGCGCCAGCTCTCAATATCCATGCCTGGTGGAGAATGTTGCAGGTGTTGGGCTCAGAGCTAGTATGAAAGGTTACAGGTTGGGTTGGCTCTTAGATCTCCTAAAGCTACGGAGGAGTTTGCAAGACAGATCCATTTCAATTTAGTGCAAACCCTCTGAGGGTCTCAGTGGGGCCAACTCAATGTAGACCTTGTCTAAGAGCGACGTTGGCTTAGTGCTGCATCTGATGATTGAGGCATAAGTTTGGACCAACTTTTGTGGTCTGTCATTGCCCAAGACAGACAGACAGACAGACAGACAGCTTTTTTACCATCCGGGCCTTACGTCAGATAAGATTTATGAAAGTTGGAATCTAAGCACCATATGAAATGAGGATTGAGTCAGTTGTCATGCACCTCTGTTTAGATTCTGAAGGATCTGGGTTAGAGTGCTGAGTGGGGAATCCTGCAGCACTATTTGGATAGTGGAATGTATACCATGTGTGAACAACCAGCCCCACCCATAGAGGTGAAAGTTGAGGTTGTAGGGCAGCCAACTTTTATCCAAATGGAACATTTTATCACAAATATTCAAGAGTATAGGTGTCACAAGGTCCAAACTTCATCAGAATTTTTGCCCAGTTTTGAGCCTTGTGTGACACCAGATGCCCCATTCAGTCAGCCTACTCCCAACTCATACACCGAAGGATTGTAATACAAAGCAATGCAAATATAAGTCTTATGCAGTCCGTGAGAAGCTTTGGGTGGGTCTCTTGTGCTGTTATATCTTCTTTGCTTGGGAATTGCAATAAGTGAGTTAGAATGGCTTTCTTTAGAGCCCAAACTTTCACTAGAAGGGGACTAAAGGCTACCTGATCTTCCATGATGCCTTCATTGCTAAAGAGGAAAATACACTGACCACAAGCTTGGAGGGAATAGCAATTTCTCTCATTTCATCCAAACAGGGCCTAGAGTTGTTGGACATGCATACCTTGACATAATAGCTATGAAAAGGTTATTTCAGAATGAAACAAAGTTGAATCTGAACAAAAATTTAGATAGCACAACCTGATCCAATTTTGAAATAATGGATTAAGGAAAAATAATTTAAATCTGGCATGTCAAAGGCCTGACTTAATTTGACTGTAGCTGATGGTTGGGGTTAAAGGTGATATCACGTTGGGTCATTGTCCAGGTGTAGTCATCCTTACAAGCGTTCAAGTCTACCTATATCCTAAACATCAATGAATTTGGTTGGATAAGTAAGAGGTACAATCGATGGGATAAGAGGTACAATCGCATACACAGGCGAGTCCTCAAAAAGAACTCCAAACCAAGTATGAACCCATTGACAAACCCGTTGCAGCCAAAAAGGTATGATTGTCCTGGAGATTCAATTCAATAAACTCATGCCGGAAGCCCATTCAAGTTCAATTACAGAAAACAGATCTAAATTGCATCCAATTATCCACAAATTACCAAAACAAGAGAATATCAGTTTTAGCACCACCATAAACTTCAGTTTTTATTCTCCTAACAAGTCATCTGACATTGAAATATCTAGGAAATGAAGTATCCAAGCCAAGGATGAATTGCCCAGGAAAAACCAGACAGACATCAAAGTCCGGACAACTGTCAGGTAATCTCCCCATGTTCACCTCATCACTGAGACCCCATGCCGTGACCTCCTATGAATTACACTGCCCCCACCTTGCATGATCCCTCCAGCATGGGGATGGAAGTCGGCCGAGAAATCGAGATGGGGATCCTGATGCAGGGACAAGCCTCCACTGCTGGATGCAGTTGTGACCTCAGAGCAAGTAGGTGTGGCTGTAGCACCTGTCATGCCGTTCTCTGTGTCAAGGATTTCAGATCCCGAGAGGCTCCCTCCTCCACCGCCACCAGGTTGGAGCAGAGAGGAACTGGTGGCATTCTTGTTATCATTGGTGGTGGCAGACTGAGACTGCTGTTGGAGCTCATTTGTCTTTAAGAATCGCCCACCTGATCCCCTTGCTCTTTTCATTGCATGAAGATGCCGAGACTCATGAAGGTATGGCTGAAAAAGATATGCAGCAGTAGATTGTTGGAAAAGTGAATTTAGAAGGTCATAGCATATAATAATATGCAAGGAAAATAGAAAACCACTCCCCATTCGTATACAGGAAGGGCAATGGAAGTACAGAATGCTTCAAAACAGTTTTTGTACTACTGCAAAGAGGTATCATGGCACAAGCAAAAACTTCAGTGCCTGGAAAGAAACTCATTTATCTCAAACTAGATAGAGCTTCACTTCTTGGAGCAGAAACCAAAAACAAAAAAGAAGTGGAAAATAAAATCATGAAGACCAGAAGGATAGGACCAGTAAGTGTATATAAGCTACCTTTCGACCTTTGATGAGTTTATTCTGAGCCTCTAACTTGGCACGAAGCTGCCTTCGCCGAAGGATTCCATGATATTGTTTTGCATTGACGTATATGGGTTCGTCCTCCACAGGCTGAGGGAGGGGAATTCGAGCAGAAGGTGCCATTCCAGCAATTTGGGGGTGAATCTGCTTTCAAGTATAAACTGATTAGGGACAATGCCAAGACAACAGAAACCCTGCCATTAATTTTTTTTTTTTTTTAAATGATAAAGAGGAATCAGAAGAACGAAAAAGCACAGCCCGTATTTCATGAATTCAGTGCAAGAAGAATGAATCCAAATCCACATATGAAGAGCTTTTAAGAACAATTTTTGACAATCAAAGATAAGCAAGTAGTTTTAAGTTATTACAGCTTCCTATATTGGTCATCACACCAAAAATGCACTGATGAAACAGAACCATAGTTTGAATTGCAGATGAACAAACTTACACGTACAAACACGCATGCAACCATAGTTTGAATTGCAAATGAAGAAATTATACATCCAAACACATTCGACCACGGTTTGAATTGCAAATGAAGAAACTTATGCACATGCATGCAAGCAGGAATGTATGTGTGTATAGTGGACAATAAATAATTAACTTTGTGTAAGCAGAAAGGAGCAGGTTGTAATTCCTTTCAAAGCACACATAAGGGAGACCACTGAGTACCTTCAAGCAAGAGGTTTTCCTTTAAGGGAACAAGTCTCAGATAATGAACAAAATTAAGGCCATCATAAAATTGAATAGTTGTCATAAATTAACTGCTGCCTTCATAAGAAAGGCAACAGATTACATCATGCGATGGTTCTTTTTGGAAATTTAGGCAAAATTTACTGAGAGAACAGATGCATGTATGTTTTACTATGGAAAGGTAGAACCCCCAGTAAAAGCAAAAAAAGACAAGCAAATCCAAATATAAATTTCAATATGTACAAGAAGGCAAAATAAATTGTCAAAATAAAAAAGAAAGAGCAAGGAGGATGGATAAGAACCTTTTATTAAGCATCAAAGTAGATTTAGGCCCTGTTTGGATGCCAGAATTATTTATCCAGTAAGGGATCATGACAGCTTGGTATGGTTTATAAAGTAGGACAGCTCTTATAAAGAGTCACATGGCCCATCCATTCCCCTCATCCCAATTTTTCAAAGATAAGAAATTCCACTCAAAAAGTGATTCATCTCATCTGAAAAAATTGGATTACTAATACAAATGTGCCCCAGTTCTCTCTCACTAAGGATCAGTAAATAGGTCGATTCAACTTCATTTCATTTCTTAAATGGGTTGGGTTCAGGTTCAGAGTCTTGAATTGTCTAAGTTTTTTCAATCCATTTAATAGATGGGTCAGGTCTACATGATTACAACATGACCTGTTTATGTTCTGCTGAATATGTTAGCCCATTAAAGACCCGTTTTAAATGTTTTTTGTTTATGGATTCAGATTGGATTACTTACCTATTTGATGAACAGGTCAGATTTGTTTTTTAATTTTTGGCATTTAATAAACATGTCAAGTTCCTGTTGACAGGTTTTCCCTAATACCCATGTCTCAGCCCAACCTAACTTGACACATTGCCATCCCCATCTCCAACTCCTCCCATTCAACTTCTGTCTGCAGCATAAATACTCACTGACAGCACTTTATCACACCAATAATGTATTCTAATGTCAAAACAGGACCTTCGTGCAAATGCCCAGCTAGCTGATAAGTACATCTATTAGAGATACCAAACTAGTAGATCAAGTTTGTTTTGTAGGGAGAGGGGCTAATAAATTTCAACCCTGTTTTGTTGATCAAGCTCATGTGTATGTGAAAATACAAAAGAAAATTTTTAGATAATTTGAAGAAAAAAATGAGTTAATTTCAGTCAAGGCCTTACATAAGGGCGGGATGCCCGCAGGGGGCTAATAACTTGATATCTTTTTGAAGAAATTTCAATCCCATTTGGTTGATCAATCTCACACATGTAAGAAAATACAAAAGAAAACTTTTAGAGAATCTGAAGAAAGAAATGAGTTGATTTCAGTTAAGGTTTTAAATACTGTGTGATGGTGAGGAGTCCCATCATTCCATGTGCAAGGCAAGTCACCGTCCTAACTGTTGGAACATGAAAAGTCGGCAAGTGGACCAAGACGAGATGTGACATCAACTTTCGAGTGTTGGGAGGTCGGGCATCCTATAACATGAAAAAACTAGGACAGCCTTGTCCCATGGTATTTAACATGGTATTTAAACCCTAATTTAAGTTCTTGAATAATCTCCAAGCCCCTCTAAGGCATTGTTTTGCACCAAATTTACTCCAAACTAAAGTTTTGAGCTTTAAACTAGCTAGATCTGTGACTTTCTCTTACATATCCCCCCCCACTTTTTTTTTTTTTCCTTCATTGCAGTTATGATCTGGTGAAATAAACAAAACTGTATTAAAAGGCTTCAGTCCATTTCCATATGCTCATCATCATCCAAAATTTTCATCTGTTGATGCAAGCACTGACACAAAACCTTATACCCCAAGCGTGAGGCTGAAATGTGTGAAATTTTAATCTGTCTAATTTTATTCCGAGTATTGCAAAACTCTAAAATGCTACCAGACAAAAAATTGAAAACCAAGTATAGAATGCCCTTCACTGCTGTACAAGTACATCATGATAATATGCATTCTCAAACCAATATGATGTGGAACTATGATGGCCAACATATCAAAAATAAACTAGAATCACTATTTTAAGAAAAAAGTGCGAAGACGGCTAGCATTATATAGTTTCAAAAGGAAAAAAAGAATATCCAGTCAAATATATAATGCAGCCACCTACGAAATCATCAATAGTTAAGGCATTAATAAAAAATATATAAAGAAGGAAGCTTACTTACCATCAAATTAAATTCTAACAAGAAAATCAGTGCATTAAACAAACATAGAATGATGGTCTACCTAACTTCTGATTTTATTAAGATCAAGTAGTTTTCTACCTGCTCCACTGTTGGGTAGGAAAAAATAATTGCTCCTTCCTGTACCAGCCAAGAGAACAATAATAACTGGCACTTTGCATTGTAAATTGCAAAACATAGAAACCCCAAGATTACTAATAGTTGTAATTCCATGCCACCCTATCTTTGTTGGGGGGCAGAAATTATTGTGTGTTGCTGTACCAGCTACAAATGTGATGTCCATCACTACCTTGCCTTGCACACTGCAATGAAGAGTTCTTACCCATGATTCCTAGCAGTAGGACCTCTAATATTTCAAATATTCATGAGCTGGGAATAAAATCTTAGTTCTTGTTTTTTCATTGTGTTCCTTCTTTGATTTGTAACTAAAAATTTAGATGCTACCTGCTACATTATGCTAAACAAATATATGCCATCAAATATCCTAACAAGATGTAAATAAATTAGTATATTCTTCATCCTAGAATAAAGAAATTTTCAAAGGACTGCTCCAATGTATAATGAAAACTCAATGGCCCCAAGCATACATAAGTCAAACAGGATTAAAAGAACATTTGAGTAAAAAGGTAAATCCACCATGGCTAGCATGGGTTATTGCTGCATGAAAATGATCATACCATGACAATGTACACAACACAATTTCAAAATAGTTGTCAACCCAGAGCAGTAACACCTTCATGATAAACCAAACACTATCCACCAAACAGCTAATGAAACTATCAAGGAACTTGACAGACAAATTCCCTTTTCTTCTTGCCAGGACTATGACATGCTTTAAGAAAATCTGGATCCAACCATTTTTGCATTGTTATGAAATACAAATAACACTTTTCTGCTCATGCTGCTTCCCCCCACCCCGAACACCACCTAGAAACTCAATTTCTGCTCTTATCACATACAAAAATTCAACAAGAGGGAATAGACATATGAGACAATTAAGAATGACATGTCAGAAAAAGTAGTGCAGGAAAGGAAATTTTTTTCAAGGATACTAACCAAAGCATGTGATCCATAAGCAGCCAGAATCCCTCCATAGTATGGATCTGCATAAGGGTAAGGAATGCAAGCCTGTGACAGAAATAACAGAATACCAAACAGATAAAGGGATGCAGATATATTCAATTGCACACACATGCAAAAAGACATATTTGAAAGTCAATATAATCAATATAAAGTTCGTTTCAGCTATGTGAACTCACAATAGACTGGCCAAAATCAAATTTTTGAGGTGGAATAACAGCTGCTGTAGTACCCAGAGATAAAACTGGCTTCATAAGACCTTCAATCTGCTTTCCAGAAGATGCATTATCACCTGCATGAACATAGAGTAACAGCTATGTGAACTCACAATAGACTGGCCAAAATCAAATTTTTGAAGTGGAAGAACAGCTGCTGTAGTACCCAGATATAAAACTGGCTTCATAAGACCTTCAATCTGCTTCCCAGAAGATGCATTATCACCTGCATGAACATAGAGTAACACCATCAGAGGCTTGTGCATATGAGAGAACAGTGATATCAGCAAGTTCCAATAAATACAGATTACAGGATATTATTTTTCTGTCATACATCAATACCCCAAGAAAAAGCTTCTGAATGATCTCAACTCAGATCATGATTCAGAATTATACAGCAGAGAGAAGTCACTGCATTGATTACAACTCAATTTTGAAAACTTAAAAACTTTACATCCTGAATGAAGAATATATCTGATGTATCTACAAAAGCACAATGCAAAACACACTTCCATAGAGTGTGCCGCCACCACACAAACAGAAAAATTTACCAGCAAAATCACAAGACATTAAGGATTCATTGATTCGCCAAGCACATAAACATCAGAAATGAAGAGAACCTTGAAATTAAAACAAATCTAACTAAAACCATTAGGGCATAGCCAAAACAACCAGTACCTTCTGCATTTGGAGGAGTCCTAGAATTAAATCTTGTTGAAATGTTCCAGGATTTTCATCATTTGCATGTCAAACAATGCAGAGGGTTTTTGTCCAGTGGAAACTGAGTTGAACCGGACAGTTTCCAGATAAAAAAATGGGTGACCCAGACAAGTGGAAAACCAAGTTGGCGGGTGGAAAATTTTATTAAATATTACTTAAAAAGGGATTCAAATATCAAACCTCATATACAGTCACAAGACTCTCAACCACCATGACACAACTTAAAGCTATTTTGTTGTGATAGTTTATTGCTCTTACAAAACATATCAACGTCACTAAATGCTGTTGATTCAAGTATGTTGTGATTTAATAATCAATTCTTTCCATTAAAAGGAATTAATCAATTCTTTTCTCAGAAAATGAAAAAATAAATATACTTCATTTTATTCTTTTGAATATTTTCAAAAATTTACCATTTAAAATATTTCAAAACATTAATAAATTTTATGTATTTTCCTACATGATATATAATTTTTCTCACAATTTTATAAAAAAAGAAGATTATATCTATGCTACAATTTAAGTCTAGTGTGGAATGCATATCTATGTGAACAGCATTTAAACTAGAAAATTTATTAATATTTATGCATTTTGTTTTATTATATATGGTTTTCTATATTTGAGGCAGTATAAATCCAAGAATTTATTAAATTTTCCTTCACAAAAGTATGCATAGTTCTTAACTTCTTGTAACATTTCTTCCAATTATTCAAAGCTTTTATGTAAAGTCAATTAAAATGGATATTTAGATTAAGAATGAAAGCCTACTTCTATATGATTTATTTCATTCAAAAACAAACCTCTTGCAATTTAGTTTGGTCCATCAAACCATGCTCATATGCAGAGGCACATGTTCACATGCGACTCCAGAATATATTTGGCTATCAAGAAGAAGTTATCTCATTTGTAAGCAGAGAAGTAGAAGAAATGGAAAGGAAATGAAAATGAGCCCGCTAGTACAAGTTACACTATGGATGAACAATAAAAGTAGATGCAATCTTCGAAGCAATCTTCAAAGCACATATAAGATTGCATATGTTTACAAAGGTGATGTGACTCAATTTATATATCCTACTGTAAATACTTCATAGTCAGTTTCACAAACTTTGAATAAAGTCCAATGCAACTGTTCAAGAACACCCAGAGAAAGCTGACAGAAATAAATCTCAAAATTATTATAATGCTACAAAAATGCATTATATAAGAAAAACAAAACAACCAAAGGAACTAGGTCTGAGCGAATTTGAAATTCAAGCCTCTAAAAGTCCGTAACACTATTTTTGCCATATTTTAGGGACAAGAAAGAAAATTTGGATAAGTTCAACTAAAATTACTTACTAATATTAAAACTAAAGACAAATCTTAACTGGAAACTTCTGGGATTAATTTCCATGGCAAATCATACCAGAATAGGCCGAAGCACATTGCTCATGAAGGTTTCCCTCCATTCTTGTTGACAGTTCTTGATGGGATTGGTCAGTTGATTGAGTCGACAATGAGTCTTGGTCAGGCAATTGATGCACAGTTTGTTTCATCTGATTAGACTGTGGTGCTATGACGCCCATGTTCACATATAAGTTCTTGGAATTAGAAGACTGCAGCATGTTTGGCTCGCTAGAGTTCCACCACAACGGGCAATTAGTTAGACAATTAGCCATTGAATGAACCGAACTTTGCTCAGAGTCTTTGTTGCTAGTGTTCTGCATCTCAAAAGCCTTTATATTGCCAGGTTGTGCCTTTCAGTAAAATACACAAGTTCCAAACCCCTAGGGACTCAAATTCCTCTTGTGCTTGTTTCATTCCTGTTAATGATAATTGAATTATTAAAAAAAAATGGTGCAATTGAAGGAAAGACGAACATCTAAGAGAAACATTGCAAGCCACTTTCACTAAAAAGTGTGTTTGCATAAGTGTAACTTTTCTGCCAAAAAGAATGAACATGAAATGAAAATATAATTACCTGAAAGCCTCATAATTTTAACCAATTAAATTAGTGACTCAACAGAAGAACAAAGAGGTAAAGGATAATGAACATAAAACACACAAGTAGAATTGCAGATATCTTATCAATTATTAAAAGATTTAAGAAGAGTTCATATATACAATCTGATGAGTAGTTGAAAACCAAAAATAAAAAAACTAGACATGGTACTAAGTACTAATATGTACCAGGATGGTGGAAACATATCACCACATAAAGAAAGGGGAGTGAAATTTTGTCTATTTATTTCTCACCAAACTTCTTGCAAATATTTTAGAGATGATAAAAACATATTTCCCTTTTTATCATTGTCCAAGCCAGTCAATGCACCAGCCCTTCTCCATCAGAATGCTAGAGGTTTATAGATAGAGATGAAACACAAGAGATTGCAAACAACTCATAAGAGGGTATTTGATAACCAAAATGGGATCATCACGGTGATATCACCAGTAATCCTTATTCCGGAGTGATCTCATCTCTAGTGATCTAATATCACCACATTTGATATTCTATGATCAATGATTAAAGATCCTTGGATATCTATGATATACTATAGAAATCCAAAATCACTAACCATGTAATATAATTAATAAATTTCGCAACTATCATGATCATTTATCATTATTTCATATTATTGATTATTATAATATTTAAATTAAATTATAATATAATTATAACATTATAGTATAGGAATATAATATTATTATATTATAAAATCATACTATATATTAATATTACAATTATAATAATATTATATTATATTATATTATAATAATATAATTATTATATTATTATATTATTATAATATAATCTTATAATATTAAATTATATTATATTAATGTGGAAATAATATCACGTGTCTTTTTCTATGAATAAGGGGCATTTTGGTCCTCAAATGTCAGGTTAAGATCAATATTTAAGGGTAATCTTGGATACCTATTTCCAAAACGAGTATGCGATCATTGGGTTGGATAGCGATTTTAGAAATGAGAGTAATTTGGGATTATCACCATGTGGGATCATAAGGATGTAGCCAAATGTGGTGATCCCATCACCTTCATTTAGATCATCGATGATCTTGGATGGATCACCCATACCAAATGCCTCTTAAAAGTCCATCAAAAGAGTCTCAAAAATCTAGAAAACAGTCCTAAAAATCTGCAATGCATAAACAAGAAAAAATGTCCTTCTATACTCTCTTACACACGGTACAAAGTCAATCCTCATGCAGATATTCCTCTATTTTAGTGGTCAAAACAGAATTCAATGTCCATGAAGGAGGTGTAGAAACATTTCATCATCAGTCTCCCTCAATTTTAGGCTTCCAAACTTTCTTATCTTTCAAATCATGAGGAAACCATGACCTTGAAGGTTGGTAAACATAGAAGAAAGTTCCTCATATTCCTCATTTTTTTTCCTTATCTAACAAGAACATGCCAGACCATCCAATTCCCTATGACAGTTTTGAAGTTATGAAACAAAGACTTCATATCTTTCCTCCAAATTACTCTAATCCTCTACCCGCAAAAGGCAATGAAGACCCCTGTAAAACCTTATATCCCTATTACAAAAGAAAAATTCAAAATGCCTTTTCTAAAGGTGACCCAATGCACAAAGCTCCTACCACTGCAAGGTCTTGGGAGGGTTGAAGGTGTACAACCTTGCCTCCACATGCAAAGAAACTTTTTTATATGTTTCGAACTCATAACGCCTATGTTACAATAGAACAATCTTACTATTATACCAAGGCCCGGCTTCTCAAAATACCTTATATAAGGCTCGAAAATTTATGAATTATGTATGTCTCCTCATCACCTGAAATATGGGTTCTTTTTCTCCTCCAATGTCCAAAGTCCATGTGAAGCAATAGGTCAGTCCATACGGTAATGACATATCTTGAATCACCATACCTAAATAGTATCCCTACTATCCAAATGATTTTTGCTAGCTCAGTTATTACTCCTAACTCAGAGCAACTGCACAGAATACTTATGATAATCAATCCATGCCCCTTATCCTTGCCACCGAAGGCCCTGTTTGGGATAGCTATTGGGAGGGGCCAACCACAGTTGTTTACCATCAGCTTCTTAAGATAATTTTTTCCCAACAGCTAGGACCGATAGCTGCCCCAAACAGGGCCTAAAGCACATGACTTCACTGGAATTTTTCTGATGAAAAGAAATTTTCTACAAGTTACTTTATAGAAGTATCCGGGAGTAACCAGGAGCTCAGAGACCTCTGTTTATCTACAGTGCAAGTTATGCTGACTATGGTTGGAAGTCTTTCCCCCTTCTTTTATTATGGTGCAATGTTTCGCCAACAAAGGTTATAAATTCATGCCATATCATACTTAAGAATGTGAAAATGCCCACATCCCATGATTGAAGCCTTATGTATAATATGCAACTTCAACATATTAATTTATTCCTGTAAAGATACCATCCAGTAAAAACATGAACTTCTAGTCCTCCACTGCCACCAAAAATAACCAGATGGCACTTTCACGTCTGCAGGTTGCACTTTCACATCATGTAGCACAACTGCCAAGTCTCTTCCTTCATCATAAAACAGTTAATGCACAAAATAACAAGAAAGAGACTACAATAAAAACTTCATTTAAATTAATACAAAATAAAATCTCTGGTCTCTTGCTTTGTGCTTAATAGTATAGGGGGAAAAAGTCCAAGTCAATTTAGAAAACAACAATATTAAAACAATGGTTTTATGATTTACAGCTTACCAACACTTCTTCAATCTTGTGGTATAATATTTCCTCATTCATAAGACGCACAATATTTCCTTCATTCCTCATCATGGTAAGTACAATGATCTATCCCTTAAAACTAATCTGTTTGACTTCATAATTTGTTTAATCAAACTTCTTGGTCTTCTCTAAGTATAGAATTTGTATGTTTCCCACATGTAAAGTAATGCCTTCATTGCAGGGACGCATCAAGTTTCCATTCAAGAAGCTTATCACAGGATTATGACTCAACTAATTCAGCTTTACAGACTTTAGGCTCATAAATTTCTCATTGTCCTCTCTCACACTACTCTCTGCCACCTACCTTCATATAGGCAAATACTACCTTGGCCATGAAGCATCATTATAGTCAACTTGTGCATCGGCTCAACTTTCATAAGTTTTTCACTTTATGCATAGTTTGTCAGCAAGTCAAAAATCACTTTGTCTAACATTTTACCAAAAAAAAGAAAAAAAAAAACACCTTTACATAAAATCAGTTCCTTCAATGTAACTAGGTTACCATGCAGAGACTTGAGGTAATCAGTAAACACCAAGATAAGTTATTGAATCAACACAACTACATGCAGTAGATAAGCAGGCAATGAGTCTAAATCCTGTGCCTTGAAGAGGAACAAACCACTGCTATACATGTGCCTTGGCTTGTGTCAGTGACTGGAATTTATAAATAAAAAAAATAAAAACCTATGAAATAGCCAGATTATTAGATTCTTACATAATATCCACCTAGATATCTGATGACTGATCCCA
Source organism: Metroxylon sagu (assembly GCA_017589505.3). Taxonomy (NCBI): domain Eukaryota; kingdom Viridiplantae; phylum Streptophyta; class Magnoliopsida; order Arecales; family Arecaceae; genus Metroxylon; species Metroxylon sagu. The sequence continues at coordinate 684,097 of JACVBY030000484.1, forward strand.
TAGACTCGATTACCTTCAAGCATTATAGATTTACCCAAATTCTATCCTGCATATTTCACTCTGTGGGTTCTATAGTTAATACAGTGCCCATGGCCCTCAAAACTTAGAAATATTTATTTGTGGGAAATCAGCAAATCATCACTTTTAACATCAGCACTGCACACCTCCATTTATTGAATTCTCAATCTATAAGATCAGCAAACAACAATAGAATTGTGTCACTCTTTCACTGTTTCAAGGAGCACATAAAGCATGTCAATTTGAACCACAGCAGTCCTTAAATATAGAGGAGGGGAAGGTACTAAAATTGCTGTAGAAAATTTTAGATGAAGCAGCAAAACTTTCTTTGCCGTTGGGAGCAAGATTATTAGGACCTAAAGTAAATTTCCATCAGAATAAGCAAGTTCTCGATCAAAACTTCTAATCCAAAGTCCAAACCACCAAATCCTACAGGAAGACTCGTTTCTCAAATTGAACTTCAACAGCCAATCCCTTCATTTTTTTTCTTACCCCTTCTCCTCCAGAAAACACAAGCAATTCAATCAAAATCACATCCAGATTTATAAATCCTCTCACATCCAGCACGAACAATTGCACCCAATTATGTACTCCTGGGACGCAAAAATGGAACATCTAATTCTCAAAATCCCTCTAAAATAAACCATTGCACATAGAAGAGATCCAAGCTAAAGCACCAAAAATGAACAAAATTTGATCTTTATAAACAAAACCAATAACCTAAATCATTAAATCCCACCAAAACCCCACACCACCAACACCAAACAATCATCCGAAACGTTTCAAACAAAAATAAAACAGAAAACGAGCATACCCATCATCTGCAGTAACCCCAATCAAAGAATCAGAAACTGACGAAATTCTATCATAAAACAGAGCTAATATGAGCAAGAAAACGGAGACTAGAAGGAGAGATACACGCAAAGAGAGGAACAGTCGTTGGATTAGAAGAGAACCATACGAGGAAGGGGAGCCAATTCTCCCAGCTTGAAACCCTTGGTTTAGCATGCATCCTCTCTCTCTCTATTTCTCGCCTGCTTTCTCTGTCTCTCTCCTCGCGCTGCTGCCACCCATCTGACCTCTTTCATCCTCAAGTTTTGGCTCCATCCTACCCTTCCCTATTTTAAAAAAATGTATAAAATAAAAAAATTATATATGGCAATAAAATAAAATATATTAAAGTAATCCTGTTACCCTACAAGACCACGCCACTCTCACAACCAGCTACGACTTTTTTTTTTTTTTTTTTCCTACGTATAAATAAATGAATAAATAAACAAGAGTTTCTAACCTCCATACAAGCCCCACACTGTTTCTCCCTCCCCACCTTGTAATTTAATCAACTACAAATAACTTATTGATGTTCCATTAATTTATCTTCATCCTTGTTGCTCTTCTAAAGAGTGGTAGGATGGGATTTGGAATGATGCAATTGGACCATTCGATGATGTATCTCTACCATTATGATGCAAAATTATATAAGCTAAAAGACATGGAGGGCTTATCATCTTTGCACTTTGTCTTCTCATGTATCTTTCTCCTTGTCAATAGGCACTTCGAGCTAAAATAAAACATACACTAACGATTCATTTCTCTTTCCAAGTGAAGGTGGAAGCATTCTTGTCATGTCTTATGAGCAATCAAAAATTATTGATCAAAAATTATAGCAGCCATTAATGCTGCCTTTTACATGCATTATACAGTGAAAACTTTTGCAAAGATAAGTACTACCAACAAAATATAGCTCATCATTCTTATATCACCTAAAAATATCCTCTTTTTTAGGTGATGTTTAACAGCTCAGCCAAGAAGTGGATTAATAATGGGTACTGCTACATGGTCCATTGAGTCACTGTGATCTCAAGAAAAGACTTTTTGGTGTGTTCAGTGAAGTCTAGCTTGGTCTTTGAAGTTTTTTTTTATCAACTCAAGGCGAAGTGGACAACTGCCACATCATAAGATGTTTGTTGTTCCAAAGTTCAATAGCACCCAAGTTCAATAGCACCCAAAGTCAAAAAAGGATCATCTGGAATGTTGGATGATTAGTGTTTTCACTATTTCTTTTCTTATATTTAACAATTTTTCAGGTGATCTGTGGCATAACATCTGCCATCTTGCGAAGGGGATCTGCCATCTTGCGAAGGGAACAGTACTAAAAGCTTTAAATAAACATGGGAAATGGTGAATAGTCCCTGGCCTCCTTTTCTTTTTTCCATTATCCAACCATATGATTGGAAAAGTCAACATCTAAAGCTAAACAAAAGCATGCATCACCTATATCAGATTCCTTTTAAAAAATATGCAGTTCTGAATTAAGAGGAATGTGTTTTCTTGTGAATAGTTTGGTAGCTGGGACTTCAGATGGAACAAGATTTTGGCAGACTTGGGATTGGCTCTAACAGGCTTGTTTGGTTGCATTCAATTAAGAAACAAGTTCAAGTTTCCTTTAAAACTTGGCTCAAAACTAAACTAAGTTTGAATGATTGTATGCTCTAAAACAACAAGTAGAAGCTGGGACTCAGCTTGATACCAAGCTCATTCAGTGGAACAGGGCTCAAGTTTGAATGCATGTTATGCATGGTGTTCAAGACCGAGCAACTTAGAACTTGGTTCTCGGCCTAATAATTGATACTCTTGAATGGTTGAGATTGCAATATTTGAGAACCACTGCGGTTAATTTTCCTGCATCTCTTCAAGCTCTACAAGGGGTCCTCAAGAATGATGTTGAAATTGGGGTCAATCAATTTTTTCTATCAAGCTAAAAAGGATTCATCTGTGACCCCAAAAATGATGGATTCAGCATTATACCTCTTTTGATTAGCAAGTCAAGCCAATACTATTAAAGTCTGAAAAAGAATACTTGTCAATTTAGTATAGTTAAACTATATGGTTTATTGCTAATATGTAATGCTTCTTACCACCATCCAAAGGGATAACAAACTATGCAACTGAGAGGTTTTATTGCTCATTAGATCAGTCTCTTGTTATATATTTTTTTTTTTCAACAAGCAAATTCAGACCAAAATTTCAAGAGCTGTTAGTTTTCTTCCATTTTGCCAGATTTGATGAAATTTTGTATGAGTGATTGCGATCATGAATGTTAGAATTTCACACTGCTACGACACCATACTCACAATTTTTTCAAGGACTGAAGTGTTCTTGCATCATGTGAAATTAAAATGCACTGCAAAAAAGTAGAGCAACAAGGAAGATATGAATGCTATTTGCTAGCAAGTTTTACCAAAAGAAAAGAAAAGAAAGAAAAAAAAAAAAAAAAAACATTTGTCTAATTTAAATCAAGTGTAAACTGCGGTATGTTTAGCTGGGTGCAACCAGATCTATCACACCAAATTCACTTTTGCAATAATAAAAGTAGAGTACCGTGCTGACCATGTAATGTAGTTTGTTTAGCATGGCATGTGAATGTATGTATGTAACAAAGTGCATATGTGCATGCATAGTGGTCGGTGATGGTGGTGATGTTTTAAGATGATAGTCATGGATGTGAGCACCAGGGATCGAATGGAATATAGCATGGTATATCTGAGTGAGCTTCAACCAACTGTTCCACCTCGAGTCCACCAGAGAGGTTGTTTATATGAGCAATTGCCTGACTATCATAATCAATGGGCGAGAATGTATTGCATTTGACTATCCCTTTGAGATTTCTTTTGTCTCAAGAAGAGATATCTCGCATGCCTCAGGCATCATATATCATGGAATGGCCTCATTCAAGCATGGGGATCAAATAATATCCTCATCTCAAACTAATGAGATATTTGGAGAAGACTCTCTTAGTTTTTGCTTATACATGTCATGAAATAGTTGGACACATTTCAATCAGTTTTCATGTGACATATACCATCATGTAAATGCTTGCAAAATGCCGTAACTTTGGTCAGCTAACTCGAAGCCTATTTTGGATGCCGGTTTGACATAATTAAGCTTGGGTTCTTCAAATCACATTCTTTACCTATCTATTAGTTGGCATTTTGAAATCAAAGTAGCTTATATTTGTGACTTCTTTATTTTTCTAACTGGTCCCCTAGGTGGTGCATTCATTCACCTTTTTTTATAAGTTACTACCTACCACTATCTCCCATACTTTGAGAGTACTGTTTACTCTTTGCCACTTAAGCCTTGCCAGGTCTCAAATTATGTGGTCCTGTTTTTGTTTTGGATGAGGAGTTATGTGGTCCAGATGAAGGTGTAGAGCTTGGAAAATAAACAGAAGGAAGAAAAGGACCATGCTGACAGAGAAGCACGTGAGATACTTTATTTAAGTCTCCATTAGTGAGATGCTAACCTACCTAAAAGTAGCATCATATCCCTTTAAGCCTCATTATTTTGGGGTTTTGGGCTAAGCTCTATTGGAAGCAATCATTTGCCAAGTCTTCATAGAATAATACTTGGCTCAATTAACAAGTCTAGAGGCAATGAAGGCAATCATTTGCTTCTTCTTTAAGCATTTATCCTAACATCAATTAAACTTCACATGGTTCTCTTCTTCCTATATTTAAATCGAGGCATCATAGAATGTGCAACGTAGTTACATGATTAACAATTTTAAAATCAATCATATGCTGTTCAAATTGAAAATCTAAATAGTTGGATTTAACCTACACAAAAAAAAAAAAAAAAAAAAAAAATCTAGAAATTAAAATTGTAATTAGTTCAAAATTGAATGATATCAATTGGACCTTTATGGTAAAACACATGATGAGGCATATAAATTGAATATTAATATATTTGGCTTGACTTAATCTATGGAATACCAACAATCCTATGCAATAACCAACACTGATCAATAGTAAAATTAGGCACAAATATATGGCAAAAATTGATAAAATTATATCATACATACTAGATCCTCAGCTAATGAGAAACATGGATCATTATTGAAAACTAATCTCGTAAATAAATAGTATGATCCAATCAAACATTCATCGATTCAAGCATAAGTCTAGAGTAGAGGTAACAGTTTTCGATACAACTTGTAGACATAAAACTCAAAATAAAGTTAACAAGTTTGGATTGAGCATAAATAGATTTAGGTTAAAATCAAGTTGGCACATTGAACACAATTAATAAACAAGTCGTGTCTTTAATCAACCCATTAACTCAAAATTAATATGCAATTAATATAATTATTAAATGAGTCAACTCGTGCAATATGACCCACAAATCTGGACATTATCTTTTAGATCTGTTTAACTTGTGTTAAGAAATTACTTGCATATCTTTATTCAATATATAAAATAAGCAAAATAGAAGGAAAAAAAGAAGTAAAGGATGTTTCGAGTATTTTGATACTTTATCAGATAAAACTTAAAATATGCTTTCATTTTCATTCAAATTCATCATCTCTCTCTTTATAAACCTTAATTGTTGTCATCTCTCACTTTCACTTCTCAGAATAGTCATGGCCAACCACCACTAGCCAAGAGAAGATGAGATCTATCCCTCCCCGCATTTCTCTCTCTCTAACTATATTCCTACAACTGTCTTTGAATTTTTTTTGGCTCCCGATTGCTTCTATATAAACTAAGTTTTACTATCTTAGTTTTTTGCTTTTCTCTTTTGTTTCATTCTTTTATAAGTTGTATTTTTTGAGAATTTTGTATTAGCTTTAACTATAATTTCTCATGAACTTTGAAGTAAGAATTTCACTGCAATTATTTTTCTCATAAACTTTGCGATACTTTTTTATTCCCTTACCTCACCTAATATATTGCCATTCTTTATGCATTCTCCTTTTTCTCCATGGGAATTTATTAGTGTTTTCTCTCATAATTTTGCCTAGAAACTTATTTTCTTTCAAAATTTTGAGGAGTCTAATTTTGGTTCTTATTTTTCTCTTTATCAACATGGAAAATTTTTCCTAGAAACTTATTTTCTTTCAAAATTTTGAGGATTCTAATTTTGGTTCTTATTTTTGGCTTTGGTATGTAGGGAATTTTTTTAGAAACAATTCTCTATGGAAACTTTTTTCTTAAAGAAAACTAAGATTCATTATTATGTTGATTTAATTGATTCAATTTGGTATTTATGTGAAAAATGGTTTTAATACTACTTCCCTTGTAGTCGATATCTTTGTTCAAAAGTAAAAATATGAATTTTTTCAATGTTTGTTACTATGAAAATGTAAGAAAGCAAAGAAAATTGAATTTGATTGTCTTTTTACATGTAATTTTCACTTCTTAATATCTATCTTTTTTTACTATAAATACCTATAATTACATAAAGAAGATATTCATAAGTTTTTTATCGCTATTTATAATTGCATCCATTTTTTTTTTTTTTCTATTCAGAAGTTAACTTTATTTTTCTTTTTTTTTTCTTTTTATTGGTAGATGGATGATTCTAAACTTAAAGTTAGCCTTAAAAGATAGATATGACAATATAGGAAGATGGCAAAATTATAGAGCTAAAGAAAATGCAACAAAATATTATTTTTAATAATAGATATAAGAGAAAGCTCACTTCACCAGAATGGATACACTTTGATTGCTTCCTTTGTTAATATCATAGGAAATTATTGCATTTGAGAGTAAAAAGTTTGCTACTATTGCTCAAAAAGGTCAATTGGAACCATGTTTGGATGAAACAAAAATTGATAGGAGAACAAAAATTAATATTCCAAGCTTGCTTCGGTGGCTCATGATATCTTAGCTATTCCTATCATGATGATTGCCTTAGAGTCTACTTTTAGCATTAGTGGTTGAGTTCTTAATCAATATCGTAGTGCACTTACACCATATATAATGAAAGCTTTGATTTACACTAAAAATTGGCTCTGTAGTGAAAAAAGTTATATTACAATGACTTTTATTTTCTTTACAATGGACGTTTATGTATTTGAATATTTTTTAGTTTAGTAATAATTTTTGTAAATAAGGTTGATTTAAATGTGTGTATATGTCTACTCTAATGTAAAAGCCTTAAAGTTGAACTTTGAAGAACTCACTAAGGGTATCCTTAAGTTGGACATCAATAAAGGAGATACTCCATCAACTCAATGCTCAAATACTATCCAAATTGATGATGCTTAGAGGTATGTGCATCTACATTGAGTGTTTCTTTTTCATTATTTTTTTTTGTTATAGATAGTTTATACACTTTTATAGGTGCTTCATGGAATGAATGCATGAATCAAGTTGGATACATGGATGGCCTTTTCAAGGAAGCATATTGGTAGTTGTTGGTTGATGTGATCATGTATTTGATGTTATTGTTGGTTGATGTAAACATGTATTTGGTAGTTATTAATTTGGGATTTTATATAAGGATTTTATATGAACATATATTTGTTGTTGCATTAGAAAATATAACTATCTAAAACTTTAATATGAAAGTAAGCTAAAAGTGTGTGAACCTTAGTACCAAAAGGAGAAAAAACAGTTGAAGTGTTGCTACTTTCTTTAACTTCATTAACTAGTAAACCATATTTATTAACAAAAATTTGTGGTGCACCTATTGGAACATGTGTACTGAAGATGTAAAAGTGATGGGCTAAAATTGATATCAAGTCAAGATTTATCAATCCATAGATTGTAGGTTTGCAGCCATGAAGAAGGTGTTTGTATCTAAAGTTAATTTTATAGTTTGGAGTTTTGATACTTCACTCATACTACAACCTACTATTATTTAATTTAAAATTTGCTTTAGTACTCCTTACAAGAAAAATGCTATCAATTGTGCTATAAGTAATTCATTGCACTAGAAAATGATGACTATATATTTATCTAAAGATTTTATGTTTATCTATCTTTTTTCCTCATTGAATGGAAAGAATTTTTATTTGTGCTTGAATGATGATTACATATACATAATTATTTTCTATTTGAATTAGTATTAGATAGGTTACATGGGTTATATAAGTCATACATTCATATTAACCTAAACAGGATCTATTTATTAAACTAGTTATGCAGATTGTGTCATATAAACCATATAATACATAAATCGTGTTCATGTCTAGATTTCTGATATGATTAATAAATGAATTGTGTTCAGATTAACACATTTATTGTTATACTCTTAAATTGACATGATCCATTTATAACCCATTGACACGATTTGTTGCTCCTAGTATAAGAATGAAAGTAAGAAATGTATGCATATATATATATACATATAAAATTAAGGATAACCAAAAAGTCTAATACAATATATCAATCAGGCACATAAAAAAAAATCAAAGCAAAATTGGTCAAAGTTACATAGATTCGACCATGAATAACTAATTTGGATTAGATTAGTGTTGTAGGTGAATGAGGCTAGGAAGTTGAATTAGCTAGGAAATTTTAAAAAATGTTCATCTATCCTAAGATGGTGGATGACCTAAGTATCAAAATCTTTTACTAAATCTATATAAATATATTCATATCCTAATACTTAGGAGGCTGAACGTCCTATTTCATCTTGATGCATTTCTTGTATCAAAATAGTGCTAATCTCAACATTCACAGAGGGATATCTTATTATCCTAGTATACTATTTAAAATCTTCACAACACTTCTCCACCGTATCACTTTATTTTGGATAGGTGTCACTAGATGAGTAGGAAATGATTTTGCAATCATGATATATTACATTTTAAACTAGAGGTGGCAAATCATGTTAACAAATTAGAAACATATCAAGTCAAATTTAAGGTATAATGATAGATGGGTCAATCCAAATTCAATTCATTTATTAATCGGATCAAAAATCTAAACCCAAACCCAACCTATGTCTTATATAAGTTATACGACACAATCCGCGTAACCCATTTAATAATCAGGTCATGTTTGGATTGATACAAATGCATGACCCATGTAGCTTATATAGCCTATATGACCTATGCAGCATGTTTAATACATATGCATACGTGTATTATCTATTACATTTTGAGTTTTGAAGGTTTGAATTTTAAGTTATGAATTATGATAATATATTCACCCAATATAATTTTAATTATCCTCGATCTATTTCCATCCAACTATTAGATCCTATATAATGATGAAATAATAATTAATTAAAGAGTGGTATTAAATTTGATAACTAGGTTCAATGGGTCATGTTTGGATTGTTAGGCCGGGTTCTGCGAACTGACCTGTTTAATAATTGGATTGATTGCAGGTCAATTTTAGATTAGTGGGTCAATCCAAGACTTAACTTTTTTATTAATCGTGTCTAACATGTCAATTCAATTTTGACCCAAACCTATTTATGCTCAACCCAAACCCATTAACTTTATGTCAAGTTCGAATCGTGTTTATTAGTCATATCCAAAATTACTAGCCATACTCTAAATTGACCCTTAATTTACCCTTGACCAAGTTCAAAGCATTTAATCTACTAACTCATTGGGAGAGTTAAGGTATTTTCTATCGCCTTATCATTTTAATGCTCTAATATTTGGACCTAATTATTTTGAGGGATAATACCAAAGCTTTCCATTTTTGGTTATGAACTAATGGTTCATTTTTGGAAGGTGAAGCACTTTCTAATATTAGGCAAGCGGCCTGTTTGATAAAATGGTTTAATTTTATCCTTACTCTTATGCTACGAATTGAATGTGTTAATTAATTGAGACAAATAATTCATTAGTTTTTCGACATGGCATGGCATTCCGGTTTTTCTTGCCAAAAAATGTGAGATGGCATTCAATCTTTTTTATGAACCAAAACAAATTCATGGTTATCTAATCAATGAAATCCACAATTATAAATATATCCAGAGTGAATCGATCCATTATCTCTGCTTCTTTTTCTTCAGAAAAAACCTATTAGAAACTATTGCACTGATAATGGCAATAATAGGGATTTTCTTCAGCTATTTATTCCACATGCAAGGTAAGTAAACAAAGTGCAACAAAAATCTTCCAACCAATTAAATATTTGTTAGAAGAAGGAATTAGAAGTTCACAAGCCCAAATTGTTTAACCAACAAAGTCTTAAATGATTCAAGAACCTTGACATATTGAGAATTCTAAAGACAATTTTCAATAATTCGAACAGCTTCCTATGGATTGAGAATACTAGTGATTAAGAATAGCCCATTAAGGTGCTAAAGCAACTCCACCTAGATATAAAGTTTGTATATATAGTCGGTTCCAAACCCGAATAAAAGAGGAAGGTTGTGATAAATTGATGGTTAATGAAAAACTGTAGTTACACCCTATAAACATGAATCTAATAGAGAAAATCATTAAAGTTAAGGCATTCTCTAATAGTGATGCATTACATCAGACCCCAAGTTAGCAGAAAGTTTTATAAGAGTAACTAGGACGGTTTCCAAAAGCGACGCATTATATCGACATCTAGGTATGATGAAAAATAAGTAAAGGTTCTCATACCTTCATAAATAGGTATACATAAAGAAGTTAGTTAAAAGATTAAGTTAAAATTAAAATTAAAATTAAAAAAAATAAAAAAATAAAATACATTTAGCAACTTAGAATATAAGGTCATTAATAAAAAAATTAATAAAATAAATAAACATAATAATTAGAAGAAGAATTAACGTAGCTTGCTTGCCAAAGATTGTGTACAGGAGAAAAAGCAAAAGAGGTCAATGATTTTAAACTTTGGTATATAAATAAAGATAAAAATAAAAATAGAGTAAAATTATGGTAGATAAAAACCTAAAGATGAAGTTGCATATATTAAGAAGTTAGAGGATAAAATAATTTTAATTCAATTAGTGCTAGATGAGGAGTCAATTGATATTATTATTGCTTATGCTCCTCAAGTAGGTTTAGATAATATAGCAAAGTAAAGTTTTTGAAAGGATATAGATGGATTAATTTAAGAAATTTTTATTAGAGAAAAAATATTTATCGAGTGAAATTTGAATAGACAAGTAGGAAAATAGAATATAGATTCTAAAATAATACATGGAGGCTAAAGATTCCGAGATAGAAATAAAAAAGAAAATATCATTTTAGGCTTTGAAATGTGCATATTTAAAAGAAAAGGACTTTTATTTAATAATTTTTAAAAATAAATAAAATATTTATTAAATAATTTTTTTACTAAAATTGCATAATCTGCAGTCACTTCAGAATCCAATCAGGCTTCAATATATAATTTTTTTAGAGAAATTTTATGGGCTTGAAAGAGTACAAATGCCGTCCGGATCGCGATACAAGGACTGCTAAGATAGGAAGAAGAAGCTTCGAAACAGATCAGCAAACTTGCTTTCATAGTAGATCATTTGCATTACACATTAGAATGGATGTATTAACTAGATGGTAGTAAACATTTATTGGTTAGAGTCGTATAAAAAACATCCAGAACACAAAATGGGCACTCAAGAGCAGCTCGTTATATGGTTATAAAATTGTAGGTAAGGACTGGATCCTCTTGGCAAGACAGCAATTGGAGAACCAATAGCCAGTGGGAGAATAAAGCTGGCATCATCTGAATACCCCAGGTGGTACGATATAAATTACCATATCATGGCATGGCATCAACACTTTCTGAACCTAGCCCAAGCTAGGACAAGTCTCATAAAGATGCATTGAAGTTTCCTTGAGCAATATATGCAGATCCTTGTCTAGTATTGTGGATGAGAACTGGTCAAGCACATGGAAGGCCTGCTGTTCTCCAGAGAGGGCCCTCTCTTTGAGCACTCAGAGGTAGCACTGGTAATTTTCGAGCAAACAAAGGTGGAAAGACATTCAGATTTACCACTGCCAGCTTTTAGTGCTCCCAAACTCCAAATTGTGATAGGCCAATCAACCAACTAGGTGGTAAAACAAGATCACCTGATTCTTTGGTTCAGAACCCAGTTCAGTCAACCTGGATTGACTCCGTTTTCTCAGTGATGAAAAAAATCAGCTCATTGATTAAATTATTTCTAATTTATGCAAATAACATAAATAACCTGGTTTAGATTCATCATGAACAATGAAATAGATAATATAGAATATTTTAATAGAGAGGAGAAAGAGGATAAATTTTAGCCTCTTTTGCAACTTAAGTCTAAAACCTCTGCAAAAATATAGGTTTACTCATAATTTCATGTTATCTTGTAGCATAATGCTAATTAGCTCTAGCCATACTACTTTCTTTATGACTAAGCAAATTAGGTAAGCATCAATTAAAGGCATTCAAAGAAGACATTTGTCTTCACCAAACCAAAGATGCCGGTTTATCTTCAAACGAATTCAAGTTGCTTACCCCTGAGTCCTGACACCATGACTCTTAAGTCTAACAAATGCAAATGCAACAAATAAATATTGGACTCTACCATCAACAAGCATTCACCTTCACCCATGAGTCACACCATCTGAAGCAGAAATATCACCAGGTATTTAGACAAAACGTTCAAGAAAAGAAAAAGGTATCACCACAATTAAAACTAAGGTTGCATTTCAAAGCCCCAGAAAGTATTAAACATCTCAAAGTAACATCGCTGGATTACAGAACATCCTTAAAAGAGTGCTGCTACCTGGCGCAACACCACTTCAGTATAACTTGAGACAGTTTTGGTGTTGTTATCAAAAGACCACCAAAATAACAAAAGATGAGGGCTTTACACAGTGCCCATCTTGTTAGGGGCGGCCCTTCTTGTTGCTGCACAAAGGGCACTTGTACTGCTTGATGTGCTCAGCCCTGGCCGGGGTGATCTTCACACACTTGCCATGGAACCAAGTCTCACAGATGTCACAGCAGATCCAGAACTCATCCGAAGCATAGTTCTCTCCACAAGCCCCACAGAGTGTCTCCCCATGCTCCCCTTCATCCTCATCCAAAACTTCATCCTCTTCCTTGGGATGAATTCCTTTTGAGTACTTGACCTGAGATTCCGATGTCCGCTGCTATTTTTGCAACATAATAAAAATCTGAGCTCAGCAAGCACAAAAGACTAGCATGCAACTCCAATCGAGCACAGATCTCTAGTCTAGTTTCCATGGTAATATAGTGTAACAAAGAATAGCACTAAGCACCAAAGTCTATCAGATAAACAGGAAAAGATCTGCCTAGCTGCACTGATGAGATGAATATCATAAAACTCATAGATCATTCATGCAGATCTACACAGCATCATAAATTTTGCAATGGAATTCTGAGAATTTTTACAACAAAATGTTAAGATATAGGGCAATACATGGGAATCATGTCATAAAGTACGCACGCAAGAGGATATACAGCATATAAAGTGGGCTTCTACAAGAAAAGAAGTGTTAACTTTTGCACAAGCTGTCCAGGTCATATCACCAAACAGCGTAGTAGATACCGCACGAACATTAAATACCCAATAAATCCTTCACAGATAATGACAAACTTGCCTATTTCCCAATGTTGTACAACTAACAGAGAAAAGGATTAAAAAAAGATTAAAAACCAATAAACAAGCACCTGTGGTATTATCAATAGATAGTAAGATTTTCCTTCCTTAGCAAAATTCAAATGTAGCTAAACTACCTAATTGAGAAACAAACTCTTGAAGAAACCAAAGAATAAAATGCTTCATTTAATCAAATTGTAATTCTTATCCAGGGGTAGGAAACATATTCATGAAATGAAAATAGAATTCAACAAATGATTTTGGGAAAAATAATTTGCCTTTCGAAATAATATTGCCCTCAGCATCATCCGAGTAGTGCAACTTAGTTGATGGTGAAAATGCTGTGTCAAGCATGAGTGAGACCATAAGGTCCAAGAGATCATTTTGTGCTATAGTTGCTGGCACTTCTTTGTTAGAATTTTGATGCACATGTCCACCATAAGCAGAAAAAACTTCAGATCACAAAGAAAGGATCGAATTTATGCCTCACCACTTTGGAGTTCGATTTTGATTTGTTACTGCTATGGTTTGAACCAGAAGTCCTTGTTTTGTCCTTTCCACTCATAACTTCATATACAGTAGGCAGATCATTTATCATACCAAAAAGGCGCTTTCTGCATCACACAACACCAATCTCGTTATACTGGAGATACTGCAGTCGCATATATGGAATTTTTGGTCAATTATGCATGGGTGAAAACACAATATATAAGAAAATAAGAATAAGACTAACTGGATGTTAGATTAAGCAAGAGATTAAAAAACAATTAATAGATATTACAAACAAAGGTGCAGAAAACATGTTTTTTTATGACTGATAAATATTTTGCCAATGCTGCATAATTTTAAAAAAGAAAATTTTCTGCCTAGGTCATGATAGACGTTTGGAAGCAACATTGAAATTTCATTTGATAAAAATTTCGATATCTTAATAACATAATTGTATATTGGCAAAGAGATGAAATAGTAAAGACATACATTCCTTCTATTTGTAGTGCTGATAGAGAATCTCTTGGATCACTCCAGAGTACAGACCGTGGCAAATAAAATATATAAGCTCTAATAAAATGTGCTTCAGGTTATACTCATTGTTGGTCAATTCTAATTGCATGTATGCCCCTACCATCAAAGTCCATTGGTTGACATTAGTTTAACAAGACTTGCAATTTGATTGCTGTAACTTGGGTTAAAATATTGAGCACTCAAAATTTTTTACCATCAGATAAGGGGCAGTTTAGTCTTTTTTCTTTTAAATGTCTAGTTTCTGACAGTGTTGAATGGCAAGTTAATCGCAGGGTGGACAGACATACAAAGAAACTGCTTTTAAGGGTGTACGTGCAGATAGTGTTTCGGGAAGGGTATCCATGGAAGGCTGAATATTTATGAGTATACATGCAAAAGAACCAATAAATCTTAAAGTCAATAAGTTTAAAATGTTAATTGGGAATTATCAAGGTTTTTTTCTAACAGTTTGCCATTTTAATTTTTATGATAGAATGGGCAAATCTGTAGGAGTAAAAAACTCACCTAAGAGAAAAACATCACTGCCAAGCAAGAAGCAATATAAGAAAAACTGACCAGATTTTGACAAGGATATGATGCATGGAAATCTTAAAGAGCAAGGGAAAAAAAAAGGCAACTGAGCAACTTTCCACTGTCCACTGCATTTGTTTGACAGATAAACTCACTAAGCATTCAATGCCAACACTTTGAGATGCACATCTCATGTACTCCCATATCCAAGGGCAGAAAGTTACGAGAGAGATGTCTAGCTGCAATAATGGCTAAAGTAACCAGGGTGGTACAATATGCTCCATGAAAAGCAATGGGAGCAAAAGAAATGCACAAAAGCAGTGGCGCCAAAATTTTCCAAAGTGAGCTCCTGGAGATGACCTTCCCTCAATATAGTGGCCAAAAATAACTTAAAACCTAAACTTAATCTGAGTCGCTCTTAAATTAAACAAACCTTAAATCTTAAACCAACCTTACAACTCCACGGGGATGGACACATGTTGGGTTTTGGTTCCCGCTCAAGTCCTAGAACTTTTCTAGACATGAAAAATTGCTCAAAACAAGCATGACTACTGCATCTAATGCACCCAAAAGATGCATCTTATGGGAGCATCACAAGATCATATAGGAAATGGCTAAAAATGAAACCTATATCCTAACTTATGATTCCTAAATCTCTAATATAACTAGGTCCAAAAAGTGGATGTAAGTAAAAATCAAATTTCTAAACTTAAGATTCATCTAACCGTAAGCTACTAGACCTCCAGTACATCACCCTAGAACCATGACTTCAAGGCAACCAATAAAAGAGTGATGTCAGGTATCAACCATTCGTTTCTACATCATCAACAAAATGGACTCCATTTGTATCAACAAAATACGAACTAGGAGCAGCCAGCAACTGAAAACTGCTTCTGCATTAAAAGCTATTGAGAAAATGGTAAGGTATTCACTATTCAAAAGATTCTCAATAGAGTGCCAAGATATCATTATATTAGTATTTCTATTTGCAAAAAATCCAAATTGTATGATAAAGTATATGAGATTGTTAATGAGTTTTTGAATAAGTGAGATATTCATTGGAGTTCAGCAAATGTGGAAGTAGGGAAAGCATTTAGAGATATTTTTTGTTTTATCTCAAGAAACCTTTTTTTCATTTGCTTAGTCTTTGGTCATGGAACATTTATTTTTTCTTTTCAAGAGAAGCCAGATTACAATTGCAATTATATTTAGTCTTCAAAGTCCATGACAAACCTCTACCCATAATCTCCACCAAAATTATGATTATTCTTTTTTTTTTTTTTTTGATAAACACAAACCATTACACCCTCCCCTGAAAGACAAACCCTAGAAAGATTATTCTTGTTCGAACCTCTACCTCAAGTAGATAATTGCTTATGAAGATCTTCCCTACTCCTTGCAAAACATGAGGATTTCAAATTGCAAAATTAGCATCACTCACAATAGCGTAATGTTCATAGAGTTTTGAGTTTTGAAAAAATCAAGCTTAAGTGCACTAAAAAGTATATAGGCCTCCGTTGCATGAGAAAAAAGTATATATGGACCTAATAAATTCCCCAACCAGTCATATGGGTAGTAAAAAAGATAAAGCATTTTGATTCTTTCCCTCCAGCAGGTGTACTTAACACAATGCTCAAAAATAATTTCTGCATTAGATAAAAAACCTCCAATGAACACAAGTTGGTTATCTAAGTAGAAAATGTCAGCAATTTTATACTTTCTTAAACCTTATTTATTTTAATCTACAGAGGATCTTTTTCTTTTTTTTCCTGAAAATCTTGTTCATCAAAATTTTTGAGATTCAACAGTCAGCAAATAGGAATTAATTTTTTAAGTAGAACAAGTAAACTGTTTTTTTCAAAGGCATAACTCAGCATGAACAATTCAATTTAAGCATAAGAGTACTCATATCCAACCTAATTGCAAGCTGCATAACTCTAATTTTAAACGTTCTTGCTTATATTGTATTTATGTAACTTACATACAACATCCAAGTATAATGACAAAAATAAGCTTGACATTTGGGAAATTAATGTTCTAAAGGCAAACCCTTATTTAACTGAAAGATTGCAGTTTATGTATCTTTGAAAAATAGAAAATGTTAGCCCCATATGACAAAAAAAAACATTTTTAATGTCGTCTCTCATAACAATCATGAGAGGTGAGTCCATCAATGCAGCACAGGCATGGTGATGTGACCCATGGAAGAATCACCAATAGGCCCCATGGTTTGGATTTGCAAAACAAATCAATCAGAATTTAATCCAAGATTTAGAATGTTTGACCTAATTCAACCTGATGATTTGACAAACCCTAAAAAGAGCAATGCAAGCTCTAGCCAATTAAAATTTGTTATCCAATTCAAGAATCCAATCCAATATAACAAATATAGTGGGGAAAAAAGGAGGACCAGTGGCTAGGGTGACAGCTTGAGCATTAGTGAAGGTGGTTGCTCAATCACACAAACAGGGTTGACAATACAAGGATTATGATTAGGATTGAGGATAGTGTGGTAATGGCCATGAAAAAGGTGGGTGACTAAAAAAAAATGAGAGGGTTAGACTAAGGGAGGCAGGGACAGACAGGGTGTGCATGGGTTTGAAGAGAGGGGGAGGGAAGGGCCTGTTTGGGATAGGGGTTGGGAGGAGGGGAATTATTGGAGGCGAGGGGACCAATTTAGCAGAGAGGCAGCTGACAAAGAAGAAACTTGGCAATAGAGGCAAGTAGGACAGGTCCATTGGGAATCTAAGAATGAGATCAAAGAAAATAAGAACATTAAGTTATTTATTATACTATATACAAAGGACTATTGGCTTGATGTCAGCCATATAAACTGGTGCTGAACTACCATGTTCGACATAGGCTGGCATGCTTCGTAGTGGGTACCAATGCTAGTCTGGCACCACACTTGTCAGCTGCCAGCCAGCACGTGAAACCAGGTTTCAGTCCACCCCTTAATGCAGTAATTAGGAAGAATATATTCCAAGAAAAACTCAAATCATCAACCATTATATGATAGAAGACTTCAAAAGCATGCATCATCACCAACAAAAAACTGTATGTTCACAATTAAATGAAGATTATCGAGCAACCAAATGAGGTTTCTGGAAACCAGAAGAATAATTATTTTTGGGATGATAATATAAGTAGGTGCCTCACTATGCAAGGTTCTCTATAGATACATCCAACCATAAAAATGTGAGCTCAAAAGCTAAATGGCCATTTCTTAACCCAATATTATGCCTCTGTGCTCCAATGATGCCAAAGTTCAATATTTATCTAAGCTTCACTGTAGGATGGAAAATCCTAGGAGAAATCAATAACTTGACAAGTAGATGAAATCCAAGCAAGAAAGCACAAATGATAATGAACAAGAAACAAGAAATAGCAATCACCAGGCATAAAAGATAATGAACAACAGAGCTATTTGTAAAAGAATAATAAGCTGTTTTCTGGCATATGAGAATCTTAAACATGTGAAAACACATATATTGTACCATAAAACAGATACCAGGGCCAGTACATTTCATTATACCAGAACCACAAATATCAATTAAATAAGTCATGTCTCTGCACAAATTTACCAGGAAACAGGTTTCATTCATGAGAATCACTAAATTGTTTTCTGCAATAGGCTCAACAATATAACAAAATAAGAATGTAATGGATGTTGAACAAAGAAAGCTGAAAAAAGAAATAAAAATGATCAAAGAATCACACAGCACAACAGCAAAGCAGAAAATACAAATTTCTCAAGCCACAGACACCTAGAATTAGAAAAATTAAGTGGAAAAGGATTTATAATTTATCAGTAATAGCAATAAGTGTAAGCAAGGAAAATCTAGTCAATTAAGAAATGCTGCTTATTTTATTTGTTTAATCACCTGTCATTTTTATCAAATCCAAATCGAGCTCCAAAATAAAATGCTACAGCAAGTAACCAAGCATCACTGTGTACAGCAACCAAAGATAACCAGTCCTTTGCTTGCATTCCATCTCTTGCAAAGTTAATACCCAAAGCAGGCTCAGGAAGCTCCGGAGGAACTTCTTCAACTGGCAGAGTAACTTCCCACTGCTCACTAGGAAGTCCATAAAGACATAAATTTTCTTTTTCTGCAAGATGTAACATTTAGTTAAAATTTTGAATCATAAGAAACTATGTGACCTTGACTTACAACAGTTACAAGTCTAGATGATCATCAAGATTCTATGGATTAGCTGCATCAGAGATACAACGTGTCTCATTACAAATTATGCATGTAAACTCACTAGACATGTATCAAGCAGTACAATATGTCATTTTACGCAAAGAAAAGTGCTATATGTACTGCCAATACATATCAGAGACAAGCTATGTTATATTAACAGTCAAATCAATTAGAAAAACATTTGGACAGTTAACTTGTTCATACATGATAGCATTTGAGGACAACCATACCATGAATGCAGTCCAACCCAGATGACAAAGATGAAGGATGGAAGCTAGGTTGATAGACAGTTTGACAGAGAGAGAGAGAGAGAGAGAGAGAGAGAGAGAGAGAGAGAATATGAAATGTATACCAATTTAACAATCATGTGTTAGGATATTATTATCATCATCATTCGCAAAGCCAAAGTCGAGCACAGGGCCAAATTTCCCAAATAGATATTGGGACAGAATGGTTTATATTTTACATAAGATTTTTATTAGTCTCTAAGGGGCTTCAATCTTGTAAATGCATCATGAATCTAAAAGAATGAGTTTTGATTGGCTATCAGGATTTGAATGCAATATAGGACCCCTAGATCTTGCATAGCATTCTTCTCGGTCTCTAAAAGACTTCCCTTTCGACAAGGCAGTGACAACCTAAAAGTTTGCATTTAGATTGGCTGTTAGGATTTGGATAGAATTTAGTATATCTTTGTTATTAAGAATTAAGAGGGGCCCACTTCAAACTCACACCATCCCATGTTACACCACACATGCCAAATCTAACTCCATTGTGGATATGAAAACTAAATCTTTCCTTAAGTGACATGATTTTTATCAAGAAAGGAAATAAATGGAACCAAACCTTTCAGAGGTCTAATCACTCTTTATCGAAATAGGAGATCCATGAACCAAATCATTTGGGGGTACAACTTTTGATTTTGATTAGAAACCAGTTTGTGTCATTCCTCTCACTTAAAAAGAAAACATAGTGCTATATAATTTTTCTTTTTTCCTTTTTTCACCCACAATGTTCTGTTTTAAACTATTTTCTCATTCATATTTCACATAGATGTTCTAGGATAGAGGGTTAAAATTACAGTTAACTATTACAGACCTATCAAGCTCTTGGTTATGCATCATAACTTCATTAAACAACAAACAGTTTCGTTTGAAACATACATTAGGAAAGCAAAACTCATCTCCTTTTCTTGAAACATACATTAGGAAAGCAAAACTCATCTCCTTTTCTTGAACTATTGTTTTTTATCTATTTAGTTGGGCAAGCACAATGGTTTTTAAATGTTGACATTTTTGAATTGCAAAAATATTTGCAGACTATTGATTGCTATCATTGTCTCATAAAATATTATTTTCCACACATGCAAGTAAAGGGTACAATGTTGTGATGCTGTCTACAGTGATGCCCAACATGCATCCCAGCCACCATCTGTCGCTTCACCAGTCCACCCTTTCACCTCTTCTTCATGTGATGGCTCCATGAGCAAGCAAGATTGCAAGGAAGGGGTTACTCAGACTGCAAATCTGGTAAGTGAGAATAACTGTCTTTTCATGTGTTTGCAAGACAGCATTATCACTGCAGATTTTAATGTGCAAAATCAAATGTGAAATAAGAAATCAGGTTGTGGTTTCCTAATATATAAACTGCTTTAAGAAAGAAACTAGACCAACTATTGCCAATGATTAAAAAGAAAAAAAAAAAAAAAGCAACAGCAACAACAACAACTGATGCCCAACAACGAAAGGCAACTTGCTTGATCCATCTCATTAGGAACATAACCAATAACCTCACCAACATGGACAAAGCTAGTCAAGAAAAAATGCATGAAAATATGCTGGAAATTAACATGTGAACCTCAAATTAATTATGTGGCATTAGTAAGGAAAAACTCCATCGCTTCAATCTTCTGGTCGTTACAAGAAATTAAAAGACAACCTATATTAGATCCTGTAAACTTTGGTCTGGTGAAATGTTGGATACGGCCAAAGAAAAAAAAAAAAAAAACTCATTCTCAACTTCCTCAGAAATAAGTATGTGTAGTTGAGATCAATAACACAGAACTAGACATTATTCGTTTTCAAATGCAGGAAGAAAACATAGAGTACTTATTTCCGTAGCGATGCCTTGACAACTTGTCAGACTAATATTACATCCGAAGGGTTTTTCATACAAAAACACAATCTGTAAACCAAATGCAATAATCAAACATATAGAACGAAGAAGCAAAACCATATGGAGTATCCTGCACCTTCAAAATGTGCATAGGCAGAAGCTAGCACAAAGTTGATGATCATTACTTACCATGTCAACTTAGTCAGTTGATGATATCAAAATACAAACAAGTAGTGGCTTGAGGAATAAAAAATTGCAACACTTGAGAGAAGCAGCTAAATGTTATATCATCAATATTACTAAAGAAAATTACATTAAAAGTTAGCTATACTTATCATGTCACTTTTATAATACCCCGAGTTAAACAACAGCATTAATATGGTAAACACTGTTGTCTTCTTATTATAGTGTGATTTGCACAAAAGATATACTGCTCACAATAACGAGGCCATATAAACAATTGCATGCATGCACGTAAATGAACTCATATAGGAACAAACAAACATAAGTGGGAAAAAATCTGTCATAAAAATATGCACATAAGAAACAAACAGAAAGAAATATGAAAACATGGTAACCAACTACAGTAGCAATATGCCACCAATATCCGACCACGAAACTCAGAAACTCTAAAGAATGAAGTATGCCTTTGAAATCACTGCAGCACACAACAAACCGCTATTGCGCTAAAAAGAATCAAGAAAAAGAGCTAGCTTTTTGAATTATTTTATTGATGCACCATCATAGCGCCTATAGGATAGAAACTATAGCTTATAGCATCAAAATAACCACATTATCAGTGTTTCATTTCAAAAAAAACACAAAAATCGACATCCTTACCCTAAAATAACGGATAAATTCGAGGGAAAAAGCTCCGAAAATAGCGATGCTGCCAAACAAAGCTTTTTAACGCCCAAAATTTATATATATCATCGAAGCTAGATTAACATAATCTCGTCGATTAAAATAACGTTCTCGATGTTAATATCAAAAGAACAGAACGGAGTGGTACCTAAAAATATAACAGAACATTAGAAAGCTACCCAAAAAAAAAAAAAAAAAAAAAGAGAGGCTGAACGAGGAATGGAAAGCGCAAAGGATGCGGTGGAAACCCTAACCAGGATCGCACTGCCGGCAGAATTCCTCCACGTCTGCATCAAAAAACCCAAAAAAAAATATCAAATTATCGAATTAACGAGCTTAAAGAACGGTTTTTTTTTTGGGATCTTAGGTAACCCTGGAGGAAGGAAATAGGAGGGAGGGAGAGCAGGAGGCAGTGGAATCACCGATGGTAAGGGCTCTGATCAAGCCGGCCCTTCGGCCCTTGAAGTCCTGGAACACGTCCTCCACGGTCCGCCGGTACGCCGGCGATCCAAAGTCCATCGCTCCGTTGACGGCCCGATCGGGGGCTCGGATGCGATTCAAATGGGCGAATTCTAAGCGGGAAAAAAATGCCGGCTCAGTGGGCGAAAGAGCGAGAGCGACAGCGAGAAAGGGAGAGGAGGGTTCGGGTCCATCCTATATAATTAAAAAAAAAAAAAAAAAAAAAGGAGGGAAAGGGCTGGTGGCTGAAATGGTTATACACTAAATGATCGTAAATAGGTTACTATGCGAGAAAATATCTGCCGTTAGTATTGTAACTGAAATCATGTCGTCCGTCCATCTCATCCATCCCGCATAAGATTTATATAAAATTCACAGTATAGTTTACAGCAAGCGGGTTTGAGGGCTGTGGTGCGGACGGTTGTTAACAGGTACGAGGAAAGCGATCCCGGAGGGGGGAGTGAAGAAGCTTGGGGAGGGTAAGGTTACTCGCGGTGACCGTAACTGCGCTCCCTTTCGAGCTAAGTTATGCTGCGCGTCCCGATACCAAAATCTCGTTTTGCCGCATGGCACGAGTTGATTAGCGAGAACAAAGACCAATGATTTTGTGCCACCTGGCATTAGCAGTATTTTGGTCCAAAACCATTATATCATCGACTCCGCCATCTTTTCTCACTCCAGAGGAAGTGCAGGATATCCGCTGCAAGCTGGTATTATACTGCATTAATTCTAGGACAGGATAAAACCCAGAAAATAGAGAATTTTTTAAAATAAAGTTTTCGGCAATTCTAAACTCTGAAATAAAGTAAATTTATAATGGTTGTGGTCTTTAAAATGGATGGCCAAATAAGAGTGCTGCGGTAGTGCATGAGGGTATATCATCATGTAACTTTTCTTTATTATTTCAATTTTTCTCCCAACAACATAATATTAGTCGATTATTCTTTATCCCTCTTCCTCTCATTTATCTTTCAAATCTTCGCAAAAGGTTCTTAATTACTTCTTCTTTTTTTTTTTTCCTACCTATAAGTTGAACATGCCAATTCATTCTTGGAATGATATTAATAGTAATTTACATGAAAAAATTTACCTAGCATCCTTAGAGTTAGGATCTATAAAAGTTGCTTTGAAAATATATATAACATATAATATGAAATTATTGGCTTCACATTATGAAAGTATATTACATCAATTTGCACTAAGACTAATCTTTTAGACGATCATTTGCTGATGAATTTTGTCATTTAAATACATTTAATTGAGAATTTTCTTCATAACATGACTATAAGCATTAATGTGGACATACTTAGTCCACTATTACTATTCTCTTGATTGTCAAACTTGATCTATTATTAAACACTTGATGCATATGAATGCTTAATACATATCTACTTAGACCCATGAATTAATCATTGATAGGTCCCCAAAGGCGTCCCATTTTATGAAATAAAAAAGTAAGGCATTTTCTTGTAAAATTAATAGCTAAATAGAATAAATAATGGATATTATTATAAAATAAACCATTGATCAAATCTCTATGTGGATGGCAAAGTACTTCCTCTACAAAGTAAAATTTTTTCAAGAGAGAATATATTGATTATTATTGGATTTTAAGGCTATAAGAGATTGCTATTGTTATAAGAGTTACAATTTGTTTTATAATCTCTCTATTGCTTGGTAAAAATTATGATCTCATTACATTATTGTATCAGTTTTTGACTTTCTTGTGTTCTAAATTGATCTTTGAAACTTTTATACGCATATTGCATTTTGTGTAACCTAAAATATTTTAAATTAAACTTAATTTTCTCCCAAAATACTCCTAAATAATTTCACTCATATTCAATATTTTAATAGCTTTTGAATAAATCAAATCTAATTGTCCATCAAGGATCTTTGAACAAATCCAAACCATATTTAGTTTAGCCCTGCACATATATAAACTATATATTTGAAGTTCTAATATGATCAATCCAAATATAATCCATATTATATGAGATATAGAATTTGTTTGCAACTTAACCTTTACTTGAGCTAACATAGCTCAACCAATTTAACTCGACCCAACCATATTTATGTTGGATTTAGAATTTTAAAATAAGATTGAGTTCAAATTTGGTAAAATAGATGGATGAAACAAGTCAATGTTGGATATTTTGTTGGTTAGGGGGAGGCTTGGCTAATCTTGACTTAAACCAATCTTTAATTGTAGCTAAATAAAGAGATACTTAAGTTTAAATAAAATGAATGGCATGTTTATCTCTATTTTTTTGAATTTCTATTAAATTTTACATTGATAGTATTTAGACTAGGAACAAGTTTGAGTAAGAGAAGTGATTCTTTTTTTTTCTTTCTTTCTTTTTTTCTTGACTTGTCTCTAAGTTTTGAGAATAATGATTTTCTCTCATATTCATTTAAATTAGGATTTGGGCTTAGAAATTGACCTATTAAGTTATATATCATATTTTTAATGCATATAGGACACTTTTGCCAGATAGTACAAAAAAAAAAAAAGTTGTAGTTACAGTTTATGAATTAAAATTTTATTGTACCAACAACTTCCTAAAAAATTTGACAAATAGAAAATTTGAGTAGATATATTTTTTCCTTTAGCATGAACTTCTGTACATTTATTAACTAATATATTAAAATAAACAATTGTAATGAACACTTTTGAGAGAGAGCGATTGAAGGATAAACATTGTAACATGCTAGATTGACTATGAGAATTTATTTTTGATAGATGGCAATGTGTGAGAATGGGTCAAGCCTCCACTTCTAAGATATGATGTTGAGTATTTCACTAATTAAAGATCAAGGAGTATGTTAGATCATTATTGCCAACCCATCCTTGTTAGTTTTATAAGCGTTCTATAAGATCTTCCATGTTAGATAATTAAGGAGACCTTATTGAAAGTTCAAAGTTAATTCATGAATTCCCCTTAATCATTCACTTATCATATAGCCTCTCATTTACCATTATTAAATATATATTTTGCTCTATAAGAGTAGCTTGGCTATTTGTATGTTATTTAATGAGAGATATATTCAATACACACTGGGATGATCATTTACGTTACTTTGCATGAGATTGGTTAATGTGTATCACCTTTTGTTGAGTTATTCTCCACTATACGATATTAATAATCTAGAATTTCTAGATCTTTCAACTTCATCGATACCGACACTAAATAAAAGCGTTATTACTTACCATTCTTCTTATTTAATAGGCATACAATCCCGATACAAAAGTCATATGCTCTATTGTTGTCATTAAGAATGACAGTTTTAACGCGTGAAGTGGGGGCCCATCTTGCTCTACTTCGTTTTCGATATAGATTCTCAATCTTTGTCGGAATGAAGATGTAGATAAAAATTAATTTTGTCTCCACTGGTAAGGATAGCAATAAGTATATCTTCACTCCGACATGTTCGCACCCCGTTGACCCTATATTTAAGTACTATAATACTCTTATATAATTTATATGTACCAAATTACCCTCATTTATATTAACGCTTTTCTCAACCCTAATTTTGCACCTTTGTCATCTTTATTTTTTTAACTATATTATTAATTTCATAATTTTTATCAAAAATTTATATATGTTACTAGGATCAAAGTGGGGTGGGTTGAGGATAAAGATAGAATCGGAACAACATGGAGACAAAGATTTATCATCCCCTAAGAGATGAACATGATAATGAAAAAATTACTGTTTATAAGAATGAAGATTATCTTCTTTAGTGAAGATAGGGATAGAGGTTGAGGTCTCTAGCCTTACCTTATTGCCATCTCTAATTGTTTGCATAGAGTATGTTTTCTCTCTACTTTTCTTAACAATGACTTCAATTGATTCTTAGTACATATATAAAATCTAAATTTTAGTATTAAACTAGTTTATTTAGGTTGTAGGGTGATATATTAATCATCATAAATCTAAAAATTTGAAATGAAGATTCACATACATTTTTCAACTTCTAAACATATAATGAAGTACCACTTAGTTGGATCTAGTTTCATCATATTATTCTCGATTCATTTGATTGAGTATTATATTTTATCAATACATGAGTTAATAATGCTTTCTTATTTGCTAGTATTTGGAGTTGCCAATAGTAAAACATGTCTTTTTTTTTTTAAAAAAATGGTATTAAAATTAATAATTTTTTTAGAATAAGTTTAAGAACAAGAGGATGTTTTTATAGTTTCTCCTCTCCAAGATTTTTCTTTTAAATGAAATATATCAGTTATAATTGGATTTTAAGGATATATGAGAGCATTAGTAAAATATGTGGCATTAGTTTACTGTATTGGTTTTTTACTTAGTTGTGCACCATTTTAATATCCTTTTTAACCAAACAAACTTAATCTTCTATCAAATGGACTAACCTAAACCATTTTTGCTCTAGCTTTGAACCAAACTAACCTATACATAAACCTTGTATCCAAAGCTTCTAATGTGACCAATCCAAACATAATTAATCATCTATAAAAATATAAACCTTCTTTTTAACTTGAATATGCTTGGGCCTAGGAAAACTTGAGCAAGTTAATCCGACTTGACTATATTCATGTTTGGATTGAGAATTTTGATGTGGATTCGAGTTTGTATTTACTTAAATTGTTGAATCAAATAAAGTTAAGGTTGGATGTTTTATTGATTGATTTGGGCTTGTTTGGTCTGAACTAAAGTTTGCGGGAAAGGAATGATGGCTCTATCTCATTTTTGTTGAACTTTTATTACAATATATAATATTTATAGAGGAACAATTTTAGGTAAAAAATGTTTCTTATTTTATTTTATTTTATTTTGAATTTCAAGGGGGGATGAACTCTCCGTGTGTCTGAGTTGGCAATGGACCCATCAGGTTATGTTAGGTGCTAATGACCATAAACATACGTTACAAATGCCTTCCCTGGTTTCACGGATATTTTGCAAAGAAACAATGTACAGTCCACCATTGCCTCTGGCTTTCTCTAAAAATTTCTAGAAAAATAGAAAGATAAGGCTGCATGCCTGTCGGTTAATTTATGAGGTCCTTAAATCCAGCCCATCAGCAAATTTCTAGAAAGCCAAGGGCAGAATCGTCTTTAAGATATAAAATTTTTTGTCGTTGGCGCTTCCTCGCAGTCCGACAGGCTCCAAAGCCGGTGTGAGCCAGGCCAGCATCAGATCCGCTGCATTCCCGTTCGTACGAATCGTCAAATCAACGAAGGAATTTTCGAGCCACGCAAACGAGCTTCCAGTGGGACCCGTTGTCATACAAAGATGTAGCCTATAAAATTTACGCTGCAGTGCGGCGGATCCGACCCTCTCAGGGGCAATTTCGGCATTTCGCGTTTGGTACCGGGGCTTTTATACCGGACCCCGTACGTCCCCCCGAGGGGAGAGCACAAACCGAGTGGCGTGGCCCCTGGTTCGATTACCCCTGCTCGTCTTTCCGCCTTTTTGTTCTTCGGTGTTAGAAATCGCTCGCCCACCGTCTCCTTCTTTTGGAGGGAAGTCTCACGCTCTCTCGGCTCTCCGTTCTTCAGCTTCGAGAGCTCCCGAAGAAGGCATCGAGATTCCAGTTTCGATCAGGTTCGATCGCAACCTCCTCTTCTCTCACGCCCGAACTTCTTTTCCTCTGGTCGTTGTTTTCCTTTTTGATCAGATCGTTTTTGTATAAGCTTTCTGCGTCGATTGTGTTTTTCCATGGTATTAGATGCTGTTTCTTCGATTTCTTTAGCAAGATATGCTAATTTTTCGATCGTTTAATGAAGTATCGTCGAGATAGTATTGGATAGGTTTGCTTTCTTTCGTCTTCACGATCGTATCGTTAAATCGCGTAAGAAATAAGTTATTTTAGGGTTTAATCATCGTTGAAAGGATGATTTATAGGTCTGAATTCTATTGATATGGTCAAAATTTCTTCTTTCCCGTCACTGTTGCGGCTTTTCCATTTTTTTTTAGTTTGAGAAACACTGGAGTTGAATCACATTTTGATATTGGAGTCTAAAACTGTATAGAGCTCTCCAGTCTCCTTCGCGCGCGAAGAAGGGTACTGTTTCTTCGATTTCTTTAGCAAGGTATGCTAATTTTTCGATCGTTTAATGAAGTATCATCGAGATAGTATTGGATAGGTTTGCTTTCTTTCGTCTTCACGATCGTATCGTTAAATCGCGTAAGAAATAAGTTAGTTTAGGGTTTAATCATCGTTGAAAGGACGATTTATAGGTCTGAATTCTATTGATATGGTCAAAATTTCATCTTTCCCGTCACTGTTGCGGCTTTTCCATTTTTTTTTTTAGTTTGAGAAACACTGGAGTTGAATCACATTTTGATACTGGAGTCTAAAACTGTATAGAGTTCACCAGTCTCCTTCGCGCGCGAAGAAGGGTTTTGGCGATCATTCTTTCTATTCCTCTGATTGTCACTTGCTATAATTCTTTATTTGTTGATGAAAGTCATTCTCATTCTTTCCATCTTATGCGTATGCATTTATTCTCTTTGAAATGCGATAATTCTTTGTTAGTTACCAAAACTAGGTCTTTTTGACAATTTTTGCTTTCATGCCATGGTTTTATAGAGTGCAGTTTCTTTCTCTTATTTAGGTATGTATTTAATTGTGACTGGCTTTTGAATGATTTTGTATTGGATTTATATGAACTGATGTATGGAGGACTACCCACATTCTGGTGTATCCTCTTGCAAATGAGCAAGGATGGGAGTTGGGTTGGAGAAGTGCTTTTTATGTATTATTCTTTTTTGGATGTTTCATGTAGGTGAATTTGTTTAAATTACCCTTCTTTCTTCACAGTTGATCTTTTCAAAATTTCAGGAAGATCATATTTGAATGAAATTAGTTCTTTGTACAGAGCAAATGTTTAATTTGTATTCTGTTTCTTAAATTCTGTTTCTTAAATATTATTCTGTGTTTGTCATTATTTATGGTCTACATGTTCCCCCTTCTTTCTCAATGTTTTCCTCTATAAATTATTGGCAGCTTATAATCTTTTGTGGACTCTTTGATGTTGTACTTGTTCTGACTTATTGGCTGTTTTTAATTGCATTGTTGTTTTTTTCTATCCAGGGATATTTTGCTAGCTTGCACTAACCAATTCTGCATTCTTTGCACAGATTCTTATTGGAGCAAACATTTGTGCATGACTCTAGGTGGCATGATGAGTAGACCAAATACTCGCAACAAAAATAAGAGACTGAAGTCTGAAGATACCAATGATCCTTCCTCTGAGATCCTAAGGTTTTTTTTTTTGTTTTCTCTTCCATGTGCTGATTGTGATAATGACATTGATTCCTTTCTCCCTTGCTAATGTTTTACCTTGTCTTCCCAGGAAAATTCATTTAACTGGTGAAATCACAAAAGGTGATATACACCAGCTTTATTTGGTATGGAAGCCCAACTGTCATGGCTGCCGTGGAAACTTGAAGGACTCCCCTAATTGCTTCTGTGGTCTCATGCCACCTGCGAATGGAGCTAGGAAAACTGGTCTATGGCAGAAAATGCCTGATATTATTCATTCTCTTGGTCCGGATCCTTGCAAGGATCTTCGTCCATCAATGGATACACCTGCAGGTTTGACTAATTTAGGGGCGACCTGCTATGCTAACAGTATTCTTCAGTGCCTTTATATGAACACATCTTTCAGGACTGGCATATTCTCTGTCGAGTGGGACCTGTTAATGCAGCACCCTGTTTTGGAACAGCTTGCACGATTATTTGCACAGTTGCACTCGAGCAGCATGGCTTTTATTGACTCAGCTCCTTTCGTTAGAACTTTGGAGCTGGACAATGGTGTTCAGCAGGATAGCCATGAATTCCTCACATTATTTCTTTCTTTGCTGGAACGATCTTTAAGTCTTTCAAAGGTTCCTGATGCTAAAACTGTGGTGCAAGATCTGTTTTGTGGAACTGCATCACATGTTACCCGGTAAGAGATGACCTGCAGTTATGGTTTTGACTTTGTACAGTGTATTCTCCTATGTTCTTTTATCATATTTAGTGGAGAGCTACTTGAGTTATTAAGGTCCTTCTTAGGACCTTCACTTCATATCTTCTCATTTGCCTGATTCATTCTTGCCTTTCTTGTGTTATTAGGTGCGCTATTGAGTTGTGCAATATTGTGGACAAATTTAATCCAGTGCAACTTTTAGTTTGCTCACTGATTGGCTTGGATTTTAGGGCTAATAATACCATAATCCATCCATTACCCATCTGTATAAACTTTATAAGCTGTACATGCAAATATTGTTCCTACATCAGGTCAAGAAAAGCAAATATAGTCCAAAGGGCATCAATATCTTGCTAGTAAATTTTGTCAGCTTGGCTGGTAGTGTAGCTTAGTCAAGACTCAAAGCAGTTTTAAATAATATTACTTATAATTTGATTTGCATTATACTTTAGCCCCTCAATGCCTTAATACTAAATGTATGTAAGGCAAATGGATTACTTTAAACTTTTATTAATAACTTTAAAATTTTATGAATAACTTTAAAATTTTATGAATAATTTTAAAATTTTATTTCTTGTCACTTTTGTTATTGGTTTCATAATGTTTTGACATTAAATTTAACCTTTCCTGATTTTTGCCTACGTCTCCTATTTCAAAATCATTATTCAATATTTAAATTTGTAAAATAGTTTGTTGGTGTGGTTTCTTTGGTGAGCGGAAGAATTGCTAGATGGCTATTACTTTTGCTTTCTGCATTCAATTCTTAAGATGGAAGAACTTTGTGCCCAATGACCTGAATTTGAACTTCGAATTAGTTCAGCACACAATAGTATGGAAGGAAGAAGAGATGGAAATTGAAGAGTTCATATTTCAGAACCTGCGATCAAGTTTATGGCCACTTTTACATACTAAAAATAGCATGGAACATTTGGAAAACTTTAATGGCTGTGATATCTTTTCATTGGGTATAATCAGAGATGGTATGCAAGGAGGATGATGCCTCACATCCACATTTTTTTAAAAAAATCACATCTATCCATATCTTACTAGAACTTGATGCAAAGTTATTTATTTATTTTTTATCTACTTGAAAAATATAAGTTTTTAAGATGCATTTGAACAATTCTGATCTAAGTTTTTTTTTTTTTTGTTTGTTTTGGAAAATACCTAGGAGAATAAGAGTGGGGTGATTAAGATGTTGCTCAACTCTTACCACACACGGGGGCTTGAGAAATTCACATAGTGACCATAGTCATCATGTATCATATCGAATCTTTCCAGATTACAATAAATTTAACAGAACGACACTCATTAAAATTTTCAAGTGAAAGCCATATTCATCATATAGATTTAATTTTTTTCTAGGGATTCTAAAAGAAATGGGCAAGGTTTGCCATCTCAATACCAGACCTACGACACTAGTACAATGTTGGTATGCCTAGTATGCAAGTTGGTTCAGTATATTGAGATTTGATACACACTCCATATGGAGGCTTGATTTATCGCTATAGTATAGTACGTTTGGTATAGGGTGGTACGCATTAGTATGGCATACGATGGATGTGGACATTGGTAGAAATAAAAAGATTCTAGCTAAATTAGGGTATTTTGGTTAAAAAGAAAAGTCTTGTCACGAAACCTTCTCTTGCTATAATAGCAGAGAACATTGACAAAAGAGCATTCATTAAAATTTTCAGATAACAGCCGCATTCGTAGCAATGATTCTGTTCTTGGAATTCTAAAGGACATGGGTGCCAGCAGATGTAAAAAATAAAAGGTCCAGCTGCACAGGGGTATTTGGATTACAAAGAAAAATCTGGCCACAAAACCTTATCTCATTGTAATAGTAGAGATGTGTTAAAGCTATTCTCATGGTTTCTGCATGCAGGGTGACGTGCATGAGAATGCACAAATAAATGCCTCATCTCGTAGAAAGTTAGCATGCATCATCCATGGATACATATGCTTAACTTGGTCCCCATCTTGTTATACCAATGTATTTTGTCTCTTTCTGTTCATTCACATCTATGATTGCTCTCTAAGAGCATCTAACTTTTAGTTTCTTAATTCTTAGGACCATCTGAATATTTAAGGGTCTTTAGTATTTTTTGAGTAATGTGAAGACGCAAAAATATTTACTCTACACTTTTATCTTTTTTTTGGTGTGACTTAAATTATGATTCTGAATTATGTTTCTTGCTTCCAGCTTCTATTTGAATGTTTTGTTTGATTGATGCTATATTATTGCAATATAAATGAATTTGGCCCGATGATATTTATTGTGAAGGTGCTCTGTGTGTGGGAAAGATTCTGAAGCATCTTCAAATATGGAAGTCTTCTATGAACTTGAGCTGAACATCAAGGGTTTTAATAATCTAGATGAAAGCCTAGATGATTATCTAAGCTCAGAAGAACTGCATGGAGAGAATCAGTATTTCTGTGAGTCATGTGGTTCAAGAGTTGATGCTATGCGTTGCATAAAACTACGGTCACTTCCTGCTGTGCTTAATTTCCAGCTAAAGCGTTATGTTTTCCTTCCAAAGGTTCAATTTCTTGATCTTAGGGATCTTTTTCCTCTCTTTGATATCTGAATTTTATGCAGGTTGAAGGTGCCAGATAGGCTGTTCATAAGTCTCTTGGTGGTTGCACCAGAGATGTGGACTAAACCCTTCCTTCCACAAAGTTGGGAAGGTTTAGGGGTTTTCACTAGTTTGTGACCTATCTGATGCACTAGAGTTTGTTTGCAAGGTGCTCTTCTGATGTGTTGTTTTACATGTTTTTGCTTGCAGACAACAACAAGGAAGAAAATAACTTCTGCATTTAGATTTCCTAGACGACTAAATATGGGAAAAAGATTGTGTGACTCCTCTGAATCAGGCTTGATGTATGACCTGTCTGCCATACTGATTCACAAGGGCTCTACTGTTAATAGTGGACATTATGTTGCACACATTAAGGATGAAAGCAGTGGGCTGTGGTGGGAGTTTGATGATGAGCATGTTTCTAAGTTGGGCTATCACCCTTTTGGAGCAGTCTCCTCAAATTCATCTACATCAAAACTGAAAAAGAATTCTGGGCGGGTGGAATCTGTTGAAAATGGAAACCATCTTAAAACTGACCAGGGAACTGATTCAGATCTCAGAAATTCGACTCAAGAAGAGATATTTGCTTCAACTGATGCTTACATGCTGATGTATAATCGCGTAACTAACAAGGAGACAAGAAGCAATCGAAACAAAAAATATGGGGAGAATGATATGGATATAGACATAAAGAACAGTTCTCTTCCACCTATTTTTTTAAAAGAGATTCAGGCGTTAAATGCATCATATACTCATGCTTGTGAAGAGTACCAACAAAGGAAAGATAAGCAGGTGGCTTATATAACAGAACGTCGAGAAGAAGTAAAATCAGTTCTTTCTGAAGCTCCTGTTGACCCACTCGAAGATTCATATTTTTGGGTTTCAGCAGACTGGCTTCGCCAGTGGGCAGATAATGTTACTCCTCCGTAAGTTGTGAAGCCTTTGTTTTTAGCTTTGCTGTCGTAGATCATCTGATTCTATGTTTAGATATATGAAAGTACTTATGATTGCAAAATAGATGTACTTCTGAATAAGTTAGCCACTTTAAATTTCAATGCATGAAGGATGAATCTGTTGATATTTGGTATGAGAGGCGGAGCACATGAAGTATTTATCCTTTGTTATTTGATATGTCTTCGTGATGGCCTTTTTTTTTTTTTCCATTTCTAATAAGCTAGCTAGGAGCATTACTTTCATATCTATCAACATGAAATATGAAATAAGCTGTGCCTGGTCATGAATTTCCAGCTGATTCATTTTAGAACAAATTTAGTCAGGCACGTTGCCAATTAAACTTGGCTTGTTTATAGCATTAACCTAGATGTATATGATGAGATGTGTCTTTGTGTGATGTAGGCCTTTAAATTATCTTTCAAATGCCGACTATTATCTCATTGACTGAAGCTGGTGATCCCAAAACAAACATGTATCGTTGAAGAACATGCATTCTAATCAAAGTTCTTGAAACTTCTGTAAAAAATGCTTGTTAGTATTGGTCCAAGTGAGCCTAACATGAGCTAGTAGGCGACAGCTTGAGCTTGGCTCAAAACCCTACATGGCTAGCTTGGGCTCAGCTTGAGATAGAAAGGACCACTCGATCTCTTCTCATTCAATGTTGCACCAACTTGAGCTAGCTTCAAAAATATCAAGTTGAGTTAGATGTCATTTCTCAGCTCGCAACTTGCTTTCTAGTGGTTATAGAGAAAAAATCCTGACCACCCTAGACATTCCTAGCTCTCTTCTTGTTAATCTGACATGGTCCTAGCTTTGAAGCTCTTCTTCAAGGTGGACCACCTGAGGAATCAAGGTCATGATGGAGGCAGAAGGAGAACTATTCCCACCTGAGGAATCAAGGTGGACCACCTGAGGAATCAAGCTCTTCTTCTCCCACTATTCCCACTACACCAATGCCTCGATAGAGAGGATTGCTGTCTATTGATCACATACTATATACATCGAAACACCTCTGGTAGGAGGCTGGGGAGGGAGGTGAGCTAAATGGATAAGATGCTATATTTCATGGTGAGGAAGAGGTGGGATACAATTTTGCTCAGACAACAGAGGTGGAAGTGAGAAGTTTCGGCTATGATAGAAAGGAGAAAATCGAAGGAATGAACATGAGCAGTGGCTATTGCTGGAGAGTGGGGGGGGGGGGGGGGAGGGGCGCAATTGTTTTAAGGTTTTCGCCCATTGATATAAGCTGTTGATCTCAATTTAATAGCTCTTTACTTACTGGCAAGTAAATGTTAGAACTTTTAATTAATATCTAAGGGTTGAGAATCCTTCTTGAAACAGAATTTATTAATGATTGAGAATTTATTAATATATAGTAATATTTTGCTAATTAATAACTACTAGTAAGTGACCATGCTTTTCAACTCTTTTTTTTTTATGACTGTCATCTAGATAAACTTGTCTCATG
This sequence comes from Metroxylon sagu, assembly GCA_017589505.3. Lineage (NCBI taxonomy): Eukaryota > Viridiplantae > Streptophyta > Magnoliopsida > Arecales > Arecaceae > Metroxylon > Metroxylon sagu. Next base: position 719,533 of record JACVBY030000484.1, read on the forward strand.
AAGAATTTTTGCCATGATGAAGCATCATTTCTTTAGAAAAAGTTGAACTTCCAGTTGCATGAGTGTTTTAAGATTGGTTCTATTCTTAGCAATCCTGATGATTAAGGATAATTCTTCATCAATGAAGCTATTGTTGTAGTTTTCTCAGTGATTATTCTTTTGCCCTGATTTGCAGTCTTTAAACTACTTTCCTAAGTAGTAGATACTTTGACATTAGTGAGAGACCTTTTTGTTGCTATTGTGATATGAAATTTTGGTATTTTCTACAGCTGCCTTGACAACAGTCTGATTCAATGCATACATGGAAAAGTTCCTGTTTCGATGGTCACCTCTATGAAGCGGTTATCAAATACAGCTTGGCAGAAGTTGCAGTCTAAAGTAAGTAATAAATAGATATAGGTGGTTGGCATAGTTCTGTCAGATACTAAATTGTTATTTTACCTTCCAGTTTCTTCTTTCTAAGTGAAACTTTGGTTGCAAATACTAATCTAATGGAAACATTGAATGTGTATGTCTGTTGCATGCTCATTCAACCAACTTTGTGTGATGTGTGTGAGATGAAAAAGTTGATGAGCCAAGAGCTGGGAAAGCCGGATAGCCCTGGATAATTTAGAAACAAGCAGATGGATGGCTGGTGCATAGTTGGATGAGGTGGAAAAATGTCTCAAGACATAATACTAAGAAGATAGACATCGCACAATCATAGATAGTTGATAGGGTCCAATGGGAGTGCCAAACATGGAAAGTTTTTACTTCTTTTTAATGTTGTAACATATTCAAAATTTGTGTGTAAAGCATGTTTATTATAGTCAAATTATTCTAGATAATGGGCTGTTGGATGAAGATAGGCTGGAATTTAAACTTTAATATTTTTTTCAGAAAATATATAGAGAATAGTTATCAGAAAATTTTTATAGCCTACTATTGGATACGGTAATCGGATTGAGAAATATATTTTCATTAATTGAATCCTAACCATTTTTCTTTGCTGCAATTTTGTGCTTTGATATTGCATGCATCATGATTGGCCCACAGGACCCAGGATTTTCTCTCTCACATAGGATTTGCTTGATATTGTAGATACGTAGCTTCACATCATACTCGTTACCCTTCAAAATATTAGTCCATGTGCATCACATGTGCCCAATGCTAGTGATTTATATAACTAGTTGACTGCTCAGCTTTTTGGAATTTCTTTTCTCCTTGTATTTTCGCTAATACCAGAGTTATTGGTTATCCATCATTTATGTAGGTGGTATTTGTTTTGCTTTTTGCTTGTTAAATGGCTTGTGATTTCTTCATTTCTGATTACCAGCAGTCATTTTAGGAGACACCCCAATCTTATTTATGAAGCTACTGACTATATACTTAAATCATAATGTACATGCATTCAAGTTATGGCTTGTACAGGGAGTTAAAGCGGAAGGCAGAGTGTGGGTTTCAACCAGTCTAGTTGGTAAAATCATTGGAGTTGCATTTTTTCTACTTGATTGATGAAGCAAAAAAGATGAATTAGCAAATAGGAAATATATATAAAAATTAAATACACCCAAGGGGTTACAGCTTCCTTACAGGAGGGTGATATGGAAGTTGAAGCCAAGAAAGATGAAGCAATATGAGATGGTTTATGGACCACAACCATTATGGCATAATATATTAGCCACATTTTGCCTACAACTCCACTTCATCGAAATGCCCAATTACTCTTCTTTGTCTTGGAAGGGCTAATTCTTTGGTGTCTTTTCCTTTTCAAAACCACAATATCATGCATGTAAAATCCTCTTAACCTCCATCCTGCTTTTATGGAAAGGGAATAGGCTCGCCATGGAGTCTGTGAGTTCTTAAGAGATGACTTGACCCTTGAACAGCCTCAATTTACTCATAAAAGGTCTATATTATAAGTGCTTTAAATAATAATCCTTAGGGTCATTGAATTTAAGAATGGTAGCCTGGTATTCCAAGACCTCAATGACCCATGGGACACTTACGCATGATTTCTATTCCCTTGAACATTGTCCAATCTTAGAAGTTATCTTCTATGTCACAACGTAATCTATAGTATATAATGGGAAAGCTTTGAGGGTGGCTTAATGTTTCTGGTGCCAAAGATTGAATCCTGGCCCCACCTTAAAAGAAACATCAAAAATCCCTTCTCATGATGAAGCCTTCTTTGGAAAAAAAAAGAAATTTCCGTCTTTCCATGTATATAATATATCACGTGTTTTATTTGTCCCCCCTCTCATTTGATGGTGGGGTCTACCATTTAGATCCTCTATCTTCTTTCTTTTTCAAATCACAATCATCCATCAAATATTACTCCTCCAATCATATATATATATATATTAATAAGTAATGGGAAAGAGAGGAAAAAAAATAGATATGATACTCTCTCCTTTCTTTCCCACATACGGCCCAACCTCATGCCTATGGGAAAAGTATTTTCTTATTTCTTTGATATCTTTTCATAAATGGTCTCTTGCTCAAGTTTTTAGAAAGGTTAGAATTCTATTGAAATAGAAGTTTTCAACTTCCCTTAGTTTCCTTTTTTTAATTAGAATTCTTGTATATCCAAAACATATTCGAATTAAAAGTAGTCCTCTATAATTACCAACTTATAGGAAAATGGTAAAACAAAAGTGTATTATTTTTTAAAACAGACTTTCTCATGTGTCTTTTTTTGTTAAAAGATCACAGCCATCAAAGTGCACAATCGTCACACATGTGAGGCTTTAGTGTTCGTATATGTTCTCTCTATGAAGGTAGATAAACACATTGGTGCATATGTACAAATACATGCATACATTTGTAAAAGGATTCAGATCTCAAGGATGGTATCATATCAATGGTTCGCTGGCTGGCCTGTTTGGTATGAGTCTTGATAGAGGGGCAGTATAGGAGTAATGTGACTTGACACACCTTGGAACAAATGAGGGAAAAAAAGGGTGTATGAAGCAGTAAGGTTACATACACCTTGATATGATGCAATATGAGACTGGTTCCCCAATATTTAGTTGCATTGGACCCTACTGTATCAGCTAATGGCCAATACATTACATACTGGTAGGTAGGAGCAGGTATGCATGAGATTTCAACCTTTGTTCATACACGTGTGTGCGTGTGCATGTGGTTTTGGGCAGGAACAAGGGCTTTACATCAATTTTACACTAGCGTGTGGCATGTGGCCTTGAAACGTGAAGCAAAAGTGGGAGAAATTCAGACAGCTGGAAATGCCTATTGGATGTTTTCACAATTCTTCAATTGCTGAAAGGAGAAATTTCATTAGATTCCAGCAAATGCAATTTTACAATTGTCTACTCTTCTATAAAACTAATGTCTTCAAGTTGTTGTGTTTGGTCAGGAGAAACCGTACACATATTTCCTCTACTCGTATTCTTTTGGTTTCAATCAGCTACCTGATTGGCCTCCTTAACCCTGTTCACAATATCAGTCTGCCCAACTTGTACTCGTAATTTCATCTATATATTCCATCAAATATTATAGGATGTGCTTTTCCTTCGCAAAATATACTTATGTTGAACCCCTTCCTCAAAACCAGGCCCTGTTTGGTTTCTCAGTAAACCTGAATGAAGTCCACTTTTTTAGCTTGATTCAAGTTTATTCAGCCAAACAGCTTTTTAGCACATAAATGAAGCCCCAATAATGATGGTCATTTTGGAATTTCAGAAAAAAAAACTGAAAAACACCTTTTGGGTACTTTTCCAGCTTTAACCAGGTTAAAACTATTCAGCAGTTAGCGTCAAATAGTTTTACCTATTTAATGAGGAACATGTATGTTTTTGAATAGTATTATTTGAATATTCTGATTAAACTCATTAAAGTTATTTCTGAACCAAACAAGGTCTATATTTAGCTGAGCTTACCCAAATACTTGATTGGAACAACATTCCAATTCTCGACAAATTTGGATTATTATTCATTTGCCAGACTGGATCAGATTAGTGTCTTTGATTAATGAATTGCATTCCAGTTCCAATCTGTTTGCAGGACTCTCTCATATGTGTGGGACTCACCATACATATTGTCCAACTACATGATACTATCTCTATTTGATGGCTCTCAATTATAAGAATAGGTTTCCTGTCTAATGTTCCTAAGGATCTTGCGTAGTTTATTGAACTGTGTGGTAAGAGCCATTTCAACTAATTATACCCATCACATATATGTGATTACATGTACATATCTTGAAGATATAAGCACATGCCTGTTTAAGTTTTGGTCAGTTGCTACATCAGATTCTTTAGGACATCTTGACATTTGCATACATTTCATGCATGTTCAGTGAAGATTGCTTGTCTGCTTTTGTTGAATAGAGGGTTGATAGTTTTGTTAGCAACAAATCTGCAATAAGCTACAAGCCACTTCTAATTGAAATTTCACCCTTGGTTGGTGTAAATCAAATCTTTCTGGTTGGAAAGAATGTATCATAAATGATCCTCAGTTTTTTCTTTTATGCCTTTTTGTTTTCCCTTTGCAGCTTTGAATAAACTTGATAGGTCTCTGATTGTTGTATGTTATTTCTTGTTTTTCAGTTCAATAATTAAATACTGTTTTTTATGTATACCTTTTTGTCCTCTTATCTTCTGTCATTGCTGATAACTGATATTCTCTCATATTTTTAGTATGGAGGGGGCCCAACATTGACTGGTGAAGATTACTGCATTGACTGTCTTAAAGGTAGGGCTAAGAATGTAGTGTGTGCAGATGATTATCGAGATCGAAGAGCTTCTTTAAGGCAACTGGCAGAGGCAGCCCTTGCTGGAAATTGTCCAGATGGTGCTTCATATTATGTGTCTAGGACATGGTAAGATTCCTTGTATGGCTTTATTAGTTATTTGCCCATTTTATTTTTGTCCTTTTCCAACTGTTCTGGATTTGCATGCTTGAGGATACTCAACTTTGCCACCTGAGTTATAGAGCTACTTATGGCAGGCATCAGCTAGGGTGAGCCTGCCAAAAGATACCAACTCCCTGTCTGGAGCCCTTGTCTAGGCCTGTCTAGTTGCTTGTTTGATTCGGTTGGCCAAGTTTTGGTCTAGTATGCCTTTACTCTCTCAGCCTTTATCTTAATATATCATCCAAATTGCTAGCAGTCTAGGCTCTCCAAGCCCCTATATATAATTTCTTTCATATTGAATCAATATGTCAGTTATGCAGGCTGATTAGGTGAGACTCACTATGTCATATCTCCATCTTTTTAAGAATCTCGTTAAGAATCTCGCTGATATTTGTGAGATTGTGTGCACACACAAAAAAAAAAAAGCCAATAAATAAATGAACTGTCTTTTACCTAGACATTTTGTTATTTCTATTTGCAGTTTTGCAGTATTATAACCAAGGTTCACAAAACTGGTAAGGATAATTGTACTGGTACATTTTTGGCATACCAACTCATACTATATCAAGATAGGTGCCGATACTTTTCTCACTCTTGATCATAATACTATTTGAAACTGGATAGTATGGTTTGGTACTGATTGGCATAGGGTGATTCCGCTTGGTTCGGACCAGTTCGGTATACGCTAGATTAAACCTCAGTATCATATTGGTACCTTATCAATATAGTACGGTATAGTCTGTATTGGTCAGTATAACAGATTTTGGTTATAACCACACACACACACACATATTTGAAATATCTCATCAGCTTACTGTTACTTTTTCAAAAAGGTCTTAAATTTCTATTTTATATTTTACATATCTCACGGAACTCTTGAAACAAAATCTAGTAATAACCTAATCATTGATCTCCTGGAAGTTTCCTTTGTTGCTACAAAGCATGATTAGATTTATCACTAAGTTAAAGGCTGAAGGGTGACAAGCTGGATCAGGACTGGTATGATTGCCTGGAGGGCAGAGATTCCAATGTTGTGCTTGATCCATTGGTTGTTGAGACTAGTTTCAAAAGAAGTCCAATTCTGGTCCCCTTGATCTCTCATGGCCTTACTTATCTCAAGATGGATGAGACCTTCAGGTTTGGGCTGAGGTCTTTCCTTTTGCAGCTCCAGCGTTGCATTGCTAGCTTGTGGTTAAAGTCGTCATTGGTTCATCACCATCTTTCCTTCACTTGGCAGGGTGTCATGTGAATGGACTGTATCATCAAGTCAAGTAATTGGATTATTTAAATAATTGAGTTAAGGCTTAATGATTACCTTTTCTGTTGGGAAACTTTATTTGATTATTGCTTAGGGCATGTTTGGTATTGGTTAAAAAAAGTGCTTTTGTGACTTTTAAAGCAAGAAAGCACTTCCTAAAAAATAATTGTTTGGTAACACTATTAAAAAAGTGCTTCCATGATAAGAAAAAGTCAAATAAGTGCTTTTAACAGAAGCTAGAAAACCTAGCTTCTAGCTTCTCCTCTTTTTCTAAAGCACAAGCAACACCAAATTTATATACATGTGACCATGTGTACATGCTAGTGTCATTGCAAAAGACATGCATGTGTGAACTTTCAACTTGAGATTCATTCATGAGTAAGTCAAATGATACAAGAAGTCATCTTCGCTGTTTGTTGGTGAAAGTTTCATTTACATGACCTAAAAATAAGAAAAGAGTGCATTGGAAGAATTCCATTTGCAATAAAAATAAAAATAAGGATAAAAAAGTGAAAATAAAAATTAAAAAATGGTGATGGATAGACCCATCTTTCTTTCTGTCAAAAAAGAAAAAGCAAGAAATTTCTTTTGTTTCTGGGCTTTGTAGTAGATTACATCTTTCAGTTTTCCAGATTAATGTTGCTACTTGGAGTTGCTTTATGTTGTGACAGGCTTCCCTGTGAATTTTCCCTCAAACAGGCTGTCTAAATGGACGATGCCTTAGTGATTGTTGTCCCCTTAGAACATTGATGGCAATTACTAGTATAACTTTAATGCATGTTATATGCTCTACAATTTGACAGTGTTTAATTCATACCAATTCATTGTTTTGTTTATTCTAGGTTGATGCAATGGTTGCGTAGGAAAAATGCTGATTCTCCTTGTGATGCTGATGCTGGACCAACAGACTCTCTTAGATGTCCACATGGAAATCTTCTTCCTGAACAGGCTGCTGGAGCAAAGCGTGTGGCGGTTCCAGAAAATCTTTGGCTATTTTTCTTTGAAAGCTCTAACACAGTGAGACCTGATGATATATTGAATTCTTCAGTCTACCCTGCCGATTCTGAACCATGTGAAATTTGCAGTAGGGAACTGACAGAAGTTGCATGCATGGAGGATAACCTTAGGTGGTGCTGAAGATGCATTTTATATTTAACTTTAGCCAAAATGCAATTGCTTTCTTCTTAAAATCTTTGTTAATGTTGCAGAGCAACCAAGCTTAAACAACGACAGAATCATGAGAAGTTAATTTTAGGGAAAAGCTTTACACTTCATCCTGGTTGCAAATACTTTTTAGTCCCTTCATCATGGCTAGTACAGTGGAGAGCGTATGTCACAACAACTGGGAAAAATATGTCTTCTTCCGCAGAACCTGAAAATTTACAAGTCACTATCAATTCACTCATCTGTCAGAAGGTGAATAGAAGTTTTTTCCACTATCTTGGTTCAATTATTATTTCAACAATAGTTTAGTGTATATTTTGGAAACTTTGGCTATTTTTTTTACACTTTTCTCTGTTTTATCTATGTTCTATATCAACAATCTGTTTAGTGCATGTTTTGGAAACTGACTGCTCTTTTTTTTTTTAAAAAAAAAATTAAACCCTTTTATCTGTCTAGTGTATTTAATTTGAGAGTTTTATGTGACTTGACTGTCCTTTTGTAGCTGAACTCAATAATTTACCCAGATTTTCTCTCATTAAAAGGATATTTGGACTCCTGATACAATTTATGAAGCTTTTCTATGTCCCCTCTTCTCCCATATGCCAAATTTCATCACATGTATTCCTCTTCTACCTTCCATGTATTTTTAATTGTAACTGAGTTCTTTTTTTAATCTTTGAGCTGTAGCTGGACTCTGTCTCCTTGATCCTGCACCTGAAGTCATGCAATGCTTCACTAGAAAGCCTTGTGTTGAGAAAAAAAAAGGGAAAGAAGAATAAAGTAAAAGTGATGCTGTACTCTAAAGTGCCCCACACCCAATGTTAGCATGTTATGCTGAAGTCCAGAAAACCCACAGCAATCCATATCTTTTCTTTCATGAATTGCGCATGTAGAGTTATAGTATATCTAATGGAAGAGACTTTGGAGCCAGATTCCCTCCTTTGTACCTGGACTTTTTTTAGGAAACTAAGCCTTTTTTAAGCTGGAAGCATATTTGTTGAGAGTGCCAATACAATTAATTGAGAGAAAGGGAAATGGAAAAAGGAAAAACTAGTCCCCACAATTAATGTTGCAACTTCTTCTAGCCAGGAACTCAACCAGAGAGAGAGAGAGAACTAACTCTTGTACACTTTCATTTTCTATTTCTTTACCTTGTTTTCCCCTTATTGCCTGGGTCATCTATCTAATGCCCTTGATGCAAAATAAATCACATGCATCATGCATGTGGGATCTTTATCCTTTTGTCCAGGCCTTCTATTCTAATGCTCCCTTATTTGGAATAAATCACATGCATTGCATGCATGGCAACTTAATTTATAAAGCCTGTACATATAAGGCGCATGTATGAGAATGAAATATAACAACATAAATTCAGTTGGGAATACTTGATGTTGTACTATTTAATCCATAGTGTATTACAGTCTGCAATGCCAATGTGACTGATTATTGCGGTTATTTGTAGATAGATTCTATGCTAGCTATTCAAAGAGTCACATGATGTGCCACATAATGTTGTAGGAAACATGTCCCACTTTTTTAGTTCTCTAGAGATTTGCTCTCCAAAGAGATATAATGATCTAGGATCATAATCTTTCAGATCAGTTTATTAGAGAATTTTCCTTTAAGTTCTAGTCACTACTACTGGGATAAATGACTTTTGCTATGGTGCAGTAGAAAGTATTCTTAAACCATTCCTTGTGCTTTCAAGAATGGATATGATGACACTTTAGCTTTGCATCCTGATATACTGGCCTGCTGAGGTGGAACAGCCTACTTTTGGTAGAATTGCATCCATATCGAATTATTTTGTGCCGGCTTTGACATGATAATTCAATTTGGGGGACTGGATTTTTCTTTGAATTTTTCAAGCACTCCTTAGTTCATGTTGTAGGTTTGTGGGCTTTACTTGAAAATGCATTTTGGCTTGGTTATTTAGATGAATGTTTCAAAAGCTGGTGTTAATGGTGCTGCCAGTCAGCTCCTGGCATGACATATATTGTGCTGTGCTGGCACATTTGCTGTTCCTCCATAAAATGCATTTTTTATTTAAAACTAATTAAAAAAGGGTTAAAGAGGTTCTGTGGTGACCTGTGTTGGGTTCAGGCACTGGCTTGGCATGGTACATGCTGGGTGGCGAGCTAGCATAGCCGGCACCTGTCACGTACATCCTTGATTTAGATATTGACAAAGGAGCTCTGTCACTGCAACTCTAAGCCTGATAAAACTGAGTGGGCCTCATGTAAATTGTCAGTCATCGAAGAATAAATGGACAATAATCTTGAATGTTGTTTTATGTATTGGCAATTTGGGATTTCCTGTGATCTAATCATCATGACTTAGCATATTTTGATTGTTAGTGGCAAGGATTGGAATGCGGATTGGAAGGCATTCCTAGGAAATTGTTCATTTCAACTGATCATCAAGTTGTGTCAAAGAGGGGCAGTGTGTTATAATAGTATAACTAGTGCACTAGATATTTTTCCATAGACTGTTCATTTGAAAATTATTTAAGCTTTTATTTCTGCAGAATTACTATAACTCCTTATGTTTATTTATGATTTTTTTTTTTTTTTTTGTACTCCAGCATTCGCGGTTGCTTGAAAGGCCTCTTGAGCTAGTCTGCAAGCGTGGTCTCATCACCCAAAAGGTGTCGAGTGTAAGTATATTCTACCTTTTTCTTTTTTATAAGAATTTCTTTATGTATCAATAGAAGGGGTCTTTTCTTAGCTCACACATACAGGTTGGTGTTGTAAGCGGATTAACAAGTGGCTGAGTTCTGCTTGTCCTATATGTTGCTTTTCATTTGTTTTTGTTACCTCTTGAGATATCAATGAGCACTACCTGAACTGCATCCTGAAGCTTCCTCTGTGATTTCTTGTCTTGAACTTTGGTGCTAGACGATGTAGCAAGTAAATTTACCATATTAGTATCAGCACTTGTAGACCTTTTACTGAGATGCTCTATAAAATGTTACAGAATTGAAAATGTGTGGAATTACTACATTTATATAAATATAATTAAGGATAGTTGAGGTCTGGCTTCTGGATTGACTGCCAGATTATGTTTAGCCCCCTTTGGAAAAAAATTTTATAACCAGTTGTTGATTTGGATAGCCCTTTTATGTTTAGTCCCTGGTCTTTACATGTTATTTCATAACTGTATGCAAAAAAGATGCAACTATGTACAGAAACCAATAACTGTGTCAGAACACTGGCCTAATGGTGTGCAGCACTAGAAGTAAAATGCTGGGGGTAAGGGCTCAACATAAAACGGTGGTCAAACAATGGACTGGGTGTTAATTTCCCCTATAAACTTCTGATGCTATATAAATCCTAAAATTCATTAATTGCAGTGTGAATGTGCACGAAATATATTGTTTGACACTTATTGAGTTCAAGAAATACGTAAATTTATTGGACAACTTGAGTTCGGCCAGGGCTTGGCAAAGTGTTTATAGCTGAAGCTTGATATATTTAATGTTTCATTTTGAAAGATTATCAAGAGGAGTTACTGTCCATATCAGTGTTTTGTGCTCTTTTTCTTCTTAACAATTTGGATTGCAATGAAGACAAAATCCCTTTGCAATTGCTTTTTTTTGGGGGGTTTATTGCAATATATTGTTTATACCCCAAGAAATGTATGCCATCTTTATTTTATATTTTTTCATGAGGATGAAAATTCACTAAACAGGAGCATGAATTAGTGCATTGTTTTGTGACACAGCATGCTTAATGAGCACTGAATTTTGCTTGTCATTCAAAGGAAAAGGTAAATAACAAGAGGAGCTAATTTGTTCTGAAAATGGGTAGAGTTCAATAACATTGTGGAGTTAGTTTAGCCAAGACGTAGGCTGCTCTCTGGTTTGTGAAATAAAGATGACAACATGGTGAGCTTGTGAGACTGTGGTCAAATTTGTTCTGGCAACTTAGCCAAGAGTATAGCAAACAGCTTGAGGCATGAAAAAAAGGGCCAACAAGGTCTGTTATCCCAACATGATGCTTAATTTTGTTTCAGCCAGCTTGAATCATATTATTTATCTATGATAAATATGTCTTCTTTAACAGCAAATTAGGATGTGCTTGTGCCTTTATAGTTGTTAAAGAATGATTAGAATGACATGATGACATAATGAGCCAAGTCAAAAAGATCACTAACTTAGGTACAATCAACATTTGGAGTGGTGGTTTGTTCTTACAATAAGATTTTAAACCAGGTTCATCGTACCAGTGTGCTACTCCAGAGGAGGCATACTGGCACTATACCAACATGGCACTAGGGTGGGGTTTGGTACCAAGATTATGAACCCTGATCTTAGATTGAAGTCAAATCAACCATTAAAACTGATGAAATTGCATTAAAAGTCTAATACTTCCTTTTGCCACTATGCTTTAAGTAGCAGACAACATCATGCTTTGCTTATGGTTGGAGAATTAGTGGATGGTAATCACGATCAGTTGTTTGACCTACCAACTTATTATCTCCTTTAGGCCAATTATTGTAAAGTGTGATTTAATGTAACTTTTGATCAAATATTGTGTTCTTTGATTGCATGATCCCCTTGTTTGGATAAAAACTCTCTCTCATGTTCTGTGGATGGCTATCAGTGCAAAATAATCATCTCAATCCAGCTTTCATCCATAACCTAAATCTTATTTGTTGCTGTGCTGACTCTTCATCTTTGTCAATGAATTTATGCTTGTTGGTGTCACAATGACCTTCTCATCCTTCACTCTTTCAGAGGACCTTTTTTTCATGCATATGTTATTCTCTTGTTGACTCTTCAGTAACTTTTTTCTGTGGAAAATTTTTATTGTGAATCATCAAACTGCAACAACTTCAGGTGACCTGTAAAAGGTTGAACTCTTGTATTTTGTTTATGATGGCTTTGGTAGCATGGTCAGCAGAGTAACTCCTGATTAATTTTTGTCTCTAAGGGTACTTTTAAGATTTTTTTTTCCTTTTTCCAGTTGATCATGGTTGTGACCCTTTTATCATAATTATCAACTAGGGTTATGGATGGGATCTTATAGATTTTACTCATTTGGTCTTCTTTAAATTTCATTGACCTGAAAAAATAAAAATGCACATGTTAGTGTTTACCTTATTCATCTTGATCATACAATTATTATGTTTGACTTTCACTGAGGTGGTATCTATCCTAGAGGAATTCTCATTAAATTTGCTTTTTTGAAGAAGCATTTTGCACTATTTCCCCTGTAACCTTGTATCCTCATCGGTACTAGAATATACCGTATGCAATTAACGTGGGGTATGTTAAAATATGATCCCTTAAGCTGAGATTTAGACACCACTTGGGAGTTTGCTTTAATGGTAGAACTAGGTTTTTAGGTTTTGGTAGGATATCCCATGGCATGCTGGGATAGGCTGATGTCCCAAGCGTTAAGACTAGACTGTCTTGCCATCATCCTAGCATCTCAATTGGCACATCTTTGGACACCCCTTGTCCTAAGTGTCGAGATGGGATGAGATGGTGATGCATCTCATTCCATAAAAAAATCAAGATGACCTCATCGTACGAGATTTAAAACCTTGGGTAAAATAGAGTAATTGAAGCATTTTTAATTGTTTTAAATTATTAAACAAGGCATTCTAGGAGTACTCTAACAAAATCACTTTTGTGATGAACAACTGCAATGCTGCCATGTGAAATAGACTTCTCAAACATTTGTGGGTAGCAAAGAAATTGTAAGTCATAGGGTTATTGTCAATTGAAAGTTTGCACCATGTAATTTATTTGTTATATTTATTTTTTTATCCATAGTATGTTAAAAATAGTGATTTTTAGTGTTACCTTTGAGGAAGCAACTTATATGTTGTTTGGTTATTTGCAATTCAATTTAGCTCAAAATTACGCTAGACATTTCTCATACTTGTTAATAGAGCACAAAAACACTAGCTGTTAGACTTGGTTTGAAATTTTATTTTAGTGCTTGTGGCATGTATACCCTTATAAATTATTTCCTTTTTCATCTTTATTCAATAAGGAGAGGTGTGCAAAAAGAAATAATTTATAAGGGTATGCAAATAATAAATTGCAAGGGTATATATGTAATTTTAGATAATAAGTGTACATATGCAAAAAAATTTAACTAAATGCTAGTTGTTTAACATCATTGAGCAGGTTGTGAGGTCTAGACATGTGATAAGAAATAATATATAAGAGTATACATGTAACTAGCGAATTATTTAGGTAGACATGCATTTTCTAATATTTATAATGGTATATGTGCAAGTGCAAGAAATCCTTTATTTTATCTTTATCATTATTTTGGCTTAATTAGATATTTCTTCTGACATGCAATAGCAAGGTTCATAAAACCACGAACTAATGCAGAATCGTTTCCGTTTGGTACCGAACCGAACTGGTGATGTAGCGTTGGTTTGACCCTTTTTTTATTTTTCATGGTCTTTCATTTTTTTTTTTCCTTTTTTATGCATATGAGGCTAAGAGCCTTTGTGAGCTCAATCCCCTCTCCTCTCTTTTATTTCCATTTAAATTCATTTAAGTAAATGTTGTCCTTTCTCTTCTTTCCTTTTTCTTTCTGTTTGCTTAAGATTTCTCATATAAATAAGGGAATACCCCTCATCTGAATTCAATAAAAATATCAAAAAAATCAAATTCCTTAAAAATAAAAAGTCAACTTTTCATTTCAAGAACAAATATAGAGAATTTTAGGAAATAGTACTTTAGCAAATATTAAGTACTTTCATTTAAGATTAAAATCTCAGAAAATCAATTTAACTTAGAAATAATGAGAAAACAAGATATCAGAAAATTTATCTTAAAATACAATTGGTAAAGCTTTGGTCAAGTACAGGGATTTCAGACATAGATAGGATTGTGGTAACAGTGAACCTTATATTGACCTATGCTAACTTGATTTACAACTCATCAAAACAATAAAATTAAACTTGCCATAAAATTTTAAGGTTAAAATGTATTTCTTATGATTCATATTATAACATGCCACTAGACTGGACGTTTTCCAATTAAGAAAAATACCCTAATCTTCATTCTATTAACCCATCATTATTTGGATCCTAAGAAATACATTTTAGCCATAGGATTTTATAGCAAATTTAGTTTTATTGTTTTGATTACCTACGGATCAAGTTAGTGTAGGTCAGTATGAGGTTCACTATTATCGTGATCTTGTTTAAATCTGAAATCCTATAAGTTTGATCAAGTATTTATTGAAGCCTTACAAATTATATTTTAAGACTAAATTGATTTTCTGAGATTTTTGTTCGAAGTGAAAATACCTTAACTTGATGATTACTAAAGCACAATTTCTTGAAATTCTCTGAATTTGTTCTTCAGAAGGAAAGTTGACTTTTTATTCTAATATTTTTATTAAATTAAATAATTTTTTTTTGGGGGAGGGGTGTATGTGGGGGGTATTCCTTTATTTTCATGAGAAATCTTAAGTAAATAAAAAAAAATCTTAAGTAAATAAGAGAAAGAACAGAGCATGCAAATTCATGAGAGTCTCTCAGTCTCATATATCAAATTAAAAAAGAAAAAATTAATAAAGTATGAAAAAATAAAAATTGAAAAACTATGAAAAAAATAAAAAAAATGATGAACCGGCTATGGTACCGAACTGAAAGGGCAAACTGAACCGAATTCTGTTTGGTTTGGTTCAGTTCAACAATCCTTGTGCCAAAGAGACAATTTGTTCTATTTTATTAGTTCTCAGCAATTCTATCTGAAGGTTTTCTTCATTATTACATTTAGCTTGGATATATTTACTTTTGTAATTACTTGTTTTGTAATTACTTGTATGCCCATTTAGTTTTGTTGGGTTAACTTACTTTCTTGCAATTCTAAATCAAGTAATTGGTCCAGCATTCTCTTGGAAGTGCTGTTAATCAATTTGTGTTATCTTGGTGATGTTTAGTTGAATGGTTCTGATAAAAATGTAGATGAGAGGTTTCAGGCTATCATGGCTATTTGCCATTTTTGTTAATGGTCAATTCAGAGGTTGCCAATTGTCTGCACAGTGAGATTTGAGTAGATGTTTGTGCTGGTACTTCCAAAATTAATAATTATTTGTTGTACCAAAAAATCTTTAATAATCATTCTTTTGTGATGCAACAAATTGCTAGTCTTCTTAAATGCTGTCTTGTTTAGCAATCTTCAATCATCATGAGGTTTCATTTGTTATATAAATTAATGCCTAGGAGATTATTACTAGGACTCCAATGATCTTATCAGTGCTTTACTTGTACCACCTGATTGTAGATTCAGTGTGGACCAACATACTCATTTTTATCCTTGTATTGATAACCTAGGTTAGTATTCTAAGTAGCCCTCCTGGTGTAATGTTACCTTGCTTTATTTGTATTATGAAAAATCTATGCAGAACTTCTCTTTTTCTGTTCTTAGTTTGATATGTTGTTCAATATTTTTTCCAGACAAATGGGTTAACACTTATTCCAGAGAGTGATTGGATGCTCTTTTGTGAAGAGTGGAATGTTTTGGAGGAAAAAGGCATATCTGCTGAAATTGCTTTTCCTAGCAGTACCACAAATAAATTACCTGGGTCTTCTGCAGAGATGCCAATTTTGGATGAAGATTTGAACAACTCAATTGATGATGCAAATGACGAGATGGAGGCTAAAAGACCTTTTATTATAACTCATCCAGAGGTAAAGCTATTTTAGCAATGATCTATCATAGCATTAATTAAAGAGAAAGAATTTAACCCTAATTTATGAATTATATTTTGTAACTATTTTAGTGATGATCTATCATGAAATTAATTAAAGGTAGAGAATTTAATCCTAATTTAAGAATCATACTTTGTTAACTAATTTCTCAAATGCTACTGTCACATACTTCACTTGGACATGTTTCCCCACATTTTGAACATGTTTTTTTTAAAAAAAATGTTGATGGATGGTTGTCTTCTAGTTTGCAATTTTACTCTCTTTATACATCTCTCTACTAGCCCCTTACCTTTCGATGATGCTCCATATCTCCACTCTCGAACACATGATTTTTTTTCCTTTCAAGAGTTCAGGTGAATTGTTCCAGAATTGCTAAATCTTGTCCAGTTGATTAACATATGTGGTGCACATCCTATCCAGTCCACCCTTGTTACATTCTAGTTTTGTTGTTGTTATCAAACATGGTAGTTTAGATTTCTCCAGTGCCAAATCATTTTTGTGATATTTTGGCTTTTACTTAACAACATTTATTTAATTATAAATGGTCAACAGTTGTTTTATTTGGTTAGATACTCAGATAATAATGTGTTTTATAAACGGTCAATGGTTGTTTTATTTAGTTAGATATTCAGATAATGATGTGTTGTATGGAAACTCTGATGTGTCCTATCTGCTATCTTTGATATAGTTAATGATTATGCTGACAATGATTTTGTTATCATTGAATATTCATAGTTACATAACCAAATGATTCAGTTTTGTTTATCTTTTATGAGCATATTGGCTATGTCATTACCTAACATGTGCTGTATGTAAAGTATTCATGAACATTCCAAGGATAAGAAAGGTATCCCTCTTTGACATCCTGGTTGGTGAATGGTGTGAATTCTTTCCATCCCTTTTCTTTTGTTTTCTCTGGCTTGTTCTTTACTTTTCTTCTATGTCTTGTTAGGCTATATCAGTGGTTTCAAGACAAGTTTTTTTTCCCCTCAGTATTTTTGCCATGCCCCAATCATACATGACATGGAATGTGTGCCACTGATGGGATACTTAGTGTACATGGCTGGGACATGGTTTCTATGATTTGCCCTGGCCAACAGGAAAAAAAAGAAAGAAAAAAAAGTGAATGCCATGTAATTTAGCCGAGGAGGAAAGAGGAAAAGAAAAAGGAACAAAAGCCACAATCCTGATCCCCTAATCTCATATCTTGTCCTGGCCAAGGAAGTAAAAAAAGAAAAGAAATGGGATGGGTTTGCCTTGCCATAGCCAAGGAAGGAAAATGAAAAAGGAAATTGAGAAAAGGATAGGGTTTGTATTTGTCCTATATCTTGTATCTTGCCCAGGACCAACAGTGGAGGGAACCAAAAGAGGACTTGCCTACTGCTTTCATGTCTGTCTCAAAGCCTTCATAAATCTCCTCTGGACCTTTCATTTTCTTCTTTTTTTCCCCTACTTAGATGAACAATGGAGTATTGTTTGCTGCTTTTCTCAAGTAACCAAAAGGAGGCTGACCATCTGTTCTCTTTCTCCACCCCTTTATCTTGACTCCAGCATCTTCTTTAGTGGTGTGTCTGCATACACACATGCCTGTATGCATATATTATATGTTAGGCACAAACATATAACACTTGCATACACTTGCATGTTTATTCACTCTTATTGATGCACATACACTTGCTGCTTTTCTCAAGTGATCCAAAGGAGTCCAACCCTCTGATCTCTCTTCCTCCACCCCTTTTATGTTGTTTCCAGCATCCTCTTAAACACAGTGGCGTGTCTACACAGTATGAACAGACACATACACATGCACACTTACATTTATAAAACTCACTTATGGGTAAGATGCGAACTTATAACAAATGGACAACTAAACAGACCACCATGTCCTCCTCTCTGCGTTTTCTGTTGTTGCCATGCCAGATTCTTCCAGACATTCAGGCACTTGACACTTGTAGCTTCTGTCTAGGTAGGTCTTTACCATATACTTTTAATCTTTAACCTTGAAATATCCGAACTAAAACCTACTCTTTTGTTTCTTCTCCCCCTCGTCTGTATATCTATACTTATTCTGATCCATCTACATTTAATTGACTCATAAAGTTCATAACATAGCCATGCTTTCATTAATTAGAGAACAATTTTGATTCTTTAAACCATATTTAATAATTGATAGTATTATTTTTATTTTGTTATGTCATATATAAGGATTATGTTTAACAAGTTAAATTAATTGCTTGAACATTTGATATCCATTTTTTAAAATCTATATTAGCATCCAGACACTTACTGGAGAACATATTATAGCTTTATATGTCTTGACAAAATTGTAAGCATATTGTTCATGCGTCTTAGGTATTGTTGAGAAATAGTTTATCTTGTGTAAAGGAGTGTCAAATAAGTATAGTTCACTGATTACAGATTTGGTAAACAGCACTATTTTGTTATTCTGTTTCTTTAAACTTGCTAATTTTCAGCTATGATTATGCTAGGTATGTGAAGATTGCATCGGAGAAAAAGAAAGCTGCGAACTGATAAGGAAGCTCAACTATTGTGATGAAGATATATGCATATATCTTGTGCGTGGAAAAGAGGCTCCCCGATCTATTAAAGAAGCTTCTTTTACTGTTTCTGAGCTAGAACGTCGCATTTCCAAGCGTTCTAGAAAAACATCATTTGGGAATTCAATAAATTTGAAAGTTTCTGGTTCCACAACCATCTACCAGTTAAAAATGATGATATGGGAAGCTTTTGGGGTATGTCATTCAATTATAACAGCATATGTTATAACCACCATTTAGAACATGCTTTCTTGACTCTTTATGATGGCTGCAGTAATTTCTTTTCTTATTGTTGTCATCATCCCATACATGATGCAATTTGTTTAGCCCCATGAGTCGTTTGATATTCTTCTGGGAAATTAATTCCTATGCTTTTTTCCTTAAAACAAGAAACGGAATAATTGATTAGGGCTGCTTTCTTGAGCATGTTATATTTTGACTCCTTGTTTGTGTTGGACATTGGTGATCATGACTTCTCATGCTTTTCAGAGGAAGCATAGTATTATAGAACTATGGATGGACTTGGAAGTAGAGTCAAAATTACCCAGCATCATGTTTTTGTGTCATCACTCCTCCAGCATTCTGTGCTATGCTTTCATCATTGACCACTGCCTTTGTGAATCTCTCTTGTTAATTATTATTTTTGCAACTATGAATTTAGAGGATGCATTCTGTGCTATATCTTCATCATTGACCAATGCCTTGGTGAATCTCTCTTGTTAACTATAATTTTTGCAAACATGAATTTAGAGTGTTCATTCTGTGCTATATTCTTATCATTGACCGATGCCTTTCTGAATCTCTCTTGTTAACTATAATTTTCTTTACAATTATGAATTTAGAGGTTGCATGGGAGACATTTGCAAGACCTGTCAGTTTCTTGCTTGCCTTGAACATGACAATATTCAACTTCAAAATGCCCTGAAAATATATAATTGTGAGCCTTTGATTAGGTACTTAGGTCCTCTTATTTATTCATTTGGTTGCTGCTTCAGCAGCAGAAGGCAGCACCTAGTTTTTTTCCTGTCTGAATTTATTCTGTAGTATATGTTTCATATAAGTCACTGTCATGCATTTAGACAAGGTATTACCTTTTGAAAGTACACATACGCTACCATCTGGCATCCTTGCATAGAAAATCTCAGGTCCATCACATGCATAGCAAACACGTCAGTTTTTTATGCTCATTTGAAAAATGTATATTCTTCACTATTAGAATTGAGGGATTCTTGTAAGCAGAAAGGCACATGTGAATCATAATAATCATATAGCTCCATTTGTTGCCAAACGATTGTTGTTAGAATTTCATGTTGTAGGTTGTGGTAGAAGAAACACTTCATGTAAATTTATTTATCCTTCATGCAAAATTTTTATTTTCTATCTTGTTTTCTATTTTTACTATCTCTAATTTGACTTTTTAATTGCTGGTATGTTGTATGTCCATGACCTATTCAAGGTATACATCTTGATATATTGGTTGGTACTATGTAACTTGTGATATATTTAGTCTCTTATCGGCTATGTATTAGGGAGATTCTGGGTACCTATATAGGATCAAGGAGCTCGAATAACACCTTGCTGGCTAGTCTTTTTGAGTGAAATCTTAACTTTTTACAAATGGTATCAATGAGGACTCAACCCATGGCTCATGTGAATCAAAAGACATTGCAAATGGGTTCTATGTGCTTATGATTGGATTTGATTAAATTTGAATATCGATTTAGATGTGAACCCTTAGCTTGATGAGGACGTTAGGGCTTAAACAGGAGAGTATGTAAGAGCCCATGTTGACAAGTATTTAGTCCCATGTAAACTATATAGCGGAGAGATCTTGGCTACTTGTATAGAATCAAGGAGTCAAAATAATACCTTTCTAGCTAATTTTCTTGGGTGAGATCCTGAATTGTTACAAATCTGCTACCACAAGATCTATGGGGTGTGGTTTTAATGGCTATAAAAATGAGAATTTTGATTTTACTTGCTAACTTGGAACAAAAATAATAGGAAATAAATGTCAATATTTCTAAGAAGCAAAGCAGAATTCATTAAGAGTGGAGTTTCTTCCACTCTTAATGAATGCTACAAATCTGCTACCACAAGATCTATGGGGTGTGGTTTTAATGGTTATAAAAATGAGAATTTTGATTTTACTTGCTAACTTGGAACAAAAATAATAGGAAATAAATGTCGATATTTCTAAGAAGCAAAGTAGAATTCATTAAGAGTGGAGGTTCTTCCAGAGTTCTATGGTCGATGCTTGCTTTTGATGTTAAAGGAATCACGTAAGGCATCAGCAAGGGTAGTGTTATTGTATGGTCTATGTTGTTGGGTGATAATGAATACCCCTGCACATACTATATATCATGGGATAAATGTTAGAGGTTTACATTATTTGATCATTAGATTGATGGAGAAAGAAACAACTGAGTAAGCCAAATGATTAAGAGGATAAAGTGATGGTATGACCATGTTGCTGAAGAAGATTTGGAAGTTCTAGCATCGAATTGGGGTTAAAAATATGTACATTTTCTAAAGTAGTTGGCAGTGAGCATGATTAAATTGATTCCGTATTTTTGTGAGGTTAAGTTTTATTAGTTTTGCATTTTGGCACTTATGATCTTTGCATAGTGTTCTTTATAAGTTTCAGTGGGTGAGTCATTAAACGTCCCTCCTATTTTGACTGGCATTTTAATTGTGTTTGGTTGCCTCCTGTTGGTAAATGTTTGGGACATTAGAACGTATATATGGATGTCATTGTTTTACTTTAATTTTGAATATTTATTATAGCCAAAACTAAAGCTTCATAGTCCTCTTGCTTTGTCAGTTTGTTAGAGTTCAACTAAGCATGCAAACATGTGCATGCATGCATACACAACAGTCTCTTCCATGTTCTTGTCTATAAGTTTATTAGGTGAAACATTCCACAATTATAAATAAAAAAATGAATTTTTGTGGTGTTTGAGCTGCAAATTATTTTTATCTCTACTTATTCTAAAAAGAAGTACCATCAAATATTTGAAGGTTGTTAAGGAGAACCAGAAGCTTCACAAAGGCACTGTAGAGATTGAAGGTGATTTTGATACTCTTGCTGATAAAAATATATTCCCAGGAGATGTTCTTTGGATCATGGACTCTGGGATCCATGAGAATCGCGATATTGCTGGTAAGTCATAACAGAGCATTCTTGGAAAAGTATGCCTAGGTGTTGATAATATGTTTTACCTCTCGTTTACAGATGAACTATCTGAACAAAGGATTGACTCACAAGCTGAGGAAGGCTTCCGTGGAACTCTTTTGACATCAGATGTCTCAGTTCAAGCCTTCCAGGATACATCATCTGGTTGATGCCTGTTTGTTCTGATCCAAGTCAGTACTGGTGCTTCATTGCTATTAATTTTTTCAGAAATAACATGATCTTGGGGCTTTGTGTTGACTGCATAAAGGTGAGATGAGTAATCTTCCCTTGTTAATATGCTTTAAAGTTACTATTTTAGGTCTCAGTTGGTATTGTTGCCAGATCATCTGTTTTGATTCTTATTTTCAAAATTTCTCTCATCATATTATTTTTTTCATTTTTTAAAATAAAGAAGCAAGAAAAAAAAGTTTAATAATGTCTAAATATCAATGACCATAATAACAGCCATAA
Source organism: Metroxylon sagu (assembly GCA_017589505.3). Taxonomy (NCBI): domain Eukaryota; kingdom Viridiplantae; phylum Streptophyta; class Magnoliopsida; order Arecales; family Arecaceae; genus Metroxylon; species Metroxylon sagu. The sequence goes on from JACVBY030000484.1 coordinate 741,708, forward strand.
TTTTGTTCCAAGGATAAAAAAAAAAAAAATCAAAGACCAAACCGGATCACTAGGGGGTTCAGTGGTTCGGCATCTCCTTGGTTGAGCTCCATCTGACCTAATTTATTGTTGCCAGTCAATGTATTGTTAATTTATCCTGCTTCATGCCAAAAATCGAGACCTGTGGGCTGGGAATGATTCCAGATAATAACCAAAGTCAAACTGTGTTGGATTTGGATCTTGGACAATTGGGTGTGACCTGGTCAGATCTGAACGGGCCCAACCAAAAATTGTTTGAAGATCTGGTTCTAGACTGTTAAGACAGACTTGACATGGATGTAAAAAGAGGCTCAACCCAATCCAAACTGAAAAGTAGATGGGTCAGATCTAGATGTAGGTTGCCCATGGCTTGAAATCATTAGCACATTATAATGTGTATGGTATATAAGCTTATAATATAATGTATAGACCAAGGTCTGCTGAACCATACCATAGCTTGTGCCAGTAGGTGGCTGATTCAGTATGGTACTGATACATACCATACTGAGCCACGGTGAATTGAGGAAAGAAAAGAACAAGAAAGCTAGAGAGAGGAGAGAAAGGAAGAAGAGGAGACGATAGAGGAAGAATGGGGAGAGAGAAGACCTACCTTTAGCGACCGTTGATTGGCGAAGATACCTGCTGAAGACGAGGACGAAAGCCAATGGCGATCGATGGCAAGAACTTCGATGGGGAAGAGGGCGATGGTGAGGGCGGCGATGGGGAAGAGGCTGATGGTGAATGGGTAGAGCTACTTGACATATGGGAAAGATGCGAACGAAAGCATCGGGGAAGGGGTTTCTTTGAGAGAGCGCTAATCGCTAGGGTTTCTTCGGGAGAGCACAGACGGCTAGCAAAAGCGGCTAGGGTTTCTTTAGGGGAGAGAGACGGATGAAACAAAAGCGGCTAGGGTTTTTTTGGGAGAGAGACAGATGAAACAAGAGCGGCTAGGGTTTCTTTGGGAGAGATGCGAAGCCGTTTTATATTATTTAAACGGGTCGAATTGGATCAAACCCAAACCCATCATCCAAACTAAGTGAACCCATTATCAAATATTTCTGTTTTGTAGTGTCGAACCGCACCGGTTTTAGGCTAGTATGCTCTGAAAAACTTTGGTACAAACATATGCGGTCTATTATAAATGCATCAATTATTCAAAAATTATAAGTTTTTATATGGATATAGTATAATAATATTATTCTTATAAGGCAAACCATGAAGCTCCCTGTATAATATTCTTTTATTTATTACTAAATATTATTCTTTTCCTTGCTAACTTTGATGCATTTATTAATGTGCTTGAGCAATAAAATAGAATTCATATGGGATCATGACTTAAAACGTTAGATATTACTAATTGTGTTCCAACCCATTTGTTGCTCCCTATCCTTTGTTCCTCTCCTCTTTCATCCTCTCTTCTGTGTCCTCTCTTTTTTCCTCCTCTCTGCCTCCATGAACCCTGCTTGTGGCCCTGGCATCCACCGCTACTGCTGAGCCACCTTGTCTCAGGCTTCCCCAACTGTCATCATTGAATCCTCCATCTGATTGCTGACCATGGTTAGCATCCCCTTGGACCTGGATTAGTTTCGCTGGCTGCTACTAACACCTCTTCTCTATCTTAGTCCACCCCTTTCCCCCCTGATTTGTGTTCTCTTGATACTGTCTATTTTCTTTTTATAAAAGAAATGAGAATAATGTTAAAAATTAAATATATATCAAATAAAACTTTAATATTAGCATGATTTTGATTTCAATTTAGCTGCAAATAAATCAGAATTTTTGTGGGACGTTTCACTATTTGTTTGGTCAAAACTTGAATTTACAACATTAGAACTATATCGTTATCGGTTGTGACAGCATGATGATGACACTAGCATTCATGGTATTTGCTGAAAAGGATGATTTCAGTATGCTGGAAATCTTGGGTCTGAGGGATCTCTGTGGACCTGTGATTCCTCAGACTACTTTATGGTGGTATTGTATGAATAAGCAGACTTTCCAGTCAAATATACTTGATAGCCTTCTAACTTAATTATTCTTTGTCATTTCTTAGAACAGGAATCATTTCTTTGGATTCCATTCGGGCTTTGATATTTCAATCCCATGGTTGATTTTTATGTGTTCATCATCTTTGAGCTTTCCAATATCTTGGTCTTACCTTTGAAGATGGTCACTCTGTTTCAAATGATTGCTTGACTTCTCTTCCAATAAATTATGCTGCATTTTTATTTTAAATATTGCCATCTGTTTTGGGCATCTTGTGGTCTCCTCAGCTAACTCTCTTGTGATAGCTTTTCCTGTCAGTGCTCCTCTCTCTCTCTCTCTCTCTATGAGATGCCTGTGTTTGCATGGAGACACATAGCCTATATTTGTATTTCAACTTGACATCCTTAGCTACCTTCCTATGTTGGTCTCTTGTTATTACTAGCACTGGCAAGAGCTGCACTGCAAGCTTTCCTGCCATCTCAAACTAAGATAGCAGTGATTACTTGTTAAACATGGGTGTCTCTCTCAAACAGTGATTGACATGCTTCAGATATTTGTCCTGTCAGTGGAATTTTGTTTCACCCTATTATCTGATGTTGTCATCAAACAAAAAATATTGTTGATATGAGAAATCCTGGAGGCAATGTGTAGGACAGGTTGTGGTAAGTCATGATGGGATAGCAATGAGTGCATGCGCATGAAAACAGTGGCAAGTTATGAATGCAACTCCAGAAGATACGCTGTATATATTGTAGAACAGCGTAGCAGGCTTTCACCTAGCCTATTGAAAGAATGTAGCACTAGTAGATATGTGATGCACATACATTTGTTTCACTAACTACGCTAAATCATGACACACTAAACTCTAGCAACAAGTAATAATAATTGAAGCTAAATCATTCAAATTCCTCTGGGACCTCTATACATATGCTTTCTTTGTGGCCATCTGTCATTTTTGATTCTTCCTTTTAATTTTGTAGGTGTGAAGGATTGATGAACATTGGGGATGCTGAGCTTGTATTACATGTGCTGAGGTTACCTGCTGTGCATTAGAGCGTCAGTTCTTGTCATCAAGTGTTGTGAGAAACAGAGTCTGTCAATTTTTTTTCACCGGACCTTGTATTTAAGCATTTTGAGAGATGAAAAGAAGGGAAAAGTGGACTTCTGCACTAGTTACTGGAGGATTTTTGTTGTTTGTACTTTTAATAGACATAATGCATTTATACTTGTGTTTGGAGATTTCTTACTGTTTTATCTGTCCGCTTCTGTTAATTGTGAGGACATTTTTTCCTCATTGCATGGAAATGGTCTCTTGCTAAATGCTGAGGTCCAATTCTATTAATCATCAGATCGGACAGGAATAAGGGGAGAGCGGATGTGGCATCCTGAGGTATGGCTGGACTAATTAATGGAGATAAGGATTTTGTTAGAATCTGAATCTTTGTCCCTTGCATTGGAGACACTTCGGAAGGTCGCCACCTCCTCTGATGCAATCTTCCTACCAGCTCGGATAACAGTCACAGTGGCGTCAACTGGGATGAGTGCCAAAGGAAATGAATTGGCTTGCCATAGCCAACAGCTTGAGATTCTACCCCTTCTCAGAAAATAACGTTGGATTGGATCTGTGTTTTTTCTTTTATTTTTTAATTTCGTGGAGTTTATATGGTTTGTCTCTTTCTCTGAGAGCTACAACTGCATGGAACTTTAGAATGCTGGGCCATTTGGAGCTTCAGTGGTGATGGTTTGGACTAGGGGATACACAGGGCATTAGAGCAAAGGGCTGAGATTCGGAGCCCTCAACCAAATATAAGGATGGAAATTTGAGTTGACTGAAATTTGCGAGTTGATGGAAGGGAAACAAAATCTTTAGAATGATAAATTAGAAATTAATGATTCAGAGAATTCTGTTTATTATCCAGCCAATCCAAGAAACCCTTCACTTGACACTTTAGAGGCTCCCACCCCTCAAGTCCTAACTATTTTTAATTAATTTCAATTTATTTATTTTATTTATGTTTCTTTATTATATCTAATGTAATTCATCTTTTTATTATTACATTTTTAGTCATTATTTTCTAAGCATGCTTTCTAATTGTGTTTTCATTTTGTTTTTTTAAACATGCAAATGTGCCATATTATCAAAAGATCAAGAAATCTTAATGTATTATTATGTGAGCGTTTACTAATAAAAAATATCACTGTAATATCTACATTTATAACTTATCTTGTATTTATAAAAAAAAAATATCATATATTGAATGATTTATTATACAATAATAAATATAATTATAATTCCTTACAATAAAATTATCCTATACAAATATAATAAAATAATATAATCAATATTATGATTATATTATATTATAGAAGAGATACTTTTTTATGTTTAATAATAAATAAATATTACTGATAATGTTAATCTATATATTTTATTACATCAACAATTTGTTTATCATAATAATATTTTATCAATAAGCATAATACTGTATATTGAGATATTTATAATATATTAGTTATTTTTTGTACTATTTTAGGTTATATTTAAAATACTGATTATCATACTATTATATTCTTAAATATATAATTTGATAGTGCATATAAAATTAAAAATAATATATTATCATATGCTATTGTGAAATGGAGAACAATATTACATTATATTACTATAATAATTTATAAATTACATTATAATAAGATTATATCATAATATTATTTATTATATAATATTATCTTATATTGTATAACAATTATACTTTTCCTTAGTTTATTGTTATGGAAACAATTTTTCTATATGTAGAAACAAGGCAATGTATATTTGACACTCTCTGTACCCTACACTAGCATGAGCTTCTTGCAGTGTATTGATATTATTTTATTATATTATATTTTATAATTTTGGCTATAAGATTTTAGTAAATAAATAAAAAAAAAAGTTGGCATAAACATCTACCGTATCATACATTACTTTTTTTTTTTTTTCTCTATTTATCTAGCTTATCCTATTTAAATGCAATAAAGCGAAATTCAAAATTTTCTATGTATGAAAAGAATATTAAAAAACAAAAAAAAATTGACATTGTACCGGCAGTCAAATTGGCCATTAGTACCTGATTATCTAAATGAAAATTCGGTTGTTGAGTTCTCAATTGGATTTATAACTATCAGAATGGTTATTATTTTTCGTCACAGTAGAATAAAACAAATAATAATGCAAATTATAACGTTAGTTTTGGATCAAGAATTTTTATTTTTGAAAAAAATATTCGGATGTTGCATTGCTAGTCTATGTAGTTGATAAAATTTTATGTAGCCTATGCGGAGGATTTGGTATCTCATGTGAACTTCATAAAATACTTATTATTTTTATTAAAAAATTAAAATTTTAAATATTTGTTTAATTATTAAATATTATATATATTTGTTATTGAATATAATTAAAAAAATTATTATTAGATGTAAGATATGTATGAAATAAGAAAAGAAATAGATCTATTCTCGAACCAAAACAGTTTCGGATTGATTTGGAAATATTATTGGATGAATTTTAGGTTCAAAATTTTAGAAGTATTTCTAATTGGATTTTTTAGATTGTGCCTTGGAACCAGCCTAATCCGATCAGGCTTATCCCTCAATTGTTAAGCCTAAATAAATAAATAAAGAAATAAATAAATAAATAAATAAAGAGAGGGCGCCCTCCCGGGGGCCTGTACGGCCCACTTATCCTCTTTTCCGCATCCCAATTGGCCATTTTGCAATGATGGAAACAATATAAAAGTTCACTCCTTCACTGTTGGTCAGGGTCTGCCACGTCATCGTTTTCTTCCCCTCCGGAGACAGCGACCAACCCGTCCTCCCTGCAAAAAACAAAAAAAAAAAAGAAAAAAAGGAAGGAGCATTTTTACATAACCTACACTTGCCGGTAACCAATCGTACGGACACCTCCACTTAGTCTTTTTTGGCGTTCCTCTGCGGATCGCTTCGTACTTTCTACTGACACGTGTCCATAGATAGGCCAAAAGTAAAAGATAAAAGAAGCTCCGTCGACTACGCATAGAAAAATTCCCGACATCCGATTCCGTTCCGTTTTCCCTTCGCTCATATCATCGGACTCTTCGTCGAACGCCCCCCTCCTTCCGCTCCTCGAAACCCTACCCCTAGATCTGGTAGTGCCGGCGGCCGGAGATCGACGGCTTCGATCGCTCCACCTGTCCCCGGCGAGATGGGCACCGGACTCTGGTCTCCTCCAGGGAGACGCCCTCCCTCTTCCTCTCTCTCCTTCTCATCCCCTCGAAAACCTAATAGTTGATTATTTGGGTTAGGGTTAGGGTTAGGGTTAGGGTCACGGTTAGGGTTAGGGTTTTGTAATTCCTCGTAGAGATGAAAGAGAGGCTGTAGACATAGGTAGAAAGGGAGAGCTGGAGGAGGAGGCGCCGGCGGAGCTCCACCTCCCGGCGGATGTCGACTGGGAGATGCTGGACAAGTCGCGGTTCTTCCTCCTCGGCGCCGCCCTCTTCTCTGCCGTCTCCGCCGCCCTCTACCCGGCTGTGGTCCTCAAGACCCGCCTCCAGGTCTCCCACCCTCCAGCCCCCTCAGCCCGCGCCGCTGCGGCCGCCATCCTCCGCCACGAGGGCCCCCTCGCCTTTTACCGGGGCTTCGCCACCTCCCTTGCCGGCACCATACCCGCCCGCGCCCTCTACATGGCCGCCCTCGAGGTCACCAAGAGTGCCGTCGGCTCCGCTGCCCTCAGCCTCGGCCTCCCCGAGTCCGCCGCCTCCGCGGCTGCCGGTGCCGCCGCTGGCCTCAGCGCCGCCGTCGCCGCCCAGGTGGTCTGGACCCCGGTCGATGTCGTCAGCCAACGACTCATGGTCCAAGGTCGCCATCCCCCCAGTTCCAAATACCTCGGTGGCCTTGACGCTTGCAGAAAAATCCTATATCGTGATGGAATTCGAGGTCTCTATCGGGGCTTCGGATTATCTATCCTCACCTACGCCCCCTCCAATGCTGTGTGGTGGGCTTCCTACGCTGTGTTCCAAAGGGTCATCTGGAGTGGATTGGGTTACTATCTCAGCCGCCAAGAGGAGGGGAAGGGGAGCAACGGTGGCGGTAGCGAGATGATGAGGCCGGCGTATGGGGCGGTGGTGGTGGTGCAGGGGGTGAGCGCGGCTGTGGCTGGGGGAGCGGCGGCGGTGGTGACGATGCCGCTGGACACGGTCAAGACGAGGATGCAGGTGATGGAGGGGCAGATGACGATCGGGCGGACGGTGAGGAGCCTCATGAGGGAAGGAGGGTGGGGTGCATGCTATCGGGGTCTGGGGCCGAGGTGGGCCTCGATGTCGGTGTCAGCCACCACCATGATCACCACCTACGAGTTCCTGAAGCGGCTTTCTGCAAAGAGGCAGGAGGGCTTGGCCACATGACATGAGGTATATAAAAAATTTGGTATTTTTGGTCCACTTCTTATGAATAGTTTCTTCTTATGATCTTGTATATACTGAGTTTTTCTCTTTAAAAGAAAGTAGGAAAGAGAGAGGTGTGTGTAGAGAGCCTGGGTTGGGTTGTTGTAAAGAGTGATGTTTTTGCCACTCAATCCAATTCAATTCAGTTCATGTGGTTTTGTTTTTATTTCCCTTTTTTGTTTTCTAAACTAATAATTTAATGGTTTGGAATGTAAGGTTGGGTGGAGAATTAGTAATGCTAATTTTGAAAAATTATAACAAAAAAGAACTATGTAGTTCCAAAAGCCGTAACAAAATTTATTAGTGGAATCATATGCTAGATACACAGTAGAAACCATTTTTCTTTCATTAGGGTTCGTTTGGTTGTACATTAAAGGAAAATTAGGAAAAGATGAATTTTTATTGCTTCCCTAATTCTAAGTTGCTTTTTGTAATAAAAATCTGAAATTATGAAAACAAGTTATAAATAGTAGGAGACTTTTTTAAAATGCTGGGGTAAAATCTCTGTTTTAAGTTGTGTTTTACCAATCACTTGAACATTTTATGTTCTTCTGAAATTCCCTTCAGCATGAAAGATTTGTGAAGGTCCTCGGAGGTATGTGATTAATTAAGATTTGATTGTAAAACAATATTTTTGTTGAACTAAACTTTAGAAACATTACACTTCCATTGTTGGTTCAAAGTCATGTCTGCACGGGGAAATATGTGAGTGATCCAAATGTTCCCTATGATCTACATCATCCAAATGCTCTACAAATAGTTAATAATTCAAGTGTTTTGGAGACTTGTTGCTCGTGTATCAAATAGTGACAAAACAAATGGTTTTCCAACAATATGACTAATGATTTAATTTTGTCCATGACTCCATTTCTGGGAAAAATTTCCATGTCTTGAAGTTTTATCTGTGCCATGCATATCAACAACTTAGTTATTACTTGAGTTCATGAAATCACTTAGTTATTACTTGAGTTCATTAAATCTGGCCTCAGTGTCATTTTTTTTTTCTTACCATATTGAATGCTTTTAGTCTTTTCTTGTTATCTTTATCAGTATTTGTATAATGATGAACCTTAGACCTGTCACAAATGGGTATTGGTATCATTATTAATCCTATATTTATATAGATATTTGCAGATGTTTACAATGAGGTACTGTCCTGTATGCCAGTACACCTACACAGTGTTAGATTGTGATTGAGATACATGCTGTAGTATGATAGTTAAGGGGGGAAGAAATATTGATGGATGCCTTAAAAATTCTCAAAATCTCATTTGTGCCGTACAGTTGATCTCATTGTATGATTAACTGAAAAGTTAGCTCAACCATTTGATAATAGATAAGTGCAGTCAATTACCTTATTGATGAGGTATTTAGTGGTGGGACTTGTTTGTTAGAAAGGTTGATTACGGATGCTAAATTTCTTTGTTTATACCTAAAAGGTGACAATGAAATACATCAGAAAAGGCCGAAGGCCTTGTGATAAGCAAATACACAAAACACTTTAAATAAAGGAATTTTTTTAGGGCATGTTGTGCCCATCAAATGTGTAAATATTTAACAGTATTTTTGGAGTGATGTAGCTGCGCTGCTCTCCAGTTACTTGTGCACTAAGCCGGTGAGCCACAATACACCATCAACTCTGCTGATGCTTTTTGATTGGTATGTCAACAATATGAGCTCTAACAGGCATGGTTTGAAACAATTGTATTTTTGCTTTGAGAAAGTAAAAATACTTGCTTTTCTAGTGTTATGCAACCATCATATGTAGTTTAAGAAGTGGCTTATGAACAATGGCCATTATGTGTGTTAATCATCATATTAGCATGCTTGATCTGAATGAAATGTCCTTTAGATTATCCCAGGAGCTAAAAAGGGGCACTGCCTTTCTTGTTAGGTAAAGTGATCTTTCTGCTGATGCTTTTTGTTGGCGTCCACATAACCATTGGTTGTTGGTAACCAATGTATTTGGATGCAGCAACCTCAACTTGGTGATGGAAAATGATATCCATGTATTACGATATATTGTACTGGATGGTTGGCTTTGGGTGAGAATTAGACAGATCAGTGTCTCTAGCTTGGGAGGCATTGGATTCTTCCGGGATTGGGATGTCAGATTTTTGGTAGGTTTTTGTGCAGATGATTAAGTTGTGGGGCAGGATGTGTGAAGGGTTTATAATGATTGACAGTGAGCTTGCTGAGAACTATTATTGTAGTGGGATGCTAATAATCCAACGTTTTTGTTGATCATTACATTAGGTCTAACTTCCATTGTCATGTAAGAATCATGATCTTTGGCATTCAATTGGTTAGTTTTTGTATTCTTGAAGCAAGACACGAATAAAAGATGGCAGCTAGCTTAATTAGCGCTTCTTGATGGTTTTACGAGAGACTTGGGATCTATTCTGCATCCATCAAGGGTAGGGAGGTCCACAGATATATTGGAGAGCTATCTCCATGTGGTAGCCCAAAGTTTTGTGAGACTTGCTGTATACAGCAAGAATAAGACATAGTTTCACTACTTTAGTTCAATAGGTAATGCCGATTATGTGGATGAGGTTGATGGACATGTAGATTATGTGGATGAGGTTGATGCTGTCCATATTTGATAACATTTTTGAGCAGCAATAGAAAATTGATGATAATGAGAACAGAAAATGAAGAAACCCATGAGACTAACAATGACGCCTGCAATCAAAGGAAAGAATAAGAGGAAGAAGATTGAGATTTATCCCAGTGGGAGATCCTCCAATGTTTAAGTCGGTAGAGAGTTTTTATTAGTAGCGACTTAGAGAGATGCTTTAAGGCCCTAGGGTTTATCAAAGTTATTAAAAAAAAAGAGAGATCCTCCTAGGATTAAGTTAAATATGTTTCTTTTATATATTGGTACAAGGTATCCTGGTAGGTGAAGGATTTGTGGCAGCTAAAATTTTTTTCCACCTTAAATTCCTCATAATTCATTTCATCTAGAGCTAAGTATATGCTGACTTGTTCAGCCGAGGTCAACTTAGTTGCCACATGTCAACATTGTTAGAGATTGGTAGAAATTCACATTATTAAATGCCCTTCACTTTCGAGGCCGAGTTGATTAGCTTGGTGAGGGAGTAGTTTATCTGAGCTTCGAGGTGATGAGTTATATGGCTGAAAGCTTTTGATGTGAGCCAAGTCGGATCTAAGCTCCTTGCCCGAGCGAAGAGGTCGGCGTCCAAGTTGATTTATCTAATAAGGCATATAGGAGAACTCAAAGAAGCATAAAAGGCTACTTTTGGGTTTCAAATTTCCATGCAGGGGATCTAAGTGTGGAGACTCTTTGTCCATCTGTATAATTGTCTACTTAATGATGACGTTGCATTAAATGCATCATGACATGCATCGCTTATCAAATATCGATGTAGGAATATTCTTTGCTTGGCTTGTAGAGATGCGACGTCCTTGATTGCTGATCATCTTCGATTAATGTGGGTTGTTTATATGCCTTTAAACGAAGATTGGGATAGGCACTTGACCTTCTCTATCATTTTTTAGCATTCTTCAACCTTTTCCTTCCTTCATCTCTTTTAGGTATGCCACTCTTTTCCTCCTTTCTAATTCTTTTTTAGCATAACTCTTCGCCATTCCTCTTTTTTCACTATCAATGAGGCCTTGGAGGTTCAATAGAAGATTATAAATATCATTAGGTCTATCTTTAGGGTTCTGCCAAAGGTGCGTATCAAAGCACACTCCGAGAAGGAAAAGGCTTGTAATTCTTCCTCAAGTGAACTATGCATCTATGTAGATGTCATAAGCATAGGGCTTAGACTCTCTATTCCTCATTTTGCTTTATAAATGTATAGAGATTTAGGAATTTCTCCTTTCTAGCTTGTTCCTAATTTCTGATGTTTGTTGCCAGAAAACATTATTCTTCTTAGAAAAAGAGGGTTCACAAAGAACTATTCAGATGTCTTTAAAAGATTCTTACTTAAAAATGTCATTTGAGGAGTCACGAGCGGTAGTATGTTAACTCAAGAAAGGGTCATTCCTTCTTCGCTAACGTCTCTACCTTCCTTCCTTCATAGTTGGAAGAGAAATTTTTTTTTTGATTTATAGGATGAGCTTAATAGCCTCCTCGTCACATGGAGAGAATATCTAGATGGTTGAGGTGAAGTCCCTCCTTTCAGTAGTGAGGAGAGGGATATGGTTGCCAATTTGATGGGATAGTCCAAGGTTGAGTTCCATAAACTTCTGAGAAAGTCGAGGCTCATTAGGTACAACTTGGCTTCTCCAATGCTCGAGGAGGGCTCAATGTTCGAGGAAACTTCAGGGTTTGAAGAGGCATAAGGTATTTAGCTCATTGCTTTTTTTCTTTCTTCATATTTGCTTTGCTCTTGTCGAGCTAACCTCTTTTTCTTTTCTCTATTCTCTTGCAGAGGATATGGTTTTATGTCATTTCAACGTGGCAAAGGTCAATGAGCGTGCCGCATAGCACTAGTAGTAGAGGAAGAGGTTGGGTTGGTTTCTATTGGCAAACCCAGCCCTATACTAGAAAGGGTTACAACTTCAATAACTCGTCTGACAAGGGCTCATTAGATAGTGCCTCATCCAATGGCGCTAATGGCTGCTCTTGCCAGTGCTCTCACTCCTCGAAGTAGTAAAGGTTGCAAGGGGTCCCAAAATAATGGTCGATAATGACCCTACAATGGAGGTTGGTCCCATCTGATGAGATCTTGAAGAGGCCTCATTCTAAGAAGGCAGGTTACGTCTCGAAATAGGCCCTCAATGTAGGGAATTCTGCTCGAGAAGATAGTGGCTTAGTGCATTGGCTTTGAAATCATCCTTTCAAAAGATTGAGCAATTTTGGAAGACCTTAACAATGTGACATTGATAAAGGAGGTTGTTGTTGATGGAGTCTTAATAAGTAATCTTTTGGTCTTTCCTTCTTTAGTACTTGTCTCTTTATTGACAATGTATCTTTCTCTATGCGGGTCATATAGGTCACGAAGATTATGGTGAAGTATGGTAGAGTTTTCACCAATTTTTATGGGATGATGAGTCTCATGAAAGATATGAAAAAAATACGGAGGCTGTGTACACTGAGGTTGGCCTCCACACTCAGGCTGAAAAAGTAAAGGTGATATTCGAACATGAAGTGGAGAGATCGAGGTGGGACCTCTCCAAGACCAGAGAGAAGCTTGAGGTCAAAGCGAGGCTAGTATTAAAGGTGGAGTCCAAGGCCAACATGATTGAGTCGAGGGCTAACATGGTTGAGCGGGCAACTTGGGTTGAGTGGCAGGTTGCCACGGTGATCAACAACTTTAAGGCGTCAGTTGAGTTCAAGGGTGCCTGAGCGAAGTATGCAATCGAGGCCTTCTCTAAGGTTTGGAAGGATGCCAAGGAGATCTTTGCTCAATACCTCAATCTCAACTTCTCCTTCATGAACATTGATGATTGAGGAAGAAGAGGTGGGAAGTGTAGTTCTGATGGTTGATGATGACAACACAGTCACCAAATGTGCGAGCGAGGACACTGCAGTTGCTGATGTGGTGCTCGACATTGTAGACAATAGAATCCTATGGAGCGGAGGGGCAAAATGTCAAAGTTGCCAATGCCAAAGCTGTTGCAACTGTAGAGATACCGCTCTTTTAGTGATTGAAGTTGCTGAGAAACAAACTAAGGATGCCTCGCTAGCCTTTGTCCTTCTTCATTTCTTTTGGCTCTTTTTGGTTGCATAAACCTTTTTGTTATAATGGAAGAATATTTTCATCCTTTTGTGTTTAGCTCATATTTTTGTCTTTGCCGATTGACACTACTTTGTTTAAAGATCAACTTCTAATGGGTCGAATCTTCTAAGTAGTAGGTTAGTAACAAAATGGTTTCTGATGAGTTGAGCTTTTTAAAGATCTATTGTTAGCTCAGTTCTATACGAGCTAATTAGCTCTGGTTCATCCAAGCTTGAGATTACCTTATATAGAAGAAAATTTCTAAGTCGTTTGTGATAGTTGATGTTCACCTCGAAATTCAATGAAGTCCTTTTGGATTGTTTGTGCATGAGTTTTTTTGAGCTATATAACTCCAATTCGAACTTATCCTCATGTACGAGCATTGTATTCAAGTATCCTTAAGTTTAGTGGCTAGGTGACCTTTTAACCTCGACCAATTATGAGCTGTTGGCTTTCTTATCTTTGATAATTTTTAAGGTCGCTCTCTTCCCATCTTAAGTGAGTTTTGAGCTTCATGAGCTCTTCCATCCTAAGTGAGCTAGATTTAAGGGCCAAGTGACCTTTTAATTTTGGCGAGTTATAAACTCCTGACTCTCTTATCTTCGATAATCTCACGCTCTTCACATTTTAGGTAAGTTTGAGTCTTGTGGGCTTTCTCATCGTAAGTTATGAGCGATGTTCAGCTCTTCTCATTCAAGTGAGTAGTGAGCTGCATTTTTTTCTATGCTTAGCATGTTGTGAGCTATGTTCAGCTCTTTTCATCTGAGGTGAGTTATCAATGTATTAACCCTTCCATCTTTGGTGAGTTTTGAACGATGTGAAGGTCTTCCCATTTAACGTGAGTTGTGAGCCTCATAGGATCTACCATCTTTGGTAAATTATAAGCGATGTCTAGTTCTTTCCATCCAAAATGAGTTATGAGCCTTATGGGCTTTCTCATCCTTAGCGAGTTATGAGCGATGTCCACCTTTTTCCTTGTAAGGTGAGTTATGAGCCTTGTTGGCTCTTCTATCCTTGATAAGTTGAGTAATGTGAAATTCTTCTCATCTAAAGTGAGTTATGAGCCTTGTGGGTCTCCCATTGTTGGCAAATTATGAGTGGTCTAGCTTTTCACATTAATGGTTATTTATGAGCCTTGTGAACTCTCTCATCCTTGGCGAGTTATGAGCGGTGTGAAGCTCTTTCCAACCAAGGTGAATTGTGAGCCTTATGAGCTCTTCCATCCTAGGTGAGTTTTGAGCGATGGGTGGCTCTTTCCATTCAAAGTGAATTACGAACGTATCAACCCTTCCGTCCTCAGCGAGTTATGAGCATTTGTCGGACCAAGTGACTTTTTGGTCTTATGAGTTCCGAGTTGGTATTTGGGAATATTTGTGTTTTCCTATTATGTGAGTTATATGAGTGCCTTCAGGTATTCAACAAGGGGTATTTCTGTCCCTACCAAGATGGACTTCTTGGCTTTTATAATATCACTTCATACTTTCTTTGCTTTTTGTCACCTCCCTCCCTTTGCTTGCCTTGGCCAGGATGCTTCTTATCCTTGGAAGCAATTATCTCATGCTTCCTCTTGGAAACTTTTTCAGCTTGTTGCTTAGGAAAAAATTAAAGGGCAAGTTCAGCAGCCCATGCATAAGGGCAGCAACTATGACAGATTATTGCAAGTCTTTGACTTTAAGGATCGCCTCAATAAAGTCTTGATATAGTCTCACAAAGGCTCAACTTTCTGGTATTTCAACAACATCAAGCTCATGCTTTTTTTTTTTTTGTTAATACTGCTAATGAAATGGTAAAGGAACTGTTTGCTAATTTTCTTAAACTAGATAATTGACCTCTACCTAAGGTTAGAATATTAGGTTTGGGCCTTTTTTTCTTTCGAGTTATCAAAAATACTCTTCACATGATTAAATGTGGAGCATCTTGGACCATCATCAATGTTTTGTAAGTCTCTGGATACTCCTTGGGGTCGTCCAAGTTATCATATTGCTCTATCTGAGTCATTTGAACTTGGGAGGTAATGACTTCATAATCTTCTCCATGAAGGGAGGATCTATTTCTAGATTGAGATCTTTCGAAAGGTTTATCTTCTTCTGGACTTCCTTCATTACCATATTGAGGCATTTGTTCATATTATCGAGATGTCTTCTTAAGTCAGAATCTTTTGTTCCAGTCCTTTTAGAGTCGATTGGAGACTTCATGGTGCTAACTTCATCCACCAATGCACCTTCTCTCTTCAAGTTCTGCTTTCTAAAGGATCCACAAGATTCATCTCCTTTTGGCTTTGTGGCAATGGTGATTGGTTGCACTGACTGTGTTTGTTGGCGAACCAGGTCCTGGACCAATATGGTGAGGACCTAAACTCATTATCATAATTTCTTGAATTGAACAAGCATGATTGGTTCTAAAGGAGGTGGAGTTGGTAATCTAGTCTCATACCCAATCTAGGATAGTGTGACTGTTGCCAGCAGGAGCCTTTTTGTTGGTCTTAGGTGGCATGGCATCTACTTTGTTTTCTCATAGATGACATCATTTTGATGCTGTCTAGATCTGGCGATGTCTCTTAGCAACAACAAAGTATTGATGATGATGTGATGGGGAAATGAAAAAGCCTATAAACGCTTCAAGATAAGGAAAGAGTAAGCGGAAGAGGTAGAGGATTGGGATCTATCTCAGTAGAGGATCCTCTAACATTCAAAGTCAGCATTGAGTTTTTTGTGACAGCAACACAAAGAGATGCTCTAAAGCTTTAGGGTTTTTTCAAAGTTATGAAAAAAAAGAGAAAGAAGAGAGATCCTCTTGTGATTGCGAAAAAAAGAGAAAGAAGAGAGATCCTCTAACATTCAAGCCAGCATTGAGTTTTTTGTGACAGCAACACAGAGAGATGCTTTAAAGCATTAGGATTTTTCCAAAGTTATGAAAAAAAGAGAAAGAAGAAAGATCCTCTTGTGATTGAGTCAAACTTATTCTTTTTATATATCTTGTAATTGAATCAAACTTATTCTTTTTATATATCGGTACAAGGTATTCTAGTGGGTGAAGCATTTTAGAATTCTTTTCCACCTTAAACTTCTCATGATTCATTTTGTCTAGGATTTAAGTAGACTTAGTTGCTACATGACAACCTCTATTATCAGTATTAATCAATGTGACTTCGGTTGTGACCATATCATGCAACACTGCTTTAGCATGAGTTAACTTGTTAGACCTTGATGATTGGAGAATTGCTGTGTTAGCAAAATTAAATGAGAATAACTATCTTATATTAACTTTGACGATATGATTCATGGAGTGATCTGTTATTTGGTACTAAATTTATGAGCAATATAATGGACTGATTTTCGGAGCCACTGATTTGACATTTTAAGAAATACTTCTCAATACCAGATGTTAATGTCATCTAGCATGATAAACATATAAAATTGATGGAAATAACAAATAAGAACTCATATGAAAAATATACAACAAACGGTTCAGTTGACCATGGAACATATGGGACCTGCTATACCATTAGTTCATATCCAATTACAAGTCCTCAAATGCCTTGAGGAATACTTAAGAATACCCTGCTTCATCTTTGCCATGACTTAGCTATAAATCAAGATGCGTTAAATAGTGATTCAAAATATAATTGTTTGGTATTTTAAGATTCCTTTTGCATTCTATTGAATGGGAACATCCGTCTACCATAACATTCTCTTCATGGGGTATCCAAGAAACATCTCGAGTGATATGTAAGGGCAAATCTAGTACATTAACCAGATTCCTTCCATAAAAGAAAAATAAATCTGATTGATATTAGACTGAAAAAGACCTTATCTTTTTTGTTTACAAGGGTTGCCACTATATTAGACTGAACAGGACTCACCTAGTCAAAAAAAGAAAAAAAAGGGGCACTTTTTTTTTGCTTCCTAGGTTTGGTCGTTATCGCTTCCTCAAGCTCAGGCTTTGCTGCCTCTATATGGCTTTAATAATCCCATTCTCAATTCTATAAAAATCACCATCTCAAAATATTTTATTACATCTCTTTCCTTGAATTTTAGTCAGCTTTATAAATATCTGTGGTTAATTATTCATTTCAGATATGCTCCATTCTCCCATCCCAGATGCATAATATGTTCCACAGGTTAGGCTTATTCCAGGGGTTATAAGACTAGTCCAGTCCATCTACGAGGCAGAAGCACAACACAAGAATGGCTACTCCATTACTTAGATTTGGCTTTTCCCATATAGTGAAAAAGGCTGCGTTCCATTACAAAGAAAGCTTCAACACCGATCTGTATATAATGCTACTTTCCATCCCCAACCATATGATACTCCCCTTCAAAAGTTGGCTGTCCAATTGAGGTGACCAAGCTGGGGCTGCTAATAGGCCCCGACCTGGGGTCCCGGAGCTGCCACTCCGACCCCAAGGCTCCCGCCCAGAACTGGAGGGGCCTGCTGGTGCATCAATTGATGGGGACTCGCAATGGATGCAGGCTGTGGTGGTTGGTACAAGCCTGGGTATTGTGCATGAGTAGACTGTGCTCCAGCACTGAATGAAGCATGCCCAGCATGGGTTGGCATGAAAGCTGCATGTGGTGCTTGCCCAGATAAATTATAATATGGTGCAGATTGCAAGCTAGAAATCTCTCGTGGCGTCTGAATCCAGATATCAGATGTCTCTGCCTGTAACATCATAGGAAACCAGAATGCATTATGTCGTGGATCAAATACATCAGTCTGAGGGGAAAAGAAAACACGAATTTTGTATCAACAAGGTTTAAGATTTCTGTGTCATCCATAGCCATCCATGACATCAAACAGGCAAGTATCATTGTCATCATCAAACAAACGAGCATAAACAAGTGACCATAGTTAACAGATATATAACTGCCTTAATTCCCTGGATTTGGCGAGAAAGTGTTGTTTTAGATACATTTTCAATATACTGCAGATTAGATCATACCTGAGGTGTCGGAGCATAGAGGTTGTTGTCTTTGTATTTGATCCTGGGCACATCTTCAAGGCCAGTAGCACTGCCAATGGTGCCAGGAGAACTGATGGTGAACCCAGCTGGATTAACATAATTTCCATACCCAGTGTGACTTCCTATTGGAACTGGCTTATACTGTGAGGTGACATACTTCATGCTGCCTGTAGTTATGTGTGTGCTTGCTCCAGGCATCAGAACATGGTTGCTCCCATTTGACAGATGAGGATATGCAGGGTTGCTAGAGTAGTTTGGCATGGCCATTGGTGGAACATACATTGGAGAAAAGATGTGACGATATGGCACAAAATTTGGGTAGTGTGAGATGTGAACTTGTGGATACAGCGAAGCTATCCCCTGCTGCTGCGGTTGAATTGGTGGTTGCTGCTGAACCATGGCAATGCCTGAAGAAGGGGTGTTGTTCACCACATGCAAGGTCAGGGCCTGCAGCGGTGAAGTGTCGAACAGTATAACAGTTAAATACACCTGAATTTCTGATAATATCAGATTATATCAAGGAATGAAATTTCAGCCATCTAAAAGTCCAAAGCCTAAAATTTTCAGTTTGAGTCAGACTGTTTTGGGTGGAGAAATTGTGTCATGCAGGGAAAAGAGGAAAAGTTTGAAATGAATCCACTATGATCAGCTTTAGAAACAAAAGAAATCATGGAAAGCAGGGTTAGAAAAAAAAACACAATGGATATTCCCGCCAGAATATACATCCCAGCTTTACAATTGTTGAGATGGATGTTCCTCGATGATACCATTTCTGATAAGTCTGACTATACATTGAACGTTTAGAGCATAAGGAACAGTGATAAAAAAAAAAATTTGCAAGGAAAACAATGAAGACAGTATCTGAATAGGTAGGCCAGCAAAGGTACCTCAGATAGTGAAGATAGACCTTGTGAATATACACTTTATACGCTATCTTCCATCACTGTCCTAAAAAATGGGGCATCATAACTTGTTTGGGTGTCATATGCCTGCTTCAAAGAAAGAGGTCACTGTTTTTATGAGTATACCATCTTAAATGGGAAACTAGAGTCTTATGACCATATTGTTAAACATGATAGCATGCCCTGAAAAACTGGCTTCTGCTGTTTTGACTTTGTACCATTCAATATTTTTCACACTTAAAAGAGAAACAGACTCTCAACATACTTCATAGTTCAACTTACTGAGAAGCTTGATAGAGTTGATGAATCTTGTAATTGCTGTGGTTCTGCTGAACCGTAGGGAGGGCTTTGGCTTTGGACCAACCCAATATCCACGAGACTATCAATATTTTGAGGGCTCAAGGACTCACTATTTCCAGGTTGTGCTTCCTCAGATTCTGTGGATGATGTGGTAGAGCCAGGTTGGAAAGTTCTAGCTTTGACCATCCACAGCATCTTCTTGGTCAGCAGCAGCGGCAACCTTGCTGGAGCCCACTGGGCTAGTTGCTGGTATACTGCCAGATATTAAATAGAAGCATACTACCCTGTCTAGAACCAAAAACAAAAAATGCGACTAATCCTACATAATAATAGCAGCAGATGGGAGGAGGTGTCTAAACCCTCAACTCTCAACTTTCAAAAGGGTTTATCAGAAGAATAGAAAGCAGCATGATTCAACCATATATGACTTCTGCATTGGTTAGTTAAAACTAAGAAGTTAAACCAAGCACAAAATCCCTCCCTACTCTACAATGTTGGGAGCCTCTGGGATGCCCTATTAGATATTAACACCTAAATTATACTATGGTTATTGTACAAAATACAATCAAATTATGAGGGAAAAAAGACAATACCTTAGAGTAGGTTCATCACTGGTCTCTTTTGAATTTTCAAAAGCCTGAGAAGCAGATGTGAATCCCTTGGTAGAGTCAAAACTAGCTCCAAAACTACCAAATGTCAGTCGCATATCTTCAGACTCTTGCACTTGAAGATGATGAGGGATGATTACGTGCTCAGTTTCCAAAATGTTAATTTGTGAAAGTCTCTCTGACAAGCCAGGAACATCCGCTGGGTTTGACCTACCAGAACCATCTGCACGAGGAGAGGATGAAGCTGTTTTAAAAACACCAGGATTAGCTGCAGCAGGCTTCTGAGTTTCTTTTGGTTTCCACTCCATGTTGGACTGCATGGCTGTTTAAACAAATATTCAAAATTTGTATGTAACAATATCATTATAGCAGACATAAATGTTCCATCTATGCAGGATTGACAAATTATACCATTAAAAATATTATAAGTTAGCAAGCCCAAATATGTACGCACAAACAAACCTCAAAGCTCCTCAAAAATTCCTGGGATATAATAAATTTCCTTGTTATTTTTTATGTTAACTTTGTTGTCGTAGATGGCTCAATCAAAGTGGCACATGAACAGATTGAAAGAAATAATGTTTCACCAGTGGCTGAACAAAGTTAACAATAGAAAAAGATTACAATGTATTCATCAATGACAATCTCTCAGCATTTTTTAAGAAGAGTTGTATCTCCTAATAAATAAGCCAATAAATAAAGAACTAAAAATAATGCTCCAACCGCAAATCTTGCTGCACTCTTCAAAAATTCAACTTTGCTAACATGCCCAAGAGATCACAAGTGAATCCTCCACATCATTTTGTTATCAAGCCAACTAATGTTGCATCTAATATAAGGCTGCAAATTAGTCAGGTGGACTCGTGACCCGACCCAACTAAATCCGACCCAATCTATATTTGAAGACTATGGGTTTGATCAGGTTTGAAAATTAAACGCAATCTAAATTTTGAATTGGATTTGAGTCTTATATTTTTCAACTTGACATAAACTGATCCAACCTTTATATTATCCAGGTCTAATTTTTCAATCTAATTCAGCCTGACCCAATAATTTAAATAATATAAATCTCATTTTCCTTCACTCTAATTATCTTTTACCAATTCATAGAATGAACTCTTATTTAATCTAATTCTTCTTTTCATCTTAACAACTACATCTGATTTCTACTTAAAAGCTCCCACTAAATGATGGCAAAGAAAGAAAGTTTCCCCATCTTATCTATTTCACTTAATTATATATAAATATTCATATTTTATTATTTATTTTAGTGGATTATTATTTATAATACTTTCAAGTATATCAATATGTACTTTAAAAATCGTAATTATAAACTTAAGAATGATCAATTACTTTGATGGAATTAAAAGTTTTTGAACAAAAATTTTAAGTTTAAGTTAGCTTTTCTTAGTCTTATTTAAATTTTTTAATAACTATATTTAATTATTAATTGGTAAATTTTAACTATAAAATAATAACTAGATACTTGATTTAAATGTAAACCTATCCCAACTCAATATGGACCTGAACCCAAGCATCTTGGGTTAGATTTAAGTTATACTTGATCTTGAACTGACCTGAATGACCATTAGATCTAAAATTTTTTTCATAGACTAGATCCAACTTGTCTCGATTAGCAAATGAGTTGGATCCAAGTCCAAAATCACGATCTAAATATGAAACTAGGTCGGATCGGGGTCGACCATATCCTGACCCAACCCAATCCAACCGGTTTGCAGCCTTTGTTGCATCCTCTCTAAATCAGAGACAAGTAGCATCACATAAAAGCATCCAGCTGTCCTGATATATGTTATGGAATTGGTGCCAAGTTTGAATAATGTAGATTATAGTTACAACCATCTTGAAAATAAGACACATAATTCTTTGAAAATTGAAACAGAAGCCAACTAAATGTAAATGGCAGACAATATGAATGGGATAAGGCTCTTTTATGGTATTTAATTAATGTCAAGCTCTGATAAGACACTCTCAAGGAAAATGCCCTTACTTTCCATAAGTGTTTACAACTCAAGAATCATAGAATAATGGCAACATACATGAGGACTGAGCTTTGTCTAAAAGATAGAGGGGCAGCAATTTAGAAGATGATGCACAGGTCAAGTAGCTTAACCACTATCAGGATTCAATTTGTTCATAAAGTCTATGACGTATCTCTCAATCCATTTTTTGAGCAAATAGACTGTATTGCTAATCTCTCTGCTCAATCTAGCAACAGCACCTCTCCTTTCAGCAACGCATCAATATTCATTAGTCTTCATTTGATGTGTATCACTAAATTACTCTTGTTCTCTGGAAGCTCTTAACACAGCACTTCAGAAAAGATGCAGTATTTGCATGAAATCTTTTGACAATCGACATCATAAGTCTAACCATGAAAAAGAACCAGTATAGCACAGCATCCTTTGCATCTATCACCTACTTTCTTTGAAATGCCTATAGTTTGTGTGCGTGTACATACATACAACTGGATATATGCAATGAACATTTAAGAAGAAACATAAATATAAAATTTTAGATTATATTACATAACTTTTAAAAAGAATAATGGGATTTTTTGTGTTGCCATCTTAAAAATGGAATCCCTCTCTATCTATCTTTGGAAGAAAAATGATGGAATCAAAATGGAATCTCTATGTATGTATGTATCTATAAAATCCAAGAGTCTAGACATCAAACATGATTCCTAAAGAAGTGCTTCCAAAGTGGAAAAGCCTAACAACAATAGTAATATTGAATTAGTTGGACAAAGTTTCCAATTACTTCAGTATAGTGATGCAAATGGGTTAGTTAACAAATCTGATCAACAAACCAACCCAAAAAATTGTTTCAGGTCAAGCAAACACCATGGCCTGATGGGTCAAACACAATTCAGATTAAGTGGCCCAAAAGTGCTTCGGTGAATATGATGATTCTATTATTTAATTAATGTCAAACCCAAGTGAGAACCCTCTTTCAAAATTCTGTATTGGCTAAGTGACAACCTCTCTATTTACCACAAAGGAAGAACAGTTCATAGTACCATGGTAGAAACATCACTCCCAGATCAAACAACGGGCCATCAGTAGGCCCTCTCACCATCATAGTCCATCCCATGGAAGAGGGATACAACTTAGTCATGTGACACTGACCAGGGTAGACAGTAAAGGAGCAATTCGAGAGGCTGTTAGATCCAGAAGGTTATGCCCATCCTTAGGATAAAAAACCTCTCACAAGTTGACTAAACATGCCATTGTTTCCTCTGCACATATTTCAAACTTTTGTAGGCATTCTTCCAACAGCTGATTTTATTGGCAACACTCCAATCTCATCCATTACAAGGCATAATATAAATAACGTTCTACTATTTATTTAATCTCCCCTTCCATTAGTCTTAAGTTAGAACTTCGACTTATTGACAGTCATGCTTTCTCCAATAGGCTAAAATATATTTTCATAATTAAATTGTTCTTCTCTAAGAGAACATCAGACTAGTAGGACTTATTGTTTGCATTCTTTCGAATGCATCTTTGTATTTATGCCCTTTACCTCTGATTACCAAGAACAAGCAATTTGACAAAAAGGAAATACTTGATAGAAATGATTATTAGTTTTCCTTCAAAACACAAAGTTAACAAGTTTTATACATGTACTATGATGTACAAATAGAAATAAATGATAACTTAGAAGACCATGTTGTCATTTCAAGCAACAAACGATGTTAAGGATTGCAGAAAAATAGTTCCAAATTAGCATTTTAGCTTTGATATTACAAAGCCTGCAGCTATCAAGACTACTGGAGCTTGTATATTATTATATTAGCAATGGATGATATTATTGCATACTAGGTTGTGAACCGAAATTATGCAACACTTCTGTAAATAAGACCACCAGCAATAAGCATATTTCCAATTTTACACATCTCACAAGAAATGCAAAGGTTAAAAGAATATCAAGAGAATCATACCTTTCTGGTGACCCACAGGCTGTTGGTGCAATCTGCCATGATGTTGACTAACCAAAAATGATCTGCTAAAAGATGTACTAGACACGATATGCTTTGAAGAATGTGTTTGGATGAATTGCTTGTTCTTAGACATGGCAGCAGACTGAAAAGATGATGTTGCGAGCAATGAGATATCTTTTCCCAAAGAAGGAACTGAAATGGAGCCATTTGAAACAGATGAATGAGAAGCTGGATGATTAGAAGATTGTTTCTGGACACCCGATACTCCCACTTCACACTGAATGGTGCCAACTGTTCCAGCAGATCTGGAATCAGGAGATGGAATATCAACTGGATCTGAAGATGAACTGTACACCCCAATGACAGAGTTGGTTGATGTCAATTTAGATTGTGACTTCAAACTGCTATGGACCTCCTTCCGTTCCTGTGAAGTAGAGACTGTTTGTTGTGTCTTTTCAGGTAGTAATGGCCTACGACTGCCACTGGAGCCCGCATCTTTGGCACAATGTGCTCCAGAACAAGAGGGCTCATTTCCACCTAGAGATGGGATGTGCCCCTCTGAGTTCTTGGAAGCCATGTTCTTCTGATCAGCTGGAATCCAAGCAGAGCTACAGTGAAAAAGTATGGATGAGAAAACCATACCAAAAGGCCCAACAAATACTCTATTATAGCTTGATGTGAACACATGTAACCACTACCAACAGGGTTGATAAGGCTGCTACACAGCAGAAAGAGCACTGGCCTCATTGTATTATGCATCAGTAAGAATATGTTTAAGACCTTGCACATAAACCATATAAAATACAGTATCAGCCTAAAAACTATCATGGAAGATAATAAGATGCATGGTTCTACTTTCTGCATAGATATGTTGAAGAAAACTGTTATTACCCAGAAAGAGTATGAAACATTAAGCAAAAATGACGGCATACACTCAGTGCATAAATGATAGTAAAATGTAACACGCAGAATCAAGATGAAACAGCATATGAAACTCTCACACGTTCATTCCATTCAGATCACGCGCAGGGGAGAGGGGTGTTTGGGTGGGGGGAGCATGCCCATTAGAAAATTAACATGTGATAACTCTAAGAATTCTTTTTCATAGAATTAAGTTTTATAGGAGAATGGCATGTGAATTTTCACCATAATGTTGATGATCAAAAAAGAAGTAAATATAAGCAAAGGATGCTAAATTAGTACAAAAGAGTTAAACAAGATTAAGAATCTGCAATTTACAAACAGAGACTCCAGGGCATGGCACAAGGATATCTGAAAAACACCATGTAAAAATCCAATCGTATTACTTTCAGACAAAATAACTAAAATGGTTCGAAACTGAAAAAAACTTAAAACAGAAGATGTGAAGAGAAAAAAGAAAGTAAATGCAATATAAATAAAAAGAAATGATGAAGAAAGCAAGTTGCTATGACCATCGATTTTTGTAAAAGGCAATCCACGTTAAACAAGCAACCAGCCAATTCTTTTTTCCTCAGTTCGTTTTTCAAATTTATAAGGTCCAGTCATAACAAGGGAATTGCCAATAGAAGTCCTAAAGTTACATCGGAGCTTCTTGGAGCAAGTGGTTGTCCTTCATAGGTTAATAAATGCTGTTTGAAAACTTACTAGAATTTGCTTGTAAGCTCCTTATGCAAAGTCCCTGCATTTAAGGATTATGAATTTTCTAAAAATAATCATTTTTAATATTTAAGATCTATTATTTATAAGAGAAGATTGAATAGGATGCTATCACTAAGATTAAAGCAGGTTAAATAAAATAGAAAAGTGTAACTCTATTATTATATGATCATAGGATATATGTCAAGTTGAAGAAAAAATTCACAGAATGGTCATAAATTTTGCTATAATGTATGGTACAAAATGTTAAACAATTAAAAAACATGTGTGTAAGATGAGTGTGTTGAGAATGAGAATGTTGATTAATGTGTAATAATATAAGAAAAGATAAAATATGAAATAAAGTTATTCATAAAAAATATAGAGGTAGCACCAATGAAGGAGAAATTGAGAGAACGATGATTTATATGATTTGAACATGTACAACTTAATCTTAAGAATGTACTTATATGAGAAGTGACTTGATACATACATACGTACATACATAGATGCAAGAAAAGAGGGGCAAATATAGGCTAAAAATTATATTAAAAAAAAAAAGATAAGAAAAGACTTGATATATTTATAACTTTCAGAAAGTATGACTCTAAACCAAGCAAAATAAAGAAAATAATTTATATAACTGACCCCTAATGAATTTGGGATTAAGACTTACTTCTTCTTCTTCTTCTTGCAACCAAACGAACCTTTGATGTCTCATCCTGCCCCCAGCATACTCACTAATGACTACTACTATAAGTTTGAAGTGAGTTGAAAATGAAAAGCCTAACTTATATAGATTATCTATTGAATTAGTAATAGAGCATTTCCATGATAATCTCAACAAAACAGTGCCACTGATATGACCCATCTTAATGAGCAAAAGGCATCAATCAGAGAAGTCATAAAAGCAAGCAAGCAGCTTGCACAGTCATCATACATTATTAATTGCATAATTGCAGCGTATAAGCTTCAGCGCATAATACTGAATACATACCCACATAAAGAATCACAGCTTTAGCTATAATGAACAACGATTCAGCAAATATACGCTTGCGCTAGTTAAATTCTAATCATTTATGACGCCCCAAGGGTCATCAAACCATTTCAGCACTAGAACAAGTCAAGAACCACCAATGATCCAAAAATTTACAGTCAAATCATCAAATGAAACGCGAGCCACTATCTTTCCAGTAGCAACTCCAAATAACGGAAGAAAAAACGCAATGCAAAGCTAATTCAGAGGAAAACCAAAAAAACCGACCTTGGTTGAGCAATTTCTGGGCCGTCTCGTTAGGATCCATGTCGGTCTCCTTCAGCATGGCATAAATATCGGCGTCGGAGTGGTTGCCAACGATGTCCTTGATAGACTGGATGGTATGTCTGATCCGTGCGGAGACCATCTGACTCCCGTCGTCCAGCCTCAAGCCCAGGACCATCTCTCTCGCGATCCGGCGGGGCGGCGCTGAAAACGCCTAGCGGAGACCAGACCTTCGGACCGCGGCGATCGAAGGAAGGACATCGAATGAGAAGAAGGGAAGAAGAGGGAGAGAGAAGCGAAAACGGGCGCGGGGGAGGGAAGAGAGAGGTTTTGGGGAGAGAAGCGAGGGTTTTGGGAGCGAGAATCCGGAGAGTTCGGCATCAGAGGGGATGGAAATTTTTATTTGGGGGGATACTTTGGGAATGGGGGAATGGCGAGAACTCCCCCGCGAGGAGAAAAGGTCGGCGGGACTACGGAGTCGCTGGCTGCCGCCGTCAGGGTCGCAAGAAGGTTTATTCGGTGCCCGGTTACGCTGCTGCCCTGAGTCGCGTTATATATATATATATTTATATTTATATTTATATATTTCTTTTGGTTGGGGATTGTTGTAACGGATTGAGGATAGGATCCGGCAAACGGACCATGATTGCAATTTTATTTTATGTTTTTTCCTGGTCCACGGTCAGTGTTGATTACTATTATTTTTATACGTGGATAAGAATGATTTTACATGTACTTTAAAAAAATATTTTTTATAATATATCTATGAGAATGTTTTGTGCGTGATGGTACAAATATATTTTAATAATAAATAAATAACTTGCAATGTCATTGAAGTTAAATAAATAAATAAATAAATATAATAAATATAATAAATTTAGCTACATTCAAATATAATTTTTAATTATTTTTTTATTTTTAAATTTTTATAGTTTATATATTTAAAAAATAAAAAAATAGAGTAACTTTTGCTTTCATTTGAATTTAAGGATGAAAAAGATGATTAGTTTCTGATTTTAACTATATTCGAATTTAGTCATATATATATATATATATATATATATATATATATATATGTGTGTGTATTTATCGATGAAATGATGAAATAGGTAATAAATTCATAAATCCATAATTTTTTTAATGATCTCATAATGTTACATAAAATTTTGAGCTGAAAATTAAAAAAAATCAAGTATCTCTAGCGTTGTGTATTGTAATTAATGCATCCCCTGTATATATGTATTGGATTATATTTTATATTATGAATGTATAAGAAAATTAGTCCGAACTATAATTTTAATTTAGTTTGAATTAATTTATTTTTTAATTGTAATTTAAAAATTTTAAAATCAAATATATTGATTCGATTTTGATTTAGATTATTAAAAAATTAATAAAAATTAATAAAAATTAAACTGAATCGTATGTATATATTATATAAATTTTTATTTATATTATAATTAAATCGAATCACTATAGATATGTATGAATAATTAGATTGTCATCTGATTATATAAAATTTGCTACGAAAAATGATTTCATGATTATTTAAGATCATTTAAAATAACTGCATATAAACCAATAAATCGAATCAAAATTAAATTAAATTTTTTGATTTAATTTTTAAAAATTGATTCAAATCGATTTGATTTTAAAAATATTTCTAAACCAATACAATTTTCACACATCCTTATTTTATGTAGAAACACGCTCTTGAAAATGCCAGCACGTGTGTTAAGAGTTTTGAACAGAGCAACATAAACCATTTGGCGTTATATGGAAGCAAAGGAGTGCAAAAGAGCTTCATAGTGCGGTCAACATTGTACTTAAAACCATCATTTAGCGATATTTCATTTTTATTTTACTAGAAAGGAAAATTAATTTTAGAGAAGATGATTAACCCATCCAATAATAAGAACTAGAAGACAGTTAACCTATCTAACAATTATCTAAACCAATAATTGTTTAAAATTTTAATTATTCTTAGAAAAATCCTTGAACTAAAACCATTTAGATAATTAAAAATCAAAGAAAAATGCATCCAACAGAATCCTTTGGTTTAAAAAAGAATATATATATATATATATATATATTCAATTATAATATAGCTTGAAAGTATAATAAATCCATTTTTCAAAACAACAAAACAAGTAGAATTAGCAACATAACACAAGCTACTTTCTTAGATAGTCCAATCATGCATACCTTCGTGCCACCCTTGGTTTTTGTTGTGTATAAGATTAATATTGATATTTGAACATAGGACAAGATCTATTAAGGACCAAACTCGGATATATGATAGAGATAGCAATGTTGCAAATATCCAGCATTTGGATCGATAAGCTATCACAAATATGAAGTCTTGTTTTGGATTGAATAAGCATAACAAATGGAGATTTTTATTAGCAGGCAATAAAAGAAACATGATCAAATGTGTGTATTGGCATATATATCAATATTTCACATGAAGGGTTATAAAAGATAATGTAAATCTTTATGTTTGTTCTCAATTTAATCCATAAGTAGATATTATTGCTAAATTCAAATTTATCGCAAAGACAGACACATTAACAATTCCCGACCTTGTTAAACCATTTACAAGCCATTCTAATCCCTAAAACTCCATCTAATTTACTTGACTTGCCTAGTAATATTTAATTAAGGACACCATTATCAATTTTTTTTTTATGAATAGACCTATAAAAATAGTTTAAAAGTTTAGAGTTATTTATGGATTTTGAAAAGATATAACAACAGTGCTTTTGTCACTGAGATCTCTTGGGCATTCCACCATGGAACCCTAGATGACTGACCACCGCAGAGATCTCTTGGACATTCCATCATCTCAAGTAGTTTCATGTGAGGAAAGATATATATATATATATATATATAAAAGCACAGGAAGGCAAAAATATAGTTGAGAGCCAAGTACAACAAAAGTCACATGAATTACATTTGCCTAAAGCTAGTTTTAATAATACTGATAGCATAGAAGAAACTAGGACCCACAAGAATAGCTGGTAGGTTAGTTAACCACACAAGACTGGACAGCAAGAAAACCAGAAATGATTGCAAAAATGCAATTTGACCTATTTATCATATTTTTCTCCCTTCCTGTGGCAGGTATCTCGAACTAAAAAGATTAGATCACCATGCTAAACATAAAGGAGGGGCCATAGCGCTTGGCCAATTTATATTCATTTGTTAATTTGTTACAAAAGATCTGTTAAGCTTGCGGGGATGCCTAAGCATCAAGAATTCTAAAAGATGGGGAAGAAAACAGAAAGAACGACTTCTGAAACATAGAGGAAATGAAACTTTCAGCAGAAGAATACAAACATTCTTCACTCATTCATAATACAAAGCCTTTCAACCACATCAACAACAAGCACCGTCGGTCAAGTTCCCCGCAAGCATTCCCCCACACAATGTGCTCGGCATGTAGAAGAAACACAAATGACAAACAAAGCAAGCATAAGAAACAAGCCCACAGCAAACAAGCATTCTTGTGCTTTCTACCCAGCTTGCCATCAGAAGAAGCAGAGGTTAATGCGTTACCAGAAGCCGCCGGGCATCGTGACGAAGTGATGTTAACGTTCGGTGCTGGCATATAGCCCGTATACGCAGCGATGAAGAAAGAAGCTCGTGACTTCACCGAGAGCAGATGAGGGCAAATCCATCGTCTCTTTGGTCCCTCGTCATAGATACTGTTCATGAATCCTGGCTCGGTTCTCCTCCCACCATAACCTTGCATGCATCTCAGTAAACCTCTCCCGGCTGCAACAATTCAAACCATTCAATGCTTGAATCATGGACTGACCACTAGTTTACAGTTTAGAGCGGGGAAAGGAGGGAGTACCTGAACCGGACGCGGCGGAGCTCCCTGATGCCGCCGGGCACCTCCCGGATGGTGATATAAACCCCGGGCTCATCCTCCTCGACCCACTCCCTCTCCTGGTCGCTGGCGTTGCTCACGGACACGGACAGCTCCCCCGACCGGTCCACCTCCTCCTCTGGGGACGAGCTTGTCCGTGCCGACGCATCAATTGAGGATGTCTCCGTCTTCGCTCCACTGATGCTCGACAGCTTCGGCGTCGACGCCAGACCCCCTGAATCATGATACTGCCGCCCATTATGGTGGTGGCGGTGGCCGTGGCCGTGGTGGGTGGAATGGTGCTCGAGGGAGTCTGAGGATGAGTAGCCCATCAGTGGCCTGTGGAAGTTGCGGGGGAGCCGCTCTTTGCTCAGCGGCGGCGTCACCGGGCTGTTCTCCTTCGAGCTCTAAAGGAAGAAGCACAAAGCCATGAGTTAACCAAATAAGGTCTTCACGAATTTGGATAGAAATTGAGAATGAATGGTGTGGGGTGAGGATTTTAATGAAGTACCTCGTCTTCGGACCTGGGAGGGGTGGGGAGGGGGAAGGCTTGGCGATTGAACCTCTGGACGTTGTAGAGCTCCATGACCTTGTCGTAGTTCTCGGCCCACCACCGCTGCGCTTGCCACTTGTTAAACATCTCCCGGCTATGCCACTCAACCAAGATCCAGCATTACAATTCAAGCATTTCCATAGTTCAGAAACACGGTTAAAATATTCTGCAGATTATTTAAAATTACTTGAAACCATGGCTAGAAGAATCTTCGAAACAGTTTCAACTTCAACATGAAACAGCGTTTGATAATTCGCTAATTTATTCATAAATTGTTCATAACAAATCCCATAGATGCTACGTGTCATTAACAACAGCGGCATTATTATTACTGCTGTTGCTTTGCTAATTTTAACCTCCACCATCACATGAAATTTTTCCTTTTTTTTTCTTTTTTTAGAAATAACAGTAAAAATTCTACATTTATTTATTTTATTTTAATTTTTAGAATATATAAATATCTGACATAATTATTTATATTAAAATATGAATTTGGTAATGTTAATGCTACAACAGTGGTGGTCAGTAGAGATAGGAGACGATGGTACCAGTGGATCGATAGCATGATGACAATTGCCGATGATAGTGATGGCTTGACAACTGCAGTAATGGAGTGAAAACGGTGGTAGCGATGGATAAAAATTATAGCAAAGATGACAAAGATGATGATAGCATGATAGCGACGAAAACGTTTGATAATTAATAATGATGGCATAAACAACGATATTGCCAATAAAACATGAATTTTTTTATTTTTAAAATATCAAAAATAATAATTTTTTTATTTTTAAATAATAAAATATGTTTTTTTAATATAAAAATTGAAATAATAGCTTTTTTTTTTTTTTTTAGGGGAGGAGGAGGGGTCTAAGTTTTTATTTTCTCATTATTAAAAATAGAAAAAGAAAAAGCTATGCCAAGCAAGGACTTTTGTAAGGGAAACTCCTATCATATGTAAATACAAAATTAGTTAGATTAATTTCATCTTGGCTCCTAGAAAATTGTCCTCATTTAACCAAGGATTTTGGTATAAGAAAAGACACTGGTTCTGGGGTCTATTCTAGGTCATTTCTTGCCATCCACAACCCAGTTACTTGTGGGTCCTCTCTAGGTTTTTTCAGCCAACACCGTAAATTATGGCAAGGATGGCAGTTTTGACGGTTTTGACAAACCTCGGGCTGCAGTCGCGTTAGATATGAGCTGGACCTATGGTTAAACTACAAGACCCTCTCCGCACAGGGGATAAATAGAAAATTCTGATGTTAACTTTCTCATTAAGTATGCCCTTGCCTCCTTTTTTAACTTCTTCTACGTTTTTGATGCTTGCCTCACGAAGCACCGATCCAGGTTCGACGGAACCATCGGGGACCACTGGTCCCATCCCCTGTTTAGGCTTGTCTAGCAGCTAACAAGATTTTATCTTTAATTCCTAATTTGTCATTCTCCACCTTATTCAGTTGGATGCAGATTTGAATATGTTATCTAATACACAATCCTAATTAGATATGAGCATGGATTGCATTAGATCGATTTTAGACAAAAAAAACCTATAACCGATATCATATCGAACAATTCTAAGATTTTGAACTTAAGAACTAAACCGACCTTATTCCAAAATTAATCTCACTCAAAGCGACTCAGTATCAAATCAATTTCAAAATAAAATAGATTTTCTTTTTTCTCTCTCTTTTTATCCAGCACATATCTAATAGAAGATATGATAAACAAGTGTACATGAGATCCAATCTCTAGAAGCACTTCAATTTTTTAAACTTTGTTAAAAAAAGTAAATCAATTCTAAATTTTTCTTTTTTTTTACTAAAGATGATTAGTTGCAAGATTCTTAACCAAGATCAATCCTTAATAGTCAAAACTAAACCGATCCAACCCTATTAGATTGAGTTAACATCAACTCTTAGTTCCCTTTAGCCCATTGCTCACCTCTAATTATGGTTTTACATTCAGACTAATATCAAACTAAATGCAAACCAACTAGATGCAAATCAGAAACGATGAACTCTTGGATTGAACGAACAAATATGAACTGAATCATAAACCTAAAGTCTTCCAGAAGCTTGTGAGTTCTAAATCAAATTTAGTAAGGAAATAGCAAACACCAGTAAAAGACAGACAAAAAGCCTCTGTTCATGGATAAGATGCCCTAGATTTCTCCAGCAAATAAACTGGCTGTGACCACACTCTCCCCCGGAGATGAGGCATGGAAGATAGGGGAAAGAATAATTAAAGTCTAAGATGTCTAATGCACGGTTACGTAATTTAAAAAATTCAAATAGTGAAACAGAAGCAAGATTCATTAACATGCTCAAAGTTGGTTGGCAATAACGCCTATATGGCTACTGGAAGCCCAGCAGACCGATAATCTCGCTGGAAGTACTTATTAATCGTGTGAACGGTGACGGAGCTTGGTAGTTCATCAATCTCACAGCCCAAAGATTCTTAAGAAATCATCATCTCAAAAATGGTAGGACTCCAGATCGTCAGGCAGTCCGGCCTCCCTTGTCGTTGTTCCATAAAAGTATTATTTACGTGAAAGATGTCACTCTGGGCAAGAAACGAATATCACTCTGTTCCATAAAATATGACGTGACACAATATCAACCCGCCTAGCTTTGATAAACATATTGCGACCCTCTTATTCCTCCTCCTGTGGAGATGAAGGTGACGTGAAGCATGAATGACGAGGATCGCTATTTGATCGAGTTTTTTAAATTATTTTCTCCGTCTCTCTTCCCGATGGTGCAACAGTGAATTTATTAACATCAAGAACATGTGCATGAACCATTGAGGATGAAGATATGCGAGGTAAGGCTGCAAACAAACAAGCTAGCCGACAAGACCCGAGACCTAACCCAACTAGGTCCCCTTTGACCCGCTTTTTAAGACCCATGGTTATTAGACCGCACTATATTTTGGATCAAAATTGAATTTTACAAATTTTAATCCAACTCGATCCAACCTGTTGGGTAGAGTTTGGACTTTTAAAACTGCTCAAATAGTAATAAGTTTGTATGACTTAGCTATAAATCCCATAATGATCAATTCTCTTAGTACTACATGCTTCTTAATATTCATTTTATTAGAAAGCCCACGTCTTCTGCCAAAATTCAGATAGAGGTCCATGACAAGCCGAACCAAGGACCACGCAATTCACTTGCAACCTGCTTCCCACTCCCACCCCGTACCCACACACCCACTTAGGATAAAGTCGAAGACAAATCAAGATTCGTGGGCCAGCTCCCTACGTACTAGAATCATCTCCTACCAGTGGTATATCAATCAAGGTCCATAATAATTCATGCCATGCCATGATGTTAACCAAGCTACACCTACAACTTTCATGAAGATATTTTTCATAGCCCCGACCTGGCCTGAAGAACACGTTGGATCCAAAATATTTTTTATGGATCCAACCCCATTCGGTCCGATTATATATTGGGTTAGATATGGGTCCAACATTAAGTCCTAAACACGGAACCTGTTGAGTCAAGTTTACATAGGACCCGATCCGATCCAACCCATTTGCAGGATTAATGACAAAAAAGTTTCAGACAATGAGTTTGGTAATGATGGTTTTGAGCAAACTTTGAGTGACTAACCTAGAAGGCTTTTATATTTCAGCAACTACTGTCCCCAGTTGTTGAAAATTAGCTATCTGAATGGCTACTTCAAATAAAGCAAACAACTGCAGTTGGCTCATCCCTGCAGCCGAACAAAAGTTAAAGTCAGTTTGGTGAGCTTTCTGCCGCCATCTTGTCACCATTAAGCATTGTATAGGCCTTATACACAATAGAGGAAGCTTGAATTTTATTGGATGATTGATCCAAAGATATTTTATTATTTATTTTGTACTTTTATAAATGCACTCAACTTTAGTAAGTACACACCACTTGCTTCCATGATTATCTCTAGAACCCATTTAGTTGGTGCTTCATTTCTGTGAAAAAGTGCATTTTTTTAGAAAAATAAGACCGCTCCTCTCATTTGATTGAGGATTTTAGCGTAGGTGAATAGAAGCATGGATTCTGAGGGAAAAACGATTACCATATCCATACTGTAATCGTAAACCCATAACAAAGACAGAAAAAAGGGTTTCCTATAACCCGATAGTTCAAACAGGATGTTCTTCCTTCATCTTTACCCTAGCGAAGGGTTATTACTTCTCATCACCTCATTTGCCTTAATCCTTATAATCGCTCCCCATCCCCACCTACTCAGCCAGCCTTGAGATGCTTCATCATCCCATCCCATTGCAAACGGATTGCTACGTAAGGAACCTGACATTGTAAAGATAAGCCAACTGATCTTTTGTTGTGGTCAACCTATCTTTACAAAAACATTTGGCCCTAAATATGATCGATCCAATCTTAAGAGCGACTAACTGATATTATAGCTCAATAAACAAGATAACTTACCAAACATAACTAGCTTAAGAAAAGGTAATTTCCAAGATTCTTTTCCATGACCAACCACACGTGCACACCAAAACAATATCTTCTCAATTGTCCATTTCCTAGACAGTCAATATCTTCTTAATTCCCAAAAATCTCATCCCAATTTGCCAAACGAGGCCGTAAAGAACCAAAATCTGGATAAGAAGGAATCACGGTTTAACATAATTCATGCCAAATGCATTGCACGGCCGGTAGCTAGTTATGATACATAGCTGAAATTTCCCTCGGAAGTCCATGCTTGGTTACAGCAAACTTTCATACAAATTACTTGAATAAGAGGAATAAATTCACGGCAGAAATGGAGGATAAGTCTAAATAAAATTATTTGTCCAACGGTCACCGATTTAAGAGAAATAAGTGACTAAAACGTAGCCTATTAACTTTTTGAAATTTCACCAAACAAAAAAACTCTTCTCATCCTTCTTTGTTATAGTGTCAAAGGATCAAAAGATGGAGGGTTTATTCAAATTCATTCTAGGTTATTCAGGAAACCAAAAAAACGCTGGGCGGTTGCTGTTCTGCCACCATGCCCCTTCCGTCAGTCAGCAGTTCAATTAGACATTCCTTAAGATCGCCACAGCCATCCCCTCCCCTCGGCCTTCCATGTCCATCACTTGTGTCACAAGTTAGTTCATGAGCTAACCCATTCAATATGGGTGTTAGCACTCACAGAACAAGTTCAGGGTTGCAGTATCATGCATGCCATGTGAACCACATAGCATTATTTAACACCTATGACAAATCTTAGCCCCAAATTACAATAGCTTGGACAAGGCATCACGATTTAAAGGATCGTTGCACCAGGCAGCTGGCAGATGCAGCCTAACCCTTGTCCTTTGAAAACACGCCAGATCCTACAACCATTTGGTCCCCACATGTCAGAAAGATATTGCCTGCCTGAGTTTTCTAGTGTATCCAACTCTATTACAGCATGAAGTTTCATGCGAGAGTGTAGAGTGACACAGCCAGGCGTCGCACCAGGCGAATCCCCCAGCTCCTCAGCTCGAAGCCAGTAAAAATTTTAAATAACATATAGAACTCGTTCCCATGAAACTTAATGCAGCTAATAAACTCAGCCAAAACTCACTCGGCCCCTCACGATAATTAAAAAGGCAAACCAAGGCCCGACTTCATTGTTTAGTAAAAGGTGGGCCCTTTGTCGTCACCCGTAGGGCCTAGATTGCCTTCGGCGAGTCAGGCCATGGTCCATGGTACTAATTTACGACCATCAACGAAGCTAGAAGACAAATGGCGAAGCCGGAAAAGGAGCAAGGTGATGCAGAAAGTGGCGGGGACTAACCCGGCAAAATAATTCGAAACTTACCCTCATCGCCTCTAGCTTTATTTGCTTTTCTTCAACTCCACTTTTCTATTATAAAAATATATACATATAATAAATTATTCCTCGAAGGGCCTTTCGAGTCGTGAGGGACTACTTATTACGGCAACGCAGCGCCGGGTTGCATGGGGTTCGAGATCCGTGCCGGGGGTTTCCTCGTTTAGAAAGGCCCACTTGACTCTGTTTCGAATTGAAGCAAAGCACCGAAAATTTCGTTTTACTGCCCGCCCAATACCACCAGTCCAGCCTTTAAAGAGAGACGAAATTGAGAAAAAATATAGATGCACTTTGAGACTTTTGGAAAATAAAACTTTGTTTCATAGCAGCAATAGAGATTTAAATCTAGCATCAATAAATCTTATAGAGAAATGTTCTTATGTTCCAATTTTCTTTAAAAAATATATTATTTAAGTAAAAGGATAATAAAAGGCTTTTTTTTAAAAAAAATCTTTCTTTAAAACCAAGTATGAAAAGCGTGAAGTATCGCTTGTAGCACCCATACGGACTCTTCTAATTACATTCACTTTTTGCGGTCTATTTTACCGTAAAAAATCATTCACCCCTCAACTTCGTGATCATGGTGAAACTTTTAAATAAGAGATGTTCATGATTCGTAGGGAAGCAAAAAAATAAAAAAATAAAACGGAAATCGCTCTAAACCGAAACAAATTCGGTCACTTTGTGGAATTCACTCCTGGGTGAAGCCAGTGATACTTCTGCGACCTCTACCTCTGAGTCTCAATTCAGTTCCATCGAGTCTACCAATCACCGGTGTCCACAACCTAAATTTCAACGCACACCCAGACCCTATTCCCCGGCCATCGGACGGGGATGAACAACAATTCACCTCATCGAAGGTTCCCAGATCTCGGTCACAAAGTCGGATCTCGCGGCGTCACCGCCGCCACCGTCGACCTCAACCCCAATCCAAGCGAAATAACGAGACAGAAACAAAAGGCGAAACGGAGAGCGGCGTACCTGAATCGAATCCTTTTGAGGTCGTTCCCCCCTTGGGGAAGGGAGAGGAAGGTGATCAGAACCCCGGGCTCGACCTGGGCCACCCACTCCTTAGGCTCGTCCTCCTCCTCCATGAACACCGCCGATGACGCCGTCTCCGTCCGCCCACTCATCGATGGCGTCCCCTCCCCGCTCGACAGCGCCCTCAGCCGCGCCTCCAACTCCCTTCCGTACACCCTCGGCGTCGACCCCGTGCTCCCCCCCGCCCGTCGGTACGCGTAGTGAAACCGCTCCGACACTGACGCCCCGTCCGAGTCCGCATATCCCGCGCCACCGCCGCCGCCTCCCCCGTGGTGCCGCCCCGACCCCGCGCACGGCTTGCAGTGCCTGTACGCCCCCGATGCCTTCAGCGCCATATCCTTGATCTGAACTCCCCCAAAAAAAATTTAAAAAGAAACCCAATCAACCCAAAAATCAGCAAAAAAAAAAAAAAAGAAGAAAAAAAAGGACCCAGGAAACGAAAACCACTTCTCCGCTTCGACGTCTCACCTGGGCGGTGAGGGCTTTGATGGCCTGGCGGGTGCTGGGGGTCCCGCCGGCGGGATCGTGGTCGTCGTCGTCGGTGGCGGGGTCGTGGAGGGGCCCCCCACCGAGCTGCTTCGAGCATGCGATGCAGGTCAGCATCCCGGCCAGATCCGGGGGCGCCGACGAGGTTCTTCGGCGGATCCGATTCGATCCCGGCGGGGGAGGCCGGATCTCGGCGACCGGCGGGAGGGGAACGGAGCGCACGGAATGCGTTCGAGGTTTGCTTCTTTTAAGGCGCGACAAAAGCGACTGCTCGGCCTCAGTGGAGGAGGGCTTTAATGGCTTACATAAATTTCGCCCACCAGAGATTCTCAGTCGCTTTATATCGCTTGTCGGGGAAGGGCGGGCACGAGAGGCTCGCGAACGACAGCGTTAATGGCGGATTAGGGCAGAGGTTAGAGAGAGAGAGAGAGGGTGTGCGTTCATTTAAAGAGGGAGAGACTGGTGCGTTGCTTCGCTCTGGAGTTCTTTCGCACCAGAAGCAACGTTCTAAGTGGCGAGGTCAGTGGGGGCGGTATGTGTACCGAAATACTTGGCTAGCGAGCCGAGCTCCGGGCACGTCGCAGGAAGGCGTCCCTTTCCAGTGACACCTTGCTTTCGGGGGCTCACCATCATAGTGAATGACAAATTTGATGTATGAAAACGACATCAGCGGTTGGGGTGAATCGATCTCATGTATTAATACTATACATGTAATTAATTATCATTTATTTGGAATAAACCATATGCTACACCATGAACTCTAAGTAGATGTGGCAGTATGTGCCAATTTCATAGCATGACTTAAACCTAGCATAAAATTAATAGATTTGAATTTAATATAAATAAATTTAAAATAAAATTAGACTACTTATTAAATATATTTAATAAATAAATTATATCTTAAATTGATCCATTAATTTAAAATTGATCCATTAATTAATGTGAGTATTAAATAAGTTAATTATGTAATATGACCCATAAGATTGGACATGATCCATCAAACATGTTTAATTTATATTAAAAAATTACTTGTATATCTTTATTTAATATATAAAATAAGTAAATAGAAGGAAAAAAAAAGGCTTTTGTTGTAGCACTCTAAATTTTTTTTTATTTTATAATTTTTTTTCATCATTTGATTATCTTTTGATGTATAGATTAAATAAAAAGTTAATTGATTCATGGCTAGTGCATGTAAATAAAATAAAGTTAATTAAATTTTGTTATTGAATGTGGCCATAAAGAATATGGGGATGAGAGAGAGGGGGAGCAATTCAACTCCATCAATAAGATAGCCCCATTTTTAAAGAAAAAGAAGCAAGACTATCCGAGCCAAACATGGTTAAATATTTTCTCCTTCTCTTCTTTGCGGCGTTGACACATAGAGAGAAGTGTGGAGAGGAGATTGAGGAAGTAAGAAGGGCTCGAAAGAAACTCGAAGAAGGGAATGGAAGGTTTATCCAAAATAAAAAATTTATGAGATGAGTAGGATAATTGGTTTATTTAGCAAAATACTATAAACAACCTTACTCTAACAATGATGAAGATGACTTTAAAAATAATAAAAGAGTACCATAACAAATTTTGAAAAAATAAGAAGTGAAGGATGTTTTGGATATTTTGGCATTCCATATGATAAAAAAAAAAACAATAAAAAGTGAAGGATGCTTTTGCAAAGATTTATGTTTATCTCTCTTTTTTTTCCTTGGATGAAAAGAGTTATACTTATACTTTAATAATGATTGTTGATATATAATTATTTTATGATTAAATTAATATTAGAAGGATTACATACTTACATAGATTAGGCGGAGTAAAATTTAATTTTAAGTTTAATAAATTAAAATAAGTCATACATTTATGTCAACCCAAATATGTCTTGTTTATTAAATGAGTTACTTAGTGATATCGTATAATCTGT
Source organism: Metroxylon sagu (assembly GCA_017589505.3). Lineage (NCBI taxonomy): Eukaryota > Viridiplantae > Streptophyta > Magnoliopsida > Arecales > Arecaceae > Metroxylon > Metroxylon sagu. The sequence goes on from JACVBY030000484.1 coordinate 782,159, forward strand.
ACAAAATATAGATCATATTTATATTTAGATTTCTGATATAAATAATAAATAAATTATATTCAAATTGACACATTTGTTATCATATTGTAAAATTGATATGACCCTGGTGACATGATTTGTTACTCCTAATTTTAGTAAAAACTAGATATGCTGACTTTGAAGAGTATTTGGAGAGAGTTCATGGGTAAGGATTGTGCTGTCTCAAGGGTTGTGGGGCTTGTAGTTCTTATCATCCAATAATCTACCGAATTATAATGGAAAAGCTTAGGAAGCTTTTCACACAATTGGATTTTCAAAGAAAGTGTATATTTTGCATGTGCCCAATACTATTGTATATCATTCAACATAAATTAGAACTCAATTTTAATGATCTAAGGTTAGATGTTTGTTCATAGTGCTATAGAGTCCAGCAAATATCAAAATGGAATCTTAATTGATGTAGAGGTTAGTTTGTTGTTTATATGAACACACTTTAAGTTAGATTTTGGAGCTTTCCACTAAATTAAAGCATTGTTTTGAATTAATTTTTTATAAAATATAGAAATATGGATATGAAAACGATACTTTAATCTCTATAAATGATTTTTCTAATTAACCTTGTTATTTGGTTTTGTTTCGTGTTAGCATTTCTAATGATGGATGGTTGTCGTTTCTATTGAAAAAATCACTAAGGATAAATTTAGGTATAATAGTAACGGGACGGCAAACTTATTGACAACTTGAATTATATATATATATATATATATATATATATAACTTTTTGTTAATCATTGAACAATTCCAAAACAACCATAGTTTTTATAGGCTATTAAAATACATGAACGTGGCAAAAATGCCATTAGATTTATCTAAACAGACTTTAAAATAATGCATATATATATTGGCGTTGTCTAAAAGTGATTGAATGATAGGTTTGATAAGTTGTCATTCTTTAATTTTAAAAATTAATAATTAAAGTTTTTAATCTTTCAATTTTAGATTTCTCGATCTCTAGGCAGTATCGACATGCACAAAAACTTTTGATAAATTAGATTTATTAAATAAGTAATCAATTGTTTTGATACAGAAAATAATTGATGTGTGTAATTAAGTTTATGTGAAGAAATATTTACAGTATGGAAAGAAGGCGCAACATTGGCCATTATTTTATCTTGACTAAAGGAAAGGACCTGTTCAAGCTGAGCTGCAGCCTCCTCAAATCAATAATTTTACTGTTAAGAGCTCTACCAAATCAACGGCTCTAGTATTAGTACTTTTGGATGTGAAGTCTATTTTTAAATTCCATATGTTAAACTATAAGCTTAGTTTTAATTCAATTAGAATCTTTAAATGTGCAAGCTAATTAGAAGAGGATGCGTATTTGCAATCTAAATTCTTAGATTTTTCAATCTCGGGTAAGGGTATTTCGCACAATAAATCATTTTAAGATTTCGTTCTAGACATTGGATGGTTAGGTTTGTTAGCAACTTACCTTCTATCTTTAAAGAATCACCATAAAAATTAAAGGCAAAATCGAAAGGCAAATAAAATTACCTTTTCCACCCAATCATATAAATAGACTAGAGCTTTTCTACTCTTCATGGGACTCTCTCTCTATTGTTAGCCTCTCACTCTCTCTTTGATGAGGTCGCTATGCCCTCGGAGGAGGAGGAGCCCTTTCCTCATGGGTAGCTTTTTCCTCATGCCTATTAACTTTCGCATACTCGAGTCAGCTCTGATACTATTTGTAACGCTCCAAGCCCACCTGTTAGCCCAATAAACTCTGTTAGTGGGCCGAAACCACGTGGTCCAAAAACTCGAGTGAAAGTTAATTGGTAGCAAGTGGACTTGAGTTATAAGCACATAGCACATTTCTCTTTCATCTAATATGAAACTAAATTTGGGGTATCACACTTATAAATATACCATAAATAATTTTTATATAATAGATGGCTAAGATATTTTCAAAAAGGGTTTCCAAAAAATAATAAAAAATAAAATATCTCCTACTTCTAACATAAAAAGAAAGTAGACCAAGTTGAAGAACATCAATGACTTTGAAGACATGATTGAGGATCAATACAAAGAGGCACGAGAGTTTGCTAAGCCAAGAGACTGCACTCTCGCCCACCTCCATTTTTTCCCTCTTGGGCTCCACTAATTAAGCCCTCTCTTCTGCATCAAAATCTTCTTCTATAGTGTCTAAACTTAAGATAGAGAATAAAAAAGAATAAAGAAATAGATGAATGTGAAGAAGGCATAAATAGTCATGACCCTCTTCTATCATTATTGGTACTCACTTCTTCAGTCTTCCACTCCTTCCATACCTACTAAATCAATATCCTATCTGAAGGGCGTAATGACCTCCAAGGCATGCATATTTTAAAATTGTGACAACAATTACCACAGCGGAAGCTTAAAAATTAAATGTTAATCTATCCAACATGCATCAAGATCATATCTTTGCCTTTTATTATAGGATCGTTTGATCTAAATTATGCATGTAAATAAAATCATCAAGATCATATCTTAATCTTCAAGATAAAAAGTCATACCGCTTGTCTTGAATCCTACCTTAAGATCTAGGGATCATATCACTTACCTTAAAAACAATAGGTTAATTCGTTGTGCTCTGCAGCCATTCAACGTTCGGCCTCTAGGATCGTCCACGCGAAGTTTTCGAATGATTGGATTCTCAGGAGTGCTAGCTCGTGGAAGAACAACTTTGCTGATCTTTCTTCAAAATCCACCAAGCCTTTTCTTACACCAGAATCACACCAGAATTTTCTGTTCTAACTCTTAGAACTGTAACACTTAGTTCTAACTTTTAGAACCAGAAATTCTCCCCTTTTTTTTTGATTAATTATTTCTGGTGAAGAATGTCCTCTATTTATAGGCAAAATTCAACCTTTAGCCTATTGAATTCTAACACTTAGAATTTCGATATTTGGTGGAAACCAAAAAGGGCACATTAATTCACACATTTGCCAATGCATGGAGAGTTGTGTGGATTAAATTCTAACACTTAGAATTTCAACATTTGGTAAAAACCAAAAAGGCATATTAATTTACACACTTGTCAATGCATGGAGAGTTATGTGGATTGCTCTTCCAAAGAGGCACATTAATTTATTTGGAGAAAACTAAAAGTTATACATTAAATTCTGCATGAGAATTTAATTTATCATGAAATAAGATTTTAGTTATCTTATCATGTGAGATCCTCATACAAGAAAACCTTTTTCATATGGGGTTTGGGTTTAGGTTTTGGTTTAAGCTGATTTGAATTTATTGGATTAAACCCACATAGATCATGGTCCTAGCCCAAATCAATTTTGGCTAGTCCTGAATGTATTTAAATCCAAATCAAGTCTAATTTCAAATCAATATTTGAAATTGAATAGTCCTTCTAATAAACTTAAACCTAATTGAATCTTATTTACTTGTACTTAACCCAATTGAGATAATTCAATCAATCAAATTGATTTATTAAATCAGATACGATTCTCAATCGTTGATTAGCAAATAGATCATCCTAGGAAACTTCAAAATGCGTGTGACTCTCTAGGTTTGAACCTAAGTCGGTAACATAAGAACAATTTCCTATACTAATCGATGTGCTCATCTAGTAATGGAACCCGACGTCCGGATAGGCCAAAGAGTTGTCGAGCAAACTCCAAAAATCCTAAGAAATGGTTACCGTATAATTCATCCTTTTGACCACAAATGCTAAGGATGGCTTAAGAGTCTGTCAATTCTAAACAGCAAATCCATAAAATGATTTCAACTTTAGTGATCATGTGACCTTCACACGAAATGCTTTGGCCAAGGTCTTGCTAAGTTGAAACACAAGCATTTCTCCTTTTAACAGGATAGGTCAAATTCCATATTTAATCCACAACTGACTATCACAAGTACTTAACTGTACTCAGTAACCTTCCATAGCTGGATTAAAAATCCAGGTGGTCCGGCACCTAAGTACAATGAGTTGCTTGCAAGTTACCGATTGTGATCTTTAGGTCTTAAGGATACTTATACCCATATCTTCTTGGATCAACTCTTGACAGTAGAGTATCCAGAAATGAGTCACGTTCGTTGAAATGTACTCCTACACTTTCATCCATATGTCATACCAGTGTCTTTACACTCCTTTGATTAAAAGGACAACCAATAAATATGATATACAACGACCTATAATTGATAGTACTATGGCTCTATCATAGTATATCATTTGGTCGCGAACATTTTTAAAGACCTTCAAAGATAAATCCTCCTTTATCGTAAAAAATCCTAAGGGCTTCATTACCATAAGGAGTTTTAAGAAGATATTCTTGTAATGAATAAACTGCCAAATAACTTTTATTAATATATAAATTTATATGTAATTTACATCAGCACAATCATCAAATGATTGGCTTTAGGATACAATTCCCAACACTATCTCCTCTTCTTTCACTATCATTGTCATTGCCATTATCTATATTTATTTGAATGTAATAACATTTTGTTGTAATCCACCACCTCCTTTTTTGAGAGCAATGATTATGATAAGAACCGGCTTGAATAGTTTGATTCGATCATATTAGACTTTGATCTCACCCACTAAAAGGGATATATAGGGATCTCCCTCCTCTTCTTTCCATCAACAATGAGGGATTGGTGATACTTGAGCTTTGCTAGTGGAAGAAGAACTTGGCACTAGTGTTTTAGTCAATGCCTAACTCAATTGTAACCTAATAATTTATTGATACACACCCACTATTTTGTAAATACAGATCTCATATTTTATTCTGACACACCTCAAGTTGAGGTAATACATTACTATAATCATCATTTTTCCAATATATGCTACATTTTCAACTAGCCAATATCTCAATTTGCTCTCTCTCTCTCTCTCTTTCTCTTTAACTATATATATAGAGAGAGAGCTAGACTTGGCTACATATACCCTATATTCAATCATCCTTTCCATTCTTAGATCCATAAGGATCTTAAAGCTACTCCATCTTTTCAACCTTTGGAATTCGTGATCCATGTGGATCTAAAAATGAAAAAGATAATCAGATTTGGATTTGGCTACTCGTCCATCTCTCTCTCTCTCTATATAGTTTGTAGATATGTGCCTTATACTTGTAATAGCATGATGACCAAATAGCTCGATAAGTGGATAGTTGGGCTTGCTTTGACAATAATTTGATTGGTGTTTTTAAGCTTTAGGTCTGGGGTAGGGTCCATCCAAAAGGGACCAAATTTTCTATTACTAAAGGTTACGAAATCACCACAAAGAAGGTAGGGATGTTTACCAATCCTATAAACATTTATTTTTTATTAAGAAGTGTATTTTCTTGTTATTTCTCATTAATTAAAAAAAATTGCAATTAAAGTGAGAGGAAAATATCTAACTTTTTTCTTAGAATTACAAGGATATATTTATATTTATTAAAAATTAAAGTGTTTATAAACAATAAAGATACTAGAAATGTTTTGAGCTGCCAATCTTCTATGGAACTAGGGACTTTGATTTATGAGTTTAGCAAAGTATAAAAAAGGAAGCAAGAGGGTTGATAGGCCGATAAAACTATTACATCATTTTCTCCAAAACCAACCAGGCTTTTGAAGTCAATGTTGTAGCCTCTCTTTCTGTATAGATGATAAGTTGTTATACCTCTTAGGTATCTGTTAAAAGTAATATTTTTTATAAAAATAGGTTTATAGTTTCTTTTCACAAATCAAAATCTCAATGCCAATCTAATTTTAGAAATAGATCTCAAAATGTAAGAAATAGTGTATCATGCTTTCTCTCCTCTTGGCTGCTCTCTTTTTTTCATTCATCTCTTTTAGGCTTTTCTTTTTTTCATTTAGATTAGGCTCTATCATCCTTTATTGTTCTTATATCTTTTTTTCTTTTTTTTTTTCAACACTCTTTTTTCTTTTATAATAAATAGTGAATGGCTCATACTTTTTCTCATGCTCTCTTCATTCTCTCTCTCTCTCTCTCTCTCTCTCTCTCTCTCTCCCCTAGTTACTCTACCATTGGTATCACATATCCATCATGCCCTTTAGTTTAAAAGAATATAAATGATTTTAGATATGTGGCAATTCATCCTTTTCTAAATAAAATGTTGCCTTTTTTATTATTATTGAAAAAGAGGTCTTGGATATCAATGTAGTTTTTTGAACAAAAACTATACTAGAGCACAACATCAAATGCATTAATTCTCTCAGCTACATTCCATATATAACGTAAGGCTACATCTAAATACATGTATTTCTTTTCCTAATTGTATCAAATGTCTTGGATTAATGTAGCTTAAATATTTCTAAGTCATATTTGGTAGGCCTAGGCCAAAAGATAACCCAAATCAAATTTTCTTGGCGCCCGATTCAAAATTTCAATCCAAATACAGCTTAAGTTTCTTGGCATTAAGTTATGTCAGGCTGATCTTACCATTTATTTAGTATAACTTTGATCATTTAAGTTGTGTTAGGTTAAGAGATCCATTGGGGGTAAAAGTGCAGTAGAAGTTGAATCAATTAGCCAAGAGCCCTAGCTTATAAATAAATTCATGTTGGCTTGTTCAATTTTTAGTCAATGTAGGAAAATGCTTCACTAGATATCTTATCATATGCGCCTACATTATTTCATTTATTATTTGATCTAGTTAGTGTAATACCCTAAATTTAGTTTCATATTGAATGGGAAAGAAATGTGTTATATGTTTATAACTTAAGTTCACTTCCTATCCATTAAATTTCACTCGAGTTTTTGAGCCACGTGATTTTGGTTTGTTAACGGATTAATTGGGCTAACATGCGGGCTTGAGGCATTACAGTTAGGCTTCTCTGGATTTACATGGAAGGCTTTAAAATTATCATCACTTCTCAAGGTACCCAGCATGCATGGCCATCAATATATCAACACATACATGCATGAGAGAGAGGGTTTTTATAGGTCCACATGCAGTCCCTTCACTGCTCTCTAGAGGGGTGTAGCATGAAAGCCGGGCTTCCATCAATGTTCTGAACATTTCCTTACTTCATTCGTTCATTTCTCGCTGGAAGTTATGACCTGCAATTGGTTGCCTTGGTGTTAAAGTGAATAACTAAGATCCCTGTCTCCTCGTATAACGTTTTAGGACAAGATAAGTTCTGCACACTATGATCGTATGGCAAAATTTTGAACCTCTCCCTTTGATTAGCTTCAAGGGCCTATTCAGATGTCCAGATGATCCAGCTGTGTCAGAGCTCTGCAGTAATTAAAAAGGTTGGGAAGGGCCAAGAGGAGTGGCTATACCTACTCTCTCACGGCTGTACTTGAACTACTTCGCCATACAATCCTTGAATGCTTGCCTACGGTCTTAGGTCTTTGGTGGTTTTCCACATGAATTTAAAAATGCTAAGCATGTCATAGGTTGATAGATTAGGTGCAATTGGACCGTTGTTGATCCTTTCTTGGGTGGATTGAATAACAAATACATTTGGAGGCCAAACTATAATGCATAACTTAGCAAGAAGATTGAATATTATATCTCATTTCATCTTGGGTTTCAGCTTCAAACCCTGAGGTAAACGATTGTAGAGGCGTCGATTTTTTTTATGTGATCTTTATATATTGGAGTGTATTCGAAAGATTCTGTGTATTTATATAGTATTAAGAAACTTAATTAATCACTTTCCAGTGAATCTTTTAGGGTGAAATATTATGTTGTGATAAATGATATCAGGGTAGATTCAATTCATGTCTCATAATGTGAATTAAGAGGCACTGCAGATAGGTTTTATATGTTTGGATTTAAAAGTGGATTTAGATATGTACTCTACCTCAGGACATCAAAGCTTGAATAGGAAAGTATATAAGAGCTATACTGGCAAGTGTTTAGTTTCACACTGATTATATACTCTAAAGATTCTATACACTTATATAAGATTAATGAGTCTACATAATATTTTTTGGTTAATCTTTTTGACTGAGATCTTATACTGTAATAGCTCTGTTGTGTTTTCCTTCAATTTTTTCATGCAAAAGTTCAAAGATTTTCAATCCTTTCGGGGTTTTTGGCTTAAGGGAAATTCGCGACCCTATTTGTTCTCTCTCACAGCTTCACATTGGTTATCTTCTAAAGCCTCTTACAAAGAGGTGGGAACTCAAGGCAATGGGAGGCTTGGGGGAAGTTAGAAGGGAGTCTTTCAAAATTCATGTATCAACCCAAGCTAGGGTCGTTGCCATGGCAGCCTTGCGTTGGGTTTGGTTATCCAGAGGTCTAAGACCATATCTTTCGCATTTTGCCCATTTTGAATTGGTTTTTGACTTTCTTAACATTCATTCTCTTTGTTACTTTTGTGACTGGCTATTTATGATCGTTGAGTTGGCATTCATAGATTTTTGACTGTTAAACTACTAGTATTCTATCATGATAATGTACCTTAATATTATTGACCAGTTGAAATTGTCGCAGGTCTCATGGACTTCCCTGGATAAGAGATCAGACCTCTGGCAGACAAATAAACAGAAACACATCAAATGTAGAATTTTCTGATCATGTCCATTGTAACTTGCAGAGAACTGAACCAGAAGCTTTCGCATTTTGGGCTGGTCAGCTGGTCAGAAGTTTTCTGAAGACAGTACTCAGCATGACCCCAATCTCATTACAGCTCTCATCTATTTTTTACTGTGCAGTGAAACTGATATACGCTATGGTCCATGCTGATACACATCACAATTCACAACACACTAACACAAACTGTTTTAAACTCTCTGCTCACTCTGCTACGTATCACAGTAGGCTTTTGATTTGTCTTTCCAATTAGATACATGCAATAGCTGTGCTTGGTAGCATCCCTTTACTCCATGTCACCTCCGGCTATCTACCTATCTTCGCATTTAGTATATCGGATTAGGAGGAGAATAAATTTTTTTTAATTTTTTTTTTATATTTTTTACAAAATAAAATTTTATCCTATGTAATGACTAACCTTATTTCATCAAAATAGATATTTTTATTTTTATTTTATTTTATTATTATTATTATTTTGATTTTTATTCATAGTAATAACTATTATTTTTTCTAAAAGTGTAATTGTCAAGCCAGAGAAGTATATGTATAATCTTATTCTATCTTATCAAACATCAACATAGGATAAGATAATTTTTATTTTATTTACTTTTTTTTATTAAATATAAAATAAGATTATTTTTTTATTTTTTTATCCTATACTATTACGAAATGTAGCCTAATTCTCTTTTCTTCTTTAGGCTAGGAACGTGTTGAATTGTTTCCACTATAGATCTGGATGGGTTTGCCATGCTTTAATTAAAAGAAAAAGTTTAGTAAAAATATTGGTACCTGCATTAAAATATCTGGATTCAAATTCTTTCTATGGAGTTTCCACGAGGATTGCCATGATTGTGATACGAAGGTCTTACCACTTAAGAGGCAACGCGCTGCGACATGCACCAAGCGTGCATGTTAAAAGGTTTAGAGGCAACGTGTTGAGACATGCACCATGCGTTTAGGTTTGGCTCGTGTATGCGTACTTTGGAGACCAAGCGTGCCTCATGCTCGTCACCTTTTTTCCACCATATATGGATTCCTTTTTCTTCGCTTTTTAGTGTTGATAATTTCATGAGCTGTTGTGAAGATCTAACTAGTTGCAGATCGGCTATAAGTTAGAATGTTTGATTTTTAAAAATTGTTGCATTTTTATTTAATTTTTATTAAAAAATTTATAAAAAAAATAGAACTAAAAATAATTTAAAAATATTTTTAAAACTATAAAATAAATCTATGTGTTGATGGTATTTTTTAGAAAAAAATAAAAAATATTTTAAAAAAATAAAAATAAAAAATAATCTTGAAAATCGAATGCAGCCTAGCTTTTTCTTAAACTATATAGTTTTGGGATTTCTTAATAGAAACCAGGGTTCAACTTTGCACAGGGCTAAATCACCTCATTGTTCAAGCTTCTAACGTAGGCCCACTGCTTGCTTGATTTAAGGGACTTGGGAGATGTGTTGCATCTAGGTGGTCATGAACTAATTACGGCCTACATGCCTAGTTTCTTTTTCATTGCACTTTAGTTATATCAACCAAGCATACATTATGCCCATGGGACCTTCAGAAGGGAAAGCTATCATGATTGATGACCAAGACAAAAGGGTAGCTCCCATAATGAATTGCCTTCCTTTGTGGTGACAAGCTCCCATGCTATTCTTTCTCCAAGTTGCTAATTAATTACTTGGTCACCTTTTCTATGGGGAGGCCAGGATTAAAGGAAGAGATCTTTAGTTATCTAATATATGAATAAGGGATGGCTTTTGTTCTTCCAATTAGCATGTCGCAGAATGTTCACCCTAAACTTTATTAGAAGATATACTTTGCTTGCCGTGCATGCGATTGACCGTATGATTAATTCTAAGCACTCCTGAAAATAAAGCTATATCTATCAATTGGAGCACTTTTTATATTTTTTTTTGTCCAGTTAGTGCACTATTTAAAATAATAACTTCAGCTATTGAAAAATAACTATCATAATAAATAGCTGCTGTTCGCTCTTCCCAACAACAGCAGCTGTTTCAGACGATCTAAATTTAATATAACTTTCATTTGAAATCCATTTTTTGATTTAGGATCCTCAAAGAAGACCCTATTATATGAACAATGGAGACATGGGTGCTTATTAGGTCTGAAAGGATGGTGATGACTAGTAGCTTGATGGCACCACAAACTTCATCACATGATCACAGGATTTAAGTTGGTCATTACATGTTCACAATGGTGCCAAAGTATGATCATAGGGATGCAAATGGGCTGGCCAGTAGTTCGGGCTGGTCCTGTTAAAATTTTGAGGAGGATTCTTAGCCTCGGCCCGGCCCACTTGCAACCCTAAGAGTGACACATGATTGTCTTGCTAGCTCTCAGATTGTTAAAGGAATTAAGATCATGTCAGCTATCTTATTCAATTAAGAATTTCATACTACAATGTGAATGTCAAAGCTTAATCTGTAACATGGATCACACCTAGTCCCATGGTAACGAATAGAAAGTTTCAGCAGTTCAGCAGAAAAAAAACGGCACTCAAATAATGTGACACAATACAAGTTGCCAGTTCTTTGTTACCAATCATAAAATGCCCTCAATGGTAAACATAAGGAATGAAGAGTAATTTGTCTAATGTAGCCCAGTAATGAAGTTTTGGTAAATCTTCTTATCAGATAATTGGTCAATGCTAAAATATTATCATGCAGCAGAATGCAGTGGTAGAGAATGGATTTTGGGAGGAGAAACTTAGAATAACTAATCAAGAACTGGACTTGCATTTCCCAATCTCATAATGATAAAAAGAAAAGTTCAATATATAATAACCAATATGGTTATAATTATATGAAATTATTTAGATATACATAATATGATTTGAATATTTAGATATCATGATTTTTTTCATAAAATCGTTGATGATGAACCAATATGGCTGTATATGGCTGCATAACCGAAAAACAAGCCATTTTCAAGTGAATATAAATATATGAGCAAAAATATACTTTTGGTCCTCAAATATTACTCAAATTCATTTTGATCCCCAAAATAATTGTTCTAGTTTAATATTCCTAATGTTTTAAGAATATTACATTCCTGATGTTTCGTTACATGAAATTAATTAAAATTGAAGAAATAGCTAAGGTGCCATCTTAGCATGAATATGTGGATTAATCATGTAAGTGACACATTAACTATTTGGTTAATTTTAATTGAACCATGTAATTGAACGTTAGAAACATAACGTTCTCGAAATATAAGGAACTAAACTATAATATTTATATGTTTCAGGACTAAAAGTGTATTTTAGCTAAAAATATAAAAAAGATGTCATTTATAATTATATGTGCAATACAAGCTTTGATTAAATTCGAAGCAGGTTTTAAAAGAAAACCTAAAATTTTCTGGTCGAAGGAAACTCATCTTGAACCCATCTAAATCTATATATAAATTATATTTTTACCCTTTACACACACATATATATGGCTGGACTTGGCTACGCATGAGCATAGCCAAGTCTAAGATTTGGTCATAAGCTTAGCTAAGTCTCAAATTTGGTCGTCTTATCGATCCTTAGGTTCATACAGATCTCAAAGCTATCTCACTTTTTTTACCTTTTCTATATTTAAGATCCATGATTCGCATAAATCCAAAGGTGGAAAGGGCAATTGAATTTAGGCTTAGTTACATGTGAGTATAGCTAAATTCAGTTATATATATATATATATATATAAGTAAATTAGGGTTATTATTTTTTCTTTTTTTTTTTGATAGAAATATGATGCTTATTATGTAATTAATCCTTAATAGTGAGAAGAATATGATTTTTATATTTTTTATATGATCAAATTATAACTTTGATAAAAGAGTCGTCAAAGTATATTTTGTCAAGATAATTTCAAAAAAAAAAAGAAGTAAGGATGGAAGAATGAGGTGAGGTATGAGAAGAATAGAGATGAGGTAGGTAAAAACAAGCTTTGACTTGCCTTGTTACCATTTCTCATAAAGGTTAAGAATGGTAAGACCAAGGATATTCTCAGCCAATAACATTCCCATTCTCTAATAACTTTGTTGTATCTTTTAAGATCTTGGTTGTCTTTTTTTTATCGATTGGATAAGTGCATGATACTTTGTTGTATCTTTTAGGATCTTGGTTGTCTTTTTTTTATCGATTGGATAAGTGCATGATTCCCAAGGAGCACAGCTAATTTTTGGAATGGGAATAAGATGAGTTAGAGTCAGTTTTTGCCCACCCATCTCGATCCTCGAATTTTCATACCCTACTCAGTCCCTACCTTATGCCTCCCTAGGGTAATAATTTGAGCTCCCATCCCCAATCCCATGAAGAATGGGAATCCCTAACTCTATCCTGTTATCCTACCGCTACTTTTTTCTTTTTTCTTGAAATTATCTTTAAAAGACATACTTTAAAATATTTAAAAACTTTTAAATATTTAAACAAATTAAAAATATTTAAAAATATAGATACTAATCTTGCTCTAACTTTGATCATAAGATTTTTGGTTTTTCATCAAATCTACCTTGAATTCGTTTAAAATTTGAAGGCTCTGTCTTAACATATTGGTTTTTCATGATCGAAGCAAGTTCATGATGGATTGAGGATAAAATTATCATCCTTACCTAATTTTCCTACTTATTGAAAATCATACATGAATCCGATCATACTTACCATATGGTGAGAGAGAAATAGATGAAAATCTGAATTTTTTTATATGACTAAATTATTTGCTGAGCTCTAACAAATATGTGATGCATCATTATCTATCACATCCAGCAAAAACAAATCCTTTAACCTGATCAAAATTTTGTACTCATCTTCTTAGTTTGATGATACTATATACTCTCCAATTAACAATTGAACCAAGCCAATTCAAGCTCCAAATAATTTCAGCTTCATAAGGGATTATTGAGCTAGTCAATTAGACTCTCTTCAACTTGATTCAAAACTAAGCTCGAATTAAACTCAAAATATTGATTAACTAATTGAGCTTGAAATTAGAGTTCAAACTTAAAATTAGTTTCAAACCTAATTTAATTAGACTCAAGCTTGGCTATATTATGCCTTTAATTGCATCAAATTATTAGAAAACATCATGCAGAATCTATCTTTAACCATCTATCTCACATTAAAGTTCTTCCATACTGACTACACTAAAAGCAAGTCTATCATATGTAATCTCTACCGTCTTTAAAAACTTTGAAAATATTTTCTCCACATTGACTGAACCGCAAGACAAGCGTGCAATATCTAAGATTTTTAGAGGCTCTGTGAATTTGAAAATATTAGCAGATTACGACATAGCGTAAATCATTTTGATGGAGTCAAGAAGACTAAAGAAACCAAAGAAAACAACATGAATTCCAACGTTCAAGGTAGGTAAGTTTTCTAAATATCAAGCATATATATAGGAATATTCGAACATATATAAATAAAACATCTTTATGAATTTTATACAATTTGTATATATTATCTAAACTATATATATAAAGTTTTTTATTTTAAAATAATTTTTAAGTATTTGAATCTAGACCTTCCCCAAAAGCGAGCTTAAGAACACCAACAAAAAAAAAAATAAAAATAAAAAATGGTGCCAAACAATTAAGTTGGCAATTATTGGCACTATCTTATTTATTTTATCAAAATATCCTGGTCCAATATATTGCTAGGCACCCTCTTGATTGATTTGACCTAAAAAAAATTAAGATGCTTCTACCATTGCCCATAATTTATATCATATATCATATATATTGTTTAGGTTTTTGATCTAAACCTATTATTTAAATGAGCAATGTTAAATCCATAAGCTTACATAAACATAAAGCTAGTAGATATGGCATGGGCCATGCAAGGAGGCATAATTTTGGTGGTAAGAAAGAGGCATATCAAACTTCGGCTAACGTCTTTTCATATTCGAAACATAAATTTTTTTATTCTTATAAATAAATAAACCGACAAGTAGCTCGTCATCCATTACACCACCTTCTATGTGCCAAAAATACACGTCGCCACGCGTCACCTTCTCGCGATTTCCCAGTAACAGTGGTATTTCCGTAAATAATTACCAAATCAAGCCCATTTTCTTCTCAGGACAACCCCGGCCTCTCGAAACTTCGCCTCCCGTCTCATCCATGGTCCCTGGCTTTTCACCTATAACAGGATCGCACGATAAGCGGCCACGCGTCATTTTCTCATTCGCCCAATTGTGCGCATCAGAGATGATTGTTGTTTGAGATCCCTCGGCTTTTTTTTTTTTTTTTTTTTAACTTCCGGTTGGGACACATTTCGATCCCGGTAGAGCCACTGGATGGTTGCCACGTGTTCTTCTGTGGCTACACCACGGTGCGGGAGCCCCCTCCCCCACCTTCGTTTAACGGAAATATTGAAACCGGCAGGATTTCGTTCCGCCCCCACTCTCCCACCCACCGCCACCGCCGGGCCCCGGCGTCCTTCTCGGCCGATGCCTCTTGCCAGGGTTAGGGCGTGAGTTCGGATTTTAGGGCGCGGGGATGTCGATTCTGCGGCGGAGGAAGCCCTCGGAGGCCGAAAAGAAGCCCCCGCCGCCGTCGCCCTGGACCGAGTGCTCCTCCTCCGGCGCCGACTCCGCCGCGGGCTCGCCTGCGAAAAAGAAGGAGAAGGTGGCGGCGAAGGAGGCCCCGGGAAGGGAGAGGAAGGTGCGGTGGCCGTGCATCGACAGCTGCTGCTGGCTGATCGGGTGAATCTGCTTGGTGTGGTGGCTCCTACTGTTCGTCGACAACGCGATGCCGCCATCCTTCCTGCAGTACGTGACGGAGGCGATCACCAGGCCGCTGCCGGACCTGCCGGGGGTCAAGCTCGCCAAGGAGGGTCTTGCCGCGCGGCACCCGGTAGCCTCCGTGCCCGGGATCGTCACTGGCGGGCTCGAGCTCTGGGAGGGCCACCAGTGCGCCGATGGACTTTTCCGCTAGCGCCTCTGGGCCGGAACCTTCTCCTTCTCCTCCTCCTCCTCCTCCTCCTTGGTTGTTATACCTCTGTCTCTTTATATACTGGTTTCATTTCGTGCTGGAAGTTCCTTATCTTGTGATTTTTGGGATTGGGGGAAAGTCTGCAATTGTTTAGAAAATTGGAAACTTCGGCACTTGAAAATAACCGATTACTTAATAATGAAGTAGTGGATGAAAAAGTAACTGGTGAAGTACTGGATTGAATATTTTCAGAGACATTTTGGAGAAGTGTTTTCAAGATTGACTCTTAAGCACATCTTTCTTTGCTTAGAAGGTGGTTGTCGCTTGACAGTTCTGTTAGGTCAGAGGGGGTGTTTTAAGTATTGATAAGTTTTCATATATTATCGGTTTGGCATGATGCAGTTTAATATGGTGTGATATGCATCTGGATCAAGAAAGACTGCCTATTTTTTTCTGACTCTTAAACACAATACTACTTCATGCCGAGCAGTATAGGCTGGTATTGGACGATGTAAGATGGTTCCACTTGGTTTGATTCAAATCGAACCGAAGCTCGATACCATGCCAAGACCTTATCCACATGGCATGGCACATTTGATATATATCGTAATGAGAGATCTTGGTCTATTTTGTAGCATTTTCTTCTTTTGTTTTATTAAATTTGCTAAATTTGAGAATGTTAGTGTAGTCATCTCATCTGAATCAATCGTACTCGAGACTCTGCATGCAAATGCAATGCTATCTTTTGTCCTAAATACAGCCTGATGGTCGGTCTCTTACTTAACCTGGAGCTTTCCATTTAGATCAATTCAAATCTACAAAAGAAATATTAATTTGATGTTGAAATCAAACTTGAGTATTGAAACAAGTGGTCTTTTTGGTCCTGCTGGAGGGCTTCTATTCTGTTAGACTGGAACATATGTGGTCCAGGTTTCTTTAAGTATCAATTATTTCAGTATTATAAGCCTAAATTATCATCCTTAATTTCAATGTCTATTAACTCTTTGGACTAATGATTCAAGTCTTGGTGAGACGGTTGTCCTGTCTTGTTCCAAAGAGATTTCGAGATTGATCTTAACTATCCTATTTTATCCTATCTCAATCATAATATATTATAGTGTTAATTCTAAATAGATCTAATTTATCACAAAAATATAACTTTTGAGGTTAAAATATATCTAAAAATCGAATAAAACATTAATCATCGATAACTTAAATATATATATATATCTCAAGCAAGCATTGAGACACTTAACCGGATCGGGGCTCAGAATAGGACAAGATTGGATATAGGGCATCTCGTTCCATTAAAAAACCAAGAGACCTTTGTCCCACAAGTTTTAAAACCTTTCTTTGGCCACATGTTTTAATGTTTTTTGAGATGATATCAATCTTTATTCATGCAACTCTTCATCTATGTTAGAGCATTCATTATGGGATCACTGAATCTGTTATCATTTTACTCTCAAGAGTAATAATTAGTGGGGGTTTTATTTTGAAGTAACTTTTGGCATGCTCTTAGCTTCATTTGGTAAGGATTCTGGTCTTAAAGGCTAAGACCTTCCTGCTGAACTAGCTGATTTTATTTGGGTGAAGTTCAATGGGACTAGTCATTGATTGTTATATGTTACTTTATGGAACTTGTGTGGTTGGGTTAGCCTAATAAGGTCCCACTTCCAGTGCTTTAATCCATTCTAAGTGTTAACATGCCCTTAAATTTTCAATAGCAGCAAGGTAATGGGTCTAAGCAAGAAAAATATCTTGGCTCATATCTGATACCCACACCTAGTGTGGCTTGACAGAATCTTTTGCTGCTGTAATATTTATGATATGTTGCAAATTCTCTATCATGGTAACTGCTAGTTAATGATGTTGAATGGTTGACCATGAATTCTAAAATTAGTTTTTAAAGAGTTTTAAGTTGATGCCATTATTAAGTTATCTAGATCAATTGAAATATTCTTTCTTTGTCTTCTTTTTATTTA
Source organism: Metroxylon sagu (assembly GCA_017589505.3). Lineage (NCBI taxonomy): Eukaryota > Viridiplantae > Streptophyta > Magnoliopsida > Arecales > Arecaceae > Metroxylon > Metroxylon sagu. Next base: position 799,620 of record JACVBY030000484.1, read on the forward strand.
AGTCATTGGTAACGGAGAGTAGTATTATAAGAAAACTTTTGCTATGATTTTTGCCTTAGCATGTAGGGACTCTTGCCTTTGAACTCTCAGTATTTGCGCTTTTGAACTGCTGCTTTTGAACTCTCAGTATTTGTGCATGTTTTTTCTTTTAGATTACTGTGTTTTCAGTGTGACTTCTTTTTATTACATGAAATGGTTCAGTTTTCTTGTGTTACTAGCCTTTACCATCAAGCCATTTGTTTTTTCACCTATCTTGTGGAGATTTAAGAAGATTGATATCACGAATCTCAGTATGTATGTGTGTATGTATGTATGTATGTCAAGCCATATTTTTTTGCGCTTGTCTTTTGAAGATTAAAGAAGATTGATATCACGAATCTCGGATTGCATCTTTCTTTTTGTTACCCAAGGTCTATTCAGCTAATTCATTTAAAATGTACAGAATGCTGTTAAGGGCAGCAACTTTGCACATCCAAATGCATCTTGCTGTGAAGTTTGGATGGAGTACCATGAATTGGGGGCAAGGAGGAATCAAGGCAGTTACTGATTACAAAGTGTATACGGCTGATTCTATTTTGGATCTTCTTCACTTTGTTGCTTCGAAAATGATGCAGCGTGGAAGTGCTCATTTTTCTTACGGGATTGCTGATAAAGCTGGATGACCCAAAATATGCACACTACAAATATTGGTCCAACCCGTTGGAAACAAAGTGAGAATCTATACTTAAACCTCAACTAATCTTACTTGAAACTAATTCTTTGAAAAAGGTTTCTGTGTTGTGGAAATATCTGTGAGTAAGCTAACTGTACAAATTATAGGATCAAGAGGTCATATGGTTCTGATAATTTACTACTGTGTTCTATAAACTAAAGGCTCAGAGTAGAGAGACATGACTCAAGAGACTGTAAACTTGAAAACATGAACTCAAGTCAAAACCAATTTGTTTCAAGAGTCAAGGTCTTAGGTCCTGAGCCATTGCTTGCTCAATATTATAGCTTGTGGTGGGTTCAATATTCAAAACTTTGCCAAGCTTGGTTGATGTTTGGAGGTATATAGCTCAGCTTATGGGACCTATGTCCCAAAGCAAAGTCATTTGACTCTGTGTTCAGAATCCTATAGAAACAGAGTTGTATGAACAACCAACATGACACAAAATAAAGCCTCTAAGTGACCTAATGTCCACAAACCAATAGAAAAAAGATCAGTGGTAAGAGCCAACATGACAAAAAATGTAGCCTCTAGGCTTTGAGATAAGATTTTTAGTTGTTGGAGATGATGCTAATATTTGAAAATGTTCAAGAGCAATATTATGACTTGAGATATCTCAAGCAAGTTTGTACTATTGTCAGAGGTTTTATAACTCTTCTAGTAGTTTGGGGTGAGTATTCTAGAACCTAAGTTTCCAAAAAGTTTTGGTGATGGCTGAAGGAGGTTGGATTAGTGCATGGAGCATGTTGGCTCATGAAAGTTTTTAAAACCTCTTCTAGTAAATATGTAATATCATGGTTAATCTCAGTTTGTGCAAGTTCAAAAGAAAAAGGTGGTCATTGACTAATTGATGATGTTTAGAGAAGCCTCCAACAATAATATAATGTAAAAATGCCATTTAAAGCGTATATCTCTTTCAGGCCAATATCTGAGCATCTTTCTGAAACTATTATGAACCTAATCTCATTGCCTTGTCCCTCAAGTATTTCTATTGCCCAAAGAATTCTTTTGAAAGTTTCGGTTAGATGATTGTTTATGGTTTACTGTTGATCAGAAATCTTTCATAACTGCAGCTTTACCTCTGAAATTTCCTCATTTTTTCCCCTTCCAGATTACCAAATGCTTCTGATATGGAGATATATTCTATGTATCGAGTAGGAATCCCTACCGAAAGAGAATATGTTTATGAATTGGCCTCCTCAGCTGAGGGTGGACAAGATGGGAGCTGCTTGCAAGGGTGGGATGTTCTTAGCCAATGGAGACGAGACTGTGCCTGTTCCAAGTGCAGGTTACATGTGTGCGAAACAATGGCATGGGAAAACCCAGTTCAATCTTGCTGGTATCAAGACTTACATCAGGGAGTATGATCATGGCCCTCCTGCTAATCTCTTGGAAGGCCGGGGTACCCAGAGTGGTGCACATGTTGATATCATGAGCAACTTTGCTATGATTGAGGACATTATCAGAGTGGCAGCAGGAGCCACTGGACAGGACTTGGGTGCTGATCAAGTTTATTCCCATATATTTAAATGGTCGGAAAAGATCAATTTAAGACTATAAATTCAGCTGGTAATCTCTATAACCTGCTAAACTTTTACTATCTTTCAACTTTCTACAGCTTATTTAAGAAATTAGGCATGACAGCTTACAGATACATATAAAAAATTGTAATTAAAACTCTGCCTTCGCTGCTGCTTCTGCTTCTGCTGTTGCTGTTCTGGTTTAATTTATGATCTGAACCTTCTTGTTGTCCCTTCTCTTGCAGAGGGTTTGAAGTCGCAATTTTCTTTATGTGACCAAGAAGCAAAGAACTGAGACCATTGGTTCTTTGTGCCATTTGCTGGTATTCTGTATGTGCTACCAGAGGCAGGCGATTGCAAGTACTGGAGTGAAAGATTGCAAAGATCACACAGCCAACTTCTCCCTGCTAAAGATTGGTTCGTGCAGCACGCGGAGTGCATTAGCTGGTAGGGAGCTTGTTCAGGTGAGACTCTATAGTTTATCTCATATCGAAAAGATCATTTTTTCTAAGAATATTTTATATTCTGTCTCATATTTATTCTTATTTTTCAAATGATATATGTATGAGGACAGCTAAAATGTATTGTACAATGTATAACTGCTTGTTGGAAAAAAGATACCACATAATATTAATAATAAAAAGCCTAGCAGGAAATACAATACAATATCGATTGATTTATTTTATTTCGTTTGGTTTATTCTATTTCTTTGACAATCATAGTACTGGTTACTTCGAATATATTGATTAAACGTTTGGATATCCTTGATATCATGGCTTTCTAGTGATCCATTGGAGATGAGACTTGATCTATCCTAATAAGAGTATATGTCAAAGGTCATGAGTTTGAGTCTTTTGGTTGACTCATATGCAAGACATAACCAGATAAGCGTTCATCAGTTTAGCCAAGAAGTCCAGAGACGCTGCAAAAAAAAATGGGTGCCTTGTGCTTTTATTTTTATTTTGCTTAGGGGTAGAAGGGCAGCAGACATCAAGGTTTTCAGGACTTTGGTGTTAGGTGGTAGGTGCCAAGATTTGTGAAGCTGGCCGATTTGGGTTGGATTTTTTTTGAATTTTGGTCAAGAAATAAGAAAGGGACACATCAAATCATTCTCCAGTAAATATAAGCGACTTAAAAGCTCTTGCAAGTTGGATAAAGGTATTTGAAGCCCTTTCAAGTATGTTGTACCTTTAAAGGTCACACCACCACGGTTAGCTAGCCAATGAATGTCTTGGCTTTTTTTTTTTTCTTTCTTGATAAATGCAGTCTAACGTAGGGTATGGGCTTGAGTCCAAAATATCTATTAAGAATAAATGCGAAAAGATGGGAAGGGAAAAGAAGGCCAGCCCTCAACTTCGTAGCAAAGATGGTTTATTTTGGAGCAGGACGGAAAAGACCTTTATTTATTCTTCACCCATCCATTCATTCATTCATTTATAGGGAGGGCCTCTGAACTGTCAAAAAAAATATCTAAAACAATCTAAGTGAATGTATAGCTTCAATTTATCAGGAGACAAAAATAAAAAAAAATTACTTTGATTAAATTTTATAAATAAACTCGCTCTTAAACTTAATTGCTCTCCTTTCTAACCATCATAAAGAAACTCAAAAAATAAAAATCAATTATGAGCATAAATTATATTTTATAATTAATTATTAACAAATCTAATCTTCTCTTTTAGAACAAGACATTGCAACCAATGCTTGTCTGCCTCTAATTACATTAACATCATGAATATATATATATATATATATATATTATAAAAATTAGATTTGACTACATAATTAAGTTTAAATTCTGATCATTTTTTTTTATTTTTAAATCTATATAAATTTTAAATTTATTTTATTTATTTTTATTTTTTTATTTTTAAAATTAAGTTTAATTATATTCGAATGCAATCAAATTTAAAATTCGACCTTTTTTTTCTCGCTGTTGAAACTATATGGATTTCAAATTCATCCTCAATTTTGTTTTTAACTTTTTTTTTTTACCAATTCATGAATTATAGGAATCAAAGGCAAAAAAATAAATAAATAAATAAATTTAAAATTTAATGCATTCAAATATAATCATATCTCTCTCTATACATATATTTATTTACATTATACCAGACATTAATGGCCGCAAATCCCTCCCACCTCGTCATTTTAGAAAAAAGAAAACAAATTAAAAAAAAAAAAAATTGGGGAGGGCTCTCAGATGGAGACGCTGTTGGGGACTCCCCTGCATGTGATCCCGGGGGCCGAACTCGGCGCCATTAGCTCATACGGCAAAACCCCGGCGCCGCAGCGATTCCTCCTCGCCGGGTCGGCGTTCCGCCGCGCGATCTCTTGGTCCGCGCCGCGCACCTCCGCGGCGAAGGCATGCCACGCGTCCACCATCGTGGCGTCCCCCGTCCACGTGTACGAATCCCGGCGCTCCCCGAGGTACTCCTCATCCGCCGAGTGCGTGGAGAGTGTGTCGATGACGGTCATGAACGTCGTCGCCTGGGTCAAACTGGGCAGCGCGGAGAGAAAGAATCGGTGGGGGCCGCTGACGAAGCACTGGTACTCGGGGTCGCCCTCGGCGGGGACGAGCCGGCGCATCAGCGGCGGCCGGCTCGGCACGTAGCCGCCGAGCGGGTACTGCCCGAAGTTCAGCGCGGCGTGCTGAGCCGACGCGAGCCAGAGGAGGGTGGTGAGGAGGGAGGCGAGCTCGGCGGGGGAGCCGAGCCGGGGCCACCAGTCGGCGCCGCGCTTGTCGGCGTGGCCCACGCGGACGGCTTCGTCGTACCAGGCCTGGAGCTCGGAGTCGGCTTGGACCGCGTTGGGTGTGGGGTAGTAGGCGTCGACGTAGGTCCGGACCCACGACTGAAGGGCCGACCATAAGAGAAGGCCGTCGTTGGCGTAGGGGTAGTCCTCTATCACAAGCTTTAGCCCGTGGGGTTGGCTTGGATCCTCTATGGCCATGCCTCTGTTGTTGTCACAAAAAATAACATCAAATATAAATTATAAGATCATTTGAACCGAATTAGTTTTTCAATTATACTTGTTATACTTGAATGGATCATCTCTTCTCTTGATTTTTATACTACTCAGTGATTTTTATAATGTTCTAAATTTTGTTGTAAAACTTGCTTCTAGTTTTGTGCATGTTGAGTATTGATACTTGCCTTCTGATGAGATCGGCGGGGAGGCCCTCTTGGTCGAAACGCCAGTGATCTCGGTAGAAAGCGGAGCTCATCTCCGTGCAACAAGGTCCAGGGGTGAAGCCAGACTCGATGACTCCACCACCACTGATGAGGATTTGGCGAGCCAGAGCATTGATCTCCAGGGTGTACCTCATGTGGGGCTGTAGCAGCTTGAAGATTGGATGCATGACGCTTAGCTGCCGATGTGCTGCTATTATGAAGGGCTCCATGCACGCATGAGTCCTCAACCTGAAGCCAAGTCCAGCCAAATTGTTATCATGTTGTCAGTTGTTAGCGGGAGTGATCTATTAAACTTCATTGTTTACTTGGTATGTGAATCAATGGAGCTTACCAATGGTTGACAAGTTGGTGGACGCCAGCATCGTTGGAGCTGACGTGGGCCTTGGCAAGTTGCCAGAGCCAATTACTAGTGGCATCAGTGGGTGGCGTGAGGACACGTTTTGCCCTCGAACAGCCAGGTGTTGCCGGTGGGAGACCGAGCTCAATGGCTATCGGTTTTAGAGTCCCAAGTGGAGTGAGGAAAAAGAGAGTTCTTGTGCCATAGGCCTTCCTTCCATCTTGTGCGTTGATCCGGTCAAGAAATGGGAGGTAAACATCATGGTAATCCAAGATGAAGAGCTTGTTCTCCTCCAGTGCCTGTTACAAGAGTTTTTGAACAAATATGAGTCAGCTTAACATGAATGTGACTCTTGATTTCAGCCAGAATTTATCTTTTTCTTTTTCTTTTTTTTCTCTCTGAAAAGAATTACCTGCTGGACTGACATGCCATTGAGATGGCCGATGATGTGTTCTTCTTTGATGGCAGATTCAGGGGGACCATAGATGGCTGGATCAAGCTTGCTAACAGGAGGGAATACCTGAAGAGACGAAGAATACACCCTTAATATATGCAGATTTCTCATGGCAAAGGAAGTTCTTTGTACCATGAACAAGACAATAACTTAGCCTATTTACTGAAGTGAAGAAATCATCCTTGGAAATATTATCAATTACCTGGAGCCGCTCTATGTTGACGGGGTTAATGCCTGCAAGTGCTTGTCGAGCAAACTCGTCATCTCGAAGCCATGCAAACTTGTCCTCTGCAAGAAGGCATCAGAGAAAACCAACGGTCAAATGGAATCCAGCAGAAAGATCAGAGTTATGATGGCTGCATGGTTATAAATGATGAGCTGAGTGGATCCCACAGAAGCCTAAGTCACATTAATTGAATGGCTGAAGTGGCCTTCTCAAATAATTGAAAAGAAAATGATGGTGCTCCTGAAGCCGGAAAATCCACATTAATGTTTAATTTTACAAGAGGGAAATATAAAAATTTCATCCACTGTCATTGGTGCAATCTCGTTCCAATATTTAGCTATTCAAAGATAGAATTTGAAAAGCCTACACTTGGGGTTAGCAGACGCTAGAATGGATGCTGCTTGATTGGCTCATCACTGTTTTTATTGAAGTTGTCCTAGTTATTGGTCTCCTATACATGAATATTTAGGGTAGCTTGTGCAATTGAACTGGATGTAACTTGTGCTAGCCATCAGCATTGAGTCACATCCATAAAGAGGAGACCGAGATCAACCCATGAGGTGCATAAAAGTGCCACGTTAGGCATAATGATCCATCTTACCCACAACCAAGGTGTTTGATGTCTATGACTTAACAATAACGAAGGGGTTGCAGTATGTGGTTCCACGGTTATTACTTTTAGCCCAGGGTTTGAAACAAATGAAGTCGAAGTTAGATGGCACAGAAAATGTTCATTTAATCGAGAAAGCAATGACTTTCTTCTATCAATGACTTTGACATGCTCAAACTATCTCAACTGAGTATCAGAATTAAACAGAAGATGTTCATTAGCTTACTTGTTATGATGTCGGGGTTGTCGTATCGGAGCAAGGCTTCGCTCGACTCTTCGATCTTGCTCACAAGAGGGATCTTATGGAAGAGTTGGTCTTGTAAGGTCTGCTTCAATCGAAGGCCTTGTTTGAAGAGGTTGTCGATGTCGTGGAAGGCCTTGAAGTCATGGCTCTCTGGGGAGATGGATGCAACAAGAGATGGCACAAGGTTGCGGAGCAATGCTTTCAGTGCACCAGCCGATAACATCTCTTGCTTTGCCTCCTCAAATGCTTCATCACGAGGCACATATATTGGCAGTGGATGCTCCACTCGGCTCTCGGCATGCACATCTGCAGCAAAAATCATTGATCAGTAAGTTACAAAGTCTAAAGATTCTTGTTAATTCAAGATATAAAGATGCTTTTGTTTCTGAAAGGGATTGGACTCTTGTGCAAATAGTCACTCGACTGTAATGACAAAAAGGGATAAAAGTTGGCTTTGTGGAAAAGCCTACAAGTTTGGGGTCGTTGTTGTTGTTTATTTGGTCAGTTGGGGTTGGTCAGGATTAAAAAAGGATTAGACCAGCTATCACTCAGACCAGAATCATGGCCCATTCCTCCTATCCTTCTACCATTCATTTTTCATGGGGCCAAGTCTAGAGGATTGCATAGTTTTACTAGTCAAACTCTTCATACCCAAAATCCAGAAAAATATTGTTTCCATGGAAGCAATTGTGACAACACACTCTTGACCAACATCAACCTCTTGCACCGTCTCACCGACCCAAGGGATGGAAAGAAGGTGGGGGTATGCCATGCCGAGACAAAAAAATATATGCCTCTCAATCTATTTGACCGTAAACTCTCTGTACTACTTAAAGCAAATTATCATACTTTGATGTCAATATGACTTGAGAGTTTTAGTCCATGTTTGAATGCGAATGGTAGCTTTCCCTCCAGTGTTCTTAGGAGGACAAAAATTCATTCAATTTGACATATATGCTTAAATGAACAGCCAAATTGATGGTCAACCATGCTAACACTGAAGAATGCCTTTGTTCTCTTTTTGGCATCATATTTTGCCATATAGTGCAGAACAAAGTTTGGCCTAGGGTCAATTTCATACAGCAAACCAACTGGAGCACGTAATGGTACAGCTATATAAATTCATAAAATATCTCTACATGTTGGATATTGTCATTTATGTCTCTGAATGGTTGCCACTCGTGCCTTTGTCTTCAAAGATATCATCATAGCAGTGTGATAGAGATGTGCCAAAGATATCATCATAGCAGTGTGATAGAGATGTGCCATTACCTGTATCGGTTGGAGGCCTTCCTGTTCTACATCTCCTCGGATATGGCATCTTCTCTTCTCCTCCGAGGACCGGCCGAGCATACTCGATCCCCTTGTCGGGGTTGCCCAGGTCATTATAAGCAGCATAGTCGTAAATTCGATCAGTGAGCTTCCTCTCGCCGGATCCATCGCCCCTCAGCTCCTTCAATTCTCTTTCCCTGAGTTCCTTCAGGCCAGGGGGTGTCTCTGAAGGCAAATAAGGCTGTTCCAACCAGACAATTAAGACAAAAAGGCTCATTAACTAAGGGCTCATAAGTTCTATTGGCTTTAAAATAGTAACAACCATATATAATTTAAAGTACTAAAACTTAGTTTAGTATTATCACTAATGTTAGTTGTTATTATTAATCATCGAATTGTGTATGCAAGTTATACAAGTTCTAGTGGCAAAAAGATTGCACATGGCCAGTAGTACTTTAATCATCAACATAATTAGTGTAAATTATTACTGTAATTTGCATACAAGGGAGGATGGGAGACCTTGTTGCTGAAGAAGACCCTCTTGTGGGGTTGAATTCTGGTAGGTTGGACCCAGGAGTAGCAGGAGAAGTGGATGGGGTCACAGGCGAAGCCCTCGACGACGATGCTCTCCAAGAAGAACTCTCTCTGGTGCTGGTTGAGCACCGTGATGGCTCCCGGCATGCCAAAGCTGGAGTCCACCATGAACTCAGCTGTGTACACCACCCTCTCTTGCTTTACATCCTTCTTCTCAAACCAGTCCCTGAGCACTGCCTGGTTGCTTGTCTTTGCCTTCTTTGTCCCTTCAGTATGGAAGAAGAAATCAGGGATCAGAGTTGAAATCACCAATCCAATCAAAACACAAGAGAAAAGGAGAGTAGAATCTAATGAAATAGTTACAAAGAAAAGCTTTGAAACCAAACTATATTGTTTAGAAATATATAGTTGTAGTTCGAATTGATCGAGAAATATGGTTAAAAAAACTTGAAGAAAGAGTTAATAAACAGCTAAAAGTTGGAATTAATTAATACCGAGTATGGACTTACCTGGATCGATCTCGGTGCTGACAAGCTCCAAAACGATGTTCCAACCAATCTTATCATAGAAGGCACCGACCTGCCTAGCGATCTTCTCTTTGAAATCCTCCTTCTTCTTCCTCCTCACGGTCACCGCCGCCCTGACCTTAAACTTCACCGGCTTCTCCGCCGCCACCTTCACCACCCTCTCCGCGACCACCGCTGCTGTGGGTGTTCTCATGATTCTCCTCACCCCACGAAGACTCCTCTGTCTCAATGGAAACGAAGCAGGGGAGAAGCGGAGGAGATTGCTCTGCTTCCTTCCAAGCATTCGAGAGCTCCAAGAAGGAAGGAGAGGCAATTTTTGGATCAAAGAAGTGCCCACAGAAGCCGCCATTAGATATTTCTTTGTCTTCCCAAAATCTCACCTTTGTGGATATTCTGGGAACCAGTGGGTCTGCTGCCTTGGCTCCTGTTGCGCTATTTTTGGTGGGATGGGAGGACCGGAGCTTCTTAAATAGGGTTAAGGTAAAATGGTCATGCGGCCTCGCCGTCCACGTTTTTCTGGCGCGATAAAAATAAATAAATTTGCGAGCCTTCGCAGCAGTGGGTGGGTCGTTTTGTACGTTAATTTGAGGCTTTAATGATTTTATACCTGGTTTCTGAAATGACATTGCGGTCCCCGGATGGGTTCAAAGGTTTGAAACTAGCGCAAAATTAATAACAGTCCTCCAATGGACCGGCTCAGACGATTTTTTTTTTTTAATTGCGGATCCTTTCTGCCTGCTAATAATAAAAGCATGCATCGACGAAATAACTATAACCATTGAAAATATAATTACGTACAGTAAAAAAAATAATTATAAGCATGCTTGCCTTTATAGTGTGTTTCCAAGAAGATAGCTGAGACGATGCTAAAGGAATCATTTATTAGAAAAAATTTATAGAATAGGTTGGATTTTATAGGTTCGACCAACAAAAAATTTTTTTTATGATGTAATTAACAGAAAGGATGCCTAATAATTTTCTCTTGAAACTATTATCATTTGAGTAATAAGGCATCATATGATCATCATCAGAAAAAAAAAAAAAAAAAGTGTAAGACTGCTTCCACAATGAAGATGAAGGACAAGGGATAGGATTTGGCTTTGGTGCTCAAGCTTCAGGTGGGCATGCTGCCTGATTGTGGGATAATTTATATACTGATGTTTCACATCCAGTGTGACGCTAAGTTTATCATGATCAGAACAATTTTTCTTATATGAAAAACTTTAATTAAGATTCATAAATGCATATATGGATAAAATTTTAGAGAGATTATACCTAGTGTACTCTCTCTAGTGCTTTATATGGTAAAAAGCTGACTTATAGACAATGGACTATGTTATCCATGAACATCTTCAATCCTTAAACTAACAAGTTGAGCTAGAAAACAATTAACTAAATGCAAAGTAAATATGAATTGATATAAACCATGAACCAATGGGAGGACTATGTCACCTAAGGCATGGCTATAGTATTGTAAATCCAATCAAGTCCTATTGATTCATAGTTGGCCGCATATTTTATCAAAAAGTCTGCATATACTAGTAAAATTTAAATTTCTATTGTGTACGTATTAACTTGAGATTTTATTATTATCAAGCTTTTTTTTTTTTCTATACTTTTGACTTTATGTAGATGGTGTTATAAACAGTAAAAAGTCAAAAAGTAATAGAATATTAGGTAAGAGTCTAAAGGCATTAAATGACGGTCTTGAATGTATGGGATTGAAGTCTGACTTTTTTAAAGATATTTAGAAAGAATGATAGAACCTTACAAAGGTTATCCATATTTGATGAGGTGGCTCCCTTTCAATAAATACATATGGTTTGGAGTCACTTTCATGGCAAACAAAGTTTTAAAGTTTGTAAAGTGAGGTTTGTTTGCATGGATGCAAATCAAGTGAAGTAAAATAGACATTAGCGTTAAGCTAGGATGATGATGTTGATTCAAGTACCAAAAACAAGAGAGACAAAAAGTGGTCCATCTAAGAAGTACAAAAGGCAAGGATGGAAAGGATACCGGTCAAAATTGTTCACTATTTTTATTTCTGTTTTACTAATAGCATTGCCTTGAGTACATGTTGCTAATATCCCTTTTAATCTCTCCCAAGTCAACGTAAATGAGTATGGATTGGCGGATTCTAAGGTCTAGTCAATCATCTACATTGGATGCAATAAGTGCGGGAGGTGTGAAGGGTTGGGACTTGGGACAGCATTATTGGTGACTAAAAGTAAGCATTAACTCTTGAATTGGTTGATCTTTAACAAATCCATCCACATATGCATGGAAAACACAGTTAGATGACACATTGACTTGCAATTATCTTGTTAAGAAAATTTTATCATGATATTACCTATTAATCAGTAATACATGAGCAACTGATCTAAGTAATAGAAGGAGGAAGGCTTGCACCTTTGTTATAATTACCTAAGTCCAAATACTTAGAGATATAATGCCTTAAACTTGTGTTCAAAATCTTTAATTATTAAGCAAGATGATGTGATAATTAGGACAAATCCTAATTCCATATGGCAATGAACAAGATTATGCCACATTACAAACATATATTAAGTTTTGCAAGTCTAATATGTTGGTTAATTGCATTAAAGGCAAGAAATGTGTTTTTTAACAACTTGTTGCGTTAATTATAAAAAGAATGATCTAGCATCATGTAGTTGTATTAACAAATAATATAAGGAGCACAATATGGACAATTTATATCAATATTACACACTTTATTGTTGATTAGGATTTAAGATAACTTGATGGTCATCGGATCAGTGAGATCTTTTGATTAGTGGCTTACTCTTGGCATGGCCTTTTGGGAACTTTTTATGCACATGCTCAAAGCTTACACCATCCACATTTCTATAAGCAACAACATGCTTTGTCACTTGCTCTCTAAAAGGGTAATCCAAAGTAACATAGAGCTTTCTCAGCAAATTAACCCTTATCTTGTGTAGCCCCTTCTTTTTCTTACGTTATACTAACACCTTGTGGCATCTATTATATAAAAATTCTCTATTTATATAAATGGTTTGCCTTAGTAATCACACTCCTTTATTTAAAAAATAGGTATTCTATATGTTTGATTTTCATATGTTAAATATCAAAAAATTGAGTAGATTTTCCTCCTTTATTTTTCTCTCATAAATAAATAAATATATTAGAATTAACTTCCATTGTTTTCTAAAAAATGCTATCAATAGAAATTCTATATTGTAGATAGGATAATTACCATGTTGCCATTTTTTTTTTTTTTTGATAAGATAAGATTGAGATAGGCAATTATGGTCGAATAGCAAGTTTATGTGATAAGAATACGTGTAATGTCTATTTAACTTTTTATAAACTTTTATTTCTAAACATGCAATGATTCTTAATTATTAGTTGATATAAGACTAAATGTCTATAATTATAGATATAGGTGTGATCATATTGTCACTAATACATTGGATCCCATCAAAACTTCATAATTAAACATGTTTGGATGAGAGTAATACTATGATGAATGACCCCTTGGATGAGAGTAGTGTTACGATGGGTGACCCCTTGAGAACTCTTTTGTTGCACCTCTTTTAAAAGGCTTGGGATCTTAGGGCGGCAATAGCAAACCTTGAATATTTTTTTTTTTAGTGGGAGAGGGGACTAGGCTTAGTGTATTTTTAAAATTATAAATTAAATATAAATATATGTTTTAAGATAAAGATTATATATATATATATATGTATGTATATGTACATGTGTATATATATATATATATATATACATATATGTATGTATATGTACATGTGTACATATATATATATATATATATATATATATATATATATATGTATATGTATCTGTATATGTATATGTATATGTATATATATATATATATATATATATATATATATATATATATGTATATGTATGCATGTATGTATGTATGTATGTATATTAGGGGAGGGGGTCATGGTCTCTCTAATCCCTTGAAAGGTACATCTCTACAAGTAGTATGTCATCAAATTTAAGTCAAAAAATACTTAAGAATTTTTTTAAACAAGAGAACTACCTCCATGTCATTTCTTCTCAAAGTGCTCCATTTCTTCTAATTGTAGACTGCAATACTCCAAATTAGTCTCAAAGAAAAGTTTGAAGTGCTTATAACTTAATTTTACATACTATCAATATACTTCTATTAGAGTTTTTAGGATCATGTGGTTTCAACTCACTAATAGATTAATTAGACTAGTAGGTGGGGTTGGAGTGTTACATAGATCCATTTCTGGACATCAGTTATATTATCATAATTTATATTATCATATATATATTATCATAATTCCTATCTTGGCTTCTACATGGAATAGTCAGTTTACTTTCGCAGCTATATTCTTAACTTCTTAAAACAAGTTATGGAGTAGATGACTAAGTGTCAACATCTCTTTTTAGAATTTTTCACTAAAACTTTTCTCTTCCCCCTTTTATTCTCTTAATCCACATTGGTTTTTTCTTCTTTCTCTCTGTTATCTTAATATATATATATATATATATTCATGTGCTCATTGATTCTCTAATAAATTAATGGGGAATGGGGAAGCTCAAGTAGCTAATTGTCATTACGGGATAGGAGAAGGGCAGTTGTGTCATTCCATATGAGTAAATTTGTGGTAAGAAAATTTGAGGTCTGTATAACGTGCGGCTCTTTTCTACGGCCATCTCTTTGGACGGAGATCCGCGTTGACCCGATTCCTCCTCACTCACGTGTAAGTCAAAGCTTAATCCCTGCCACCGCGGTCAAACGGCCAATGGAAGACGGCGTTTGTCAAACCGCGTTCTGGGACCCACCATGGATGCGAATCCAGCGCACTCGTCACTGGATCCCCGCCTCGTGTCCCATGTCTGGCCGCAACTTCAACATCCCGTGGGCCGCGTTCCGGGAAAAATCCCTTCAGACACTCTCCCCAGTCCCTAACCGTGCGATGATGATCGGATGGCTGTGAGCAAAGAAATCGTTCACCTTTTAGTTCACCTTTTTCGCCATATATATATATATATATATATATATTCTTTTGATCCTTAAATTATCACTTAAAACTCATTTTGATTCTTTAAAACAACGAGCAATAAAGAATATAAGAATTAAACTGTAAGAACCGAAAGTATGATCATCAAACTGAATTTTAAGCTGAAGTTTAAAGATTAAAAATATATTTTAGCATTTATTTGCCTTTATTCTTCTTTGGCATAACAGTGAAGTAGGTGAATTCGATGCTATGCTCTTCCATACCTACTGTGTTGTTGTTCCGTACCTCTAAACTTTAAAAGTCAATGAAAGCCGTGTCATCTTTTGTTTATATATGAGAGCTTGAGGCTCCAAAGGTGGCCACATTCCAGTTTAATGTTCCACTAGATAAGAGACCTGTCCCAGCCCTAGTTTATTTAAGTGTGTTAGTTGGCATAATTTGGGAGAGTCCCACCAGCAAGCTCCTTGCTTCAGGGATGCGGTTTACTTGGTAGGTTCCTTCAAGCTATCTTTTTGATTTTGAATGAGTTGCAGATTAGATTGCATCTTTGTTTGTCTCACCAAATTGGTAACATGAAAGTTACGTGTCCAGATTAAAACTGGGGATAAGTGTGGGTTGCATGTGAGGTGATCTAGGACGGTACTTGTGGAACCCCTATGTGAATCAATAGGTTTGTCTCCGATATGCAACGCATATTCACATGCTAGTTTTATTGTCTTTCGCTTGGAATAAAGTTTGATGTATGAAATGCTAATTTACATGAGAGGCAATTTGATGCCAACTATTACTAGGGTGAGCAAGTAGTCAAGATAACCGAACAACTAATACCAATCTAATTTAATAGGATTGGATTAGCTTGATTTTGAGTATTAATCACTAGTAGGATTACTAGTAACAAGGCCTGTGATAATAGTTGAAGGTCATTAGCGTGAAACTAATCTAGCAGAAGCCCATACGAGATAAAACTTAGATTATGACACTTGATATAAATTGGTTAATGATTGAGATGATATGATCCAATGCCATAAATTATAAAAGATGATAAAAGATTTCTCTTATATTTAACATATAATTTTATCCTAGTAAACTATAAGCTTACATCATATTCATTATATCTTTTACACAGGGCCTGAAGATTGTGACGCAAAGCCTGTTTTGGGATTGGTGGAGACCCCTACTGGGTTAATTCTTGGTTAACATCTTTTTTAATAGAAATTTAAAAAAATTAAAATACTTTTAGAAATTAAACTTAAGGCATAATATATTCTTTAAAAGTTGTCTATCATATCTACTAAGACTTTAAAATACTAAACCAGTCAATAAATACTATATATTCTTTTTTTTATTGAATATAATTAATGAAAGAAATTATAGCCATTATACATCAGATATTTATTAAATAAAAAAAAATTGATTCTATCCTATAACCGATCCAAAAATAAATTGATTTGATTGAATTGATTTTGTATTAGTTCTAAGATATAATTAGGTCGGTTTTGAAACCAAAACGATGAAACTAATCTTGATCAAATTAGTTTTAAATTCTAATTTAAAACCAATTCAATCTGATTCATGTTCACCTCTAAATAAAAATGGTTAGCCCTCATAAGTTATCATGTCTACACTGCAATTAACAAAGTACCAAATCATTTGTCCTATTCCTTTAGCATCTTATGCTGTCCATGACCTGCATTTTAATCGGATAAGCATTAATAAGATGTTGCCATTTAATAATACTTAAATCATAGTCAAAACAAATAAAAAATTCGCAAGCAAGCAAAGAAGAAAACCTATAGAACCCACCCATCTTGAGACCAGAACCCAAAATTGGTAGTTTAGCACATCCACGGCCTCCCATTCAAAGACAACAGCTGGTTAACTACGATAGCACGTCATTGCCGACGAAGAAAAGAGGGTGGTTGTGACATCGGACGTGACCTACAGCCAACTAAAGAAACAACATGAAGTTAAGCAAGTCTCCTCTTGAGATGATTTATTTTTTATTTATTTATTATTTTTATTTTTTAATTCTCTAATGCTAGTTTCTTTGCTACGACATGAGATGTAAACCAACCATGGAATTTTGTAGCCAAGTAATACTTTTCAAATGGTTGAGATTTCTACTCGGAGACCTTGGCAACTTATTTATATTCGTTTGCTGGCTTCTTCTTTCTCGATGTGTGGAAAGATTCCTTAGAAAATGGATTCCATATCAAGAATAGCTCCCACCTCATGCCTCCGTGTTCTCGTGGCCTTGATGCAAGCAAATTTCAAACCTATGACTTTGATGCAACTACCAAAATAATTCAAGAATAGGATAGCTACGGTGGTCACTTGGATGTAGCCTTTGATGAGTGCTTGTGTGACAAGTGTGCTGAATATTGTGCAAATTCTTAATTGAAAGGAATTTTTATTTTATGCATGAAGAAAGTATTTGTAGGTATTTGCCTCAACCACAAAATAATCTCTATTGATCATTCAACAAGAAATTAGGCTTAAACATGTTTCAGGACTAAATTCATGAAGTGGTGAAAGAGATCAGATGATACTAGGAGCAGAAAGTCAAGATTTATTTATTTATTTTTTTTTGGTAGAAACATGAAAATCAATGTTCAAAGAAATTCTCATTTTCAATTTTTTCAACAACCTTCAAATCCTAATTACTGCCTCAACTTTCCCATCTTTTCTATCTTTCCCCATCTCTTCCTTCCTTTCTCTCATCAGCCTCTCAAATAGTGAAAATCTAGCATGATTCCCCTCCAATGTCTAATTCACCAATGCTCTTACAAGATTTGTCATATTGATGAGATTGAAGTAAGATTTTTATTCTTACATGATGTATCCTTCCCTTTTCCTTCTTTTTCCTCTCTAAATCTCTATCTCGATCCACTTCTCCACCTCCTCGTTGCCATCATCGTCCATGGCCTCCGCGTCCTTCCAAACCTTCTCCTTCCTGCTTTGCTCAAGTCCTGGGGGGCAGCCATTCCTCAATGAGAATTTTGTCAGAAATATGAAAAAAAAAAAAAAGAATTCTTGTTTCTATTTTTTCAAAGAAAGTGACTGCAATGCTAAATGGAACCTCAATGTTATGCTCTTATGTTATAATTAATGTGTACTCCTTTCATTCTTAGTAAAGAAAAAGGGTCTAATCTTTATAGATGTAGGACATTTTTTGTTGAAACAAGTTAAATAATTATTTTAACTTTTATGCAAAATATTTTTATTACGAAATATAAAAAGATATAGTGGAGTGTTCCCATAATTTTTTCAAAGGAGCAAAACGGTCAAGGATTGCAAGTTGTAGGTTGTTTGTAGGATAGAGTAGTTATTAGATTTTTACTCTAGTATAAATTTTCAATCATATAGCTATCTTTAAGGATTTTAGAATCTTAGTGATTAAGTTGATTTTATTATTATTATTTTTGAGTTCGATATGAATTTATGCTGTTTGTTAAGCTTTAAATTTATAGTTGATTCGTTAAATTTTATATCTAAATATGAGGGTTTTTTTTTTTTAGAGTTACAATGTATTTTGTTATTCAAAAATAATGTTTATATTGTTTTAATATTATAAATTAATTATATAGATTCTAAGGCTTTGGATATTCCATGAAAGCATGTCTTGTGAAATATACTGTTGTATCATGTACACAATTGGTATGGTGTTTTCGAAATTGTGACATATATTTAATTTTGTATGACATTAGGATTGTTATTAGAATCTTGTACATTTACCAACTGGCAAATCTTAAATTGCTATGGTGATGATGAATTCAGCAACTTGTTAACTTTTTAATTTTTGAAAAATTTACTGACCATCTTTTTTTTCCCATAAAATAGAGAAGAGTATTTATAAAAGAGCAGTAAGATACCTAGGTGGTAGTTTTGATTCCCTGAATTCTCTTCAGTAGAGACTAGGTGACAAGCTTGTTGTAGATAAAAACATCAGAGGAACAGAAGGAGCCGATTGATCTTTCAACTTATAATTGTCCTTTCTCCCATGTTTAATGTTGCTTAATTCCATCCTCCTCTCTACTCTTTATGAATTGATGCCAGTAGGCCAGTATTTAGGTGATAGTCTTTAATGATAATTTTAGTGTTTAAATATCCACTTTGTTTGCCTAGGCAAGTGAACCATAACATTTGATCCATCTGCTTATTAATTAGATAGTGATCCACCACCCTCCATGTATTAGAATTATAATTTTTTTTATTTTTTTTAAAGTAATATGGTGTCAACATGCCGTTATTAAGATTTCAATTCTCAAAATATGCTCATAATCAACCATCAAAATTCTTGCTTATATACAATCATTATATGATTATCTAATGAGGAATGAGATGGGTTGATTGAAATTTTGTATCCATAGCGGTGTGCCAAAATATTTCTCATAATACAAAACAAATATTTGAAGGGCATTTAAGTTCTCAAAACTAAAACATTTTCAACGCTCATGGGAAATCAAGTATGCTCTTCACACATCATGAAACACACTAAAGTAATCATGGCTATGTTAGAAAGAGCATTAGTTAGGCCTAGATCCTGTCAATAACCATTCCAATATGGTCATAGTAAGATGTAATCAACAATGGAATATGCCACTCCTCAACCATATGCTTCATTTCATATCATCATAAAACCTAGACATGAATAAGTTTTGAACCATCCATATACATCATTACATTAATCAAGCCCAGAAATACTAAAATCAAAGCAAACAACTAGATCCAATTTAAACTTATCTTATAGATAGGTACTAATTCAATAACAGAGTAGACCTAGCCTAGAGCTTGGTATAATTATTCAATAACAAAGTTGACCTAGTCTAGAACTTGACATAATCTAAGTCTAACTCTGACAAATACTTTGAATCTTTCTTTCTCAGACAAAGAAATTATGCATTGAATTTATATGCTGTGCAAGAAGTTGAAAAATACAGTGAGACAAGGTTTATCATGGGTCCCACTGAATCTTAACACTTTCTCTGAGTTCCCCTGTATCAAAAGTTTAAAGTTGATCAGATGCTGTAATCTAAAACCACCCTTCTTCTTTCGGTGCAGCGTGGTCTGCAACTCGGTTGCTGTCAGTTCTAGAACAAATTAAAGTCATATACATGGTAGAATTCAGTGAATTCAGCAGAGCAAAGAGTTCAAATTTATCACTTAATATCAGTCTCTTGTGAAAGTTTCAAGAATAGCCATCATCAGACCAAGTAAATCTCCCTAGTAGACCAGGAAATAGTCCAAAGAGGGGTCACATCTCTCTTTAGAAAAATTGAAAAAGAGGGAACCAATCAAAGTGACATAATTGAGCTTCAAAAGCACTCTGTTGAATGGAACTCACGTGGAGTGGACGAAGGAGTCTCGATCGATTTCTATCAGCTAGTTGGACTAAAATCTCATGCTTAAAATGGTCGCCAATGGCCTCTTAATCAACCTCTTTATTGTGAACATGTGACTTCAAAGTGTGGTAAAAAAACCACCACCTAGAGTCTCCAAGTAGGACCGGCAATTAGAAATTCCATGCTATTCTCACTGCTGACCATACTTTCCCTGACAAGGAATGTGGAAGCTGGCTAAACTAATGAGACCGAACCTACTTGTCATCTGCTCTCATAAAGTAGGACTTGGAGGTCAGGGAACCTTGTGCATGGATTTCTACATGACATAGGCCATGTCCTCTATGAAGCCATGGCTGACACAAGGCCTTGCATTGCGCAGCACAAGACCAAGTCCTTTTTCTGGACTTCAAGCAAAAAAATTGGTCAAAAAACCATGAAATCGAGCCAAGGCTGTGGAATGGTCAGCGGATCAAAAGTGTTGGAGACACATGACAGATGTTTTGAAACTTCGTTTCTCATAAAAATCTATTCAAAGATTCTGTGTTGGAACTCAGAATCGGAGATGAAACGGTCAATTTATCTAGAGCACTATTGGTTTTCATTTGGATGGTAGATGTTTGACTAGAATTGCATGCTCTAGAGTCATGTAGTTTCCTCTGAGGATGAGGCCACTTAAATTGGAACGTAAAGGATTCAGTCTGAGGAGGAGGAGGTTATATAAACTTGAAGTTGATATATGGAAAATTTAAGCAAGGCTTGTGCAATATATCACTCCTCCAGATTAGAGTCAGTGAAAATTTCATGATATCAACAACATGGTAAGTGTGACATGAATCAAAACAAATATAGCCTATCAGGTTAGCAGCATGACACTGCTAGATGGTTGCATTTTAGACCTTAACCTATGTTCTTCTGTGATAGCAAACTAGCAGTTAAGTTGCTACAGACTTACTTCTAAGCTAAGAAATCTCTCTAGAAAACAAAGACTGCCATGATTCAATCGAAGTGAAAAACGTGATGATGGTTGCAGCAAAATTATATCACATAAATGATTTTGACGTCTGTCTAGAATGATAAGAATTATGATGGAAGGAAGACAGGCTGAAATCATAGTGAGGAGATGGTCGAACACAGCTTTACAATATCCAACACCTTCAAATCAAACTGGGTACATGAGAGCTTTGACCTGGCTATCTATGGGGATGATATAGCAGAATTTTGACCTTAAAGGGTGTTGAATAGAATATGTAACTCTGACCAGCTGGAAGTCCACGTATCACATACCTTGGCAAAGAGAAAATTGCCCTCATACACATTGAATTGGTGTTACTGCCCAAATTCTGTAGGCCTATGGAATACTACGATCGAGCTTTGGCATTTTGCATAGAAAAAAATTACAGATTTGGAGTAAATGCAAGTCTAGATACCTGGCCATTTAAAGTTATCCAAACTGCTTAACAGTAGATCCTCGTATATATAGTGTGAGAACCTATGCGGGTAAGTGTTTAATCTTAAATTGATTATGTACTAAGAAAATCCTAGATACTGGATCAAGATTTCCAAATAATGCCTTCTTGGCTAGTCTTTTCAGTTGAAATCCTAAATTGTAACAATTGGGATCAGAATAGACTTAACCTATGTTCCATATGAACTAAGGGATACTGCAAATAAGCTCTATATGTTTGTGAACGGATTTGATTGGATTTGAATGCAAATTTAGATATGAACCCTTAGCTTGGCGAGGATGCTAGGACTTGAATAGAGAGAGTATATACGAGTCCACGCTAATAAGTGCTTAGTTTCACCTCGATTATGTATCAAGAAGATCTTAAGTACTTATACAAGAGTTCAAATAATACCTTATTGACTAGCTTTTTTTTGTGAAATTCTGTCCTGCGGTAGATACATACAAGTTGAGATAATGAAGGAGGTCAGATGATGTCTGACATTTGTTGTACCTCAAGAATTAGTGGACCAAACAAACCATGCATTTCTCTCCACATCCTTGTTGATTTCAGAGAAGTGAATTGCAACCGTTGAGCATGTGTTGCTGATTATTTTTTCAAGCTTGTGATTTCTTTATCTTTCCTGAATTGGATGCTCGCGGCTTTGCAGGTCAATTCTCCCACCAGGAAGCAACAGCAAGGAAGTTTATACAAGTTAGCAGGTATATAGAGTGTGAGCTTTCAACCCAAGGTGTCATTTTCAATTGCAGGAATATCATCATCCAATTGGTATCTCATTTTTAGTCCATATCAAAACTCAGAAGCAGCAGAGGCTGTTCATGTCTGTGTAAAAGCATGTGAAACATAAGAGTTTGGGTAGCCTCCTCCCTGGAAGATAGAAGCCAATCTTAAGTAATCACTGCCTCGAGTATCTCAACGCCAACAGAAGAACCAAAGAAAGCTTCTTCCTCTCTGGCAATTAAATCAACAGCTACCTTACACCTTATTTTGAGGTTCAAAATCATTTCATGTCTGTGTAAAAGCATGTGAAACATAAGAGTTTGGGTAGTCTCCTCTCTGGAAGATAGAAGCCAATCTTAAGTAATCACTGCCTCGTGTATCTCAATGCCAACAGAAGAACCAAAGAAAGCTTCTTCCTCTCTGGCAATTAAATCAACAGCTACCTTACACCTTATTTTGAGGTTCAAAATCATTCTATGCACCGACCAAAAGAAAAAAAAAAAAGGAAACTAACTAGAACCACAAATACAAATGATTCATATCATATTGCACGTTTGCCTTCAATATGTAATGGTTTGACCTTAGAGTGAATGGTAAAGCTCAGTACTTCTCTCGAATTCATTTCATTCTGACTGCTTGTATCACAGTATATGTGGCCTGCTGAGCTATTCTTTGAGGAAGGCTGTGACCCAAATTTGTAATGCTTGCTAGAAGATTATTTGGCCAGTAGAGTAACCTGATGTATGGGCTTGGATGATCCTGGACAAAGAGATGAGACAGAAGACCAAACCAGAAAAAGCCTGCTACATCCTATGCACGCATATATGTGTTCCCTTGGCTTGTTTGAACATAAGTCTCTTGTGACAACCTTATAACAAGCATTGAACCAATGGCAAGGTCACCAGGTCACTTTTGCATCATTAATTAGGGCATATACATCTAGAGTGGTGCCATGGTAACAAGAAAATCACACAAAGTATCATAGATCTCTGAGACAAATTGGATGGTGAGACATCTATCATGTAACTCCAAGCTCAGAGGAAACTGGACCTGACCTGCAACCTATGCCAGTGTACACTTTGGACAAAAGGAGAGTATCCCATGCTTGCTTAATTCTGACTTACCCAATTACAAGTCTATCAAAAAGAGATTTATGGTATGTATCCTAACATTTGGCCTTGATGTCAAGGTCCAATTTAGCCCTTATGTGAGAAAGGAATGCAAGAAAAAAGGGATATCAATGGGCTTTGCACCTCATAACCTGGACTTGGACCTCATAAAATTAGTGCTTATGACAGCCAATTTGCAGCTTGATAAAGTCCTTTTTGTGGACACAGGAGAACAAGGTTTAGCCCTTTTAAAAGGCTTCCAACCCTTTCACTCTCAAAAGGAAAGGAATGGAAGAAGTTTCCACTTGATAGTCTTTCTTGTGGATACAAGAGAACGGGGTTCAGTCCTGTCATCATCTAACGATATAAGAGGGCTTCCAACCCCTTTTTCTTAGGCCCTCGTTTGGTCATGTCAAAGCCTTGGGCCCGGCTCGAGTAGGTTTCTAAAACCTCACTACTATCTTTTTAATGGCTCCCAATTTCAAGCATTGTAAAGGAATATATTTTATGCTAATTCTTACTATGAATTTTCTTTTTTGCTTTAACTTTTGGTCCTCAACTTTTACTTAAAATTTATTTTAGTTTTTAACCTTTTAATTGTTATAGTTTAGTCCCTTACGTTTTAAGAATACTGCATTCTTGACGTTTTATTTTATGAAGTTAGTTAAAATTGGTGAAATAGTTGGCGTATCATCTTGTCAACTAGTTTACATTTTTCAATCAAAATGACATGCTAATTATTTTATCAATTTTAACAAATTTCATAAAATAAAACGTTAAAAATGTAGCATTTTTAAAATATGAAGGATTAAATTAAAAAAATTGACGGTCCAAAGACCAAAACGAATTTTAAGTGAAAGTTGGATGACTAAAAGTATATTTTCTTTTTTTTTTTTCCTTGTGTGCGTGCCCTTTACTTTTGCTTGTTGTTGGGTTTATTTTCATAATGTATGAAATAAAATAAATTTTAAAGAGAGAAAAAAAAAATATATTAATAAAACTTCAAACAAATGATAGACAAAACCACTCTTAGCACGTTCAATGCAAAATTACACTCATCCATCGTATTAAACTCTCCCCTTCTCTCAGACAAAAGCATGCATTGCAAATCGGTCATGCCACTATTTAAAAAATAAATATTAATTTATAAATAAAAGTCAATTAAGTAGTTAAAAAATATAAAAAAATAAATTAAAATATTTTTTAATGAGACGCATAAAGCAATGGTTTACCAAGATAACATTGTTTGCATTCTTTTTTTTCTAGAATACAACTTAGGTATAGTTTGTTAGATGCTAACCCTTCAATTTCTATCTATTTCTCTTCTACTTTTTCGTAGCCACTTAAGCCTCTATCTAGGTTCGATCATTTTCTATAATAAAATACATGATGGCCATTAACAGCCGCTACTTTTAAGTAAGTTATTTAGAGATTGAGATTTGTGAGGAGTAGTGGAACTAGTACTGGATTCAAATCTAATTTAATACCGAATACTGTCTGCTTTCTATCTCCTCGTCTTTCTTAAGATCACCAAAAAATTTCTTTTCTTCTATTTCTTTTTGCAATTTATCATAATAGGTTGAATCACTGCTTTAAAGATCTCAAGAAGCATCATTGGTAAGAAGATCACAAATAGAAAACCTTCTTTGCCTACAGTGCAGGTACCATGTCTTTACTGAGGTTCAATTCGGATGAGGATAGCAAAAGAAGAAGAATTTTGATAATTTTTTCTTCATGCCTTTGTTTTTATTTCTATTTCTGTTCACGAACCTTTATCCTCGAAATAGAGAGCAAGAAAGTAATTTTATAGGTATTTTCTAACGATTTTGAAAACCAACCCTTTAACTCCTTTGCATCTAATCAAAGGGTTTGAGTCTAAATTGGGCTAATCCAATATGAGGGCATAATTAAGGTCCAACATATTTTCTTTGGTTATGTGCATCATCTGATAATATATCACTTTAAATGCCATAAGAGCCTTCTTTATTTGCCAGATGTCCTTAAGGATGGGAATGTGCTGAAGGCTGCAGTGATTAGGATTATTGTTAATCCATTGTATAACATTCAGTCCATGCTTTCCTGGCTACATAAAGACATAGAGCAATGCATAAGCCTACTCGCACAATCCTCAATTCAACTTCAGATACTGATACAGTAGCTAATGGCTTTGATGCAGCATGGATAAGTTTGCTCAAATGTTCTCTTATGCTGTGCCCAACCCTTGCCTTAGGGCTCCTCACTGATCCATCAAAGTTCACCATCAAGACTCCAAAGTTGGGGAGGATAGCCAACTAGCCAAGTAATCAGATTAGGAGAAGAATCAAAGAGGTTACCATGACCAAGCCTATCCCAGTGCCTTGCTATTGTCATAAAGGTCTAATTATTTTGAGCGGCAAGAAGCTCCTTTGCCAGCTGAGTACATCTAAAAGAAACCACTTGATATTCTTTCTTCATTTCTGACATTCCAAAGCATTCAACCTCTGTACACATTGCTTTGATCTCACCTTAATTGTCTTGCTTACATACACAGCACTGCACAATTCCATCAGTTGAGCTAATATCCATTTTAGTGCTGTAAAAATTAAGCATTTCAAGCCAAGTATGGTGTGCCAACTGTCAATTAATTATAATTTTGTTCCATATCCTCAATTTCCTCACTGCTGATAACACAATCTCTGCACATGATGCTATAGGTCTCTATGGACCACAATTAATCTGCATTGGACTCTTCTCCAGAGCCCTCACAGAAGCAGTCTAGATCCAAGTACAATCAATACTACTACCGACAACATCATTAGATCTCCTTCAAGTAAATTTTACTAGATCTATTCTTTCCCTAACACAATCCATCCTTCCAATTGCCTCTAGCAAGTCTAGATCTTGGTAGAAGTAATAATCTTAGATGGAAAAAATGGATATTATTGGACCAACCTTAGGCAATAGTGGACCATGCAACTAATTTACAAGAGAAGATTCGCACTTAGCCATATTTGTTGTAGGACATGATGCTTGTCTACCAGCTAGGGCTTGATTGGGACTTTGCTAGGGCATGCAAGCCGTTAGCAATGCGAAAGAGTGAAATCCTACCTTAATCCATTCATTTTTTATGCTTAATCCACTTATTTTTTATGATAATCATCGTAGTACACTTCGAATGTGCAACAAAGCAAGATTCAATTGTTCTTGTAAGTCTCGATGCATCGACACATTTGTGATTGCTATAATGTTGTGCTTCATGGCACACATGGTCACCAAAATGAATCCATGCACCTAGTTCTACCCATCAAAAAAAAATTAATCCATGCAAAGCATCAACAAAGGTAAATCAAGTCTCTTTCATCAACACTCAAAACACATCCTCTCATTATCCCATGAGGGGACTGCAATAGTGCATATGTACAATAGAGGCTGAGAGCCAATGTTTTCTTTGGACTCAAGTGCATGGTTAATTTAGAGAGAGAGAGAGAGAGAGAGAGAGGTGGGATCCAAGCTATTTGTTAAGTTGTGTCCTGTTAGCTGGAAGCCTAATGTAATGCTAAGCATGGTGAGCTGTTCTGATAAATGATTGTGGTGGCCTGTCTTGTATGGATCATTTTGGGCAGCTCAAATGGTCCCTGTTGTAGAAGAGTACAACATTATCAATGGACTCATCAAGGCCTCATTGGCCCACCTAAGTTAAGGTCCCCATGCCATGTCCAATGAGCTATGTTAATATATAAATCACATGGTACAAAAATAAGCTAGTTCCATTGACCATTGACCCAATAAGAATACATATAAAAATCACCCTAATCATGTATATCATCTATAATTATTTGAGATGCGTGCATGTAGACATTGTTGAGTTGGTGTCTTTAGGGGTGGTAATTAAGTCTATATATCAAGTTTAAAAAAATCTCAAACTTGAACTTTTGACATGTTTATTTAAAAAAATCAGGATTTGAAGCTTGAATATCACATGTTTAATAAACAAGTAACCCAATCTGACTTGCTTAATCTATTTATTAAACAAGTTATAATGGATCATCTCCACAATAAATGTTCAAACCTAAACCTATTTATTGTAGGTCAGATGCAAGTAAGATTAATGGATAGGTTCATTTTTGCCACCCCTAGGTGTCTTCATGCATCTCAAAATTAGTGCTTCCATCTCAAATGAGATAGCTGGCTTAGGATGTCTGCTATTCCTTCTTGATTTCAATCCATTCTTTATTGATAAAGATTATCTAGCATGGATATTGCTTTAGTGCACTCCTATTTGCTCATGGATGGAAGACAGATGCAAGAGATGCCTTAACAACTAAGTGAAAAATTCACGTAAAACCAAGAAGCAAAAACATCTCACAAGCCCATGACACAGCGCAGAAAACCAACAGGAAAGAAGGAAGTCTTCCAACAAAACAGTAGCAGGGACAAGATTCCAAGGGACCAAAAAACAGGTCACATCTCAAGTGCAGTAGCCGAAATATGATCCTCCAAAAACTAAGATTGTCCATGATCTTATTTTATGTTCTCATTTGCAAAATTTTTGACTGGTAATTGGTATTAGAGCAGGAACAGTGTTCGTGAATTGATTTGATGATGACCAAATATATGCAATCCAATCATTCAAATGGCCATGCCAAAATTCCATATAACTTCTATGTAAGAAGATAAAACACACATGCACACAATAATTTTGAGAGAATTATTCTTTTAAGTTGTAACGGCTTACTAGCTTTTGTTCCAAAAAAATAAAACAGAGTCACATAATGCTTGTACATCTTTCTTGTAAAGTAGTAGCCTGAATGCTATATAAAACCTGCATGTGCTTTGATATCTGTGCTTTCATCTTCAAGTTTGATGATCAAAATGTCATGTCTATTCTAAATTTTAATGCAAATATAAGTGACCAAGCATGAGAAGAAGAAGAAGAAGAAGAAAAAGAGGACTTGTGAAAAGAGAAATGAAATTGGTTCCATGCTCACAAGTTCTTATTGTATTGCTTCATTTTCACATTGAGGTTGTTGATCATACCAAACATCATTGTCACATTCTTCCAGAGCATCACTAGAAGATTATGATGCAATTAATCAAGCTTTAGAGGAGCATCAAGCTACAATGGATTAGAAGGCTAACAAGGGTGAGTCCACCTTAGTTTTGCCCAGCTCTTTTCATCCAAGGCTCAAATGGGTGGTAAGGGGAAGACTTGAACCTACTGCGAATGACAAGCCCTTTACATGGGTGTAACACTACCTGAGTTCATGATGGTACCCTTGAAGATGTCACTATGGTTATTAGAAACTTCATCTAGTCCAAAGACAAGAGTCATAGTGGGAGATGCTAAGCAGCATGGCGAGCTCTTGATTCAAAGTTCAACGCCCTCAAGAGGCAAGATTTCCTTTGGGTAAAGTTCCTGCAACACAAGTATGGCACTCTTGATTTAAGGCTATCTTGTCTTCATGTAAGGCTATCAGAGATGACATTTGTTACTCTAATGGTCATGAGATGACTTCTAGTTTTATGTCCAAACCTAGGATTTTTGAATGCCCTATTAAGCTGAAGCCTACTTTTGTTAATAACAAACAGCTTCCTTGTAATCTAAACTGCTTGCTTCTTCTTTTGTACAGCATAATGGTTGAAGTATACCTATATTTCAGAAGGAATTTGGTAACTAAATATTTAATCTTGTTCAAGTTCGCCCCTTCTCCATCACTGATTTTTGTGACAGATGGAACTGGAGGTGGTCTGGAAGCTCATGTAATATTCTCAAGGTTGCCCCAGGAGTGCAGGACTTTGTTTGGAAGCTGGCTTACGGATGCCTACCAATCAATTTGTTGCTTCATTCCTTGTATCTAATTCTAATCCATCTTGTCTTTGATGTCACTTAGCTCCTGAGGATATTAATCTTATTCTGTTTCAGTGACCCAGACCCCATGATGTTCTGAATCATTTGGACCAGGATGGACTGGTGCCCTCCATGATGGTGGTTGGCTAGAGATGGAGTTTTGTGAGGGTCACCCTGACACTAAGTGGAGCATGTGCTCGCTGGCTACTGTGTTTTGGTTATTATGGAAGGCCAGGAATCGTTTTGTCTTTGATACACATCCAGTTGTTTCCCTCCTCCATGGCCACAAAAGCTTGAACCATGGCTTTGGAGTTCTATGGGCCCAGACCAAACCTAACAAGAGTCTCCAAGACTCCTAATTATCTCTCTTTTTTCTCTACTACACTTATCCATAGTGCAACTAGATTAACTTGGTTTCAGGTCCCTGAGTTGACACCTTAAATACAAGGACCATATTTTCTCAAAAGAAAGAAGGTACCATATAAGTATATAAATAGATAGTTAACAATTAAATAAAAAAGACAATATACCTTCCCTGACTTCAGCTCATTTGTCAACAAACTCAGCTAAGCTTAAGATTGCATGGCAAAGAAACTGCACCAGTAGAAAGTACATGAGAACATTAAAGTTACAAGAATAATAAATTGATCCATTTCCCCCTTGTCCATCCATGATAATGTTTAAAGTAGAGATGTTTCTTTCAGTGGATGAACATAAAGATATAAGTTCAATTGTTTCACACAAAGTTGAACTACATGAGATGGAGGCCTCTGTAATCATTGCGTTTTAAAGAAAGTTTCTGTGCTAGCTAGCTGGAGCATGAATAGTACCAAAGAATACAGTGGCATCCACCTCTCTCTCTCTCTCTTGCTTTGTGCACACCAATTATTGTTTGGTAGATGGAAACAATTTAGGTTCATCAGAAATAAATGGGATACATGAATAGTGTGTAAGTTATTTTAGAGGACTTCCATCCATCAATAAGCCATCATATATTCTGATGGCATTACATGGCGACCCAAAAAGTACTCTCTAGGTAGGTAGTTTGTCCAAAGGACCGAAGGTAGATATGATTCTCATAGCCTCACACATCAACAGCTCAATCATTACTCAGAATTAGGTTTGTATTTGTTATGGATTTGGGTTTTTGTTAGGATCCTAAACTGCACATTAGAATGGGATTTGTATTTGAGAATCTAACCTGAATCTAACTTATTGCAACACTTAAGAGTAGTAACAGTGAATAAAGGTGAGGGAGGGATATAGAACTTTTTCAAGTTGGATTTTATATAAGCCTACCATCATAAACAACAAAACAACCAAATATTCCATAGGCCACAAGCATGTGCACTTGGCATTAGTTTTTGAGAAATTGTGCCCTTAACTTTATGAACAATTTAATAGTTCATGTGTGATACTGGCTGCACCAATGTTGTTCTTATAATAATCAACATGATGGCTTAATGGCTTATCAAGAAACGCGGGTTCGGATTGTTGTTGCCTAAGAATTTTTTTGTTGTCTAGTTGCTTTAATTAGATCACTAGGTTGGTAAATTACTTCAAAAAATTCAGATTAATATTGATGATTTTTTTTTTACAAAAAATATAATAATAACACACTTGGAAGGGGAACTAATGTGATCTTCCATTTTTCAATAAGAATAATCTTAGTATGGTTTTGATTTTTTTTTTTTAATCTTTAGTTTTATCGGTTTGAAAGGCAAGTGTGTATTTTAACCATAACCTAAGGAACATGCTTTAAATATCCTATATTTTACTGCAGCAAGAACTCAAAGATGTAAAATTTTATGAATAAATCCATTCCTCATTTTTATCAAATAGGTTTTTTCGCAGCCCTTTCTTTTAGCATACATGAGTCTCTTGAGAACTGGTTTGAGTTGAAAAGCCACTTACTGGTCAAGAATTTCTTCCATGGAATATATCAAAAAATATTGAACAGATCAATTAAACTAAAGTGAGAAAAGGAAACTAAAACTAATATATATTATAAAAATTAGAGAAATGGTGTCAAAAAGTTGGTGTTTATAATATATATATATATATATATGAAAATAAAAAGACCAGAGAGTTAAGAAATTAGAAAAAAAAAAGTGGAAAATCAGGACAAACAATATGAGGCACTAATGTAATTCATGGACGTACTATAAGCTAAGTAGTAAAACTTGAACATTGCTAAATATTTGGTTGATAATTTGTGTGAAATATAATACAACTGCTAACTTATTCAAATATTTTGACTTGACTTTACTAATATTTTTAGCTATTGGTGTATATTTTCTTCATTGCATTTCGCTATAAGATGCCTCTAGAATGTTTCATTCATGGACATCTCTATCATGTATGCCATATTATGCCCTCATGAATGTTCATCCCTTTATTTTTAATAAGTGCGAGTTATACCATTTTTTTAAAGCACTCAAATCTCATGTTAAATACTCTTATTTTTCTTTATCCCAAATTTTTGATCTTTTGCATGCTATTCTAATTAAACTTAATTGTAGGTCAAACTCATCAATATTTCCTTCAACCAAAGGTGATTGGTGGTGAGGCATAAATTAGACAAACTATAAACAAGAAAAAAATCAATCACTCTACGTTAAAAAGAATCATTAGTTAAATAAAAGAAGAACCATTAATGGAGGATCTTTTTAATAATTCACAAAAAATATTCCACCAATGATCAAAAGATCTTGCACTTAAAAAGAATGAAACTAAAATCCTTTTGTTTTTGTAAAATATAAAGTATAATATAATGTAACCAATAAACAACATTGTAGGTAGATAGGTATTAGCATCTACAAGGACCACAAATGATGGAATAGGCAGCCATCATACAAGTAATCATATGAAATAATTGAGAGGAGAAAAGAGATGGGAGTCAAACTTAGTGGGTAGGTTGTCTTAAGCCAAGCCATATTATTTATGATTTGTGCCCGCCAACATTACCCTAATCCATCCCATCATGGAACTTAGCCTCCACTTCACCAACCATAGAGGGAGAAGAGGGAAACTCACATAAATTAATCCACGGAAGAACCTTTCCATGTGGGAGGGAGCAAAGACCTTTTCCTACTCAGAGAACCTTAACTTGAAGTCTGAGTAGAAGCATCCATTTATTAAACAATGAAAGAGAGTAGGACAAGCAATTACCATGGTCACGTAACCAATATTGTTAAGGATACGTGGTCCATTCCTAACTGCATAACACTTCACTAATTTATGTTTGCAATTGGTTCCTAGCTCCATAACACTTCACTAATTTATCCCTTCTCAACTGCCCCTTTATATACCATGTTAGCTTAGAGTTGATAACCTTCACACCACCGAAGATGAGAAAGAGAGATCATACTTTATGCATAGTCATATTGCTTATTTGGTTCAGTGCTAGGTTTGAAATCGAAATCAGAATTGAATTCTATTGGATTAAAAATTAGAATTTCTCATTTCTTTCATTTGTTTAGCTCAAAGAGAAATAAGAATCGGAATGAGATTGATTCATATTGTTATTGTGTGATTCATTCGAATCTAGAAATTAGAATCAATTCAAATTTTTAATTTTGCTCTTAAGCTAAAAACTTGATTGTTTTAAATTTTTTTTGATATATGTACTTGATTTGGCATTCATTTCACAAATAAATAAACCTAAAAATTAAAAAAATTAAAAGAAATACCATAATAAAATCATAATACAATAATATTCACATCAGGATCATATAAATAATGTGATATTAGATCCAAATCTATCATAAGACAGTATAAAAAAAAAAAAAGTATAAGTTTAGCATAGTAATGATTTTTGACAGGGCAACCAAACAAAATAATATCAAAGAAAAGAAAATTATATCATAATTCTATCACATGAAAAAGAAAAGTGGTAACCATCTATAATACTAGAAAGGATTTATAATATTAGATGGAAGGTCTAAATTTTTAAATCATATTATAATTATAATGTAATATAATTATACTATATCATAATATATTTATAATAAAAATATAATAATCATAATTTAATCTAATATATTATAATAATATTATAATATTATCATGGTCTAATATTAAATATAACTATTTTTGCTTTTAAATTCATGATCCTTAAATTTTTCTTTTGAATGGGAAGAATAGATTTGTAATCTTTGGTATAGATTTCAAATTAATTTTTATTTTTGATGGAATCAGAATCGGATTCCAACTCCCTCTAAATAAATGTTTAAAATTCGTGAACCAAACAGACCCTTAATTACATTCATATTGTTGGTTGTATTGCCATAAGTTTAGTAGGGCTAGTCATCCAAAACACCCTAATGAAAGTTAATTCGGTCCCTACTCCCACATGCCTGCCTTAATTCCTAAGCTTCAAGGTCTAAGAATATTAGCCAAGATGTAATGATAATAACTATTGGTTTCAATGTCAAGTCAGTATGATCCTTTCATCCTACCAAAGATTAGGGTGGGGTCTCAACCACATTCATGCAATGTCCATCAAATTGCCGTTCATTGCACTGAACTCAGAAGTAGTGGTCCAGAAAACCCTAATGACTCATAACTATCAATTTGGTCCCTACTCTCATATATTTACCCCTAGCATAACATCTATGCAAGCTTCAAGAATATAAAATTTAGACTACGGTATTATGTCAATCACAACTGCTTACCTTCATACATGTCAAAAATCCAAGATGTCCAAGCATCATAGTAAAGGGGGGAAAAAAAAAATTTACAGATCAATGGCTATCTAATCTGTAATTCTTCCTTTAAAAGCCACATTTTTTGTATATATATTGCTAGGAAATGAAGAAAAAGGAAATGATATTCACCAATATTTTATACCATAACTTCACTGTTTATACATCCTATATGATTGCTTTAGCTAAAGATATATCTCAAAGTGGACTGTGAGTTACCCATACCACCAAATTTTCTTTTCTCTT
Source organism: Metroxylon sagu (assembly GCA_017589505.3). Lineage (NCBI taxonomy): Eukaryota > Viridiplantae > Streptophyta > Magnoliopsida > Arecales > Arecaceae > Metroxylon > Metroxylon sagu. Next base: position 833,669 of record JACVBY030000484.1, read on the forward strand.
CTCTTTTTCATATTGATAAGTAAAAGTAATGCGCATGATCACATGTAGGAAGATTACCACCTTGTTAATTATATTGCTTTATCTATTGAAATCAATTGTTAGTGTTATAATTAAGTGGAACAATTATACCTCTTTGCTCTTTTGACATCAGGTTTTCTCTTCCAAGGTAGAGCCCATTTTCACCAACTTCAACAACCTTGACAGGCGCGTATCATATCATCAGCTTTATAGATCAAAGTATAGTTATCAATGTTTAAGAATATTTAACCTTCAGCTTTTAATCAAACACTAAACCTACCCAAACCAACATCAATTGCAGTGCAATGAATTTGTGAGATCTAAATTGAACCATATGGTGATATGACTTTGGACTTTTAAGATTATGGGGATTGAGTTCTTTATTTCTTTTTGACTGGAGATCTGGAGCTTTATCACAAAGCTGAAAAGGATGGAAGGAAAAGGAGACTCCAGCTATAATAAAATGTGTTGAGGATTAGTTGCACCAGTGAAGGAGAATCTTCCTTAGATTAAGTGTCTAATCCTTCAATCATTGCTCCGAAGCTAATCCTCCATGGAGGGCCAAAACTGCTTAAATTTGTAGTTTGAGTTGGAAGCACCTTGGGTGAACTTAAGCATTCCTTGGAATTTTGCCATGAGGATCATCAAATACAATTTAATTTCCCCAGACATTATCATAAAATTTGTCATGGCCCAATTAGCACCACGTATTCCTAAATAATCGAAAAAGTAGTAGAAATGATCAAGCAGTACCTCATTACGATTTTGATTATGCATCTATTCATTGATTAATGAAATGACTACATTCAATTACTTTAATATTCAATCTTGCAAAAGAAAAAAAAAAAAAAAGACTAGCCTATTCCATGTCATTTGGAAAATGTAAATGATAAATTTGTACAAATTGAACAAGTTTACCATGCTCTATAGCTAGCACCCTCAACAATTTTTGGCAAACATTCTTTTGCTTTATTTTCTAAATCACCTCCATTCTTGTTGAGATGTAAAGAAAGCTCTATTACTTGAATTAATAGCTGCTACTATAGACTCACATCCATCCTGCCTTGCGTTTATTAAGGCTAAGGATTGGCATAGCATCAATTGCTCATGTAACCACTTGAACTCTCATTGTCGAATTTAAATCTTATAGATGTTCATTAACCCTTTTGGTGTTGTCATCCAATTTATCCATTATCTCTACGAGCTGCGTTTAGGTCAACCTCAGATTTACCACGCAATTGTCTAACGAGAATTGATCAACCATGCTTGTTGATATGGAATAGCTGCAACTTTACGGCTGAGTCATTGGTTAATCCAGTTTCAGTCTTATAGATATTTATTTATCCTTCATATCCTATCAAATGAAAAGTTAGCTGAAGCCTATCATAATTAAATACAACTAACTAACTACAGAAGTTTAAAGAGGGAAGACAAACTCCATCAAAACAAAACAAACCAACCATTTGGAAGCTATGGTTCAGTCTCTTTCATACTACAATCATCTATTGTAGTTCGAGTGTCCTCGTAAGTCCTTGGTTGTCTTCTAATGCATATGCTTTGTCTGGTTACCATCCTTATCTGAATGCAAATGAACAATTTCATGTTACAATTTAGATACTTCTTTTATCATTCTCGTGCATCTTTATCACACACAGAAGAGCACAATGATATGGATTGTTTCTTTTAATTTTAATATTTAATATGAAAATTATTGAACATAAATTTGGTAGACACATCTGGAATTCATGGAATTTTAAGCCTTTTCAATCTCCCACTTAGACAAACAGCCTGCAGCACATGAAGTCATTCACCGTTGGAATTTTATATTTTTTTATATTTTTATTAATTTAAAATTTTAATAATCTTATATTGTATAACCATTTTATTTCAGAATATCTCAAAGTGATTGTATCACTTAGGGTGCATTTGGATAGAGAATTTTTAGGAGAAATTTTATTTGAAATGAGAATTTTAAAATTTCAAAACCGAAATTTTTTATTTGGCTACTTTTATATGTTTATTAAAGAACAATATTACGAAAAGATTAAAAAATTTGCTAAATATCTTATAAGCAATCTTGACTTTGATGAATTAAATAAATGCAGGACTAAACTCCATATTTGACAAGTAACTTAGACTCTATTTGGTGTCATTTTTTATTTTTAAAAATAAAAATATAGACTTTGATAAAGGAAGATGTTTGGCTCTATTATTTTTATTTTTATTTTTAAAAGTGGCTATCATAATTTATGAAAAAATAAAAATAAAATCTTTATTTGAACCATTTTTAAAAATAATTTGTGAGTAATGAAACCAATTCCTCATATCACTCGTATTAACTACATGTTCAACGTAACGCAAGGATGCTCAACCCAGTCATTGATGTGGAAAACTTTAAAAAAAATTATCAAATATATTTTTATGATTAAAAAATAAAGATAATAATAATAAATTTATTTTAAAATTTTTGAAAAAAAATGATAGTGATACTAAACAAATAATGCTAAATAAAGTTCACTTCGATGATGTTTAAAGAAGTAAAGTGATCACATATATTCAATGAAACAATGATGGCTCCATTCTTCACTAATGCAACCAAGGCATCTAATCACGTCTCCATCGTCCATATTTAGCTAAGATACGGGCTCTTAAACAAATTCCCTCTAATTTATATTGTTAGGTTCCACCGACAAACTTTAGGTTAATCTAATTCAAAATATTTCCCCACAAGAATCTTTACCCATCTTTTTAAACTTTTCTTTCCATCTAGGAGACAAAACGTGTGAACTGCCTACGTTGGAATCTTCTAATCCCTTCTCTAATCCCTTCTCCAGTTATCCCACCTCTATTACAAAATTATAATATTAATTCAGCTTAAGAGAGGGATTAATTTAATCCCTCCTTTAACAACCATCTCCTCCTCCATACACAAACTCATTAAATATAAACATAATAAAAAAATATATAATTAGTTACATAAAATATTTTTATTTCACCTCAGCATTTAGCTCAAAATTCAGTATTTAATTCCCAAAATAAAAAAAAAAAACACTAATTTCCCAAGAAATACATACTTTTCCGCTAAATTTGAATTTTTTTTATTTGTTACACAACTAAACCCTGGGCGATGGCGTTGTTGGTCCCCAAGTCGGTGGTCTCGTACACCGGTAGCTCGTCCGGGAACGGTCCGATCGCCGTCAAATTCTCCAGCTCGAACAGATCGGAGCTCGAATCGCTCATCGCGTCTTCCTCCTCGTCCTCCTCCAACCCCCGGAGCAATTCCTCCACCCTCCTCGCCACCCCCGGCGGTGGCCCCGCCACCGCCGCCAGATCGGAGTCGTAGAGGCACTTATGCCCGCACGGCCGGCTGTCCTCGCCGACGATCACGCTCACGGGGCAGAACCGCACCGACCTCTTGCCCCCCTCCATCGCCACCGACGGCGTACGCCGCCCCCCAGTCGTGGGCGTCTTGCTGAGACACGACCGAGAGTATGACGACGCCGACGAGCACGCGGACTCCGGCAACGGCGGGGCAGAGATCTTGTGCTTCTTAGGGTTCCCGGCGGCGGCGAAGAGCGTGTTGAGGAAGCTTGCCAGCCGCGCCCCCGGCGACGTCGGGGCCCGGCCCTTCCTCAAGTCGCGAAACCGGCTCCGGAACGAGCCGTTCTTCTTCTTCTCCGGCGGGACCTCCGGATCAGCTCGGATCCGGTCCGAGCGCGCCGGGTTGACACCGGCCGAGTAGTAGGAAGCCGCCGACTCGGCATCGGAGGAGGAGGAGAAGCCGCCGTAGCTGGAGGAATCCGAGGAGCTTGAGGTGGGGGTGACGAGACCGCGGCTGTAGTCCCACGAGCCGCGTCGGATTACCGCCGCTGTGGTCCACTTGAGCTCGTCCGCACTCTTCTTCTTCCTAGCGGCGGCGGCGGTGGCGGCGGCGGCGGAGGAGGAAAAGTATGGATCGGGTCCGCCTTTACGGTGATCCCGAGGTGGACCTCCTCCGCCGCCATCGGATTCGTCGATGGAGCGGTAGATGGCGTCGAGGAGGGAAGAGGAGAAGGAGGGTTTGTTGCGGCCGCGCCGCGGCGGCGGTCTCTCCCACCGTTCCATTCTTTCTCTAGCAGATAGATTAAGAGAGAGAACCAAAGCCGAAGCCGACGCAGCCAAAGAGACAAGCAAAGGAGAACAAATCCGAGCTCTTCTCTCCCTGCTGATTTCTCTCTCCTTTTTGTTTCTTTTATCAACTGTTTATTTCCTTCTTTTTCTCTGACGCTAGAAATCGCAGTGGAGAGGAGAAGAATGAAAGAAGGGAGGAGAGGGGGTTTAAGGATTTAAGAAGCATTGGGAGCCTGAGGCCGCGCCGAGAATGATCTCCTCAGCGCTTCGCGCGTGAAGCTGAGTTGGCGTGTTGGACGACGTGGCATCTACTTCGCTGTTGGATGTGGGACCCGTGTTGTGTCGTCCGCCGGATCGAATTGATGGAAGGCTGGTGTTGATCTGGGGGCCACCCCGTCACGCGGTTGCTGTCGCCGAGGGATGGATCCCGTCACCTCTGGTAAGTCTTACGACATCTCCGGACTGCTCGGGTCGAACCGGGTTTTTTTTAAAAAAATTTCTATTCATGTTAACGGAGCATGAACCAGTGAAAGGGTTCGGCTTTTGTGGTCGAGCCTGATCTAGTGGACCAACGTCCGGTTTGGGTGCGTCAGTTAAAATGACGTCATTAGGTCACCGCCCGGTGACCGTAAGAGAGTTAAGGGTTCTAATTAATTAGTGGGGACGCTTGACACCGAGAGAATTAACCAGAGTTTGAGGCTCCTTCCTTGAATGAGCTCGCTCGCTTTTTACATATAAATCTCAATAGACTAACTAAATGAAAGAATAGGAAGTCTAAATAGAAAGATATTATATTAGAATGAGTTCATGTGAGGCAAAAGATCGTAAAAATGAAATGAAATGATATGAAATGGATGGATTTATTTCTTCTATGCTTGACATTTTCTGTAAAGAAAAATAAGACTTACCTCAAGATAAGTGATCGTCCCGTATATAAAAAAAAAAAGTAGAAATTTGTTTTTATTTATCAAAAATGAAACGAAAACGTATTTTTTTTGTGATGCAATGCTGATGTTAATTGGCTACATTTTAGGACCAGCGCGAGTGTATATAATATTTCTCAGCTATTTGCGGTACTTTCTAACAATGCTTGCCATTTTTAAGAAATGTATGCTAAGTATTGGTCACTGATAAAACTTAGAAATCTTGGATTTTTTATATAAAAAAGAGGTTTAGAATCCACCTTTAGCTCTATGCCAAGAGAGGCTCTGATCATTTACGTGCAATTTACATTTATTTTAAAAAAATAATTGATGTATCTTAGTGATTAAAGGGTAATTATATTAGGAGTATACAAATTTATTTGAGATTTTGAATAAAATTATTATATTTTTATTAAATATATTAATACATAAAATTTATTCAATCAAGTAAATTTTTATTGATCAATGACTTTGACGAACTATCCTATTTGGTGTGAGATGAAAAAAATATTGAGCGGCACCATGCGATGCTGAGACGGTGGCAGTGGGTTGTGAAAAATGGCAATGAAAAAAGAATTCATATAAGCATTTAAGGTAAAAAGTAAAAAATGATGAGCAATTTTACTTTTATTTTCTCATTCTTTGCCGGTCTTAGCACTATGCAGCTGCCATCTTAGCATTTTATTATGTTTATTAAATTATTATTAAAAATTATCAAAAACATATTTGACTGAACAAGTTTTATGGGTTGATACCTTCAATTGAAAAGAAAAAATATAAATAATAAATTGAATATCTGAAATATGTTCGAGTGCTTCTAGTGTAATTATCCCCATGATTAAATATAAGATCTTAACACCGCATGGTAACACTGTTTGCATGCGATAAAGTCATGAGACTGTGCTGGGATTTAAATGGGCTGGCCCAGGCCTGATCTCCTCCAATAACGCAAACAGTATCACTGCAGCCCACGGGCTAACCATCTGATTACAGGCCGCATCATGGGCACAGTCTTAATATGCAAATATCTTTCAATGGAAGGAACCAGTTCTTTGGAGAGTAAAATAGATGGGCCATTAACAACTTAAGTTATCTTATGATCAACCCTTGCTAACTTTGGATTTAATAAATGCATAAAATAAATGCACCTCTCTTGCTTATTGAAGATGATAATTTTAACTCATAATATTGAGATCTATCGCATCCCATCCATCCCGATTGGAGCGAGGATTCTCACCTTGTGTGAGGATGGGATGGGAACAAAGGCTATTTTTATCTCTATAAGTTGGGATAGAATGAGAATGAGGATAAGTATATACTCGTTCAAGTCTAATCCATTCCATCCTTTTTCATTGGATTCATATAATATCTTTATATATTTTTATAATTTTTATTATAAATTTATATAGGTTATTATTAGAAGAAGGGTGGAATAGGATAAAAATTAGTTTTTTTATAAAAATGAAGGTTTGAGATTTTTCTCTCTCTAATACTGTACAAAGAGATGATTTATCATGCACTTTCTTTTGTGGTGAGAATAAATATTTTAATTCTTTTTCATTTTAATCTTTCTATTTTACAATACCGTTCCATCGTGAAGAGGTTATGCGGCTTGCTCATGCTTTTTTTAAAAGGCTTTTGCTGCATGCTTTTATGAATTGGTGCCGCAATTTTGAAAAAAAGTCAGGAAAGGCAATGAATAAAGCTTTTAAAAGTTTAATGAGTCGCGTTGAAGCAACCGGATTGAAGCCCAGCTTTAAAAAATAAATATATTATAAAAAGTACCGCAGACTATCCCTCTAACAACGCTGGAAGATCCTCCGTATCGATGGTAACGCTAGCTATCAATTTGTTATGAAGAGTCGTAGCTAACAACCATGTCAACATGGGTGCCCATGGGAAGGCAGCAGGAATAGACGAATTTTTGAAGGTAGTAAAACCCATGCATACTGTCGATCTATTGACCCACAAAGCTGCCATCATCTCTCATGCCATTTAAACTACAATTAGACCATTGGGTTCAAGTGTTCGACCAATTATTAAAATGTTAAAATTAAATTCTAATGGCACTATACATTAGCCAAATATGAGTGGGTTAAGGTGCTTTGCTTAGGTTATAACTTTCAAAAATATCGATACGATAATCAAAAATAATCGCTAAAAAATTAAATCCTATATGTCTGCTTTTTACATTGATTTTGTTTTTAGCCATGTCCGAACAAATTCTTGCATAAAAGTAAAATTTACTTTGATTAACTTTATTCAAGATTCAAATGATACAATTTGATCATGCTTGCCTCGTGCATCCCTTCTTTATAAGGCAGTGGCATATTGTTTTTTTTTTTTTTTAAAAAAACATCTTCATCTAATATTTTATGAGTAAATTAGGATATCTAGAGGTTAGCACATGCTTTTCAGTAGTAATATATCTTGCTTTCAGATCTTATTCAGCCCTCCTCGTAGTGGCAACGGCAATCCAATCTTTCTTGATCAAGAGCATGCTTTACTTTTAAGATAAACTACTACACCATATATTAGAAAATTATTTGCTCTAAGTTACACGGAATCATGGCTATGGTAGTCCGATTCTTTCGGACCTGTAACTTGGTTTACTTTAAAATAAACTACTCCAAGTTTCGTGACCTATTACCATTTTCAAATACACATCTTGCCCTTAAAATAAATTGGTTATTTCTTTAGTATCGGACAAAATAAAGAACAAAAGCTAGAGCAAAAAGTTTTCTATTCCATCACCAATCCCCACCTTTAACCTTTTGAGAGCAAGTAATTATTTTACATTAATAATTTCGTATATTAAAAAAATATTATTATCACGTTAATATATAGTTTGGCTGTTAATTTATCTTAGTATTGTGCCATATATTATCAAAGAAACCACTAAGTTACATTATTAACATGCTATTTAAATGCTCATTAATATTCCTTTAAATGTATCCTAATTGATAACAATGTATGTTTTTCTCTTTTTTTCTCCTCTTTTTTCATAAAAAAAGGATCCATAAGTAATTCATATGCAAATCAAATGCCAAAGTAAGATTTAATCTTTAGGATGCATGATATGTGGCTAACAAAATAAAGATAAAAAGTTATAAAAGTAATATTTTCTGATTCAGATTTTAAAGAAGTAAAAATTTAAATTTTCATGTTAACTTTATTTAGTTGTCTTTGTAAATAGAGAGTAAAATATTACAGATATGATGATTAATTATGTTTGGAACAAGATTAATGTAAAAGAGATAAAAATATCATTAATATTTTATCAATGTTAAGAGGTGAGGTGGAAAAGAGTTGTAGGATTATTTAATATTTTATTAGTCCTTACATAAATATTTTTTGTTTTTAACTTTGTTAACCTTTTTCTTTTAAGTTAATAATTTAGGATAAAAGAGAGAAATATTATTCTTTTAAAAAAATTAATCTTATATCAAATATCCTCGAAAGAAGTTAAACAATTATGTAAGTAATTTTTCACCGCTTTTAACCGCGTATGAAATGCACCCTTAATCTTTGATGGGCTAAGAATCCTAAGCCTTGGCCCATCGGGCCAGAGTAGCTACGGTCCGACGAGCCCGACTCCAAGATCGCCTCGGCCCAGGGAACTGCTTCCCCGAAACCTTGGGCCTTTGCCATATAAGAGATCCGGAGCGAGACACCTCGAGGTGTTCGGCGATCGAGGGACCGATTTCTTCGACGTCTTTCACCAGGTGAGCGCTCTCTCTCTCTCTCTCTCTCTGGGGGAACTTGGTTAGGGTTTGATGGTTCTTCTCCTCGATTTCATCGTTTCGAGATAAAAGTTTTCGAATTTAAGTAGATCTAATCCCACTCTGCTTGCTTTCTAAAGCCGGAACTTGTTCCTTCCTCCTGGGGAAAACTTTATTCGACTCTTGCGTTTTTGAGCAAGATCTAGGTAAATATAACCTCCTTTCTGGTGGCCTGTACACCCAACGGATATCGAAATCGCAATTTCCTGCAGGAAAAAGTTCCGATTTTTATTTTCTTTAGTTGATTCAGAGATTTAGGGCTCGCTAGGAGAGTTCCTGAGAGATGTGAGACTTCAGTTGCTTTGATTTGTCAGAAAATTTCTGAGAGGTTGGGTTTAGTCTCCCGTTACAACAACAACAACAACAAGAAAGCCTTAATCCCAAACTAGTTGGGGTCGGGCTACATGAATCCTTTTTCTCTTTGGTAGGATGCAAAAAAATATATATTTTTTGGGTTTAGTCTCCCGTTGATTCTGTTTATTGTTTTTTTTCTTGTTCAATCCATATATCTTAATCCCTTTTTTTTTTTACGCTCCCTTTTATTCCGGTTTTCTTTCTTCTTCTCTTTCTTCTTTGTTTAATGCTTATCAGTAATAAATTCTCGAGCAACTTATATCTCTTTTCTGGATTACTTCAGATGAATGGGATTCTTATAGGATCTTTAATGCTACCATCATTATTTGATTCTTTTATAGTCATACCATGTAAGGAATGGTCCTTGCACTTCCAGCAATTGTAGAAACAGGCCTTTTTTTTTTTTTTTTCTTATCATGCTCTTACCATCGAAAATAAATCCTGCAAAGTCTAGCTTTTGAAATTTGAAATAATGTCTTTTTGGCTTAATCTATGTTCCCCATGTAGCTTCTTCAGTGGCTCAGGGGCCCATCAGGTGGAAGACTTTTAATTGTTCAGATGTTACGTTTCATCATTTCACTAGTTAATTTGATTTGTAAAACTTTTGATGATGCCCTCTTCCAAGCTAACTGGTAACCTTACAATTGACTAGTCTTTAGATCCCTCCGGTCTTCAAAATTTTCTTTTAGGTTTTATGTCTATTGTTTGTCATGCATGACAACTGTTGCTGGAGAAGTACCTTAGATCGACTATTCTTGCTACTATTATGAAAAAATGATGGAGAAATAGATTTAAACATTTCTAATGATCTTAAAATAAGGTAGGTGAAATGGTGACAAGGTGTTGGTTGTAGATGCACAGTGGTATATCACTTGAAATAGTGGCTAGCGTAGCTATGTTATAGATGCTATAGATGCTGAAGTTTTAGGATTTGCAGAAAGTATTAATCTAAAGATGAAAATGGGGATGCTGAATTGGATAAGTGGTACAACTAGAAACTTAAGCATGTAGAGATAGTATAGTAGCTACATGGATAAAGTACTAGTCTTTGGTATACAAGTTGAGATATTTTGTAACGCAAAGTAAAGGAGGCACTTCTGTGAGGAGATAAAAGGTTTTGTCGTATGGTTACTATAGAGTTGGCTTAGGTTACAAAGGGCTTGCTCTACAAGTGACTAGGTTTTTGGTAGATTTAAATAGAGGAATTGTTGGCTCTTTATTTGACGTAATGCAGTGTTTGAAAGATTGTTAATACTAGTGATGCCAATGTGGTGAGATAACATGGACTATGTGCATTCATTGTGCTTCTGCTTTGTATGTCTCCTTTTTCTTAGTGGATATCATTCCTTGCAAAGCCCATGTATTTTTAGTTGTTATTTCATGGTGTATTACTGTATTCGTTTCCATCAAAAGTGAACAGCCTGAACTGCAATTCTGGTAGAAATGGTCACTTCCAGATGTTTGTTTTCATGTAATTCAGTCTGAAGTAAGGAACCTGGGTTCTTACTTCAGCAAAAATGCCAAACTTGACTCCTCCCTTGGGGGCTCCATAATCAAGTTCTGTGTGAGTGAGTGTGACATTTAATGCTACTTTACTGCCCTCCCACTTATGCTTCTGTTATAAATGGTCCATTGAGTTATTTTCTTAGAAGATAATTTTCTTTAGTGATAATCTAATAAAAAAGTTAATGCCAAAGGTTGTACTTCCTGTGCTTTGTATTCCTCCAAATAGAAGCAAAACTCAGGTTCTCGGAACTTTCTCGTTACTCAATTTCTTAGAACTTGGGTTTAGACACTTCTAACACTTACTTGAAAACATACCCTTAGTGTGCTTTTATGTTGATCTTTTATTCTGTGATTTTTATATTTATTTACTTTCTTCACTTCTTTCATTTCATCTCTCCATCCCTTGTTTTGTTTGTTGGCCCCTTTACATGCTAATTGGCACAAGACACGAATGTCAGGGCATCTGTTGTAGGTTGATGTTACTTCACCTATTGGTTGTAAAATCTTACCCAGCCATCCAGGATTGCCTTCTCTTGAGTTGTTCTCCATTAACCAATTGCATCCCAAGGAAACAAGGTTGATACATAGCTAACAATTTTAAATATAGTATGCCGTTCCAGTCCATGCTCATGCATGCATGGCATGCCATACTGTATTGATGCTGAATCAATATGCAGTATGGGGGGCATACCAAGTGTTGATACATCAAACTAATCCCATACCATGTGTTTTGACATGTTGCCAAGATGGTACTGGTATGGGGTCCGGCACTGAGATTATAAACCTTGGTTTCAAATGCAAAACTTCATCATTTAGTAAAAGTATGTTGCACCTCTGGACCTATGATATTTACACCATACCAAGCTGGTTGTTAGGATTGAGTAAATTTGGTACTCAAAATTATATTTCCTTCTTTCAAAGCAAAGTTGACACTTCTTATGCATCCATTCGTATGAGTTCATGTAGAACAATCAACTTTCAATGTCCAGTAGGTTTTTTCTGTTTCATTGTCCCATTAAATAATAGAAATATTAGGTGATTAGAAGTTAGAATCTGAGACTACTTGGTGATTTGAGGATCCCTAATAGCTGATCCATGTTTCAAAATGCCAAAGTTAAGTTAAAGGTTAAACTTTTGATTCAGGTGGCTGTAAATTAAAGGCAAGGTAGTGAGTTTTCCAGATCTGTCAGTTTTATAATGCCTTTGTTGAGGAAAATAGCTGATTGTTCATTGAAGGTCTCTATGCTGAATAATTCAGTTTCTAAAAAGAGAATCACAATACCCTTGCCTTGTAAATTGGTCCAATCGTAGAAATCATGACTTGTCAACATTGCTGTCTGATTTTTCCATCCCAGCTTGTACTTAAGCGAGTGTTGTCTTAAGTTTTACATGCAAGGATTGGTAATATTGCCTTTACATGTTTGCTCTTGTCATAGATGAACTTACTTTTAGCAAGCTGGAGAAGGTTTCTTTGTTTATGTTATTTATATATGGTTCATTGTGATTGATAAAATAAGTTCAACATTAGATGCTAAAGTGGAAATTTATGTTGCATGGGCCCAAAATTTAATGAAACGAAAACAAATATGAACTGTAATTTTAGTAGATGAGCTAATGAATATGAGGGCCTAGTTATTATTTTCAGAATGGGTGTATGAAATATAAAATGTACTTCTTGAGTGCTATGTGATCAAGGCATACCTTTAAGAAGGGAAGATTTTATAGGATGATGAGCCTTAATATTTTTTGAAAATGTTGAGCAATGAAGAGGGTAAAAATATTAATGCTGAGCACATTAGAGAAGATAAGGCAAAATGAATTTGTATCAGAGGGATAAGAAGGATGGGAAGTGGAAAGAATATATTCGAGGGTATGCAAGAGTTGCATTAATAGAGTACAGAGTGGTGGAGGTGTGATTAAGCTGGTATGTTCATGTGCATCATAGATTTGAGGAGGTTTCCAGTAAGATAGGTGGTTTGCATTTGTTAAGAAACCAGGGCTCAGGCTTGACAGTTACTTGATAATTTAACCTTGTCTTTTATAATCCCACTTGTGATCTAAGAGTGCCATTTCATATGGAAAATGTTCTACTAATTGCTTTTCCATTCACATTGGTCTAGTTGGTCATAAGGCAACTAATCCGTGACAAGAATTGAAGAAGTTGTCAGTGGATTTCATTTCAGAAGTTCGGCAGTTGACTTGAGGGCCATGCCTCTGGTTGTCTTACTTAAGCATTACTTGATCAAGAAGTCCTCCTTCCTATTGAGGAATGAGGTTTGTTGTTCCTTTTTCCAAACTCACCAAACTTATTGTATCTTCTCTTCTTCAATTCGATGATTTTAATGGGTGAGGTTAAGTTTTCAATCCATTCTGCATGGTATTGTATTGAATAATCTTATGATGAAACTATCACCTTTTGTTTAATGCTCACCAGGGGGAAATCTCCATGTGTTAATTGATGTGATCCTACAATGAGAATCATGGTCCCCATTCCCTGACCCCTTGGAATGTAGTGTTTAAGTAACCAAATGAGTATTTGGATTTAAGGAAAATGTCTATATTACTGAATATATGAATATACTTTTCTTCTAGCACTGCGCTTGATCTCTCATGATGAACTATTTCCAAGTTTTTCTTCGTTTCTAGTTGATCCTAAAATGATGTCAGCAACAAGCCAAGTAAGCCAGTAAGGTCTTATATGCATTGTTTTTTGGGTCCTTCAACTAGATTGATCTTATTTGATATTCTAGTGACATGCAAATAAACATAATGCTATACTAGAATTTTCAGGAAAGCTTTTTTTGAAATTGGTGTTGAAAATTTATTCTAGCCAGCATAGAGAATTTGAAATACATTTTCAGTGGTGGTGGAAATAGGAATACAAGCTATTTTACTGGAAAAAAAAAGGGAAAATTGAATTAGAACAAGGTTAATTAAGCAAGGATGTACCTTCACTATTTTGTGCTATCATTCAAGGTTTTATGTCCCAGCAAGACATTCTGAAGGGCGTCGGGGCAGGTTGTTGTCTCAAGTGTTGGGATGGAACCATCCCAACGATCCAATCGACATGTCTTAGGACACCCCTTGTTCCAAGCGTCTGGATGGGATGGGACGGTAGTGTGTTCTGTTTCATGAAAAAATCAAGACGATCCCATTTTATGGGATTTAAAATGTTGCTATCATTGTGCTCAGTGAATACTTGCTAAGAGACGTCCGTAGGAATGTTAAGGTCAAAAATGTTTGCATGTGTGAAGTTGTTAAGCAATAAAAATGCTGCAGAAGCATTAGCTTAGTTTGACAGAAAGAAATTGTAGAGGTGAAAGCATAGTGAACCTGAGAGGACAGAAGATTGAGAAGTAGAAGCAGCTTAGGAGTTGCATCAATAAAACACAGAGCAATGGAGACCAAATGGAAGCATCTGAAAGCCAAGTAGATGCTTGAAAGGGGCAAGGAGAGTGAGAAAATTTAGATGGGAAATGTAAGAGAGGATCCAGAAAAAGATTTCGCACTATATATTGGACTCCCAAACTTGATCAAAATTATAAGTTGTTTGGTTGCAGTTATGTCTGGTATCTTTTCTTTTATCTTAGTCTTAAGCTAAATCTTGATTTATCCCTGCAGTTTTAATTAAATTATTTGAACTCCAGCAGTCCTGATTTTGCTGATTTTATTACATAATTGTGCGGAATAAGTGGTTTGGTGTAGTATCAAGCATATGTTTATGGTGCTGCTTCAGTATATAAATCTGTGTTACGTCTGGTCATTACCAATCTGAATACTCTGATCTTTTGGTGCTGCTGGAATTCTATAATGTACCTTCTCTAGATGTAATAGTCAACTTGTATATGTTGAATTTATCTTATGGCATTATTGTCCTCACATGGTGGACATTCTGGCGAGAACCAAGAATTATGTTCAAACTTGTGTTACAAAACCAAGAAGATATATTAAAAACTAGTAGTTTCATATTCCAGTTTTAGTGACTTGAGTTTTTCTGGACTAGCATATGCCAGAATTGAAAGGAAACTGTTATGGATGAAATTGAACATATCTGACGAGAACCAGTGTAAATTGATCATTTGACTGGTGGTCTGATTTATTGTTCTGTTAAACAAGGTAGATGTTTAGCTTTGAAAAGGGCTCTGGAACAATGTTTTAGATCTTCTGCTGACAGAGGTTCATCATAAAGAATCAATCTTTTCATTACTGTGGATAGAGATCGTGACATTTAACAGAACCTTTTAAGGTAAGATGATTATTTTGAACCCATCTGTATCCATGCATGTTTCCAAGGGCACAATCATCTTTGCAAGATTGTGACTCTAGGTATCCCTATCATGGCTTTATGTAAATTTTTGTAAATTTATTTCTTACTTTTGTGAAACTAATAATTTGACACTTAAAAGTGGACAATTAAAGGTTTTAGCATGGCATTGAGTGCACAGCTTCGGTAGTCTTAGGAAAAAGATTAATATTTGCAGTATTGGGAGGCCATGTCATCAATTCCTTCTGGTAGAAGTTGATGTTGGGGCCTAGCTGATGTTGTTTCAGGCTAAATATTCCCCCCCCCCTTTCAATAGGTGATTTCCATCAGTGCTGGTTGGACTTACTATTTCATCAAATGATTGGCTAGAACATTCTCTATCTTGGTAATATGCTGAAATTAAGAGGCCTTTATGTTGTATGTGGTATTGGAAAATGCGAAGGGGATGAACCAGCAATATGTTCACTTGCTTAAAATAACTCCCATCGTTTGTAATCTTAGGTGGTTTGATGGTGTGTTGAATTAAGGGGCATCCTTTTCGACTTTATGAGACCACTTGAGATTGAAAAGTGTAAAAAATAGCAAAAATTAACTGCAAGTGTTCAGAAGACCGAGAAGATTTGAGCATAAGAGCAAATTCCATTCTTTCATATCATTTACACGTTACCATGACTTATAAACTTTCTTGTATTGTATATTTTTCATTTTTATCAGTTCTAGTGTACCAGTTGCTGTTTAGGGTTTTACTGGATTACTTCTTGTTGTGTGCACTAGCAGTTTAATTCCGTGTTTTCTCACTCATTATTCTTATTAAAGCATGGCCATAGGAATATTTTCTTGTTTTTGGTACATATCTGAGGCTTGTACTGGACTGTTTTGGGGCTCCTTTCTAAAATCTCATAAATATATAGCCATGCTACCTTCTGGTGACAAGTCTTCTTGTTTACATCTTGCAGAGTTGATACCTTAGGCGGTTGCAATGTCTTCAGCAATGCAAGCATCATATCTTCCTGCTACCACTGATTCAATAGCACAGGCCTTGGAGGCAAAAGATCCTTCTGAGTCTATTTCTATTCTCTACCGTGTTCTTGAAAACCCTTCATCTTCCCCAGAAGCATTGCGCATTAAAGAACAGGCAATTTCAAATCTCACAGAACTTCTCACACAAGAAAGGAAAGCTGAGGAGTTGAGAAGTCTTCTGACCCAACTCAGACCCTTCTTCTCTTTAATTCCCAAGGCAAAAACTGCAAAAATTGTGAGGGGTATTATAGATGCAGTTGCCAAGATACCTGGAACCTCTGATCTGCAAATTTCTCTCTGCAAGGAAATGGTGGAATGGACCCGTGCAGAGAAGCGTACATTTCTTAGGCAACGAGTTGAGGCAAGGCTTGCAGCTCTCCTAATGGAAAACAAAGAATATTCTGAAGCTCTAACTCTTCTCACAGGCCTGATCAAGGAGGTTAGAAGATTGGATGATAAACTACTTCTGGTGGATATTGATCTTTTGGAGAGCAAGCTTCATTTTTCCTTGAGAAATTTGCCAAAGGCCAAAGCTGCACTAACTGCAGCAAGAACAGCTGCCAATGCTATTTACGTTCCTCCAGCACAGCAAGGAACAATAGATCTTCAGAGTGGGATCCTTCATGCGGAGGAGAAGGATTATAAAACTGCCTACAGCTATTTCTTTGAAGCATTTGAAGCTTTCAATGCACTTGAGGATCCTCGTGCGGTTTTTAGCCTGAAATACATGCTGCTGTGCAAGATAATGGTTAACCAAGCTGATGACGTTGCAGGCATTATATCTTCTAAGGCTGGTTTGCATTATGTGGGTCCTGATTTGGATGCTATGAAAGCTGTTGCTGATGCGCACTCAAAGCGTTCCCTAAAATTCTTTGAAACTGCTCTTCGAGATTACAGGCCCCAGTTGGAGGAAGACCCAATTGTTCACAGACATCTATCATCTCTGTATGATACCCTCTTGGAGCAGAACTTGTGCAGATTGATCGAGCCTTACTCAAGGGTGGAGATTGCTCATGTTGCGGAGATGATTGAGTTGCCCGTGGATCATGTGGAGAAGAAGCTTTCTCAGATGATACTTGACAAGAAGTTTGCAGGGACTCTTGATCAGGGTGCTGGTTGCCTTATCATATTTGAAGATCCCAAGACTGATGCCATTTTTCCTGCAACACTTGAAACGATCGCCAACATTGGCAAGGTCGTGGACAGCCTTTATGTGAGGTCAGCTCGGATCATGGCCTGAGCTTTTCGTGTTTCCCTCTCTCCCTTATTACACTTCCATCTTTCAGGCCTACTAGACACACTCATGGAAAATTGATATTTGGTTTCTTTTAGCTTTATCTTGTCTTGTAACAATTATTGCTCATTATGCTCTCTCAAGGATGGTCTTCCTTCGTGTTTGTGATGAACTGTGGAGAATGCAAACTCTAGATGTGTGTGAACTGAGAATGACTTTTGAAATTGGTCTGCTGTATGAACCAGACCACAGTGGAGTTCCTGTTTGGAGCTTATTTTTATGGTTGGTTTGGAAGTTGCTGTTTGTTAGTCACGTCTGTGTGCTTATCAGGTTAAAAAAAAAAAAAAAAAAAAAAAAGCGACACTTTGTTGGCTTGTTGGCTTCATTTGCTTAGAGGATGGTTTTGCATGTATTGTAATCTATTTCATGGAGATGCACTAGTAATCTGGTTCTGGCTCATAGGTTCATTTGTTACAGGTTCAGGTTCCTAATTTCTAATTTGCTTTTGCTGAACTGGGTTCGCTTATGATAGATTGACCATCTTTTTTTGTTGTAAATTTCTGACGTTTAATTTCAAAAGTTTTATGAGTTTTTAATTATTTTGTTGATAAAATGACGTGGATTTATCAATATTTAAGAGTAATTTAAAAGGCAAGTTATAAGAGAGGGCAGAAGTAAGGACAAAAAGGGATTTAGCGCGTTGATCTTTTTGTATGAGATAGCTATGCTGGGGAAGTTGCCCATCATAAATCTGAAGTTCGAACCGGTTCTCCATTCGATAGCATTTTGGTGAAAATTACGTAGCTATGAGAATACTCACTTTGTAACAGGATGATATTGATCGCTACAAAAAAAAAAGAATAAATGATCACGCCTTGAAATTGAGAGACCCTGCCTTGCAGAACGTATAAACTAAATACAAATAGCAGGAGAAGTTTTGCTTGTAATAAACAGGAGTTTGCATGTTAGCATGACTCAAAATGTACAAAATTTAACAAGCTTGTAATAAAAGATTAGAGAGGAAAGATAGCACATATTGTAGTGGTCTTAAAGGCTATATGAAAGAAATAATCATGATGGGTTGTGCTAACAGTAAACCCCTAAAAAGATTTTGTATGTTTAATTTAATTAATTTATTTTTATAAAATTAATTTTAAAATTAAAAAAATAAAAATAAAAAATTATTCGTCAAATAGGGTTGCAAGGCCCGATAATCCAAGACTTAAAAGGTCGTGCCATAGAAAAGACGAAAATAAAAACTTTCTCCAAACAACTAGAAGGAAGAAAGGATTGAGCAACATAAAGATAGAATGATGTGCTGATGATAGCAAGCCAATCAACTGTTCACTCACAAATAAAAATATATATATATCTAGTTTATTTAATTAAGTTTTTATAAAATTAATTTAAAAAAATCAAATAAAATTACTTGGCTTGGGGCGATGATGTAAGAAAATACTAAAAAATCAAAAGGATCGTACACACCGTCCCGGGATAACCGGATTGTACATCATGATACCCCGGCTCACACGGACGCGGTCGGCCTGTGAGCCGAGAGACCCTTTTCTGCCATCTCCTTAAAAAGATCGCTGGCCTTCTCGGCGTTTCGAGCCTTTGAAAGCCCAATGATAAATGCAGTCAAAAACAGCAGGTCGCTTGCTCTCGACCTCACAACGGATTAAACCTCTTATGGTTTCAATAAATTGATGCCCCCTCCGTCTCCCGTCCCTTACGAATACTACCATTGATCAAAAGATTATCCAAGTGATGGGCGTGCAACCCTTCGCCCTCATCTCATCCAAAGGGCGAGGCCTTAAATTCGTCCGAAATTTCGCCGTTCGACTCGGCCGTAAGGAGTTGCGGGGCGGGCGGCGGTAATTGCTCGGGACGTGCAGTACCTTCACGGTAACATACTCGTGGACGATTCCATTCCATGTTTGAGTTGCTGAATTTGGGCATGCCCGATTCCTGCCAGCACTCAAAAGGTGACACGACTAAGAATTCCTGCCAGAACTCAAGAGGTGACGCGAGTAAGAAAACCAACGCCGATTACCATGAAAATCCTCGAACCTCTGCGTCAACCTTCTAGTATTTGCTTTGTTATTACCGTTATTACCCTAGCTTAGCTTGAGCTCAGCTCTCAACATAGCAAAAAGACTGGGATATTGATAAAAGATTAAAGTCATCAATTTACCATGAAACTTTACTCATGGCAAACAATAAAAAAAACGTCATTTCGATTAAACATCGAGGCATATGGCCTGCAGAGAGCCGACGTTTCGCATGCAAGGAGAGACAAGTTTGTGTTCGATGGTTAGTTAGCAAGAAAGAAAAGAAAAGAAAACAAAGTTAAATTAAATCAATCAACTTTTGTACGTTTGACCCATGAAAGTTTACTCTTTAATTTCCAGGGACTTGCATCGCACGGCACCAGGAGTAAGCATCATCCAGACCGTATGAACTACACAGAGACCGGCAAGTTCAACATCGGGTGACAGCATCTAGCATGCTGTTAAGTTCACGTATAAACCATCAACTTGGAGAAGCTATATGATTAAAAAAAAAAAGCAAAATCAAAATCAAACTAAAGAGATGTGTTTGCAAACAAAATCAACCGAATACTTTCTTGATCCTAAACATCCAAACCAACACTAGAACCCCTCTAACTAGATCAAAAAATGACACCCAAAAAGGGTAAGCTAGAGTCTAGAGTCACAAGACCTGGACTGGCTGGGCATTAACCCTAACCAAATCTTAAACACAATCACCCTAACATAAGAACCATCTCCAAATGTTGTTTCATATCAACAGACTCAGAAATAGAAAAAAATGTCAGTGTACATATAGAAAACTGGTAAAACAAAATAAAGGCAAGCCATGCTAAAGTAATTTCAGCTCAGACAATGAAGGATAGATGGTTTCACATCATAAATAAGACAAGCTCAATCGTACTAATTATAGTGATCCCCTTCCCCAGAACTACAGAAAAACGGCTAGTACATGCGTATAAAGAACTGGTCAAGCAAGTGCAGACAAGCCATGGTCCAGTAATTTTATCTCACACCCACCAGAGGGTGAATGGTATTTCACGTCACAAAAGAAACAAGACAAGATCAATCATGCTAATCATAATGCTCCTTTAAACCGCAACCATGAATCAAGATCCATTCTGCTTGTCCTTCTGTTGCTCTTAACATAAACCACAGAAACTTCAAAGGTGCTCATGCTAACTGAATACTCAAAGTTGGTGGTCACCAGTAGAATGGAAATGCCGCTCCTGGCAAGCATAGAATTAAAACACAAATTTGTAAGTTATGACGTGTAGAAAACCAAAAAATGGAACTCAGTAGAAATATAACAACAGGAATATTTTCAGATTATTGCAGAAGAAACATATACCCATGAATGGCAACTATAGACAGCAAAAGAGGATAAGTAAGGTGTGAAGTCACCTACCTTCTAAACCAAAATTTGTTTAAGATGAAAAAGCCGTTCTTCCCGGAGGAGGAAGTAAAACAACTTTCCCTACTGCTACTGTTTTCCCTGTAAAAGCATCAACTATATTACTGTCTGTTACAACAAGCACAGCAGCAGCATCGCTCAAAAATTTTTCCTACTTACCTTCAGTACGGAGGGTAAACCTTCCAAGCTGGGCAAAATCTTTAAAGTTCTCAATGCATATCAAGTTATTCACCTAGATAGCAGATTTAAGTAGATAATCAGTACTCAAAAAGCATATACATCTTGTTAAGAATACTTCAAAGGACATGCCTGAATGCGACAGACAACAATAGCACCATTCTTAACAAAAAGGGGCTTTCTCTTTGGCTTCTTTTTCTTAGGATCAGTGTTCTTTCTCTTCATATCAATTTCTTCTATAAGCTCCACAATCTCACACTCCTCAACAATTGCATGAATGTGTAATACTGCCTTGTAACCAGCGGTAAAAATTGCCTAGCACAATTGTAGAGCATCAATAATGCTTCGTGATTAACTGGACATTCGTTTCCATAAGCCAAACAGAAAAGCCCAACATTTATTTATTTATTTATTTGAAGGAAAAGGACTTACATTGTCAAGCAATTCAAGAATCTGCAACTGGGCATTGAATTCGGTTACAGCATTCACTGGATTTGCTGCATGGACATGATAAGTTGTGTTAACACATGTTACCAGTATATCTTTCTAGATACAAGCCATATCTAAATTTCATTATAGTTGAAAACTTCCTTGTCCCAAAAGTACAAATATGTTTCTTTTTATTTCTGAAAGAAACTGTCAGCAGCAACAAAGTAATCAGAACAAGAGAATGAAGAAACGGTGCAGTCATCTGGAATTTCAATTTTTTTTTTTTTTATTAAGCGCATGGCCCTGCAAAGATTCCTCACATTGAGGGAAACCTAAACCAGAGTCATGGTCAATCCCACCACCAAAAGATATAATACAGCCATTCACGAATTTCATAGGATCATAAGATAGATCAAGTGCACAAGGAAAACCATCCAAATAAAAGCATGTAAAAAAATCATAGGCCGTTTCACCAGACCTGCAAAGATGGATCATTATTCGATCATACTTGTTGATAAGAATCAATCCTAACAAGACAAATGGTAGGTAGGAGCACACTTAGAGGGGAAGCAACTAAGAAAAATACAGGTATGTTCAAGATTTAAGGAGGCCAAAATAAGAAATAGTTTGAAAAACCCAGCTAGGAAATGCTTCCAATAAAAGGGGCAGAAATTGAGAAAGACAACTTAGAAAACCAGTAACAGATGTATTCCCTGATCCGCACAAATTTCAAAGCTAAAGAAACCAGATCCATACAACTGGGAAATGGTTTCTTATTCATGGTGGTGTTGATTTTTTAAGATGACATTCAAAAATACAGTTACATGCATGTCACAGACATACAATAATCGCCGCACATCTCTGATAAAGATTTGGTGTGCACAGATTATAAATAGAGATCAGGCTTCCCCAAAATTCCTTGACAACCATCAGATCACCAAGAAGGAACAAACAAAACAAAATGAAATCTAATCTGTTCCAAGTAATCTTGCTATGCCCTTACCAAGTCAACATAGAAATGATCGAGGAAGAAAAGATGTTAAATCAATAGGTACCTTAAAGATCAAAATAAAGAGTTAATCTATCATTATCCATTAGTAATTATCTACATTTGTGTTCGGGCCCATAGCTCAAGCTACGGGGATATTGAAAGCTTGAAGTCCCATGCACGCATATACCTCAAAAGAGCATCCTTTAAAAAACTGACCATCTCTGGCAGGTACGAGTAGCATCCAAATGGCTTAAGATTGTTCACAAAAGCTCTTTCTTTACCAATTCTTTCTTACTCAATCTATCCTATATTAATGAATTCAAGAGAGTTAATTTGCCCATCATTTCTAACTAATATATTCATTGCTTCATTAGACCATCCATTGAGAACTTACATCACCAGAAATGGAGGTATCTGGAGAACATATTACAAACCTAGTAATGTTAGTTCTGGAGTAATTTCTGTATCAGACTTCAGGTGAATCTTTTCACTTCTATGATTTATGACTTACAGTAAGATAAATTCCAATAATAGCAACATCTATACAAAATGAAAGTAGCAAATCCTCTAGATGCTCTCACCCAAATATTTCTTCTCTAAATTTAAGGGCCATAACTTTCTCGAGTTCATTTTTTTTTCTTACTACATTTAAGCTGTATGTTCTCCACATTATGTTTCATTAAGAAACTAATACATACCAATGCTTGAAAGGACAAAACCAGCCAAGATATCCTCTTCTTCAATCCCTGACAATTTGACCCGAACATTCTCAGCAGGTCCTGCACATCTTACTTTATCTTCATCACAATGTATGGAAAGCACTTTTACATTAGCCTGCAGATCAGAAAGATGCACCACATAACTGACCCAAAAATAATTTGGAAATTATGAACAGATTGAACCTAAGAAGAGATCATACTCTGTTGGGCATGATCAACAAGCTGTCACCTTCACGAATACTTCCAGACTCTATTTTTCCCATCACAACAGTCCCCATGTCTTTGTATTTATCAATAATTGGCATCCTGCATAACAAAAGTTTATCATTATTTTATTAAAACTTCTCAAATAGCATTGCCAAGAAAAGGCCAAACGATTAGGTACAATGAAGCAGAAAATTTAACTTGATGAATCTCCATCACAACTCCAGAAGCTGCTAAGATGGGCAAATGAGGAAACTAAAGTTCTGATCCTAAAGTTGGCTCAACATATTTTTTCTTCAAAGCTTCCATACACATACCACATATAAAGCAAACTCTCATCCAACCCTATGGGATTCTTTACTTCAATCTACGATATATGCTCTCCTTTTCCTCTTCACAATTACACCTTCAACCTTTTCTCTGTCCCAAGTTCACCCTTTTTAAATGATAAGAGTACCAAATGCATTCGATCTTTGTTTTTTTTTCTCCCTTTAACCTCTCTTACAAGAATCAAACTAAGGGCCAATTTGGCTAAATCCTGCTGAATCCTTGGGGTTGGAAACAGGATTTCTAGTATTACAAAACAAGGCCTGGCCCATCCCATTTCTGCAGGGAGAGAAAAAATTTACCTGCTGAGGCCTTTTTCCTCCCTATGGGATTCAGGCCAGCCAACTCTTGTGAATTCTGTAAATATATGCCTGCAAATGTAGGCCTGGCCCAGCCTACGTCTTTTTTCCCTCCCCATAATCCTATAAATCCTGCTCGATTGCTCAGGATCATCCAAACAGGCCCTAAAAGTGTATCCTATTATTCCAAAATAGATGACCACTTAGTGCATCAAATCTCAATTGTTCATCCTGCATTATAGTGTCACTTGCGGCACATGAAATGGGATCACCATTCACAACCACCTATATTGTTCAAATCAAGGATTGCAGAACTAATCACTTGTGCCTATACCAGTAGAGCTTACTAATATGGCATGGACTGGTACAGTATGGTACCATACTAACAATGGCATGCTTATTGGTGCTGGCATAGAGCATTAACTGAGATGCATACAATGCGTGCATACCAGTTCTTTATTGGTACACGAACCAGAATGCACCAGTACTCTTTATTTCAGAATGAAGAGAAATTGATGGTAAACCAAGTGGTTCATTAATTAGTCCTTTCAGTTTGATGAACTGTTTGTCAGAGTCAATATAATCCATGAAATCCACAATGTGAATTCTGAGTGTCTGTAATTGGTTGGAAACTATAAGAAACAGAAGCGATTTCTTACCTGAGGGGGCCTCTAGGATCCCGTGGAGGAACTTCAATCGAATCCAAAACTTCAAAAAGACAAGGACCATTCCACCAATCACAGATGCTTTTGTCCACTCTGGTCTTCATATTGGTTCCCATCAAACCAGATATAGGAAGAAATTGAACATCTGTATAAAGTACATAAGGAACAGATGACTGTGTTATATACAAACTAATAGTTGATTGCATTTGTTGAGCTCTCATTAGTAAAGTTTGATTGATGTAGTATGTGCTATATGCATTACTTAATCAGCTAGCATTGCACTTCATTTCTCATGATAATGATCAATTGATCATCGTCTTAACTTGCAAAATCTTAACACATAAAAGAAATGACGGTTATAATTTTAACAAGAATAACCAGAGAAATACCAGTAGAGCCAAGCATAATTATTTTAGAAGATTTGCATGGTAGATTAAAAATAGTTTCTCTAAAGAGACAAATTTAATTAAATTGCATCCAAAGCAAAAATATGGTTGGCTGGCTTAACATGATCCCTTAAACTTACATTATAAAGTAAAAGAGGAAACACCAAAAAACAAGGAACCTAGTAGGTCATTAAAATAAATCCTCAATAATTGTATGAAAAACCACTGGCCTGGAGTTCTCCCACATCCATAGCTGAAAGGATACAGGCCAGCTTAGCTAAAATAGTCTTAGATCAAAGAGCAACCCATCAACAGAGAGCTATGAAGCACAGACATTGATGTAGGAAAATAAGACATGATACGAATATACCAATACAGCAAAACTTGAAAAGTAAGATACAATATCACTAGGATGCTGCAATCAATGAATATGTATTTATTTTACATAGATGTCTTGCCTAGGGAATAAGGGGGTACTATAGTAACATCCAGTGATTCAAGTCTCAATCGGAAAGGGGCCATCTCAGCCTTCTCATCCCGTCCTATAGAGATTCCAAAACCGATCTCAACTTTTTCGTGTCGGCCGGCCATAATATATTATAGTGTCAATTTTAAATAGATTTAATTCATCATAAAAATATAACTTTTAAAGTTCAAATAAAATAATTAAGCTTCACAAAAAAAAAATTTAAGGAAAAGTATCCGAATGCCTAATCGGGTTGGGAATTGAGATGGAATGCAGAGCATCTCGTTTTATGGAAAAACTAGAACGCTTCTTTCCCACGAAATTTAAAACCTTAGTAACATCATCCATACTCTTACATAATAACATCAACATCCACAAACTCACATGAGTTATTATTCTAATCCACGAGCCAAAATTCATACTTATACTATCACATCAACATTAAATTCTACAATTTCCCACCATCTATACATGATTAAAATCTAAGATTCATGGGGGAAAAAGCCTCTCTCTCTCTCTCTCTCTCTCTCTCTCTCTCTCTCGCACACATAATTAAAAGACTAAGATTCATAACCCCCCCCCTCAAAAAAAAAAAAAATCCCCCTTACCCTTCTCCCCTAGTCCAATTGTCGCGAATTCATAACCCCCCCAAAAAAAAAGAAAAAAAAAAAAAACCGCCCTTACCCTTCTCTCCTAGTCAAACTATTGCTTCCCTCTCTTTCTTCCATATAATCATGAGATCAAGGATATTGTACCATGAGGGGTGAGCAATGAATTAGGATAACCCAAGAACCAATATCAACTCGATTTGATAGAGTTGAGTTGGGTTGATTCTGTGTGCTCATAAGGTTGGTTTTGGTTCTGAATCTAGAACTTAGAACCGATCCCGTTCAGGTCAGTTCTTGGTTCTAGGCATTGATTCCTTGATTTTGACTCAAGAATTGACCATAGATTTTTTTAAAAAAATAAAATGTTGTTAGGAATCAAATTAGGGACCTTAATTATACCTCATAAGTCATTTACTATCTCTATTAAAAGATATTTAGTATTAAATTAGTCAACAAATATTATATATATCCTTTTCATTTAATACAACAAATGAAAAAAAAGTTAGCCGTTAGATATTAGACATATGTCAAATGATTAAAAAACAAGAATTAAAATGCCATAACTATTTTTTCCAAACCCTAGGGATCCTTGCTTGGTGCCCATGTTCTTGCCACCTAAAGCCTCAACCTTCCTCTCCCTCACACAACATCAATTTTTGCAACCAAAGTACCTAGAAGAAGGTTAGACTTTGATCTATTAATTTTTTTCTAAAAAAGAGAAAAAAAGATATATATATATATATATATATATATATATATATATATATTTTCTTTTAGGCCTTCAGGATGTGAGAATGGTTGGTTAAAAAAAATGATGGGAATGAAGGTAGTAGAGATGATTGAGTTACGATGGGGAATGTCAATGAGGGGGCGTTGTTCGTGGCTTCTTGCTATCGAGATGATGGTGCTGAGGCTAGCTAAGGTGTTGGGCCTTTGAGTCATTCTTTTAATGTTCTTTTAGCCTTTGAGGCCACGGAAAGAAAAACAACTGCTCCTATCTTTAACGCCATTGACTATTCTTTAATATCAAAAGTCATGCTACTATATAATCTTTTATATATAATAAGCATTGAAAGGGAACTAACCATTCAGTGTTCAACATTGCTCTTCTCCTCACTTTTTAAGGACCACTATCCATAGAAAACTTTTTACTATAGCAGTCATTATAGTTCACTATTGTCATAACTTTTTAATTTGTGTTGTTGACTTTATAAGTGTTTGTTATGATTGTTAGAAATATATATCTTTTGAACTTTCACTTGTGATGGCATAGATGGTTATGTTTATTAAAAGATGATAGATAATTGTTTCAAATATAGTTCAAATACATGTCATTGTTCTCTCCAAGTCTTTAATGATTAACAAAAGCAAGAGGTTCCTTAAGTTAATTTGGGCACTTCTATAGGCTTTTGAAGCGATTTATTTGACATGCTATATATATCATCAAATATGTATCCAAAGGAAAAGAAAAAAATCAAATAATATTTATAAAATCTAATTTCTATCAATGTGACGAGTTTTTTGAACATTTTTATGATAGCTCTCAACCTCTCACCTAGCTTTCATAACTAAGAAAAGAACGTTTAATACATTAAAAATGACAAAAAAAGTAAAAAAATTCTAAGCTAAAGTCAAAAAGAAAAAAGAAAATAGGTTCTACCTTGGAACCAACCCATGATTGGGTTGGTTCCAAGATAGGATCAGTTTAGTTCTGAGTCCAAAATCTTAGAACTAGTCTTGATTGGGCTGATTCTAGGTTTTGGTTTAGAACCAACCCAACTCAACCCATGTTCCCTCCTTTGTACCACTCCAGACTGCCTACATTGGGCATATCATACCAAACCAATAGGGAATCAATATTTAGTACACCCCTGCACTAGGTGTCAACACCAAG
Organism: Metroxylon sagu; assembly: GCA_017589505.3. Classification (NCBI taxonomy): domain Eukaryota; kingdom Viridiplantae; phylum Streptophyta; class Magnoliopsida; order Arecales; family Arecaceae; genus Metroxylon; species Metroxylon sagu. The sequence continues at coordinate 861,507 of JACVBY030000484.1, forward strand.
GGATGTACCATGTACACTTGGTATGGTCTATACCTGTTTGGGTTCCAATACGGTTGCAAGAACCAATACATGAAATAGATCGCCCAAACTTAGGTCTAATAGATGTCAATATAGGCACAAAACCAGCCTAACCCAACCCAATACCCAATCAATTGTCCACAAGCATATCGAAAAAGTATCTAAGGGCTAGGTAATTACCAAAATAGATTTACTTGAAATTATTATCCAACATTTATCCAGTTGTACCCAATGAGTATTGGTATACAATTCATACTTGAAATGGCCATGGCATACAAATTTTAAGAATCCATGCATCCTAGCCAAGAAGGATAATACATAGGATTACCAATGAACACACAATTAGTTTTATGTAAAAGTATATTGATTTTGGATTAAATCGGCCTTAGGTCAAAAGGTACATAACTAATAGATTCGCCAACAAGCAGCTGAGAGCAGTGTGCTAGCATGCTATCAAATGGCATTAAGTATCAAATACAGAAAATTGAGAGATGAACAAGGAAAAAACAAGAAACCTGCACAACCATAGACTAGACTATAGCTCGTCACCAATAGAATGTAGGCTAAATCTGAATAACAGACTTGCAAGAAGCAGGTTCTTCTTTCACCTCCAGGATTGAAAGGATCACAAACCAAGCTAAACTCCAAAATCCACGTGAAAGAAAAATAAAAAAATAAGCCCTTAAGCAATAGGGGGAATGTTATCACTACCAAACAAGAAAGCTGCTTGCAATCAGCTCATGTACACAACTAATAGATTCATAAACAGTCAGCTGAGGGCAGTGTTCTAGCATGTTATCAAACGGCATTAAGTACCAGATACAGAAAATTGAAAGATCTACAGAACCATAAATAAGATAATAGCTAGTCACCAATAGAATGTATGCTAAATCTGAATAAAAGACTTGCAAGAAGCAGGTTCTTCTTTCCCCTCCAGGACTCAAAGGACCACAAAGCGAACTAAGCTCCAACAATTCAAGTGAAAGAAAATGCAAAATATGCCCTTTAAGCAGTAGAGGGAACATTAACACTGCAAAACAAGTAAGCTGCTTGCAATCAGCTCATGTGCAGCTCAGGATGAGCTCACTCAATTAACAAAACAGAGGATTTTGGGCACAAAATATATATGAGCCAAAAAAGAGCTAGGGCTAGCTCACTCATGCACAGCTTAATATAGCTCAAAATAAATAAATATTGTTTATTTAAAGTTATTAAACTGAGCTGTGCAAACATAACAGATTCTCTCCAATTTTAAAGATGGCCACCCCTAGGTGCCTAATTGGGCTAGGCCTAGGCACAATTCTTCCAAGAGTTTTCTTTCTCAGTTTCTTTACTGGTGGATCAGTCAGTGGTGATGGCTGCAGCAGTAAAAGTGACGAACACTAGTGTCACATGGATCTATTTTGTACACCTCTCTCTCTCTCTCTCTCTCTCACACACACACACACGCGCGCGCACGCGCGCGCGCGTGCACACATGCACACATATATATCTTCTCTATCTCCCTTTGCTTGCTCTTTTTTTTCCATCTACTTCCCCTTTTTTTTATTTTTTCTCCTTTGCTACATTTGCCAGCCTTAGTCTTGATCGCCTCCTTTCCCCCATCCTTCTTTTCTTTTTCTTCCTGATTGGTGTTAGTTGTTTCTCAGTGCACTTGCTGCTGCTTCCATACCCTTCTCTCCTCCTGTTCCTCCTATTTCTTGCTTGGGGCTGGCTGCCTTGCTACAGCCCTGCAGCCTATTGGCTGCTGCTGTGGCAGCAATGCTGTTGTTGCTGTCCATTTTCTTCATCTAGTGAATTTTGATCTTTGATTTTTTAAGCATGAAAAATTGATCTAATAATGCCAAATATGGTGAAAAAAGAGTGGATGTATGCATGCACATGCTTAGTTAAGGATATCACTAAAGTGTGCACAATTAAGGCTTGGAGCCTTTCTTCCCTCGGTAGCTGCCTGTGCCTAGGCACCCACCTAAGCCACAAAGAGGGTCCACTAATTGGCATCACTAGGCAGTTCGACAAACATGGGATCAGGATTTAGTTCATTATTCTTTTTCAACAGCCAATCCACAAGTTGTTTATTCATCCAGGCTGTTTGAACAGTTGGATGACAGGATGTACCGGTTTGTGCAGGTTTAGGTGAAGTCCAGGTTTCACCTTAACCTAACTTGCCTAGCAGGTGGCAGGCTAAGTAAGTCAGCCCGGATGGTCAACCACGTACTAAAACACTGCTTAAAACAACTTTGAATTACATGGCTGCGAGTCAACTGAACTAGCAAGGATATCAGAAGAAAAAGCAGCATCAACTAACAAATGAAATTAGCTTGCAACACCCAAAAAAGAAAATTAAAGTAAAATACTGATTCAGAAATACTGCAATAGTGTGCAAAGAATGTAATGTGATATTTAATTCTACCAACCAAATGACCTTTATGAGAGGATAAGGGAAAAAACACAATGTTAATGGCAGATGTTTGCCAAAAAATTTGCATTTTTTGTTGTCCTTTTTTCCAACAAAAAACAAGTTCATGTTGAAAACAATTCAAGTAAAAATGCCAACATTACATAAAACAGGAATGCCAAAAAATTATATCAGTGGATGCTCCCCAAAAAAAGGTAAACAGGAGCATTCTGGGAAAAAGTAAAAAACATGAACGTAGGTCAGGAAAAGTTAGACCATACTACCTTTCTTTGAGTATCCTGAAGACTTGAGGAAAGGAACCATCTTAGACTCTATTTCATCAAACCTGAAAAGGAAAAGCCTCCATCAAAAAAAGGGTGAAACCCGCCACTTATAAATCTTTCTTTGTTTATAAATTTAATTTTTTTTAAAAAAAAAATTATCCAAAAAAAAAAGAGCAGGCAAAGGTTCGTAAATTTAAATCACTTATAAAAAGATGAGAATATTTGAACAAAACCTTTCTTTGGACCATTTCACAGTAGGCTCATCCATTTTGTTGACAACAACAATCAACTTAGCAACACCTAATGTTTTTGCAAGTTGAACATGCTCGCGAGTCTGTCCTCCTCTTTCATATCCAGTTTCAAATTCACCCTTACGAGCAGATATGACCTTAACACAGTAATACATCACAAGATTACTGATAGACTTTCAAAATGTAATATGTGTTGAAAAAACAAGATGCCATGATATCTTTACCAGGACGCCAATGTCAGCTTGAGATGCACCACTGATCATGTTTGGCACATAACTTTTATGACCCTAGAGAAAATACGCAATTAGATGCACCATCACCAACAAAACTTCCCAAGATACAGGAATTATCTGATATCCAATGACAAGCAATAGTAATGAACCACAACATTGAGAAATAATTTGGGACACTCAATAAACATATATCATTCTCATAATGTGCTAGGACCAACATTAACAATGCATGCGGATACATTCAAGAAATTTTATAATTCCTTATGAGCCAGTAAGCAAGCAAACTGAAAACTCATCAGACAGATCATAACAAAGCATGTACTCAATCACTATTTGATAACTCCAAAAATGCACAACGACTTCAATATTGATGCATATACATTTTTCAAGAACCAAAAAAACAGAAACTTTGTTGTGAACAAATATAAATATAAGATCCACCAATCTGAGCTTGTATATGAGAGTTAACAACAAAGTTGAACCTACCATAAGATAAAAGCAGGCTAAATAAAATGGATAAGTGCAACTGAAATATTATGTGATCATAAAGTACCTGCCAAGTTGAAGGAAAAGTTTTATAGAACAGCCATAAGATCAGTTATGCTTTATGGCATAGAATGTTGGACAATTAGAAAAATACATATATATAAGATGAATGTGGCGGAAATGAGAATATTAAGATGGATGTGTGGTAATACAAGAAAAGATAGGATAAGAAATGAAATCATTCGTAAACAGATAGAGGTAGCTCCAATTAAGGATAAATTAAGGGAAGGATGACTTAGATAGTTTAAACATTTGCAACGTATACCTAGAGATGCATCAGTGCGAAGAAGTGACTTGATAGATGTAGAAAGAAAAAGAGATTGAAGTAGATTGAAAATCACATGGAAGGAAGTGATAAAGAAAAACTTAGAATCTATGCATCTTACAAAAAATATGACTCGAAACATAGCTGAATGGAGAAAAAAGATTCACGCAGCTACTGATCCTAACTAGTTTGGGATTAAGGTTTTATTGTTGTTGTTGTATATAAGAGTTAACAACAATGAGATTTCTTTTGATGCCATATGTCGCAAAAAAGATAAGACAAACAACTAATGATGCCAATGATAAAAGCCCTCAACTTTAAGCAGAGTTTGACATCTACAATTGCGAATACTGTACTAGAAGTAATTTTACATAATTTTGTTATGTAACCACTTCAAGCTTGTTATGTAACCAAGAATGTTGCTGCTTCATTTGTTGTGACTTGTTCAATCAATATTGCTATACAAGATGATCATGGAATTGAAAAATGAAATAATTTCCTTGTTCACATCCTTCAAGCATTCAAACTGACAATAACAAAAAACAAATGCTAAAAATACTAGTAGAAAAATACCGGAGCATCTAAAATCGTGAATCTTGTAGTTTCTGTCTCAAAATGGGCTCTTCCAACCTCTACCGTCTTTCCCTGAAACCCATAAAATATATAATGAATAAGCAAAAACAACTGATTAGAAAAACCATGCAATCCATTAGTTAGATGATATGTTAAGTAAAAAATACGAAAACATTCAACGAGTCAAGTCTTTACCAGTAAGGATGATGTTTCATAAATAACAAAAATGACAAAGGACTTCTTTATTTCATTCATGAAAATAATGATGAAACCTTTTTATACTCACACACTATTAAAAGAACATGAACTAGGTATAACAAAGCTAGTAAGTATAATAATCTGGGTTAACCGAACCATCCTGAACCAAGTGGTTGGACCGAACCAGCTCCAAGCCGGTTCGCCCTCCCAGTTTGGTACAGGGGACCATGCACCGAACTGCCTCGTTCAGTCTGGTACAGTAGCGGACGTGGGTGAGGCCCCTCGGTCCACCTGGCCAGTATGCCATTAGTTTGGTACAATACGCACCATGCCGGTACCGGTACCCGTCACAATGGATCGTGATAAAAATTATCTGAAGCTTAGCAAGAGGATCATGAAGTTTAACCCGTAATAGATTTAGATAAGAGGGAGGCTGAAATTCCATACCTTTATGCGTTCTTCCTCATTTGTGTCCATAATATAAGCCATGTACCTAGAAGATCAAACAACAAGCCACTAAATATAATATAAGAACTCAAAAAAAAAAAAAAACATGAATTTATTCCATAGCAGGACATGGTGAATGATGAAAGAAAAGAACCCAACATATGATCGGTAAAATTAAGTAGTTTGACAATAACTTGAAAAACGCATAAGTTAGAAAATAAAGTAATAGAACAATCTACATGGCACATAAATAATATTTAAGAACCTAGCACTACAATCTACCCTAATTTGGTGATCACAAGAATTTATGGCATCCCAACAAAATTCACATTTTCCAGCATACAGCTGTAAAAAGAAAATAGAGATTTTCTCGAGAATACATGCTCCTAAGTTTGGAAATTTGAAGGCTTAGAGCACAATATTCTATCCCTTCAAAACACAAAAAATTTAAGAAAGCATGGAGAGGGCACAAAACAAAAAAGAATTTAATAAAGAACAAAAAGGGGGAGAGGTCCTCAATTTAATCTTGAACTTACACAAAGCTCAACAAGTTTAAAGGTGTATCTGAATGTTCCTATGAATGTTCTTTCATGTACAAATATAAATGTTGGTCTTCTTTTCCTTTCCAATGAATATTTTTTCACAAAACAAAGAATCCATTGATTCTTTTTCCATAGTTGATGAAAGAAGAGCAAATTATAAAAAGGCAACAAATCACCAACATAAAAGTTTCACCAGCTCAACACACTATTACCATTGTAGACAAGAAAATGCCCTCAACCATCAAAATCTCATCAACCAAGAGAAAACATCTATAGTAATCACAGGTTGCTTTCCATATAGTAAGTAAATGTCTCAGTTTCAAAGTCCAGAGGTCCAAGCTATCAAGGAATAGAAATCATGTCAGGACCCCCAAAAAGACTCGTCATGGAGAGCAAATTCACTGATACTAACCAAACATCCAATTACAGCAACAACAATCTTGGGCAGACATCTCAAGGTAAGGTGAAATAAATTTTGAGTCTTTTCAAAATGTACAGCACAGATCACATTGCAACTAACCTGACACTAAATCTATACACCAAGACATTCTTTTAGCAAAGGAAAGTTCATGATCTTCCTTCACAATCTCCCAAGCCACTGCTTTCACATTGATGCTTCAAGTTTCCTTTACCATAATGCTAGCAAACCATGGAACTAATAATGAATCGAAGAAAATCCCAATTTTACACAGATATTCTACTAATGGAATCTAGATTCTAAGTAATTTCAACGCTTCAACAATGATTGAGCAATCTTTTGTTCTTCCTGAGCACATAGACAAACAAAGCACCATGACAGGATTGGATTTTAGTAGTTTACCATATGATTGTTTTTGTAACGAATGAAAAAACAGTCAACCTAAAAAGAGACAAATCCATTTTTTAAGTTCCAACACCTTAGACAGGAATCAAAGGAAAGATGTGGGAAGGAAGTCCTTGAAGGAAAGTTAACAGATGAAGTAGGTGTCACATTCCTCACATCTTCACAATATAGATAAGAAAGTGGCAAAGCATGCCACTTCCTTAACCACAAGATCTGTTCTGAAGTACAAAGTTTCACAAACTATATCACCTAAAATTCTTAGGTTCTCCTACAAAGATGTTGATGCATTTTTGTCGGTCTCCACATGTACAAAAGTGCATAACTAGAATAGAGGGGATTCTTGACATGGTCCTGGCAAGAGGTTCCATATTTGCTGGAGAGGGGAAGGCTTGAATCATAATGGCCCTCTCTTCAACCATGCCTAGGGAATCAATTAGTCTCAGTGACATTAACGTACTGCAATGGGAGACGACCCGAAACTCTGTTAAAGTCAAGGAACAGAGAAGGAGAGAGGGATAGAGGGAGATAGGGACAAAGAAGGGAAGAACAATTGGAACAAGGATGAAGTAATGGAGGGAGGAGAAAGACATGGAAAAATGTGAGATTTTGTTTCTTAGGAAAAAAGAAATCGCTATGAAGCTTTACATTCTTTTTCCATGAGTCAATAAATTTGTAGGCAAGTAGAACTATAATGTAATTTGTTTTTCTTCAGCAAATGGTCATCAAGATTAAGATATGAAGACATGAACCACTTTTCTTAATCTGTGCCTTAAATACCAGTTTGTCAATGCTTCAAGTGAGGCTACTGTCTTTACAGAACATGATCCCCTATGCACCTTTATTTAGGAAAGGGCTTAACGAAAGTCAAATTAGTTTTTCTCATTTGCCAAGCCACCACTAAAAAAATTATAAAATATGAAAACAAATCAAAGATTTGTTTCTTTAAAATAATCAAAAACTCTTAACAATGGCACCAGGTCATGAAGTATTATCTCTACTAACACATAAAACTTAAAAAGGGTCCAGTATCAAAATTAGAGAGCGTTTACTCACTCTTTCACATCTTCAACCCACCTCCCACTAACCTCGGCTATTTCTCACATTTGATGCTTCTACAGGAGTAGAAGGACCATAGAATGAAAAGATCCACCAAAAATTTCTTCATCCCTCAAAATTCTTTGCATTCCCCTCATTCTCCTCCAATGTCCAGCACATTGATTTCCTCGAGAACCTATTAGATATTCCAATGTCCCAGGTACTATTACTATCTTTCTTCAGAGTATCTCCAATTAATTCATCTTTGCACTCTCATATAGTTGCAGACATCAATCCTCACCTTTCCATTTGCATCCGCCAACGCTTCAGATCTCAAATTTCAAACTTCCACAATCTTGAGCCACAAAATTTTCAAATTTTCAAGGAGATTACAAAAGCAATGCAATAAAAATTACAAAAGGACCATAGCAATGGGCACATACTAAAAATTGAGCCTGGACACCATGGATGTGCAATTTCATCTTATAACAATACATTCGCAAGTTCAAAGTTTTTTAACTTACCAAAAACTATAACAAATTGGCATCACAACTTCCTTTCTTGCCATAAGAAAATTCAATGACATTCAATTTTTCAATCATACAGAAAGCAAGTTCCATTTAGTGTGAGCAAATTTAGTTCCTAGCAACAATCTGCCCTTTCAAGCAGCATGCTAAGGGCATATGAACTCAGGAGATATCCTTTCTAGCACAAAACTTTCCAAAGGTGCCATAAAGTACAGGAGAGAACTGGCCAGCTTGATTACTTTGTATCCATTTAGTCTTTTGTTCCTTTATAAGAACTATACTGACCTTCCACATGACCCACTAAAGGCTCATCTAATATCTCGACCAAAAAAAAGAAGGATTTATTTTATATTCTGACAAACAAGACATTTAAATTTGATGTTTCGCCAATACCTTCTTTCACTATAGGCCTCTTTCATTCCATTCCTTATATTTGGAGCTACCAATAAGAGTAACTGGCAATCTCATCAAAACAAAATTATAACTCAAGTTATTACCCCACTACTTCAGATTCTATGTTACTTGTTACACACATCCTGGCACTCAGAAGTCAAGAATATCTTATTTTGTTGTCTAAATCATAACATCTTCCACTGCCCAGAAGATTGTTGAAGTGAACCATATTCAAATCAAAACTTTCAATACTCCCAAAAACTTCTGGAATCCATCAAAATCAGCTCCAAAAGGAGAAAAATAAAACCTCATCTTTGGAAAATATAGCGCAGTATAGCAGTCTTCATAATGCAAAGACATAGTACAAAGAAGAAAACTCATAACATCATAAACAATGATAAAGTTTTAATAGATCTCTAAGTCAACTGATTTTATAATGATGTACTGATCTTTCTCGAACTTGTGTTATCAAACTTAAGTTGTGAATAAGTCATCCTTGAGGTACATGCAATTTCAACTCTCTAATGATGCATAAATATATGCATGAATACACTCTTACAAGAGGCAATACCTAGCATGTAAAGGTGGTGTTTACTTTATGGCACAGGCAGCACAACCCTGAACCATTAATGAAAACTTTATTCCCTAATACAGCAGCAATCAGGGTCTCCAATTACATATCAGGGTGTAGGACTACATATATCTTCTTTTACATAAATATCACTTGTCAAGGCATCCATCAATAAGCATATTACTTTGATGCCAATAGAACAAGAGAAAAAAGTGTAAAGAATATTCAACCTTTTAATATGACAATATTCAAACTAAATTATTGTCAACAACACTCAACAGATATAGCAGACAAATATTGGATCAAATTATTTATAACGGCGGCAGACTTGGTGACATGTAGCAATATATAATATGTAGAGAAAGAACAAAACAGCAGCACCTCAGTAACAAATAAGCACAACAAACCATGAAGTACAACAAGAGCATACCAGCTTTCTCTACTTTTATCTTTTGCTTCTTTCTCATATTTCTGTATAGTTCGGTCATCAACCTGACCACTGAGGAAAAGTATTTGCCCTCCAGCTGTAGACTTACCAGCATCTGCATCCATGAAAATAAACAAATGCAGAAAGCAGATACGATCTATTATGCTTTAGTTAATAATAACAATTAATGTGAATCAGAATGATGAAGTCAGTCAACCTAATAGTCCATGCAATAACATCATATTAGAAGTGAGAAAGTAGAACAAGAAATACACTATCTTGATAGATCCTTCAAAGAAATGATTGAAGCTCTGAAGTTGATATTTATAGTATGCAAAATATACAACTAACAGATAAGATGAGAAGAGGAAGAAATCACTTCAGCCATATATCTCACACTATGTAGACATCCATATTAATAAACTGAGACAAACAAAGACAAAACTTTGACCAGAAACATATCTGTGTCAGAGAACATGGAGTTAACATTTAGACATTTCAGTTTTATATCATCTCTCTCCCAAACTTGTGTGACTTCACAAAATAATTAACAAATTCCAAAGAATTAGAACCTCCAAATTTACATGTTTGTTGAGCTGTAATATCAAACACAAATCATGTCCCGAACTTTTTTGCTGATATTGAACCATTTTCCAAAATAGCAAAATAATCATGAAAAATGACTTAGGCCCCATTTGTTTTGATAGTAGAGCTTTTAACAGTAGAGCTTTTGAAAGTATAGTTTTTGTAAAAAGATGTTTGCTATTTAGTAACTACACTTCTAAAATATAGTGAGACTTTAATATATGTTCGATAACCAAACTAAGAAAGTGCTTCTAAAATGAAAAATGATAAAAGACATTGCACGGCACTTTCAATTGTCTAACCATTTGTGTTATCAAAATCATTGTCATCAATTATTCTTCATTTATAAATTATTACAACAATGGTATAATATAATAATATCATTATAAATTAAATATATCATATTATAATATTATATTATAGTATAAATATAATGATATTTGAATATAATAATGATTATAATGTAACATTATTCTAATATAATATTTTATTATTATTTAATAACTATATTATAGCATATTATTAAGAGTATAATAATTATTATCTAATAATAAAAATCACAATATTATGACATATTATAACAGTAGTATTGCAAAATTATAACATAATATAATATAATAATATTTATATTGTATTATTTTACACTACATAATCATATTATGATATTAAATGTAGTTGCTCTAGTGGTTCAAATCTATAACGTTTAAGCTTTCCAAGTAAAGCTTTTTGAAAAATCTCTGAATTTGAACATTTCCATTAAAGCATTTAACAGATTTTACGCTACTTTAAGGTGCTTTTAGAATTTTTACCAAATATTCTAGAAACATTGAAAAGCATTTTTATCCCTCCAAAAATGATTGTGGGCCATCTAAAAGCTCTGCCAAACAGAGCCTTAGATCTAGTAGCAGTTAACCATGCTTGGTCACATTTAACAATCCTGAATGCACGTACATTAAGGAAAAAATTATACAGACTTGTGTTATGCCTTATAACAATCAAAAGAGAAATCAGAGCATACTGGAAGAAACAAATCAGATACTAAAAGTGATGCCTAATGAGATTAGAAAACCAATATGTTGTGTGTATCTAAACCAAAACATGGTAAACTCAAGGGGAAAGAGATCACTGCTAGTTCTAAGATAAAAGAATAGAGCACAGCAATTATAACAAGATTGCTGGAAATACACCAACAACCGTTTAAAGGGATTTTTTGACAAAACAAACATGTTGAAGAAGAAGAAAGCAGCCTCCTGACATACCAACATGACCAATAAAAACAACATTTAGGTGCCGCTTCTTGTTTTCTTCCTTTTCATCCAACTCTTCAACTTCCTCAGTTGCAACCACCTCTTTGTCTTTCACTGTAATTTTACACAAACAAGAATTAACATGGGGGAAAAGAGCATTATGAATATCGTGTAAATGACAAGAATGAGGATCAAGAAATATCAGATCTGTTAATGGCTCAGAAAAAGTTTAAGTCCTTGAACCAAAATCTTGATAACTCATAGGTCTGGGCTAGGCTAAAAACAAAAAACAGCGATCCAAAAGCCAACTCATAAGTACTTGAATGAATATTTCCTAATTATGGTCATAACAATCATCAACTAATATAAAATGAAAGAAGAATTTTAATCAACCTGCCTGCCAAGACAATGTTTCTCCGAAAACAACTCACCATCAACTACACTATATTAACAAATTTACATAAGACACTGCACACCTTTTGTTTCCAACTGCAAGGACTCAAGATTTGACTGAACCACTTTAACATCTGCAAAAAGGAAAATAAGAATCAGAATTGATTAAGGCTAGATCACAAAGATAAAGGCACATGAAATTATCCTGCAGCAAATGGATAAGAAATTTCTTTAAACAAGTTACCCTTCTTTCTGGCTTATTAGAAAAAGCTAACAGTTACAACTCCACTGGGACAACAGTGATGGTTCAACAAATAATAAACTGCTATTATAGCTTCCATGTCTGTGATATGCAAGGAAGCAAAATAATTTATGAATTTTCCATATATCGGTCGCAATCCAATAATTAGTTAATGACAATCAGTCACTCTGGATCTTGGCTGCTAGAATTGAGAGTGGGTGTAGGAACAGGCGCTCGTGCAGGGGCAAGGAAGCGGATATTTTAGAAACACTTTGAGCAAGGAAGCACTTAGAAAAGGAGAGTGGATTTGAGACCACAGGGAGATTCCAAAGGGTATACATTACATTAGGTAGAAGATTCCAGCTAATAAGCTCTGGATTGTTTGAAAGCCATCATTAATGATTGGAATTCACATATTCTAGCACTGCTTTTGGGGGAATTTGGATAGCAAGACACAATAATATTTAAGGGCAACAAAATAAACTGACAAAATACAGTCGTTCAAGCAAAAGGAAAAGTCCATTATTGCACTAAGAAAAAGTATTAAGACTGTTGACTTTTACTTGATCTAGATCATCCATAAACACAGTCAAACAATAAATAAAGGAGCAATTATATTATCTTTTCCTTCGAAAATGATTGCAAAAGAAGGAAAGGTAAAAACTGATCCAGAATTGATGGGAGAAGGCATGTTGATTACTATTATGGTTAAATCTTTCAAGATTTTATTTTATGATCACAAATATCTTCCATTATCATGGCATGAAATGAATGAAGCAGATTACAGGGCTTGCCTCCTAACATGTGGCCAGCCATTCTTTAGAAATTTCATCAGAATCAGATAACAACATTTGACATAATGTCACTAAATTGAAACCATAATAGGATACAAAGACATGATCACAGATCTTTGACAGAATCACATCAATCGAGAGAGTGCATCAGTTAGCACCCAACTAATACTTTCATCCTTCTGTTGTACAAGAATATTTAAAGAACATAATGGTCATTTTTTGACCAGTCAGGCATTGTAAGTAAGCAACACCAATGTATAGAAAGATGGTCTTTCTAAGTTATTAATTAACAGATAACTCAGCACCTTAAATCAGCTTCATTGTTGTTCACCATTCCAATTATTTCTGGAATGGGTCTACCTAAACTTAAAATAATCTTACTAACTCGATAAAGGAAATAAATGCCAAAAAGACTACAACAGTCTCCTGAACTAAGTCTCCAAGAACCAAGCTAACTCAAGGTTTTCATGTTGCCCCATATCTCAGCCAAGATATCAGTTCATATAGATATTGGGCAGTCAGCCAGTCGCCAACGTAATATAGCCTGTAACTCTGCTCATATTATATTGGCTGATATAATGCAATATATCCCAATATACCATATTAACCAAGATAAGTCTTGGTTCCTATAATACTGTCTGAGATCTGAGAAATTGTGTTCTTCCTATTTTTTTCAATGTCCTATCTCGTGCAAGATAAACAAAGATCTTGGTCCATCTCAGTGTCAGACACCTTATGAGATGGTTGAGATCAAAGTAAGTAAAGACCTTGAGCAAACTTGCCCAAATATTATAAGAAATATCTGGGAAAAAAACTAAATTCCAATAAGATTGAAAGATGGAGACAGAGGAAAGAGATGACCTCATAGCGTGTCCCTTTTCTCTTCTTCTGAATTTTGAGAAGTTGCAAAAATTCATAAGATAAAAGAAAGTCATTGAATAGACATTATGATCTTGACAAGAGTGATATGAAATAAGATTACTCTTTAGCTAAGCATAATGCAATTATATGTCATTGAAACTATTATTCCTTGTATCCAATAACAAAATCAAAAGTAATGAAAAGCCAGATCAATGCCACATTAAGCCTCGCTAAAAAAAATGCCTTGTAATCGAAGCTTTAAGCCAAGATCAAAACCTATAGAACCACGATGCTAAAAATGTTCTCCCACAAAACAACTACATTAATGGCCAACAGCCTCTTGAATATGTTTTTCTTGCTTTTGCAAATGCTCAATGTGTCAAAAAAAGGACCAGTAGTCATTCATATCAAAAAGTATCTACTATGTGCTGCTCGATCAGCAAAATGTCGTATCAATCAGTAGCAATCTCCAGTAAATTACAGATCAACAAAAGCAAAATATACTCGATGATACTAGCTTGATCGCCTTGCACCCTCTACATTTTCCTTCTGTTGCACCAGCCACAAGATGATTTCATTTTTTGATTTAAAAAACACACAAAAGATACCGGCATGGAATTAGAAAATCCGCATCATCACAAAATTTCTTTCATGAGAATCCACAGTATCCAAAGGATCCACGAGCTAAATCATTTCGGAAGAAAACCATCAAGAAAGCCAAAATCCGAAAGATCTGAGCAATAGTAATTCGATCCCGCGTCCAGCAAAACATCATTTCGAAGAAAAACATCATCTTTCCAACAAGACCAGATCTAAATCCACAGATAATTCTACAGGAACCTCATAGGATTAGGGTTTTCAGGATCAAACGAACCTTCAGCAAGAGGAGGCTCTAGGGTTTCATCGGCGGGGGCGGCGGCGGTGGCCGGGGCCCGATCCTCCTCCATGAGCTCGTCATCCTCCTTGCTCCAGTCGTTGATCTCACCGTCGTCGACGATGGCCGGGGGGTGGGGGGCGATCTCCGCTGGCGTTCTTTCCTCCATCTCTTCGCGGGCGGCGAAAGAGCCTTTCGATTCCTCCGCTCGGACTCCTAGTAATATCGCAAGCGAGGGAAGCGGGGGAGCAAGGAGTCGACGGCGAAACACTGAAGGATCTCGAAGAGGCGGCGCTGGTGGCTAGCGGAGGGAGAATGGCTGGGCCGGCGGAAAGGCGGTTTGCTAGCGGGAGAAATACGCGGTGCCGCTGGGTTTAGGTTGGCATGGCTTTTTTTTACCTATTGCCCCCTGTCGAAACTACAAATCTCTACGTCCATTGCGAACCGGTGTCCGGAAGTCCGGAAGTCTCAGCTAGCATTTGGAAGCGGCCGATTTATGCTTATAAATTCAAAAAAAAAATTACTGCCATATGACCATCGCACGCTAATATCTCTTAGCAAAATGAACAAAGAGAATTTTAGCTTATCAAAACAAAACTTTTAAGATTTTTTTTTTTAAAAAAAAATTAAAATTAATATATTATAAATCAATCAAACTTAAGGAGTGTAGTTATAATTTTTTTTATATATTATAATATAATATAGTAAAACCAATCTTTCTTAACTTCGTTTTTTTCTTAATGCTACGTACATGCCTGCATTAGCTTTTAATGCAATAAATTTTTTCTCATCTAAAACTTTCTTTCTTTCAGAATTTTTTATTATTTACACCCGGTATGGTGATATTGTAGCAGCATTCCATGATATTAGTATTCTATTCTCCAAATGCATGCTGTTTTTTTTTTTTTTTTTTTAATGTTTTGAACCTTTCATTTTTTATTAGTAGTGTCATATCAATTAGTTTTATTTTTAAATTTAAAAATAATATAATCTAATACATACAATTTATTTATCCTTTTTTTAATTTATAAATAATTTCTTTAAATTTTGAATTTAATAATATAAAATAAAATAAATTATATAAATCTATGTTTTTATTTATCTTTTCCTTTTTTTTTTTTACCTTTCCATTTTGTATTATGTTTATATTTTTTTAAAAAAATCTATTTTTAGGAAACATCTATTTTTAATCTATAGTTTTAAATCAATTAAGTTTTTTGAAATTTTAAATTTAATCTAATGAATATATTTTATATATCTTATTTTATTTTTAATTTAAAATTATATTTTCAAAATTTAAATTTAATAATGTAAATTAAAGAAATTGTATAAATCTATAAAAATTAATCTAATATATATATTTTATTTTATATTATTTTTATTTTAATTTAAAAATAATTATTTTAAAAATTAAATTTAATAATATAAAATTAAAAAAAAATATAAATCTATATTTTTATTTATCTTATTTTCATGTTGGATTATGCCTATATTTTTGAAAAAAATATTTTTAAGAAAATATTTCTTCCATTTTTAATCTATAATTTCATATCAATTATTTTTAAAAAATAAAAATAATTTAATGCAATACATATATTTTTTAATCTTATTTTAAATTTTCAATCTAAAAATTAAAATTTTAAAATTAAAATTTAATAATATAAAATTTAAGAAATGATATAAATATATATTTTTTATTTATCTTATTGATCCACTCATGCATCACATGGGCATATACTTAATTTAATATAGAAATAGAGTCATTCATGTTAAGAATGGACTTATGTCAATTCTCTCCAAGGTTTTTTTAAAAAAATAAAAATTAAGACTAATGCCCCTAAAAAATTGATATCTTTATACTTTCTACAAGATATCAACTTGATTTGCTCTCATCATGCTTGATTTGTTATGTTGTCATGTTATGTCTTAGTACTCTATTCATCAATATTTTGTAAAGTGGAGTTAATTGTGATGCACAAACACCCATTCATCAATATCCATCCAACAAAATAATAATAATAATTATTATTATTATTATTATGTATAAATAAAAATTGAAATTAAATAGAGGTGCAAAGAGAATAATTCTTATGTCCCCACCCTCTAGGAAATTAAGTTGATAGAGATAATCATGTTAGGCCATTATATATCAAAGTAATATTATAAGTCTAACTCTCTAAAAAAATATCGGTTGCCTTTTTCAATTAAATGATCTAAATATCTTATGTAATTCCCTTTTATAACACATGATTAACTATATACTTCATTATAACTTAAACTAAATTCTTAATTGCATGCTTTCGTACCATATGATTAAATTTATTATTATTTTTGAAAAACATTATGTAATACCTAATCACTTTCCTTCATATTATAAATATAGTATAAAGAGAAAGCCAGAAAAAGAAATTGCAATAAAAGCTTTGACTTCATATGGTTTTTCTTTGAAGCTAGTTAGCCTAGTTCTTAATCAGATGAAGCACCATTGTGAATTTTTGATACAAAATACCTTCTATTTCAAAAAAAAAAAATCTTATTTCTTTCAACCATATAGCTAGCTCATGGCGAAAATAATTATTTGCCAACTGAATTGAAATTCTTTATATTACATCTCATCCATTCCCAGATTAATTTGTTGTACTTGATTGAAAATTGAGGAAGATTAAGGACATAATAAAAATGGCACCCAATTTGAGTGGAGAACCTGCAATTTAAGAATAGTCGACTATCATCCTCTTTCATTCTATTACAAAGAACACAATCTTGGAGAGCAATCCAATTTCCCTTCCTTAAATTATCTACAATAAGAATTTTATGTCATTAGTAATCAATGAATATTATTATTTTAAATATTAATATTTAATTAATATTTTAAGTATTTTTTAAGATACTTTATAAAAATATGACTTTAAATCAAACAAAATAGAGAAAAAGGATTTATGTAGCTAATCCTAACTAGTTTATAATTAAGATTTTATTGTTATTGTTATTGTACTTTCTTTAAAGGTAATAATATTTGAATTTTTAACCTGCATGATATCCATCTTTTTAATTAGATATCTATTTGCACTAAAGGATAGAGGCTTAAGAGTTTTATAAATTCTAATCTTTACTTATACTTTGTTATATAAGTAGTGATAAAAGATTTTGACAGTAGTGCAGGGATATGGAAGGAATTTACCATAGTTTCTCATGTGCAATACAATAATGATTTTCATCTCGTAGACTCTTCTTGATATGTCCGAATGCTTTAATTATGTAAAGGAATTTGTGTGATATTTGGGCGATGGATTAAATGTTCATTTCTAGGTTGATAAATGGGCTAAAAAACTTTCTTTCATAAGTCATGGAGTGGACTTAAAGAAGAAAAAAGCATGATATCCGTATGTTTTGGCCAATCATTATGATTGAAGCTATTAGATTCGTTAAGCTCAAGGAGGAACAACTACTTGCTTTACGCAAGCCAAAGGTGAGCCGACCTCTAGTAGCCACTCCAATTTTTAAAGAAAATTTTATATCTCTTCTTGCTCTAATCAAACTGTTGCCCAAGCAATCCAAGAAGGGGGGTGAATTTGGTTCCTTTTAAAATTTTAAACAATGATGTGCAATACTTGCAAAGTTATAAGAGTGAGTGAAGTGTCAAACTTGAAATACACAGTAAGAACAGTGGAAGGCACACACAAACACAAAGGTTTATAGTGGTTCGATGCTAACCCTTGCACCTACATCCACTCCCCAGGGAACCCCTTGTAAATTTTCACCACTAATCATTCTCCAACGAATACAACATAGCATACTTAGCTAGCTTCTTGTTTCTAGGCATAAGGGAACCTTTACAATCACCAATTAAGGGTTTGGCACACCCCTCACAAGTTTTAACCAAGTTGAAAATTAACAAGATACAATAAGAAACAAGTTCAACAAGAATAGCTCCTTAATAAGCAAATAAATACAATAAAAAGCACTTTACAGTTTTGAAGCCTTTTTTCCTTGAATGAGCTTCACTTCTTTGAATACTGGGAGTTAAGAGCACTCGATGAAGCTTCTGGAGTGGTTGGTGGGAGCTTTGAATGGGCTTCAATGGATTTTCAAATTTCAGCTACAGTGATTTTTGAAAACTGGAGCAAGCTGAATTTTTTTTGGATTTGGCTTGATAAATCTCTCTTTTTCTCACTTGTAATCCTTCAAAAATCCACTTAACTTCTTACTAATCCATCCCATTAACTTGTATTTATAGTTGGTTGAGGGATTGGACCGTTGGAATAGCCGTTTCCGAACGTTGGAATGTCAGAACTAGCCGTTGGGCAAGTTTCCAGGGCGTTAGTCGGCTCCAGAGCCGACTAACCTGGGATTTTTCCCATCCCAGGCTAAGTTAGTCGGCTCTAGAGCCGACTAACGTGGATAAACCCACTGTAAGTCCCACAGTAGTCGGGTCTAGAGCCGACTACCTTGTGCTGCACCACCGCGTGGTCACGTAGTCGGCCCCGTAGCCGACTAATCCAAGGTTTTCTTCTGTAAAAGCTTCTGTGACACATTTTTGACTTGATAACTCACATGTGGGTCGGCCAAGGGCTTTATTCTTTCATTCCAAGTTGCCGTGGGAGTTGACCAAAGTCTCCAAAACTTGAAAAATTACTCAACAGACTTCGAAAACCATTGAATCTTGAACTTTCTACACTTGATAATTTTGCCAAATATCTAAGTTTTACTTAATCTGACCTTGAGTCCTTCTTCTCAGATACTGGGATTCTCTCTCTTGAACCATATACTGATTTTGACGTTTGGAATCCGTTTAGATATTCTTGGTGACTCTTGTATACCTGCAAATCACATTGATCTGCATCAAAATCATTAATAACCTACTTAATTGTTTTGTGATCATCAAAATCAATGCAGGATCAACAATCTCCCCCTTTTTGATGATGATAAAACCATTAAGTATAAGATTAAAATAATAATTTAAGGCAATGCGGCATTGAACTTAACACAAGATTGAGATTATTTGGCTCATATCAGGAGAGATTTCTAAGTCAGTTTCATATATAGGTTTTGTCCCAAAAATCTCGAAAAGAGTGCTAAAAGTAAGAATATGAATCAAAAAATAAAAATTTTTATTCGAGTACTTCAAAAACAATATGACATTCATTTTTCATGTTTTGAACCTAGAGAAATCAGATTTTTGGTGGGTTTTACAGTGAATTTTAACCCAAAAAGCTGAATTTTTCATGAAAAAGTTGAATTTTGTGCCAAAATGATTAAATTCAGTGCCAAATTCAAAAGTTATGTGCTGGGAATGAAGATTTATGCTAATAAACTTTGTCTTCATGTTGAAATCGTAATTTTGAACCAAAAAATTCAGAGTTCGGCAGTTAAATCAGAATGTGCCAAAAGCGTGCCAAAAATCTACATAATGTGCCGAAACTTTGATTTTTGATGTTAAAATTTTTAGAAAAAGTTTTCAAACAAAGCTCAATTGTTTTAAAAGAAAGTAAGGTAAAACTAACAAGTTTTGTCTCCCCCTTTTTGTTGCAAAGATTCAGAAAGACCATTTTGTTCTTAAGAGGGTGAATTTTGTTGAAAACATTTTTATTCTTCTCTCCCTGAACATATGTTCAAATTGTTCTATTTTAAAACTTCGAAGCTACTTAAAACATATTGAAACTTTTGAAACATGATGTACAATTTTTGAAAACTTGAAAAACTTTACTGAAACATGATGAAAGATTTTTGAAACTTGTTGAACCATGAAAAAATTGCTGACACTTGACAAAAAAGATCCTTCTCCTTTTTAAATGTGTGCTTACCCTCTTTAATCTTTTCTTGGGTCCATTCTCCCCCTTTTTATCATCAATCAAAAAGGAAGTGAATGATTAAGCACTTAATTTTATACATCTTATCCTTGATAATTCAATATTAAAAATTTTTATGACAATTGAAATATCTCTAATTTAAAATGGAAGATTAACATGACACATTTCATAAGAAGGAAATTTCATAAATAGAATTCTAAAAAGAGCATAAAATTTCATACATAGACTTTCATACATAAGAGTTTCATACATGACTAGCATTATAAACATTTAGTTCTAATACAAACATTTCAATACATAGAGATCCTAATATATTCTAAATACAACAAGGTAACCTAGACTATTCCTCATTTGAGAATACAACAGATGGTTGAGCAGAAGATCCAGAACCACATCCTTGTGAAGGAGGACGATAGGATGCATGTGGTGACCTGGAGCGAGAGTGAGTAGATGTGAAGCCAGGCTAGGGAGGTGGCTGAGCAGGATGGGTAGGTTGCTGAAATGCAACTGAAGCAAGCTGGTCGCTGATGGTGGAGACCAAATGGTGAAGGAGACCAATGGACATCTCCAGTCTCTCAGATTTTTCATCAAAGGATATAATCTGAGCTCTCAACTGTCTCACTTCTTCAGCCACTCGGGCTAACTCCTCAGAGTCACGGTCAGATCCAGATTCATGACCTCTCATCTCATACATCATCAGCCTTCCACTAATAACATTTACAGAGTGCTCCAGCCTGTCCAACCTCATCATCATCTGAGTCATTGTCTCATTTACAGTAAAAATATGAGGTACCATAGTAAAATCACCTGTAGATGAACCACTATCCCCTGAACTTCTGCTAGAGAGAGCAGATGATACTTCTCTGATAATGTACTGTAGCCGATCCTGACTGAGCTCAATAGATATCCTCTGAGATGCTGTGGGCTCCTCAAGCTGCTGCCTAGTACTTGGTTCAGCCTCCTCATGTGAGGAAGAAGATGGACCCTCTGCCTTAGCTGGCTCATCTGCCTCTGGCTTTCTTCCTCTTCCTCTGGTCCACCGCCCATTAATCTTTACAAAACCCATTCGGCGTAAAGAATGTTCATTGTAGAAGTCCGAATAGTGCAGCTTGGTGGATTCTTCACCCTTCAGTCTTACTCCAAAATGCTTAAAAAAATGGGTGAGAAGCATACCATAGGGAAGAGCAGATCTGGCTCTGTTGACTATTTCTCTCCACACAGTTAACATCAAATCAGGGAGATCATAGAGGATGTCACTGATAATGTGATACATGAGGGTCAGATCCTTCTCAGTGACCAGGTTGAAGCTACCAGTTCTAGGGATGAAAATCGTAGAGATGATGTGATGGAGTAGTCTCATTTTCACATTTAGGGTGTTGGCCTCCAAACGGTCTACACCCTCTCCATCCTCAATTCTTAGGATAGTCTCAATCCTGTGAGCTCTATCCTCAGGAGAATCCTCACAAACTCTACCAACAGGGACTCTTAAGATATTTCCAATGGAGGCACGGTCCAGCTCAATATTAACCCCTTTTACTATGGAAGAAGCAGAGGTGAAATCAACATAGAGATTTTGGTAAAACTCTCTTATCAATTTCGGGTAGATTGCAACCTTTGTCTTGCACAAGAAGCTCCATCCCCTTTGTTGAAGCATCCGCCCAATATTGAACCATTCCCGGGCAAGGAATCCAAAGTCCACTATCCTTTCATTTGAGATAGCTCTTGTGGACAAGGATTGGATGCCAGAGAACCTTGAGGGAGAGGGTACGGCAGGAGCTTGTGCGCCTCTCTCGCGGGAGCTCTCCGGGGCTTCTTCTTGCCGCACACGGGGGATCCTCATCCGTGGAGCCATGGAGACGAGTGTTAGATCTGGAGGGAAGAAGGGATCTAGAGAGGGTGGAGGAAGGGGTTTAGAGGGTTCTAGGCTTGGGGGAAGAGTTTTGTAAGTTTGGAGGAGAAATGAGAAGGAGGGAGACCAAGGGGCATTCGGTCTCTCTAATAGACCAAGCGCTCCTTGGAGTTAGTCGTTTCCCATGCCAACTAACTCCATGTTAGTTGACTCCCCAGTCGACTAACATGGGGAGCATGACACCAGGCCCCCAGAAAGTTTGCAAAACTTCAATGAAAATGATTTTTACAAGCAACGTATGTTATGGGATCATGAAGAGGGGTCAGTTGGGCTAATTGTCATGGCTTTTAATATTTAAATACATGTCCAGAAAAAATTAAAAAAATCAATCTCAGTAGCTGACTCATTCTGATAGGGGGCCAAACATGCCAAGTTCTTTTCTAATTTCATAAAATTTGTTTTCATCAAGGGGTTTTGTGAAAATATCAGCTAATTGCTTATCAATATTAACAAATTCAAGGATTATATCTTCATTTTGAACATGATGTCTAATTTCAATGTGTTTGGTCCTAGAGTGCTGAATTGGATTTTTAGTCAAATTAATGGTACTAGTATTGTCACATTTTATGGGAATGTCTTTAAGTTTAATGTCATAATCTTTCAGTTATTGCTTAATCCATAAGATTTGAGCACAACAACTTCCAGCAGCTATGCATTCAGCCTCAGCTGTGGACAAAACAACTGAAGTTTGTTTCTTGCTAAACCATGAGATTAAGTTAACTCCTAGAAATTGGCAAGTTCCACTAGTTGATTTTCTATCAATTTTACAACTAGCAAAATCAGAGTCTGAGTAACCAATCAGATCAACAGCAGATTGCTTAGCATACCAAAGACCAAGGTTTTTAGTACCATTTAAATATCTTAAGATTCTTTTCACAGCATTTAAATATGTTTCTTTAGGATTAGCTTGAAATCTAGCACACATGCATACATTGAATAAAATATCAGGCCTATTAGCAGTTAGATATAAAAGTGATCCTATCATGCCTCTATAAAGCTTTAAATCTACTGATTTACTATTATCATTCAAATCAAGTTTGCAAAATGAGCTCATAGGGGTACCGACACATTTAGAATTCTCCATGCCAAATTTCTTCAAAATTTCTCTTGTGTATTTGCTTTGGCTAATGAAGATTCCATCTACATTTTGCTTTATTTGAAGTCCGAATAGTTGAGTTCACCCATCATGGTCATCTCAAACTCTCCCTGCATGAGCTTAGCAAAATCTTGGCACAAAATTTCATTAGTAGCACCGAAAATGATGTCATCCACATAAATTTGCATAATAAGCATATCATCATTTACTCTTTTTATAAATAATATAGTGCTTACATTTTCTCTAATGAAATTGTTGCTTATCAAGAATTTGCTTAATTTATCATACTATGCCCAGGGTGCTTGTTTCAAACCATACAAAGCTTTGTTTAACTTAAACACATGGTTTGGATGTTCATTATTTTCAAAACCGGATGGTTGTTCTACATAGACTTCCTTAGCAATATATCCATTTAAGAAAGTACTTTTAACATCCATTTGAAATAATTTGAAGTTCATGAAGCATGCAAAAGCAAGTAATAGTCTAATAGCTTCTAATCTTGCAACAAGAGCAAAGGTTTCATCAAAATCAATGCCTTCTTCCTGATTATAACCTTTAGTTACCAATCTTGCTTTATTTCTAATTATGTTTCAATGCTCATCCAATTTATTTCTGAAAACTCATTTAGTGCTAATTATAGGATAATCTATTGGTCTATCAACTAGGATCCATACATTGTTTCTTTCAAATTGATTTAATTCTTCATGCATTGCATTTATCCAATCAGGGTCATTTTTAGCATCATTAAAATATTTTGGTTTAATTTGTGAAACAAATGCTAAATGATTACATGCATCTCTATATGGGGACCTAGTTCTTACTCCTTGAGATGGGCTACCAATAATAAGTTCTTTGGGGTGATTGTGGACATACTTCCACTCCTTTTCCAAATTATGTGTACCTTGATGTTCAGCTTGTTGGAGTGTTTCAATGCTATCTTCCTGATTACTTTATTCATTTGATCCTTCTTTCTCTTTTAGAGTAATGTCTTGCATTCCTTCTTCAAGTAAACCTACATCATCAACTATATCCTTCTTCCTTGATGAAAGTTTATTAGTTTCATCAAATAATACGTGAATGGATTCTTCTACCACTAATGTTTTTTTATTAAATACTCTATAAGTTCTACTATTGGTAGAATATCCAAGAAAAATTCCTTCATCAGATTTTGCATCAAATTTATCAAGATTTGTTTTGTTATTATCTAGAATAAAACATTTACATCCAAAAACATAAAAATATCCAATGTTTGGTTTTTTACCTTTTCAAAGTTCATATGGGGTCTTTTTCAAAATAAGTCTTATTAGAGCTCGATTCAAAACATAACATGCTGTATTGATTGCTTCAGCCTAAAAGTATTTTGTGAGATTGCTTTCACATAACATGGTTCGGGTCATTTCTTCAAGGGTTCTATTTTTCCTTTCAACTACACCATTTTGTTGAAGGGTTTTAGGTGCAGAAAGTTGTGGTTAATTTCTTTTTCATTACAAAAACTTTCAAAATATTGATTTTCAAATTCTTTTTCATGATCACTTCGAATAGATGTAACTTGAAGACCTTTTTCATTTGTTGCTTTTCTGAAAAATTTTAAAAATGCAGAAAAAGCTTCATCTATGCTTGCTAAGAATAAAACCGAAGTAAAATAAGAGAAATCATCAATGATTACAAAACTATAACGTTTACCACCTAGACTTGTGGTTCTAGTTGGTCCAAACAAGTCTATGTGTAAAAGTTCCAAAGGCCTAGAAGTTAAAACCACATTTTTGGATTTGAATGAAACTCTAGTTTATTTTCCAAACTGGCATGCATCACAAATTTTGTCCTTTTCAAAACTTAATTTTGGCAAACCATTTACTAAATTTTCTCTTTTAATTAGTTTGGAAAGTAAATCCATGCTAACATAAGCAAGTCTACGATGTCATAACTAGCTAGAATCATTAAATTTAGAATTCATGGCAACTAGACATTCAACATTTTGGTCATTAAGCTCATTTAGATCTACCATATAAATATTTCCATGCTTATGACCAATAAATTTCATGCTATCATCAGTAGGTTTCGTAACCATGCAAATAGATGATTCAAAAATAACTTTAAAACCTTTATCACATAATTGACTAATGCTTAATAAATTATACTTTAATCCATCAACAAGAAGAACATTATCAATAAGAGTATGGGAAGTGATACCAATTTTGCCAATGCCAATGATCCTTCCTTGAGCATTGTCTCCAAAAGTAACCACTCCTCCATCCTTAGCTTCCAAAGTGATGAATTGAGATTCATCACCCGTCATGTGTCTTGAACACCCGCTATTCAAGTACCATCTTCTTTTTCCATTACGGGATATAAGACACATCTGCAACCACAATATCAAGTTATGTTCTTAGGTACCCAAGTTTTCTTGGATCCTTTGGGGTTAACATGAATGGTTCCTTTAGGAACCCAAATCTTCTTGATATTCTTGTTGATATAAGAGTTACATGCATAGGCTTTATGTCCTGATTTTTCATATTTGAAACAAGTAATTTTTGAAAAGTTGTTTGGTGGAACAAAAATATTTTTCAAAATTTTTGCTTCTTTAAAGGGTTATAACCTGTCCAGCTTTATTAAAATTAGCCCTTTGGTTGTCAAGAATCATTTGCAATTTTGTGGAACTTAAAGTAAATTTATTCACAATGGGTTTCAGTTTGTTAACTTCATTTTTCAAATTCAGATTTTCTTGGGTTAAAATAGAATTCTCATTTGAAAATTTCTCTTTTTTAAAAACCAATTTTTGGACTTGATTTTTTAAATCTTTATTTTTGCTGCCTAACTTTTTGAATTCAGCAAGTAAATCATAAAAAACATCTTGCAATTTATCAAATGTAAATTCAGTTTGAGAGTTAGGGATTGCCTCTTCTTCATAAGCCATAAGGCACAAGTTTGTTGTTTCTTGTTTCTCATCCTCTAAACTTGTGTCATCACTATCATTCCAAGTTGCCATCAATGCTTTCTTCTTAGACTTTTTGGGACATTTCTTTAATTGTGGACAGTCAGCCTTGAAATGTTCAGGCTTCTTACATTCATAGCATGTGAGAGGCTGCTCCTTATCCTTCTCCTTGCTGAAGTCTTCTTTCAGCAGTGGCCTTCTCTTCACTCCTTGTTTCTTCTTCCTCATGAATTTTCTAAATTTTCTTGTGATAAGAGCAAGCTCATCATCCCCTTCACTCTCTTATGAAGATTCATCACATTCATCCTTTTGATCTGAATACTTTAAGGCCATGGTTCTTCTCTTCTTGGACTCCTCCTCATCAAGATGTTGTTTGACTTGAATTTCATGGGTCATCAGTGATCCCATGAGCTCTTCTAAAGGAAGGATGTTGAGGTCTTTTGCCTCTTGAATTGCAGTCATCTTAGCTTCTCATAACCTAGGCAAAGATCTCAAAATTTTTCTCACTAGATCACTGTTAGTATAAGACTTTCCAAGGCTTTTAAGGCCATTCACAATATCAGTAAATCTAGTGAACATATCAGCAATGGATTCATTTGGTTCCATTTTAAACAGTTCATATCTATGTACAAGCATATTGATTTTAAATTCCTTCACTTGATTTATGCCTTCATGGGTGACCTCAAGTCTATCCCAAATTTCTTTGGCAGAAATACAAGTGAAAATTCTATTTAACCCATTTGCATCAAGTGAACAATATAACACATTCATGGCTTTAGCATTCAACTGAGCCATTTTCTTATCATGCTCATCCCAATCTGCTTCTGGTTTGGGGATTTCAAGATCATTTGTTCTAAGAATGGGTGTGTGAGGGCCATTGACAATGATACTCCATAGATCATAGTCAAGTGCTTGAATAAAAATTTTCATCCTATCCTTTCAATAAGTGTAATTTGTGCCATTGAATAAAGGTGGTCTGTTTGTGGACTATCCCTCAGTCAACAAGGAACTCATTTGGGCTGCCATAGATCTTGGACTCATTGTCGATTAAAACAAATACAAGCAAGAGAACCAATGCTCTGATACCACTTGTTGCCCAGCTAAGTAACCCAAGAGGGGGGGTTGAATTGGGTTCCTTTTAAAATTTTAAACAATGATGTGCAATACTTGCAAAGTTATAAGAGTGAGTGAAGTGTCAAACTTGAAACACACAGCAAGAATAGTGGAAGGTACATACAAACACAAAGGTTTATAGTGGTTCAGTGCTAACCCTTGCACCTACATCCACTCCTCAAGAACCCATTGGAAATTTTCACTACTGATCGTTCTCCAACGATTACAACCTAACTTACTTAGCTAGCTTCTTATTTCTAAGCACAAGGGAGCCTTTACAACCACCAATTAAGGGTTTGGCACACCCCTCACAAGTTTCAACCAAGTTGAAACTCAACAAGATACAATAAGAAACAAGTTCAACAAGAATAGCTCCTTAATGAGCAAATAAATATAATAAAGAGCACTTTATAGTTTTGAAGCCTTTTTCCCTTGAATGAGCTTCACTTCTTTGAATGCTGGGAGTTAAGAGCACTTGATGAAACTTTTGGAGTGGTTGGTGGGAGTTTTAAATGAGCTTCAATGGATTTTCAAATTTCAGCTACAGTGATTTTTGAAAACTAGAGCAGGCTGAATTTTTTTTGGATTTGGCTTGATAAATCTCTCTTTTTCTCACTTGTAATCCTTCAAAAATCCACTTAACTTCTTACTAATCCATCCCATTAACTTGTATTTATAGTTGGTTGAGGGATTGGACCGTTGGAATGGCCATTTCCGAACGTTGGAATGACAGAACTAGACGTTGGGCAAGTTTCCAGGGTGTTAGTCGGCTCTAGAGCCGACTAACCTGGGATTTTTCCCATCCCAGGCTAAGTTAGTCGGCTCTAGAGCTGACTAACCTGGGTAAACCCACTGTAAGTTCCACGGTAGTCGGCTATAGACCCAACTAATCCAAGGTTTTCTTCTGTAAAAGCTTCTGTGACACATTTTTGACTTGATAACTCACATGTGGGTCGGCCAAGAACTTCATTCTTTCATTCCAAGTTGCCATGGGAGTTGACCAAAGTTTCCAAAACTTGAAAAATTACTCTACGAACTTGGAAAACCATTGAATCTTGAACTTTCTACACTTGATAATTTTGCTAAACATCTAAGTTTTACTTAATCTGACCTTGAGTCCTTCTTCTCAGATACTGAGATTCTCTCTCTTGAACCATATACTAATTTTAACGTTTGAAATCTGTTTAGATATTCTTGGTGACTCTTGTATACCTACAAGTCACATTGATTTACACCAAAATCATCAGTAACCTGCTTAATTATTTTGTGATCATTAAAATTAATGCAGGGTCAACACAAACGATTGACATTAGTAGAAGCAAAAGAAAGGGAAGAAAGAGTTTGTGCTATAATTGTGATGAAAATTTAGTCTCCACCATCGTTGTAAAACCAAGTAATTATTTTTTATTAATGATGATTGGTTCGATAATACAGCTGAAATAGGGTGGAAAGATAAGGAAAACTATGAGAAACAGTTTGATAATTTGCCATCTGAAATTTCAATGCATGCTATTACTAATGCTTTATCTCTTCAAACAATAAAAGTGAAAGACAAAATTAAAGAAGCAACCAATTACTATTCTTATTGATTTCAGTAGCACCCATAGCTTTATTTATCTAAAGTTAGTCAAATGTCTCAATTGTCGGTAATCAAATGACAAACTTCTTGATGTTATGGTAGCAAATGGTGAAATTATACAAATTCAAGGTACATTGATAATTTGCCTATGTTAAGGTTTTAACCTTACATCTGAATTTTACATGCTATCTATCCGAGTGTGTGATGTGGTTCTTAGGGTTGGCTATGCATGATTGGACCGATTTTATAAGATTTTTTGAAGCTTCTTATATAATTTAAGGTTCAAAGGTAAAAATATAAGGGGTCTAAAGATTTGCCGATGGAGCCTGTCAGTAGCCACATCATTGAAGAGATGTAGGCTAAAAGAAATATTGCTATATAGTTGCATTCAATGAAGGATAGTGAAAGGCCATAAGAACAGTCAATGATCTCAAATGGTTCTCTCGCAATATTATATGAATACTCTTGCTTAGATTTCTTCATTGAAGCCTATTATGGTAGTATGACTATCAGCAAATTAAATTCTTCTGGACAATCTAATAGGAAATTACATCATCTACCTAGAAGACGCTAAAAAGCAATATGGTTCAACATGAAGTGAAAGTCAAAAACAATCTCAAAGTCTAGTATTGTTAGTGCTGGTAAGACAACTAGATCTTTATCTTATGTTGATAATTTGACTAACTCAAATCAAGATAAAATTGTTAAATTATTTGAGAAGCTTTTGCAAGTTCACTTCAAAGACAACATGTGTTTATATCTTAGCATCTTGAAGTCCTAGAGTCTGAATGTAAGCAACTAATCTTTGATAGTTTTGGAGTTGAATTTGATCTGACTAGCAATTTCTTATATGCTTTCTAACCTTGAGGATAAGGTTGATTTTAAGGGATGAAATATTAGGATTCCTTAATTTTAAAAATTCCTTCAATCCATATGATTTTCTTGATTGAAGGGATCTGAATATTAAATAAAATTTTTAAGGCTTAGTTATTTTGTATTTCGTTAGTTATGAGTTATTTGCAATTTATGAATCCTTTTTCTAATTGTATTAGACTTTCTTTCAGTATCGAGATTACAACCTCATAAATATATAGATTACCTTATAGCTTTTTCATCATGAAATAATATTATTAGTTCTTCTCTATTTGAAGATTCTACTTACTCGAAGAGGTTTAACCCCTTTGAAGTAGTTATTGATGGCTTAATCTTCTCGAAGCTATATATATAGCTGAAAAATAAGTTAGACCTTTGGTCGGTTCCCAATGCCAAGTTGATTGCAACTTGAGACGAAATGTGTGCTACTTTGTCCATTCTTTGTGCATCCCAAATTTGGTTTGAAGGGGATTCATTAACTATTATTTCTTGGCTTCTTAATCCTTCTCCTAACATTCTTAATGCTACATTGTTTAAGGACATCATTCAAATTAAACATGTTCTATGGACATTCAAAGTAACACACCTATTAAGAGAAAGCAATACTATGGCACACTGGTTAGCTGCTGCAACTCCTGAATAACTCATTGAAGGCTCACTCGTACCTGTTCAACTTGCATATCTTCTTCGAAAAGATGCTGCTGATTTTTCGTTATCGACGAGACGATGGTAGCAGGTTTAGAGATGGGTTTTTCTTTCAGACTTGAGACTGATTTCCTCTTGTTATGGGCCTTTGGTTGCCCCAGATGGTTGATTTTTAATTTGGAATTTGAGATAGCTTCCCTGTTTCAATTCAATGTTTGGTTCCTTCATCTCTGCTTTTGATTACTGAAACTATGGTTATAATCTCTACTAATATTTTTTTTTTCTGTGGTCTCTTGCTATTATGGCAGTAATCATGAACGTATTTTTTTCTGTTTGAGGCCTTCGCCACCCTTTCTAAACAAAAAAAAAAAAAAAAAAAAAAAAAAAAAAAAAAAAAAAAAAAAAAAAAAAAAAAAAAAAGGGCAATGGAGCGTTAAGCAGGCAACTACCGGCAGCTGGTTGTGGAGCCGTTCCCAATAGACCGAGTTTAGTTGCAGAAGTGAGGATAAAATCCAAATATTTTTTGCTGAGATACAAGAGGAAACCGCTGAGTCGT
Source organism: Metroxylon sagu (assembly GCA_017589505.3). Classification (NCBI taxonomy): domain Eukaryota; kingdom Viridiplantae; phylum Streptophyta; class Magnoliopsida; order Arecales; family Arecaceae; genus Metroxylon; species Metroxylon sagu. Next base: position 892,546 of record JACVBY030000484.1, read on the forward strand.
CTGATGAGCGACTTCGACGGCAGATTACTATTCCGCATAAAAATTTATATGCAAGTGCCCGCACACTGGTCATTCCCAAAGGGGGCCAAATCCCTACCCAATCTCGTCTCCCTTTATTTCAGTTCCAATTAATCCGCCCATGGCATTTGCGTGCCGGAGAAGCGCTCTTTAAACGCCTCGTCATCCCTAGCCGTCCAAATCCCGCCCCAAGGCATTCTCACCGTTGAAATCATTGTCCACGCGGTCCTTATCCCGTCCCCCCTCTCCTTTTCGAATGAACTTCCCACTTGCCCCTTCTCTGGCTCTCGTCTTCATCCGTTCGATTCGAATCCCCAATTCTATCCCTCGCTCTCTCTCCGCGTCCGACTTCGTCTCCCTCTTTTGTCCCTCTTCCGAATCGGCGCTTCCCTCTTCTTTGATTCTTGAATTAGTGGAGGCAATGCCGAGGAGGTCGCCTCAGTGATCTGTTCTCAGTTTCATGGTGAGTGCAAGGAATCATCTTTGATCGTTTTTCGCCGAATTTTTTTGGTGAATTGATGGCAATTTACTTGTTGAGATACTGAATTCGATCTTGGCGAATTGCTGGTTGAATTTGATCGAATTCGGTGGTTGTTTATTGTGAGAATTTGAAATTAGGGTTTGGTTCCCGCACTTGGTGAAACTAATTTGGTGTGTTTTTGAAAAATTCCCAATTCTTTTCTTTCTTTTTCGTAAAGTTTCTACTGTTATGAAGTCGTTGATGTTTTCTTTCTTTGTTTTGCTGTAGTTGTTCCTTTGAATTGCATGAGGTGGAGTTTTCCATGGGAACAGTTGTTGACACACAGGTTGATGGGGAAAAAGACACCGATGAGAGTGATTTTGGAAAGAGTGGTGCTTCCAACCCGGTGGTTTACCAACTTGTTAGGGTATTTATTTGCGTTGCTTGTTTATTATCACTTGAGTACGGTTTACTGAGTCTTCGTGTGGATGTAGTTCGTTTGTAGCATCAGTTTAACGAAATTAGATAGGAATTTTGCATCATAGATGTCGGAATTGAATAAAGGAGTATGTTTGGAATTTATTTTGTGCCTTATGAAATTTTGGCATCTGAGTTTCAGTGTGTTTGGTTAAATTTTAGAAATTTATTAATGCAACAGTATTTTTGGAACTCAGATATTGGCATATTAAGGTTTTTATTCGTAAATTCATATGTTAAACTTACCCACGGCCAACTTAGGAATGTGTGGATTTATCCTATGATTTATTTAATTGGCATTCATCTCTTGTATCATCTGTTCCCTGAGTAGTAGCTTAGAGAAATCCTGTTGTTTCATGTTCATTAGTAAATGGCTCTCATGCTAGTCACCTTTCCTTTGAATTAGTATAAAGTACTGTTTTGGTGCTTAGAATAACTTCGATTCATCTTTCCTACTGCAAACGGGTGACATTTGGAATATGGCTTTGTGTTGCCTTGTTATGAATAAGAGAAAACACAATGGAGTGGTTGGTGAAGATTTGGATGGAAGTTGTGAGAAAGGATGTCTTTATTGCCACATATGCAGTTTGACTTGTTTTTAAGGAGATGCCAAAAGTAAATGCGAACGTGACAATTATAGAGACTGCTGCATGGTCGTTGTGATGCTCTTCATTTTTGCAGTCAAAGTTCTGATTAGGCATGATAATCGCCTTTCAGTATTTGTAGGATATCAGATGTGCAAAGTTGGGGAAGATTATCCATGGAGCTTACGAGGATGTAGCTGACAAAATTATTTTTGCTTGAATGAACATAGAGGAAATATTGGTGAGGTTTTTATGATCACTCGGTGATAATTGCCATTCAAGCAAACAATTCATCTATGGGATTTTAGTGCTCTTATGTGATGTGTTAGAATGAAGGAGGTGCAGATTACGAGACAAGTTCAAAAACTCATCTTTAATTTTTGGTTTGTGCTGAACTAAATGTGTTCTTATTTGGGCAGTTTTGCTTTAGTTTAAGTAGTTTTAGTTGAAGATTGTGAAGAAATTCAATAATGCAAATGAGATTAGGGGAAAAGAAACACAGAAGAAACATAAAATCAGTCGTGAATAATAATTAAGGATCATTTCAGCTTATTGTTATATTGCTTGTGACCTTACAAGTATTGTTTCAATATTTTTCCAATGAAGCCATTGAAAGATTGAATTTTGGAATTGAGTGCTTAAAAAAAAAAGCTATTTCAGGTTGTACTATAACATTAGCCATCCAACATAGAGTTGTGCAATTGTCTAATGAAATTCAATCTTATGAAGAGCTAAAACTTTGTCAAAGAATTGACTCATCCTCTCAATATATTTGGAACCTGGCATCATGTTGCTTCTAATTTTTTTTTTCAAAAATTGCAAAATTCAATTTTAGTAAGAGAAAATGCTTCTGGACATTTAAACAAATAAAAAAACTCAAATACTTAAAAAAAAAACTATTTATATATTAAATTTAGCCTCATAATTATTTTTGGCCAAAATGCTTAAGCCAACCCCCAGTTTTGGATTGGATTTTGGCTGAAAATGAAACTGATGAAATTTAAGACCATGACAGGGAAAAAACAGGGGAGGGACTTATGTGCCATGCAGTGGCAAAAATAAAAAGAAAGATATCAAAGAGAAGGGGTCTTCCTTTTTGTTCTGGTCGAGTAGTATCTCTCATTGCTAGTACAGTGATCAGTCTTGAGTTACTTTCACATTTCCTCTTACTATCATCTTGATAATTCCTCTGTTTTCAATTAGCATTGCTAATCCTCAATAACTTCTTTCTTGTTTATTATAGACATGCTTGTGAATCTATTCATTCAGGTACATATCCATCTGCTATTAATATATATATATATATATATGGACATGATTTTCTTGACTTTTGACGTTCTAGCTTGTTTTATTTTCAGGTTGAAGGTGATGGAACATTAGTTCCTGCTACAGATGATGAGATTATGGAGGTTGAGCATATGCTTGAGGAAGACAAGAGTGGACTAGTTTCAGATGAAGCTACAAAACATTTTGATGGATGTATTTCAAATGAAAGGTTGCCTTCTAAAAAGTCTGACTTCGAAGGTAATGAATGTTGTATCTCGCTTTTTCTTGTTTTTGCACTTTTCTCTTAGTTATGTATTAGAGAACTTTATCTACTTACAAGTTACAATACGAATATTTTATCAAGGACTTTGGGTGTATACTCTTGTTTGACTGTTTTGGTCTTCTTGATCTGACTGTTGTTATTGTGCTGTTAAAAGTGACAATTTGGCTAGTTACTTTGTGCTTTTCAAGTATTTCCCAGATGCCCTCTTCCTTTGGTATGCCAAATTTCTCTGTGTCATGCATAGGATATGTATTTGTTTTATGCTGCCATTCCAGCTTCAATTTCTTTTATAAGCCCATTCAATTTTCTCCTCTTCATTTTATTTTTGGTTACTTTGAACTGGAGTAACCTGCTAGAATTAGAAATATATAGCCTTATAATCTCTTTACTCTTTTTGGTAGATAATCATAGATGATCAGACATTTATTAAATCTTTTCCTTCTTTGTTGCATTTAATTTCATTTGTTCCCCCTTTGTCTTGTAGGGTGGAATTTGTTTACGAAGAATAAGTATGGAAATTCATGTAGGGTTTAGTTTATGCCAACAGAACTTTTGTGAATGGAAGGCATGGAGCGCATTTCTGCAATTTATTCTAAGCATCGGAAATAAAGTATTATTATTATTATTATTTTCTGATAAGTATTGTGGCAGTTTTGCTGATACTATTTAGATAATGCACACGACTTATTTGCCAAACATGGGTTCCATTGCTGGAGCATGATGCAGTAGTGACTTTAGAAAATATGGAAGCATGGGACTTTGAGAAGTGAGAAGAGTCAGTTAAAAAAAGAAATGATATCAGTTACCATGCCATTGTTAGATTTATATTTGGATGTATTTATACATAGTTGAGATAGTGAGCCTTGGTGCAATAGTAAGGTTGCTCCTGATTTGATATATGGAAGCAGTCTCTCTGCATGTGGGGGTAAGATTGTATGCATCTAACTCTCCCGGATCTTGCAGTGGCTGAAGCCTTGTGCACTGTGCTGCTCTTTACTTGTGCATGGTTGCTTTTTTCAGAAATAAATTAGACAACTGACAGTAAATGGTGAGATCTTGATTAGACTATGATAGAGTGATAAGAAATGCCAAATTAAAGAGGGGCTGAAAATATGATGAAGTGGGTGAAGAATTGGAAACACAAGCATATTTCAGAGCTGGTGACAGTCTTGAAAAACCAGATATACTAACACAGAGATAAACTGGTACAAAAGAGAATGGTTAGGAAAAGTAGTTTGAATTAATCAAGATAAATTGAATTATTTCTTGTAAACCAAATCATACATAAATTAACTAATGAACTGGCTTTGACTGCTCAATTCAAGCTGGAATCTATTTGAAACTTCTGATAAAGACTAATGCAATCAAATGCTGTGAATCATGCTTTCCTAAATTTTTTTCATGGTTAGCTTGCATTCAAATATAATAGGGAGGTGAAGTTTTGCAAATATATCATCATGTAATATAATGAATTTTTAACATATATGCCACTCACAGAGCAAATTCAGTTCAGAGTTATTTGTTGTTTCTGTTCTATATTAAAATTTTAAATCTACAGATTTCTTTTTCTTGATTTTTTTCCTCCTATTTCTTAATCAAGTTAAACTAATATGTCTCTCTCTTTTACCGTCTATTCCTTAAATGTGTGTCTATATGTGTTTGTGCATGTGTGTGCATGTTTTCATGAGTACAAGTGCATTTTTATTCACGCATGCTGAATCCTAGTGAACATTGAGTTGCTGCCCATTTTAATGTGTATTTAGGATTTTATTTGGTCCCTGGCTGAATATGATTTGGTTTCCCAAATAGTTTACCATGTTAGAGGGCTGCAAGAATCAGAGGATTGTGGCTATAAAGCTTGCAAAACCTATGAGATAAAACCATGAAACAAGCGATTCAGAACCGATAGGTTGCAGCAGTACTGTTACTGGCACCCTTTTGGTCAGATTTCTTATTGCTGCAGCCCTAATTTTCAAAACCAAGAACAAAGCTGCCCTGGTCGTGTTGGACGATTTCTCTAAAGAGAGTTACCATGCTGCATACCTATTTGCAAAGCAGGTCTACAGGTTGGCTAGAAAGTTTGGTCTTTCCTTGTGGTTCCCATTAAATATGTGTGAATTTATCTGTTTACCCTGCAAAAAGAAAGCTTTTTGTGCATGTCACCCCTTAGGGAGTTGTTTCTTTCTTTTGATATGCGGAGGGGAGCATGCCTTGTCTCGGGCAGGCGTTAACGATTTTACCAGGACACATCCTATTTGTTTGGTGTCTCGGGGTTGTCTTATTCTTATTAATGGATACGCAGAGAGGGAGCATGCCTTGTTTCAGGCAGTCGTTAACGATTTTACCAGGACACATCCTATTTGTTCGGTGTCCTGGGGTTGCCTTATTCTTATTAATGATTGTGACAGCTTTTATAGGATATGTATCACCTTGGGGTTAGATGAGCTTTTGAGGAGCTACAGTAATTACAAGCTTAGCTTGCACCATACCTGTAGTAGGAGATACCATAGTGACTTGGCTTTGGGGTGGTCTCTTTGTGGATGATGCCCCCTTAATCGTTTTTTAGTCTCCATCATTTACTCCCCTTATTTTAGTAGGCGCAAGAGAGAATCTCTGATGCTGCGAAAGTCATAATGTCTACAAAAAATTCCTGCCTTTATAGGATGAGGAACTTAGTCATGATCTTTTTCTTGACTGTAAGGAACTCAGTCATGATCTCTAGTTCAATTTTCACATGGTTGACATCTTACATAATATCTATCTCATTTTAGTCTGAGCTTTTGAAATTGAAAAAGCTGATAGGTAAGATAGTACTGGTGATGATAAGGCTTCATTCTGTCGTGCTCCTTCAAATCATATAGCTTGATTATAGAGAGACAAAAGGTAGTCTACATTGAAGATCAAATTGTGCAAATTGTCAATTCACAGCAGGCTCGCATATTTTCCATAAGATTTTCTTCATTATGTTTCACCATGTTGCATTTCTAGACTTACATTGAGATCCAAAAAATTAGAGTTTACAAGGTTGGTCCCAGACCAGTCTCTAAGCCAATGGAAATAATGGCCAACATGCATAGTCTGTCCTCATATTTTCTACTCCAGCGAGACAACAATTAATCAAAATTAATAATATTGCTTCCTAAACGTTTTCATTTTTGTTATCCTTAGGGGCCAGTCTATAAATTTGCAGAATTGTGCATACCTTGACCTCCTGTAGGACAGTAGCTGGATAAGTTGGTTCCCAGTGGAGACAAAAGTCTACCCATGTTGCTATAATTGTCACAATATAGAGAGGTTGAGAAAACAATTAGCTTTCTTTTTTTGCATGCTTGCCTTTGAATAGGCCTAATGGTTTTGACTTGTTGGTTTTCTGTTGTAAATTAGTTTATATATTTTTATGAAAGTTGATTTTTTTAGTTCACGGTTAGAAACTAAAATGCCTGATATCTATCCACATTATTCTTGAATTTCTGCATGTCACTTTTTGCTAGTTTCTTTAAGGAAGCTCATATCTCATCAATTTGTATATGTCAGGACTTTCACAATCCAAAAATGCTGAAGTTGATTCCCAAAAGTTGAATGCTAGGCTTGAGGTGCGTTTTTCCACTTTGTATGCATTATGCATTTTTAACATTATGAGCTAGTCTTGTAACAACCACCTTGAACTGGACGGTTCGAGCCAAATTGGCTCGAAACTTGGCTTAAACCGGGATGGTTCGACTTCTTGGTTCGATATCAAAGGTGAACACTCCCTTACCAATGAACCACTCTGTACTTAATTGAACTGCCCGGCCCAGTTTGGCCTGGTAGTGGTGGATATGGTTAGGGGCCTCTGGTCCACTTGATTGGTACACTGCACGTTTAATATGGTATGCACCATACCGGTTCGGTATCAGTACCTGGTACGACGGACCTTGGTTTTCTGACTATATCATTTCTGTGTATCATATCACCATACAACTTCAATCTTTACGCTACCCTCCTTCCCTATTAAAATCGTGGGTGATGTTACTAGACAATGCAGATAAGTTCAAACTTTAAACTAATGTAGTTTCTAGTTATGGTGACAACCTTTTGGTTTGCTGGTCTCTTGATTTAGTGTTTCGTTTAATGTTTGATTGGATAAGGAAAACACAGATGTATGGACACTTATTTTGCTGCCATTTAGTTGCATGGGTTTTTGGGTAGTATTCATGTATTAGGTGAGCCACCTTCATGTCTCAACCCTATCGGACATCCAATTTTGCAATGAGGAAGCTTACTTTCCTGCAACAATAGCAATGCAAAAGCCAATTAGTATTGACTATGCATGAGTCAAAAAGAGTATTTTGGATGAAGATATAAACATTACAAGAAGAAAATCAGTACTAGCAAAGATTTTTTTTTTTTTCTTTTGCTAATGCTGACCACATTAACATTGTAGCATTATATGTCTGAAAAGTGATTGTATTGCTAAGACCTAAAACATGAATTGACTATTCAATAAACATTGTTTGTCTAATCATTGAAACTTTCAGTACAATTTCCCTAGCTTCAAACTGATATACTGTTGATGCATATTGTACAATCCTTGAGGGACTGACAGTGTTTGGGCTAGTGACAAACCTAAGCTAAATTTGCTAGGATTTTATTGTTGAATCTGAATTCGAATGTCAATTGAACTATAAAATTGGATTCTTGAGAGGAAATTGCTATAGGTAGTAGATCTCTACCTAAGTTTTTGTGGACTGGTATGGGATTTCTTTTTTTTTAAACATAATCATCAGAATATTTGGCTGTGTAAAAATTAAGAGCTGAAGTTAATATAATTTGATAATATGGGAAAGTGTAGGAGACACAAGGTAATAGTAGGGTGATTGTGGTGTGCCCTTGGATCGACAGCCATTTTACGTTTAATCCTTGTTGACTGAAATTAGTGAATTATATGAAGAAATGGGAGGCTAGATGGAGATTGGAAAACTAAACAAAGCTAAAGCGAAGATGAATAGGAAGAGATAAGTTGACAAAGAGCTTGAGGAAGATAAGTGGATGGCAGTTACAGGTGGAGCTTTACTAAACTGCCTATTCAGCCCTTGATTTGTAGAAATTAAGTTGTGTTGTTCACAATGGTAAAAGTAGAGGAGAAACCTCTTGATTGTATTGAATAAAATGAATATTATAAATTGAGTAGGTGCTCCCATATACAAGTCTTTGTGAGCAATGTTAAGTCTCCCATATGCAAGTCTTTATGAGCAATGTTAAGGTCAAGATTGGATCATAAATTGTAGAGGGGGTAGGTTTGGATTGGATCATGAATTAGATCATCGATTGCATGATTTTTTCCAGGTTTTTCTTAAAAAATATGAAAATAAATTTATACATAAAATAAGTACTATAAAAATTGTCATCTAAACATCTATAATGCACAATTAAACATTAGGATTGTGGATAGGCTTAACATGGTTGCAATGTTCCCTTATGATATCATCACTATTCTTCATCTCTCCTCATACTTAACGACCTACAAATCATACAAAAAAACAAAAATCAGAACAAATAAAAGAATACAAATTATAAGAAAGAAGAATAACCTAAACAAATAGCAAAAAATCTACGACAAACAACATGATAAAATTACTAAGGTACCTAGGTTTATTAATGTTTACCTAAAATTAGAAGATAGACCGAATCATGCACCAAACAGGCGCCTTTGGTTCTCCTTCAGCATAGAAGGAAGCTCCACTCACCTTTTCTTTATGATGAGTGGGAAATAGAGAGTGAACTGCATTTTTCCTCCTACTTTGCAGTGGCTACATGGAGATGTAGGGTTGTTGTGGTTTAATTAATCTATGCATAGCCATGCAGCACATTTTATTCTCGTAAGAAAGTGCTGCAACTCATATGGGATCCAATTATCTAAACTTATAATCTCTTCCTAGCAAGGTTTGCAGTATCGATCATATCCAATCATACCGGGAAGGTACTGGTATGATACCGAGATTTGATTTGGTGTGAACCAAATCAAACCGAACTGAGTAGAACCATCCTATGCCGTCTAGTTTTAAGCGGTACAATAATTGAGAGTGAGGAAAAGTATTGGCATCTTGTCTTGGTGTGGGATATGTATTGTACTGAGCCTGTGATATACCAGTATGGTTATCAATACCGGTTTTGCAGATCGTACTTCTTAATTTATTCCTATGAACAAAAGGCCACTTCCTTTGTTTAAAGTTGTTGGGTCCCTGTGCAATGAGTCCCACAAAAGTATTCTTATTATCTCAGCTGTTCCATGCACGTGACTAAAAAGAGGAAGAGTTGCATTTCTGGACAACCCCACATTTTCTCTTGATTGATGTTATACACTTTTTCAAAATGTACAAGATGGAAAATATATAACCTTAACCGAAGTCAAAAATTCAAATAGATAATCATTAGACATGTTATATTATTGGCATACTTTTGGCCCATAAGACAGTCTGCTGACACCATAAAGTTTGATATAACTTTGTATTGAATCCATTTCGTTATATAAAACTCATTGATTTGAAGATGAATCAAAAATATGAAGTCATAATAACCCACAAAGTTAGTATCATTTGCAGATGTTTGCGGTTTGTCTTGACATATTAGCTGGTGTCAATGTAAGTAACAGTAGGTAATGTTGGCATCGATATTAGTTGAGGCATCTCTGAAAAGATTGACTGGGTCATCATTGTACTGGCACTACATTAGCAAATGTCCATGCCTATTAGAATTGAACTGTAAAATACTTTTTATTCTTTTAATAACTATGCTAGCTATGCAAAGATCTTTCATCTATTATATTTTGTTTTTGGCTGGTGTTTATGCCATGCTGTGAAAGAAAGCAACAATGATTAACTAAAATAATCATAGTTGCCAATTGATCTTTTGTCACTAGTATGTACATAAGCTAGACACACTATAGTTTTAATTGCATTTAACAATTACGCATGTACATGCTACAACTTATCGTGTGGTTGATAAGTTCATCATCTGTTACCATTTTATTTATATATACTTGTTTGTGAAGTTGAAAATGTCTTTTGTCTTCGGTATATAATGCTTTGTTCCTGAGTCCATATTTTCCTTTCCATTCTGCCTTTTTTGTTTAAATTCTATCTTGTAGTATATAGAGGTGATGTTGCAAAAGGTTAAACAGGAAGAGAGGTTGCGGTTGTTGTCTGAATCTCTAAATCATTCTACCAAGTGTATGGATGTCAATTGTCAGACTTCTAACAGTTGTAATGAGACACAAGCCTGCAACGACAAGCTCCAATCTGAGAATGCTTCAATGGAAATGGCTCCTTCTATGATATTAAATGGCAGCCACAGTGCTCAATTAGGAAGTGCAGAAACATGCTCAGGACCTGCAAATGAGTCGGTCACCAGCAGATCATCAGTTTCTGAAATATGCACTAGTTCAATGCCTGATTTTTCTATTCTAAAAGGAGAGATCTGTTTGGATAATCTCTCAATAAGAGAGCTTCAGGAAGCTTTCAGAGCTACCTTTGGTCGCCAGACTTCTGTCAAAGACAAATTATGGCTTAAACGGCGTATTACGATGGGATTAACTAACTCCTGTGATGTTCCAACTGCAAGTTTTGTGATCAAAGATAATAAAATAGTTCACAAGGAAGTGAAGGAAGAACCATCCGGGCTGCCAAAGTCTCAGATTGAAGCTGGTTCTTTTTTGACAGATCAAGTTAATGATCCAACAATAAATAATTCTGAAGATTTACCAACTAGCCCTACTAACCGATTTGAAGATCAGCAAGCATCCGGCAAGCGGCTTAGAAAACCTATTTCAGAGTATGATGAGAAGAATGAAAATCTTCAAATGGAACAGTTTGCTGCCAAAAGGGTGAGAAAGCCTACAAGGCGGTACATTGAAGAACTTTCAGAATTTGAGACCAGGGAGTGTACTGCTAGATTGTTATCTTCAGTAAAAAATACTGGACATTGCCAGTCCTCTCCAAAATCTCGGATCAGGCCAGTTCATGTCATTGGCTCCCGGGGCACAACCTTGTCCACCAGGCAGGACTCCCTAGGAGGATTTGGAATTCAGGTACCATATGTCTCTAGGGTGAGAAGAGGACGCCCAAGGAAGAACTTTGTGACTCTCATGGTATGTCAACTACCGACTTAAGCCTGACATGTAAGGCTTTGGTAATATCTAGTATTGCAATGCATTGCTGTTCTCCAGGATAAAAATTGACGTTAATTGGTGTAATTCTATTCTATTTGTGCTTTACCATAGTTTATTTTTTATAGCCAGAAGACTTGGTTCATGGTCTGTTTATGTTGCTGTTGAGGTGATTCATAGACCATACATATTGGAATGTTGTGTCATTGTTTTTTCTTTTTGTTCTCTTCTATCACCCATCCATTTATCCACATCCCTTTATTTTGCTTCAGAACCCATAATCATCTTTTTGTGTTCAATTTGTTTCTTGTTCTTGTGTCACAGCAATTATATTATTTTTCCTTTTCGATAACTAAAACTTTTCTTGCCCCTTAAAAACCTGTTTCCCTGTATGTAGTTGACTACATCTTCATCACTGTGGACCTTTTATCCTTACACATTGTCTTTCTACAGTTTTTTGTTGAAATATTTGTGGAACTGACCATAGGAACAAGGTTTCATGTTTTTGATGATATTCAGTGGCTCATGTCTAAGACCAAATTGTGCCTTTTGTTTGATATTTTCTGTACTAGCTGTAGTAACATATAGAATGATGTTTTAACTTTATAACAGTGTTATCGCTATTATGTTCTAGGCTTTGAAATTGTTATCAGCTGTGATAACATTTGGCACACTATTATTTGGCTTAAAGCTTCACTGCATTATGATGCGGAAATATCAGATAGTAATTGTAAAGTAACAACATTATTTGATAGAACCACAGTTGCAGATTATAATATTAATATTTTAGACCAATGTTTATATATACAATGAAGATGGTAATGCAATTTATTCTTCTTCCTTAATGAATTATAAACATTAAATAACATATGATAATGATCTTGATGTATGTAGTCCATTATGTTTTTTAATTGCTGCACATATGGTAACATGAAAGAGGTGCCCTGAGACAAAGGTAAGGTTCTGGCCAAGCTGGTTGGTGCTGGTTGGCATGCATCGCACGAGGCAAGTACTGGCACCCAGCCAGGAAGCATGATGCCTAACAATTTTATCTGTTAAATATTTTAATTAAGGAAAGGGTGTTAAGTCTTTTTTTTTTTTTTTAATTCTAGAACATTGGAATGATGTGGTGATGTGCCAGCATAGCTGTCCTGGTTGTTGGTGAGCTGGTGCACTAGCATCAACAGTTGACACCTTGCCTGATACCATGATAACTGTTGTTATGTGAAACCATGACAGAGAATGGCTTTACTATAACAATGATGCAATCATAACTCAAATTCAGACGGTTTCCTTTCTATCTGCTTAATCTATTTTTGACTGGTAAAAATTGTCGATATTTTCTATTGAAGAGAAAGCAAGGTTAGAAGCATGCAGAAAAGGATCATGACAGAGAAGGAGAAGATTAGAAATAGGAAATACTGGCGACACAAAAATTGTGGAACAAAATTGATTTTTATAAGCTCTTCAGAAGTAGATACTAGGTTGAATTGGTTTTATGTTTAGAGGGAGAGTTATATTTCCAGTAGTGGTTTTATTCTGGGTGCCACTTAAATTGCATGAGAATTGAAGTCTCTTAACCCATTGGGTCGTGAAATTTTGCTAATTGAGAATTCCTTAATTCATTCACTTGACATGTAGTCCTCATAGAGAAGACATGATTCTTTCTTCACCATGTAATGCAAGATTCCATCTGCAACTGATTAACTTGAACATCTGTCCGTTCTTGTGTGACATCATTTTCATTACATCTGTTATCCTAGCCATCTCAATTAATATCCAAAGGGCTTAGGCATTTAGGTAGGACAAAGATGTCCGGTTGGTCACTTGCTATACCTCTACACAAGGTTGCCTTGCAGAACTAACCTTAAAACGCTGTCCTGAATTCTAATAGAAACTTCATTTCTTAAAAAAAAATGTCTTTTCTTTTCAACAATTTTTGACTATTTAAACTGATACATTTTACCTGAAGTGTTCATGTTCATGTGAATCGTTTCATCTATTTCGTGAAAAACTATGAGCAATGTAACTAAAGCCAAACATATTTCAAGATATATGTTATTTTCTTTTTTTTTAAAAAAAATTGCTTTCTGTCAATATGATAAATTTCTATTGATGCAAAATTTAGGTTTATTTCATAGAATTGGTAGATCATCTGTAATCCAAATAACTTGTCAAAATTTCAACCCGTTTGAATGGACATAAGTAGGGTTGTTAAGGACCTATCGAACTTTTAGGATATGATTAGGAATGTCATGCTTATTGGATCTAAATCAACCCAATGATGTACTTCTTCCACTAATGATCTATGAAGGATCCTAAGACATTATTTGGAAAACGTTTGTGAGACTAAAAATGTGAAAGTTCTATCCAGAAGGGGTTATTTAAGAAGGAAAAAACTTTACAAACCCATGATTACTTCTTTATTTATCATTTTCTTCTAATCTAAGTTGATTTTGCCTCAATTCATACCAGATCAACTTCTTTTTTGTGCCATTCGTGAAGATGGATTTGAGCGAAAATGTGGTTTGTAATTTTATATTAATTGAGCTGCATGAAAAACATGTATAATAACTAATTCTTTTTCAAATTTATAAGTTATTCTGTGTAATATTAACTAGTATCAGTATGTCACCATGCACCATATACACATTGGTAAAAATGCTTCTATAGAAGAACCTGCAGCCCTATCAATGATATGATGAAATGAGGATTTCAATATGATCTTCCTAGCACTATTCATCTGGATCATATGGATTTTGCAGAGGCTTAATTTTTTTTTTTTTTTTCAGCATTTGCTCCTTAAAAACATCTGACATAATGATCGACATTTTCCCCCTCCTCTCCCTGACAACTAACCTTATTTCCAATAATGTTTGTCATAATTGGCAGAAATACCATCCTAGTGGCATCGCATCCAACCAGGTAAAAACAGCTCTTGGGATTCCTGCCTTGCAACAAAATAGTGAAAGTGGAAGCAAAGGAAGGAAAGCCAAAGCTGCGCCTACGCATATTCCACAGCCGGTGCGATGATACTTAACCCACAGTGTGCCTTGTCTCTCTTGATGGTCTTGTTCTGTATTGTGATTTTTATGTAGTTGCTGGCAAAGTGTTTGTAATGCCTGACCACGTGACTTTTCTCCCAATCTTTATGTTTATTTTGCAGCTTTACATAGTTTCTAGCTAGGTTTCTGAAATGCCTGTTTGAATTAAGGAGAACCATTATGGTGTATTTTTGCAATAACAATGGAGATGATTTTCTTGTACCAGGAAACTTGTTCATATCATTCTCATTAGTCTATATAATCTAGGTGATCTAATGTATGTAGCACAAGAGCCTTATGAGATATGCTGATATGTTGGAAGACATGTGATGATTTTTGGAAGACATGTGATGATTTCTAGAGCTTTCCTTTTATTATCCTTATTTTAGTATTTACTCATTTTATACTGTTATTTAATTCTGAACATGTTTGTTGGCATATTAACCCTTATACATTAAAACCCAACAATATCTAGTGAATCTCAATCTGAGAAATAATTATCCAATAAGTCCAAAGAATTCAACGTTCTAATCAACAGCTCTTGCTGCAGAACTTTGTTGATGAGAGAGAAAAGAATGATGCAGAAAAAATTAACAATGATGAGGAGGAGCAAGATCAGGGGCTTGAAAAGTTTGTTGCAACCGGAGATAACACAGACGATAATGCCAGTATTCAGCCACAATTGAAAGGTGGTGTCAGAAGGAAGCATCATCGAGCCTGGACTCTTGGTGAGGTTTTGAAGTTAGTTGAAGGAGTAGCTAGGTATGGAGCTGGTAGGTGGTCTGAGATTAGGCGGCTAGCCTTTGCCTCTTACTCTTATCGCACCTCAGTTGATCTTAAGGTAATCTCATTCTTATGCCTATACCCTGAATTTTCTATCAGCAGACCCGAAAGTTTCTGGTATTTCCTGAGGCAATCTTCCTCACAATTTGAAATGAGATGAAAACTTTAATATTGGACAACACTCTAGTTAACAAGATTGCGATGCATTTGTTCTCAGGATAAATGGCGGAACCTGCTGAGAGCGAGCTTGGCACAAGGTCCTACAGACAAAGGGGTGAGGTCACCAGCAACCTTGGCTTCTGATTTTCCTTTTTTTTTTTTGTTTTCCTCTCTTGAATTAGACCAATTGGAATTTCATGGTGGTCTCTTTCCTCCCTCATCAGCGCATCAAATTAACCCCTATCTCTATGATTTAACAAAATTAATAGGACTTTGGTGGGCCAAGACTGCGAGGTATCATTGAATGTAGCCTATTTATTGGTGATTTTAAGCTGCAGCTTACAGTCTTGCCCTAGGAGGTGGGGGACAGAAGTGGAAAACATTTGGTTTCTTGATTTGATGCTTATTCTCTTTTGTTGTGCGTGTAGGCGAGGAACTCCCGAAAACATACATCAATCCCAATACCAACACCCATCCTAACACGAGTGAGGGAACTGGCGGAGATGCACTCACAGACTGGTGTTGAGATCGGTCCAAGCAAGATTGCTGGCCATGGTGGGAGAATTGTACAGGAAAAAGGATCTGGATTTTTATGACCAGCCATGTAAGTAGAACGGTTAAACTAATAAGAAGAAACGCCATGTATCCACCTATGTACAATATTTTGAGATATATACAGTCATCAATGTTCTCTCTTGATGCATTTTGAGCATTTTTCTGTTTCACTTGGGTGCTCCAAGAAGAATGCTTACCAATCCAAGTTGTTACTGGAACAGAAGAAATACAAATTGTTACTGGAACAGAAGAAATACCAATGACGGGTTAGGGGAAGTTTTAAAGAGATACCGATAGAATTTTGGATCGGTTCAGAAAGAACCCATTCTTCTTCCTTTCTTTCTCTTTTTCCCTTTCTCTTAAATTCTCGATTATTCCTTCATGATTAATGCTTCATCACTTGCTAATAGATGAGGATGGTTTGGATCCATTTAAGAAGGTTTTTTTAAGTTTTAGTTGGAAACCAACTCCTCATTTTCTCGAGCTCATTCTTCTTCCTTTCTTCCTCTTTTTCCCCCTTTTTTTTTTCTCCTTAATTGTTGATTATTCCTTCACGATTGATCCTCTATTGAGCGATAAAAGAGGGTTTGGAACAATTTAAAAAATTTTACTTTAATACCAACTCTGCAAAGATTTAGGAGAAAAATATACCGTCTTCTACTTGCTTTGGCTTTCAAACCTAAAGAGTTTCACTTTGTCTTGAATTCAAACTTCATCGGTCAAAAGGAAACAGGTCTTGTAGATGCACTCCTCATTGGCGGAGGTCATGCTCTTTTTATTTATTTATCAGAATTTTTGCCTTTATTTTATTGACGGGTCTGAAATGATAAAAGCCAGTATTTTCTTGCACGTAAGAGTGATCATAAAAAAAAGAAAAAAAAATTATCTTTCAAAATTTCCATAAGCGAAACTCGAATCTCAATTTTAAAAAAATTAGTAATAACATTAAGTTAACTCAGTATGACAATGTGATCCAGCTGTCTATCTCTGCTAAACAACGGTTGGTGTTAGTTATCTTGTCATTGTTTCCAAAATATCTAAGCGTTGCGTGGTAGAAATTGCTCAACCAGACTTGCCACTGAAATCATTTGTTTTTTCTGCCTTAACTGCTAAATATTGGAAAAGCTTCGGAGCCAAGCACTTCTTGCAGCAGTCTACCTTCTCTCTAGCAAAAAGTCTCCCCCTATCAACACTTCAAACAAACGCATCTTTAAAATCTAGAATTCTTCTTAGTTTCCATGCCATTCTTCTTCAATATAGTGACTGAAGTATCAATCAATTCAACTTTGCCAATAATATCCATAATTTAACTTCTTTTCATAGTAGATTTAAAAATTTATTCATAACTAAAATGCTTGATGACAAAATTTTTAGAGAAGTAGAAACGACTCCCCTAAACATGAAGTCACAGATACCCTACATATCTATCTATCTGAATGACAGAAGGTTTTAGTTCCTTCCTTTTCTGTTAGAAACCACCAATCACACGCAAATCTATTCCATATCATAAAATTTTAGCTAATTATCATAAAATTTATGACAATTTATTTGTTATTTCATAAGATGAGTCATGGTCAGCACAACAATTTTTTTTGGGTATAAAAGAAGTAGAGATTGCTAACACCCCGAGTTATTCGCTAGATTCTTGCCAGAGGACTCTTTGCCAAATGCTAACACCCAACTGATCCTTTGAATCAGGAGCCTTGAGAGCACAAGATGCCTTCCCTTTTCCATGGATAAACCTTGCATTCTCCTCTGTGTATGCATGCGTTTCATTCAACAGTCTGCAATGTTCAAGACCAAATTCAGTGTTACAATTCTCAATTTATTTGACTTGGATTATTTTTGTCAGTTCATGCAATCCAAGTCTATTTAGACGAATCCATTGAGGACATCTTGTGTACTGATTGAAGGTGAACTACATAACATAAACACAATTTGGAAAAACTCAGTAGGATTTTAAATGAAATCCTATCAATATCATTTAGCATGCTTCTTCGAAAACTTGTGACAGGAGAGGTAAACTACCTTTAAAAACTACAGTGAGCATGAGATATCTAAATGCTACTTATGTCTTGACCTCTTCAGCATCCTCAATCTATTTACTAGGAAGTTGGTGATATTTTTCTATCATCTAATGAGCTGCCAGCAGTGTAATGGCACCAGTGGTATGTGCCTACATGAGGCATGCAATACTAACATTATCACTCTGTGACTGATGATATAATCACAGAACAACGATACTTACGATTTGTAAACAATCTTGTTCATTGTGGTGGCAGATATGAGGACCTCACCGTTCAGGTAGAGCAGCTCTCCAGTAATGCTCTCATTGATCCTCTCATCAATTTGTTGAGCATTAAGAGTATATAGTTGATCAGATGCCTTAAAAGCACATGCATAAGATCAGATTAGCTATTTTGATCATGGTAATCTTATTCTCATTATCAAGTGTAAGATCTTACAGAAGTTTAATATAAATTTCTAGATAGGTGCATCTTACCATAACCCATCCCCATGTATCTACATATGATGGCATATGAGCTGTGTAGGCAAGCACATCCATACAGATAACAAAAGAAAGGCTATCAGTGTCCAAACAGAGATGTGAAATGTGATGGTAGAAGGCTAGCTGTTAATGTTTTACAACCCAAGCAGGAACTCTCATCATCAGGAGTAACCAAAGCAATCATATGCAAATGGGCAATATCATGATCAGATCTCTTACTCTAGTAATGGCAAGTACCCTCAAAGTATGAATGGAGGGTTGTGATACAAGAACACAATGATTATGTTGTAGGAGGTATATATGCAAATGTTTTATGGGACCCAACGTGGTGTTGGGCACATTTACCCTCACGTCAACAGGAAGATAGACATTTTGGATGCCTTCAATGCTTACCATTTCTTTGAGTAAAACTTAAAATTTAAGTTATGATAAGCTATGCTTGCAGTAATCCCTGGGGAAAGCCGCATAGCAAAATTTGAGGCAGTCGACTGTATTTAGATATAAAAGCAACTCAGATTTTATGTTACGCTTGACATTATTGCTAGTAGTAAAGCTTTTGCCGATAAAGCTTTTGAAAGTAAAGTTTTCACAAAAAGTTATTCGATATTTCATAACTATATTTTTGAAGTGTCAGAAAACATTATATTTATTTAGTTACCAAACTGAAATAATGCTTTTACATTGAGAAAATGATAATAAAGACATTCCATAATACATTCGACCATCTATACTACTATAATAATATAATAATAATTATTATAATATAGTAATGATAATATTACTATAGTAGCAGTGCTATAATATTAATATAATATAGTATAGTTATTATTAAATTTTAACTATCTTATATAATTAGTATAATAATAATATGATAACACTATATTATTGTAACAATGTAATAATATATTATTATCATTATAATATAGTACTATAATATTATAAAACATCTTATCTTATTATAATTATTTTATTATAATAATAAATTATATTATAGTAATAATATAATAATAATGGCTATTATAATATAATAATGATAATAATATTATATTGAGGTAGACTTGGCTATATTCGAACGTAGCCAAGCTTAAATCTGATTACTCTTCCCATTTTTGAACCCACACATTTTGCGAATCATAATGTGAAAAAAATAAAAAAGATGGGGTAGCTTCGAGATTCACGTGGATTTAAGGATAGAGAAGGTGAGCAGATCCTATATTATAATAAACTCAATTACATTCAGGAACTCGACTACATTCGAATGTAGTCAAGTCGATCTCTATTATATTAATAATAAAATAATATTACTATAATATAATATATTTAGTATTAGTTTATAATTATATCATATAATTAATATAAAAATATTACAATAATACTATATAATTTTAATAAAAATAATATTATATTATTATAATAATATAATATAATAGTATTATTGTCATATTATTTTATGGTGCCATTATTATAATAAAATAATACCATTATATTATATTAATAATATATATTATTTTAATAATAATATGATATTATATTATTATCATAATTTTATTATAATAATTAATTATATGATAATAAAAGGGGCATAGTAGTAATTTCAATGAAGAAATTAGGGGTAACTGATATAAAAGAGCTTCCTGAAAATTAATAAGCAGAGTTTCCAGAAAATGGAGTTTTTTACAGCTTCTAGGGAGAAGAGAAAATGCTTTTAAAAAATTTATCAAGCATCCTTTTTCTCTGAAAAATGCTTTTGAGTCTTCAATAGTGCTTTTGGGTTTTCCTAAAGCTTAACCAAATGGAGACTTAGTAAATTTAGATTAAAAGTTTGACTTCAAGCTAAAATAGCCTAACGCTAAACTTGCCACTGGTTTGCACTTTCTAGTGAAACTGGTGACATGTTAAATATTGATGTGGACTCAGGCCATGCTTGAGTATGACAATAATGTTAAGCTTGCAAAACATAAATAGGTTTTGGTTCAAAAGAATGCAAAAGCTCTTCTCTACACAAGGAAAAGAAAGGGAAAGAAAAGAAGGTGGAAACTCACATTTAAAAACATTCTTTAGGGTGTTGTATATTGATGAAAAGACCTTCTTATGGTAAGAACACCAGCTGGTCCAGCCTGTGCATGACATGATCAAATTAGAGTGAGACTATAATTGGGTGGAATGTGAGAAAGAGATTTTATTGAACTTGGAATCCTAGTAATAGTTAGATCATAGTTAAGATGCCCACTTGGGTGACAAAGATGCCATGATGGTGGAGCTTGGGCTTGAGCACTTGTTCATAGAATGATCTAGTGCAGAGCTGATAGCATGGTCCTCTTTCCACAGGGTCAGCCAGATCTCCCACTATAACATCATATTTCTCCTCTCTCTTCTCCAGCTCCACCCTAGAGCAATCAATTTTAAGAAATCAAATTAGAGGTTGCATAATGAAGTGACATGACAATTCTCAAATTGCAGATTGTTCACCATCACATTTGATTTTCTTATATTTTCACTAGAAATATTTTAGATCAAAAAATCAAATTATAGATAAGAATGAAACCTTGGAAGAAATGATTTTTTACATGATCATCAAAAAAATTAGAAATTTAAAATTATATCCACCATCTTGTTTATCAATGATTGATTTTAGCCCTGTTGCTTAGCTCCTCAACAGCAATTAAAAGAATTTTAGCCACCATGCTCCAACATGAATCCAATTGGGACAAACTATGTTGTAGAATTAGTCTGGTAGATAATTGATCATATAAGAGGAGGAAAAAAGAGGCCATTATTAAGAATGATAATATGTATGTGTCTGTGTATATATGCATATATATATATATATATATATGTGTGTGTGTGTGCAATCGATAATGTATATCATGCTTAATATACTCTTCTCTCTCATGTATCAGATCATGCATATGGAGGAAAAAAATGACTAAAATAAGTTAAGATAATAACTAAAATAATTAAATAAAAGTTTAGCATAGAGAGGATTCAAATAAGATATTATCAGGATAATTAAATAAATACTTAGGATGGAGAGGACTTGAATTTATGACCTCCAACAAACTTTGTTTTTGATATCATGTTGGGTAACAAATTAATTCTAAAAGCTTAAGTTAATAATGTAAAAGTCAACAATGTATATCGAGTTGAATAATAAAAATGTGATGAACACTTAAGAACATTGAGAATATCCAAAAATAAATTAAATAAATGACTTACGAGGTCACAATGCTATAATGGCACTAGGGCTCTTAAAAGGACCTATATTTGGCTAGAATCTTATCGATTTTAACATATAAACATCAAGCCATAAATTGTTTATAGAGTATAAAATCAAATGGAATGGGTTGAAATTTATAAACAGGATATTTAATAATCAAAACGTTTCTTAAGGTCTAAGATATATTCGAGTCTAGCCCCAAGAGACCAACCAAATCTTATTTGATTACATAGCTAAACCTTAAACATTACATACATTTTAAGAATTTTATAGTGCTTCATGATAAGATATATTACTACATAGAACACATAAATAACACAAATCTCCATTTGCTACATAATTGCTGGTCTTTATATCCTCAACCATCATTAAAATTTATTACTTAATATATAAGATAAATTAATTATACCAATATCGATATGTTTAATTATTATTAATTCTTTATTTGCAATAAAAATTAGGCTAACGAAACATTTTATTTTTATAATTTATTACATTATGGTATTGCATTTGAAGAATAGACAGAAAAAGGACATTGCATAGGCTAACATTAATGATATAGATATTAATGGCAAAAGTTTATATATAAAAACATGAAGTTCTTCATTTATATTACTATATTGCATGAAAAAATAAATGGAAACAAAAAAGGAAAAAAAAAGTCCTATCCTATGCATTATCCTTCTATTTATGATAATTTATTACACTATTGTGTTGCCTTATTCAATAATAGTTGAAAAATAAAAAGCTATATTTCATGCATCGATCAATATTAATGATAGGAGTTTTAATACGAAAACCTAGGGTTCTCTATTTATGTTACTATATTATATTTGAAAGTTGGTGGGTTATATGCTAGTTTTTAACTACGCAATAAGTCAAACTTTACTTAAGACTCTACAAACCTCAATGTATTACAATAAACTCAAGCTAAGGGCTGCGAACAATGTTTACAAGTCAGCCCCATACCACATATCTCCCACGCGAGTCAATCCCGTGTGTATACCTAAATGGCACGCTATCATCTCTAATATATATATTTTTTTAATATTTGTTCCTTAGAATTAGGATAAGTTCAAATTGGGCAAAGGTGGCATCAGTGACACTTGGACTCGCTTGGCGTCGTTGACGACGAGGCAGAGCTCGTCGCTAGCGAAGGCCTCCCGGTTGGCAGTCAGAAAACTCCGGCAGAAGTCCACAACCTCCTGCCAGCCCACACGTGTGACGACATATTTATTTCATGCAGATACGAAGCATTCATAATTCCACGTACTTATAATAAATATAATTATTGCCATCTCATGAAGTTTTTTATTTCCAACAACGAGAAGAAGCGATGAGACCGGGTTGATGTCACACATGACCACCTTCTCAATGGTGTTGTGCTTGAGGACTTCTCTTGCAGTTGATCCCTCTCCACCTCCCAATATAAATACCATCTTAGGACTGCAGTTATTATATATAAAAAAAATATAAAAATATTATTATAAATAAACTATATAGATTTAAGAATAAAAAAATAATTAAATTTAAATTACATTCGAATATAAATAAGTTTATCTTTTTCTTTTTATATATGTATATATGGGGGAGGTTTTATCTTGTAAAATGATCTGCTCAATATTAATTTTTTAAATGAATTCTAGATAATGCTGTTATACTATTACAATGGCAGTGAAGTTATTTGAGAAATTTTTTTTAAAAAAAATAATTCTTTGATCTAGACATAAGATAGATGTTATCAGTAGTGGATGATGGAGATCCAAGATTTGAAACTTTATTTGAATTTTAGTAACTTTGTCAAATTGGTTTTAAAGTGTTATAATAAATAATATTCAGTTATATAAAAACAACGTAGAATGATATTTATA
The DNA here is from genome assembly GCA_017589505.3 of Metroxylon sagu. Classification (NCBI taxonomy): domain Eukaryota; kingdom Viridiplantae; phylum Streptophyta; class Magnoliopsida; order Arecales; family Arecaceae; genus Metroxylon; species Metroxylon sagu. The sequence continues at coordinate 915,915 of JACVBY030000484.1, forward strand.
ATGGCTGTGGTGCAACATCATTAAAAGAGGAGATCAACTGAGGTGGTTATATGATATTTAGCATGTATTATAATATGTGATGGTTATTTATGATATTTAGCATTTATTATAGTAAATGGACATGTCTTAAAAGTAATTACAAAATGTATGATGGTTATCATTGAAACTAAATTTAGAGCCATCAGCAAAACCAAATACTGTAAGCTGGGTAAAATATCTAGATCGAACTTTATGATGTTTCCTGGTGATTATTGGATCCGGGTCATGGATTAAAAACTCAGCTTTACCCGCCTCGTTTGTCATTCCGCTGCCAACCCAAGGTGGTGACAGTGGGACCAGAGCATAACTGGAACTGGCCAGGTGTGGAGGTGGGATTTTTTTTAATTTAATTGTTAATAAGAAAATAACTTATAATAGGATAGCAATATAGGAGTAGATAAAAAGGTGGTGAATCACCCGGCCGAACTTGGCCCGAGCCCAACCTTTTTTTTTTTTTTTTTTAAAGTAAGGGTAGCAAAACTTCAAAATATAATGATAAATAAATTAATTTAAATCCGACTCATTTATTAATTTGATCAGAAATGTAAATCCAAATCCAACCCATATATTAGATGGATAACCCGTTTAACTTATATAAGCTATGTAACTTCTTTAATTCATGTGATCCATATAACCTGTATAATCCGTATATTTATATAAAATTTATGTAATTTATATAATCTATGCAATATGTTTAATATTAATTTATTTATAAAATAATTATTATTAAAAGTTATAACTAAAGTGCAAACAAAACCTTTTCATTTAAGGAAAAAAAAGAAAAAGATAAGTATAAAATCCTTACATAAGCATATAATCATCATTATAAAATAATAATTAATTAAAAGATGATATTAATTTAGATAATTTGGTCTGATGGATTGTCATATCTGGATTGGCTGATCAAGTTACACGAATTGACCCGTTCAATAATCAAATAATTGCAGGTTAATGGGTTAACCCGTGACTCAACTCATTTATTAATCATACCTAACAGATTAATACAATTTTGATCTAAACTCGTTTATGCTTAACCCAAATACGTTAACTTCATGTTAGATTCAAGCCGGGTTCACAGGTCATGTCCTAAATTACTATCCCTAATTGGAAGGAAGGGAAAAAAGGGGAGAGAGAGAAAGAGAGAGAGAGAGGATGGTTTAAGTTTGTGGAGAGCCTACCATGCTTGCAAAAATGGCTCCTACCTAATGTTTGAATTTACTCAATTATGGTGTCAATTTGCAACATGATTAAAATTACCAAAATTCTTTTATCTCCACTCTTTGACTTGTTCTTGAATCATGTATAGGGAAAAAGGGGGAGAGAGAGAAAGAGAGAGAGAGAGAGAGAGGATGGTTTAAGTTTGTGGAGAGCCTAC